>BSBN01000810.1:1200000-2400000 GCA_027924645.1 Cunninghamia lanceolata | reverse complement strand
ACCATCCAACAAGACAAGTATGACACACCATAGAAAAAGCACAAAAAATGCTTAACAGAATGCCTCAAAGAAATGTCATCTTACAATATACAATGATTGGAGGATTTGCACAAAATGGATTTGCAAGGATGATCTCAAATCTTTGAATGCAACTATTCAAGTTTTATAGATGAGAGTTGTAAATACTTCAATCACATGAGTAACCCTTATTGCATTACGGCTTCAGTTGATTTTTATGTGTGCAAGGTTGACCTTCTTGATAGTGCAAGATATATAGAGGATACCCTAATCTTTATCATTAACATGCCAATAAAGCCTATGGTGGTTATGTGGATGTGTTTTCTAAGTGCCTAAAGATCATACAAGAATATAGGCTTAGGAGTATTTACAGCACTGCTACCTTTTGATATAGATCCTAAAATATTGCACGACTTATGTTCTCTCAAACATCTATGCAAAAGTGGGCAGGTGTGGTGAGGTTCAAATGGAAGGAAATTATAATAGAAGAAAATAGAGGTGCCTAGAATGTCATGGTAGAAAAAAATGTGGAAGCATAAATAATGCACAGAAACTGTTAAAAAATAAATGCCAAAAAAGAGATGCGGTCTCATGAGATGCCATTATAACAGGATAAGATCAAAATGGTTTTTGTTGATAGGTCCAAGTAACTGGCAAGTGCAAAGCTAAACTCCTAACCTTTGCTAGCATCCCTCCTACCTAAGCAAGAAATGTAATAAGAAAAATGTTCAAGAAAATGTAAATTAGTAGGCTGAAAATTTAGATTCGACGGCCTTGCCAACATATGGCATTCTTCAAGCAAATATGTGATCTGAAAAAAAACATAATACTTCAAGAAGAGGGCATCTGAAGGAATTCATAGATACAATAAATGTACTTAAATGGATAAGAGATTTCATATACGTTGATATCAATAATTATTGAGCACACACCTAAGCAAAATGTGAAATCATTAACAAAATATGTTTACTCATTGGATGCAAAATATTTTAGGAAAATGAAATGAGAATAGGGTCAACATAGAATAAGGCTTAAGACTTACAGATAAATGCAATAGATAGGTAATGAATAAATCCTTCGCCAATGCGAGCGTCCCTCTTTCCTATATTCTCCAAGATACCTATAAAATCTAAGGAAAGATCCACAAACAAGACTCCATTCTAATTTTTTTTTTGTGGCCTTTCACCCCATATGAGTTGTATATGTAGCATTAAGAGCCTTTTTGGCTATCCCAATGGGTCACCAGGTGAGAAGACTAAAGGCTTTTGTAGAGATTCCCCCTCCCAAAACAAATGTACAGAGTTTAAAATAGCAAATGAAAATTAATTTTCTTCCATAACTCCTAAATAATAATAATGATCTAAAAACTGGAAAGATTCCATCAAAGTGGTTGATGACGTCCACTTCTTGTTTGTGGCTAAAATTAAAAATCAATTAGTAATGATAAATCATAAAATAATTATATATGATTTTCTTATGGAACAATACTAACTCATATAAATAATTACTTCAAAACAATTCAATTAATAAAATATCATAATTAGTAAATAAGTTTGAAGTATGCTCTATACCTCTCGGTGGAGAGTGTATTTTGCACCTGAGTCAAACTTAGTCAACGATCGTTAAACTACACATCCACGGTGAGAATGGAGGGGTACTACAATCTACGTGGCATTGCGTGGCATAAAGAGTTTTGCCCAGAACCTTTTCGCCTGAAATTTTTAAATCTTTAAAATATGATTTCAAATTTAAAAATAGTATTTATTTCCATAGAATGTTCTAGGTGAGAGAGTTTTTCCTGAAACATTTTCAAGTGATACCATCTCACTTGAAACTGTCTATGTGGCATCCCATGTGGTATCCAAGCCCCCCATTTTCAAAAAATTGAATAAAACTTCATGTTCAAATCTAAATTTCTCCTGTCAAAACATATTTTTAAAAAAATGATCGAATATCCATTGTAGTGCTCGGAGCAGAGATTCTAGATATATTTTTTTTGTCAAATTTTGATTAGTTTTATTATATTTTTAAAAATTTATTGTAAGTAGGTTATTATATTCAAACATGAAGCAAATAAAAAATTACAACTAAATTGGTAAAATATATTTTAAAATTTTGAAAATATACAACGCACTAGAGGAGAGAGTCTTCTTCAAGAGGGTATTTTTTGTTTTCAAAAAACAAAATGTACAAAAGTTGACATCCCATGAAAACTATAATGTTTTGATTAAATTTGACTTTAAAAATTTTTTAAAAATAATTTTTTATCGAATTATTTTTCTATGCACTAGATATTTGAGTTGTCTAATTAGGAAAAAAAAATTAAATAAAAAATAATAATTTTGCTATATTTTTCTTGACGTCCCATTGACATCACTTTTTAAAAAAAAATCAGTAATTAAAATTCATCAATTAAATTAAAAAAAATCTGACTAATTATAAAAAAATTAAAAACTTATAAACATAAACTACACTCTAATTGCTACATTAATTAGTTATGTCATTTTAAAATTCTAAACTTTAATATGACTTTTTTGTCGCTTAAGTTGGAAAATTATATTTTTTTAGTTGTTTCCTTTATAAAAGTGTGACACAATACTGAACTTTTACCCTTAGGATGGTGATGGAGAATTGGATTAAGGGAGTGAGGATTATGATATGGATTATGGGATTATGATTAGGATTGGGAAGATGAGGGATGTAATGATTAGGATAATGGATGAAAATTTGATTAGGTTTGGGATGGATGAGATGATTGTGGGTACATGGATTAGACCAGGATGAATTAAAGGGGATTAAATGGACAATAGGATGGAATTAAGATGATAATGAAGATTTGAATTAGGGAAAGTGTATTATGATGTGGATTAGGACAAGGATGAATAGTGAGAGTGGATTAGAGTAATCGATTAGGATATGGATTAGGAAGATAATGGATATTGACTTAGGAAGTGAGTAGATTGATGATGGATAGAACTAAGTTTAAAGATGGGGGTTCATTAATCTCAAATGATGGAGTTGATTAGGAAAATGGTGGCGATTAGGGAGGTGGGTTATGTGGATAGAATAAATTTCAATATATTAGGGTAACGACCTTGATTGAATTTGTCTAATTGATAAAAGATGGATTAAGATTGGATTAAGATGAAGTAGGATGATGTGGATAGGGTGAGTATCATAATTAGGATGATGATTAGGGTAATTGGATGACTTATTAGGAGGAAATTAGATTGGGATAATGAAGATTAAAATAAGGTTGGATTTGGATGACTTGGATTAGGAAGAGGTGGATGATTTGGATTTGGATAAGGATGGGTGATTAAGAGGTGATTAGGGATGGTTTGATGCTTGACCTTAGGTAACTTTGTAAATAAATTTTCACACACAATCGTGCACAAATTTGCAAAGGATTTTGATTTTGGATTAAGGGAGTGCATTGGGTTTTGATGACGAAGACACACCAAGCACATTAACACCCTAAATTATTCAAGTGGAAGTGTCAATCCTTGTGGGCCCACAAATATACTATTTATCAAGTGTTAGATAGATAGGTTATGCAAGGTCATGTACCACCATTGCACCCCTTACCTTGGAGGCAATAATTCCTTCCCAAAGTGAGTTATATCTCCCCACTATGAAAGTACATTGTGAGTAACTTCTTGAGCATTTTTTATGCTGATGCACCACAAGGAGGAATGGTCGAAGGTCTTATGCTAGGATGAACAAGGTGACTAGGGGTATCCTCTATACACTCAAGGTGCATGAGGCCTATTATGTGATTGCACAACATGCCCCATTTTATCTCAGCAAAACAGGGGCCCAACTCTTGCTTCTACTTGTTCCTTGCTTTCTTGCTTTGGGCAATCTGGTAAAAGTTAGATGAAGTGATAGTATATCACCCCTATAGATGCATGTGCCTCATAAGGGAAGGTTAAATGTCAAATTTAGATTCTACCATCATAAACCTCATAATATGGAAGAGTGTGAAATTCTAAGCAGGTTTGCCTTTTGGATCACCCTAATATTCCTTAAGGATAAAAAGTTATGCTTGGTCAAAGTTTGGTCAAACCTGATATTTCAAGAGGGTCACATTTGCCAATATCTCAGATATTCACTAACATCCCTGATCTATGCTTTAATGAAGAAAACCTAATATATGCATATTCTTTAATATGCAAATGTCAAATTTAAGTGTGAGAGAACATTTGCCCCTCATGTACCCACGCATATTCCTGGAGGGTCATCTTTCAATATCAGTCATATTTTTTAATATCCCTGACTTTCGGTAACATGACAATGACATCATCTTGTTTCGTTTTATAAAGGACCCGATATGATGATGATGTCATCATGATCCTGATCCAAGAGAGTCATATTTCCTAACATCCCTGACCTTCGTTAATATGACGATGATGTCACCTCCTTGACCAATTTGAAATCCTATAGAAGATGATGACATCATCCTCACATTTTAGAATGGAGGGATATTTCGTATTGTTGAGTATCTAGATATTTCTTAATATCCATCATATTAACCCTTAAGACCTGCAATATGGGGATCTCTGGTAACCAATAGAATGATGCCACGTGGTGCGTTGACTTGATCATACCAGGACATTATTTTATCCCAATTGTTAAATGAAGATATAAATTGACCCAACTTTTGATTGTCGGTCGACCATTGACCATCCTAGTGATGATGTCATCCTCATCTTCTGGATATCAGTCATATTTCCTAATATCCCTGATCTCCGCGAATATGCATCCCTGCATTAAATGCCATTTCAATGGTAGGTTGAACCTTCAAAATTTTGAATAAACACCTGCCACTTGTTAACATCTCCAAGCCTTAGGTGTCAATCAATGGATACTAACAGGAGGACATTAATCACACCCTAATTTGCCATTGTGCTTGATTAAAAGTAAGGATTTGAGCTCATTTTGAATTTACCAAATGTTTAAGCGAAGAATTACAAAGCTTTGTGAGATTAAGGTGATATTACTGCAACTTGTGAGCTCAACAAAATAGGATACACATTCAAATAGTGAACATAGAATGATAATTGCAAGGTGAACCTGCTCATCTGGACATCACTTACACAGTAAAAGGGTAGCAATTATTAGGTACGTAAGGATAAAACCCTCTTTTGTCGTTTATGGTAAATGAATAGGTAAAGATGGTTTTACCAGAGTAAATCGATATGATGATGCATGAAATATACTAGAATGAAAGAATTAACATTATACAATTCATGTGATCATTGAATCCACCACTACACATGACACGTTAGGGTAAGATATATACATGTTTTGTTGTAGGATCCAGTGGCAGTCCGGAGGAACAAGTTAGACATAGAATTCTTGAAACCTATGTACATACAACCTAAGGGGATATCCTTCAAATAAGGACAAATAGATGATACACATCTAGGAAACATAGATCTTGATGCATGGACAGTGAAATTAGAGAAAGGGAGCAGGAATCCCCTACTCATGACCATCTACAGTTTAGGAATGTGGCATGCAGGGGGATTTCCTTATGCAATGGAAGCCACTGAATTGGTTGTAGAGTGTGCCCAGAATTATAATGTGAATACCAGAAGGGTAGAGAAACATGGTAGGGTTTATGCAGACTTTTCAATTGAAGGTATCACTACATCCTTCAATCTACCCAGAGGACCTCGTGTGGTTCGATTAAACTTGGGAAAATTGGAGGAGTATAATAGCAAAGAGAAAGAAGCTAGAATGATCTGTTGGCAAGAGGCACTGCTAGGCATGATAGGTGTTGTCATTGATGGCAACCAAGATCATCCCAATCATCCACATAACACAATTTGTTCACACCGGAAGTCAGAATTAGAATTTGTCTAAGTCCAGCAAGTTAGGAATAGAGCAGGTGACAGGGTTCAGTATCTTGGTCTGGATCTATCTGGTGAAAAGGCATGGTTTGTTGCAGATCCGAGGTAGTCGTAAGCATTGTCAAGACACTCTAAATCTAGAGTTTCATCCGCCAGAGATGGACTCAAAAGATATTAGCTTCTGTGTATCAGGTTTTAGTTTGACAGAACAAACAGAAGAAGAACATGCCGACCTTGTGAATGATCCTATTTCCAGATGTATAGAAGTTGTCTATTGGGAAATTGGTGATGATAAGTAGTGATAGCTGACATGATTGATGATTTACAAGTGCAATTTTTAATCTACATCCCATATTATGTATGGATCTAACCGATAGAGCAGAGTACTCTACAAAGTTCTAAATGTTCTTGAAGCTGACTGGTTAAATGATTATAGATCATGTTGTGGATATATATATCTAATGGAATTGGATGATTTTGTGTGTGTGTGTTGATACTATGAAGTGATTGTGAAAAGAAGCAGAGATCAAAGTTTAGATGCTAGCAAAGTAGTAAGAGGAGAAGAGTAAGGATGAAGTGTATCAAGTCAGTTTTCTATGCTCAACTAGAACTGAACTCCAGCATTGATAGATGCCAAATATTAGTTCAAATTTATTATAACTCTTCTTTCTTGTAGGCAGTGAGCCTGAATGCATGTGCATTCCCCATTGTAATAGTTTTAATAGAGTATAATCTTTGTGGGTTAACCCCCATCGTGGTTTTTCCCTTAACCGGGTTTCCACATCAAAATTCTTGGTGTCAAGTGTACTATTTATGTCTCTGCTCATGTGTTATTGATTAATGCTGAAATGTTTACATCATTGATTTGATTATAAGTTGTAAAGGAAGATTAAGAGAAAGTTATTGTTAAATTGTGTGACAACTGATTCACCCCCCCTCTCAGTTGTCTAGACCTAATTCAATAATTGGTATCAGAGCGAGGCTCCTTAAAAGAAGCTTAATATCTTGAGGAAAGATCTTGGAAGGAATTTTCAATGGGTTCACTCAAAGATCAACTTTAGCTGGCTCTAAAAGATCTTGATCAGTCCAAAGAAGAAATATCTAATCTAAAAGATGAAATCAAGGATGTTGATGATACCATTGAAATGTTAAAAGATAAATTAAAGAAGGTTTTGGGAAGGAATAAGGAGCTACTTCTGCAATTATCCAGTTTAACTGAATAAAATGACATGAATGAAGCCTTGGAAGAAAAGACAGAGGAGTGTGAGAAGCTGTCAAAAGAAGTTGTTCTAAAAATGGAGATGGAATCTGGGGCAATGAGGTTTACCAAAGGAATTGAGCAAAGGAAGAAGATTGAAGAAGATTTGAATAAAACTCTAAAAGAAAGAACTGATGAATGCTACTGATTGGACAGTATTGCCGGTCATCTAAAGTCTGATCTACAAGAAAGCAAAGACAATGAAAGAGATCTTGAAAGACAAATTGCCATTCTTAGACATGATCTAGAAGTTGCAAATGAATATAAGGAGAAGTTCAAGATAAGTTTAGCTAAACTTGAAGCAATACTTGAGGGTTAGAAAAAGGCTGAAGACAAGCATGGTGTTGGATACGAGAAAGGTGAAAGCTCCAAATCTAGACAAAGAAACTTTCAACCAAGGTGTTGACGCCTGAATTGATTGGTAGTTTTTGAAAAATTTTCATTCAGGCACTCTCCCTAAGTATCCAAAAAATGCTCTAAGTAACGGACCTCCTCAGTATTTTTCAGCTGCATCATCATATTTTCTTGAGGAGGAGGTCATCATCATCATGTTTGTTTTCATGAGGGTCAGCATCATCATGTTCTCCTTCGACCGGTTTCTCATCGTCATCATCATATTTCGCTATCGGGTGATGTTCGGGTTTTATCCTGATGATGCTGACAAGCTACAGTGCGCCCTTATCTGCTTGCGAGGGTGATTCTTCAAAGTCTCCGGTGATCTTCCATTTATCACCTTGCGTAGGCATGATGATGATGTTGATTATTCTTTGAATTGCTCGACCTAACTTGTTTTTTCCTAAGGGTCGTGTTCATCATCATCATATTTCCAGTTATCATCCTGCTGCTTGTGGAGGTCATCATATTTTCTGCCTTCATGATATTTCGCCGGGGTGATATTTCTATCATCGGGTGATCTTGGTTATGATCATCCTGATGATGATGATGAAGAGTTTTAAGTGCGACTCGATATTCACTAGGGTCATCATATTTCGAACGTCAGGATGATCTTAGTCAATATCATCCTGATGATGTTGTATCACTTCTTGTTCTTTGTTTCTCATCCTGATGATGCTGACGTCATCCTTATCTCAGGGTGATATCTTTTTCTCTGCCTATCTGCATCATGATATTCCGAAGGAGGGGGTGATATTTTCATATCACCCAGATATATGTTTGTTTGTTCGAGTATCATGATGATGCTAATATTAAGGAGATATCCGCCTGCTAGCTTCGCGCATTATCTACTGGGGGTGATCTTTTCAAGCAGCATCATCATATTCAGTTATCGCCCTGATCTTATAGAGGAGCTACAGTGCAACCTGATATTTGAACATCAGGAGGATATTTCCAAATATCCGGTTGTCTTCCGAATATCATGATGATGTTAATATGATGATGACGTCATCAAGGTCCGCGGGGGTCATATTTCTAACAACTGATCATCTTGAAGAGACCTCCTGATATTTGCAAACATGATGATGACGTCAGCAGAACATGATGATGACGTCATCCGGATATGAGGAGGTGCGCAGTGGGCAGATATGATGATGACGTCAGCAGGATATGATGATGACGTCATCAGGATGTTCATCGGCCAGACTTTTGTTATAAGCTCAGCAGGAGGATGTTCCTCCGAAGGATCAGGTTGTGCCGATTATCATGAAGGTTATGTTTCAAATATCATGATGACGTCAGGGTGATATTTCGAACAACAGGATATCATGCTGCTGGAGGATGATGATGATGAAGTCTATACTAGTGTCGTCAGGAGCAAAAGCGCCGACATGATATATGCTCATGACCTAGTATATAAAGTGCAAAGGAGGTTGCTGCGGGGTGCATGTGGGATAATGTTATCCTGCATATTCGAAATATCATGATGATGAATCTCAGCGGGAAGCGGTTGCGACTGTCTGTTTGATGCTCTTCCCGAGGCCGCGGGTTGGTGCGCCATCAATGGCATTTGTTGCAGAGGTATGGGCGATGGCGTGGACGAATGTTGTACCTGATTGAAGATCTGAATCCCTAGGCGGCGGCGCAAGGCTCGAAAAATCTTCCTGTCTCCTCCCCTACCTGCTGCATTCAAGTTTGAGCGCCATTTCTATGGTACTGTATATCTGGCGGGAATTTTGGTCAACCTGGTAGTTGATGCTGAATACGCCCTCCTGCTATATAATGCAGATGGTGTTATTCTTTTGAGGTTGTTGAAAGTTGATGATTTTGGCTCTGTAATCCAAAACCAGCTGATCTGGTTGCTCTGTACAGTTTTTCTTGTGAGTTTATGTATCTCCTGTTGTAGGACTTGGCATGAATCCACTGGTTTCATGGTTGATTTTATATGAGTAATGCTGTTTAGCATGTGTTGTGTTAATTCTGTCTCCAGTATTGCATGTATCCTTCTTCTGGATCTGGATGTTTGCTTATGTTTAGATTCTAGAGCATAGAATTCCTATGTTGAATGTCTGATCTTTTAACCTCTGCTCAAGGGGCAGATTAAACTGTTTTCAGGTTGAACATTGAGAAGGGTATACTGCAGTAGGGATACCATAAGTAGAGATAGCTCAACACTCTATATTGGGAGATGTCTGTAAGGCGGATATCATGTGTATCCCCCTAAAATCTAGTTTTAGCTGTTTATGCTGATCATTCACAGGTGTATGTCTACCGACTCCAAGCCCTGGATAGGCACCAATCATGCTGTGTTCTTGTGTTATACACCATGTCCAGCTTTACATCCAAATTCATATCAAACCATTTCATACCTCCACCTGTTAGTTGTAGGAGTAGGATTAGGAACCCCCTGCATGCTCTCATACCCAACCAGACATCATGTCCAAGAATGTTGCCAGCCTTGTGATCTATCATACAGATCTTGGTCCATACATGAGAGTATTCTGCCTGTTGTTGTCAAGTTAGATCCTTCTATCTTTGAGCTAGTCAAGGTTACATTTTGAGTTATAGGGATACCCCCCTTGGTGCGGCAGAACCAGAAGTGAAGGGGAGGAGCTCACGCAACCTCCTGTATTCAGTTGGCCTGAATCTGCCTGTGCATTAGAAGTGGCAAACCCTAATGCTGATTCAGAAGAAATGTCAACAAAGTGGTGACTCTACTGGGGAGAAAATTGATGAAAAAGTGTAATACTTGTGACCCATCCGAGTCACTAACAAAATGATGCTCTGCTGGTGGAATGAACCTGGAAAAGTAGCTTTCAGCTATTGAAAATTTTGTCCTCTCTGGAGAGGTGGCGACTCTGCATAAAGATCTAAATGCACATGAAAGATAGATGTATGTTATTTGATGAAAGATGTTCAGATTTCTGCATCTGTATGAGAAAAGGTACCTTGTTCTTTCCCCTTTATTTGCTGTTTTATTGCATAGGTTAGATGCCAGGGGAAGCCTTAGGTCTTAGACAGACAAACAATGTCTAAGAGTAAGATTTTTGTGAATCCAAGTATGAGTTATCCCACACTCAGTGGTAAAATGTTGGATAAAGGGATTGAAGAGATAAGAAATAGGTTGATACTCTTAGAGGCTGAGCAGGCCCAGTTAAGAAGCAGTAACCCTGTTGTGTCTGCCTGTCAGAAAGCTAAACCTCCTGTCAGCCCTTTTGATCCTTTGTATGACCAACTGGATTTGTCATGGGTGGATTATAAAGTAGAAACTATGCCTGCTAGGATATACTGTCAGATGCCTAGATTTAGTGGTCACAATGTATGTGATGGGAATGCACATATCCAAAATTTTCAAAGTTTTATGGGAAAATATTCATTCAGAGATGAGGATATGTGGATGAGGTTTCTTGTTAGGTCCTTTGATGCAAAAGCAAAAGACTGGTATTTGAGCTTTCCAAAGAGATCCTTTGCCTGTTGGGATGAACTTGCTGACTGTTTCAAAGAAGAATTTGCAAAAGAACCGGCTGATCTTGTTGCAGAATTGATGAGAATCAGAAAACAAGATGAAGAGCCATGTGTTGATTTCAGTCATAGGTTTGCAGTAGCCCTTTCACATGTCCCTGAAAGTTTCAGACCTGATATTTCAGCCTGTGTTGGCATATTCTTTGAAGCTTTTGAGGAGGGCTCCAGTGCATTACTGAGGGATTTCAAGGTGACAAGTATGCAGATGGCATACAGGTTCATTGAGAATGTAGAAGAAATGAGAAATATGCACCTGCTGAAACCCCTCTCCCCAGGCCTTGGTGTGAAAAATGATTATGAAGCTGCAAATGACCAAGTCATGAAGGCATCATGTGAAGATGAAAAGATGAATGTTGAGGATGCCAGTGAAAGGACTAATGAGGATTCCCATTGCAATCATGAGGCATCTGACCATGAAGACAACAATGAGGTTGTGGACAGCAACGAGCAATTTTTAGAATGGACCTGTGGAGAAAATTGTGAGTATTGTACTCAAGACAGAGAAGATATAAGCAAACAGAGAAGCAGTCCTATGTGTGACCCATTGCCTATCTTTCAAACACATGGAGATCATGAAGAGCAGTCAGAAATTGAAATAAGTGCTAGTTCAGAGCATGATTGTTTTTCATTTGTTGGCTGTTTTGCTTATGACACACAGGCTGATACTCCTCCACAGAATGAATCCATTGATGATGAAGAGATGTGCTCTGCTGTCCATGAACAAATGGCATACTCTGATGAAACTGATGCACCTGGGTCACCCATTTATGACACATGTGGTGATGAGGATCTGTCTGAGTGTGGTGAAGATCTAGACACTATTTTTGGCTTGGATTCTGTTTCTCATCATGATGAAAGAGGAAATAACATACATCAGGTAAGTGACTGTGAAGATGTGCCTGATTTTAAAGAGATGCCAGAGCCTGATCTTTTCCAGCCTGGTGTACCAGATGGTTGTGTACATGATGTACACAATTGTGATTTTGAAAGCTTTTCTTTTGATGAGCCAGCATATAATACAATGAGCCCTGATCTTCCTAGTTTTGTGATGGACTCTGAGTGTTTCCTATTTGCAGTCCAGCTAGGAGATCATGTTGCAATGCATGATGATGATATAAGTGATAAGTGCTATATGCCATATGAACATGCATTGTTTGATACATTCTGCACCCACATGTCACATGATGCTGAGGGTTATCTGCACAAGGGTGATAATGACAAGCTGAACCAGAGGATTGAATATGCAGATGACAAGATTTGTTTGTGGGTGGATCTTTGTAGTATCGCCAAGCTTGACCCAGTGCATGCAGATGAAAACAAGATATTTGACAAAGGGAGATACATGTTTTTCTTTTCTTGGTGGCCTTAGGCCATCAAGTGTGTTGGGTGATGCAGGTCAGTGCAGTATTTGACTCTGTGCCCAATGGATAAGGGACTGGTCTGCATCCCAGAGATCTGGGGTTCTCGCTGCAGTCTTTCACCTGCACGTCCCCAGACAGAGCCACTGTTGACGCCTGAATTGACTGGTAGTTTTTGAAAAATTTTCATTCAGGCACTCTCCCTAAGTATCCAAAAAATGCTCTAAGTAACGGACCTCCTCAGTATTTTTCAGCTGCATCATCATATTTTCTTGAGGAGGAGGTCATCATCATCATGTTTGTTTTCATGAGGGTCAGCATCATCATGTTCTCCTTCGACCGGTTTCTCATCGTCATCATCATATTTTGCTATCGGGTGATGTTCGGGTTTTATCCTGATGATGCTGACAAGCTACAGTGCGCCCTTATCTGCTTGCGAGGGTGATTCTTCAAAGTCTCCGGTGATCTTCCATTTATCACCTTGCGCAGGCATGATGATGATGTTGATTATTCTTTGAATTGCTCGACCTAACTTGTTTTTTCCTAAGGGTCGTGTTCATCATCATCATATTTCCAGTTATCATCCTGCTGCTTGTGGAGGTCATCATATTTTCTGCCTTCATGATATTTCGCCGGGGTGATATTTCTATCATCGGGTGATCTTGGTTATGATCATCCTGATGATGATGATGAAGAGTTTTAAGTGCGACCCGATATTCACTAGGGTCATCATATTTCGAACGTCAGGATGATCTTAGTCAATATCATCCTGATGATGTTGTATCACTTCTTGTTCTTTGTTTCTCATCCTGATGATGCTGACGTCATCCTTATCTCAGGGTGATATCTTTTTCTCTGCCTATCTGCATCATGATATTCCGAAGGAGGGGGTGATATTTTCATATCACCCGGATATATGTTTGTTTGTTCGAGTATCATGATGATGCTAATATTAAGGAGATATCCGCCTGCTAGCTTCGCGCATTATCTACTGGGGGTGATCTTTTCAAGCAGCATCATCATATTCAGTTATCGCCCCGATCTTATAGAGGAGCTACAGTGCAACCTGATATTTGAACATCAGGAGGATATTTCCAAATATCCGGTTGTCTTCCGAATATCATGATGATGTTAATATGATGATGACGTCATCAAGGTCCGCGGGGGTCATATTTCTAACAACTGATCATCTTGAAGAGACCTCCTGATATTTGCAAACATGATGATGACGTCATCCGGATATGAGGAGGTGCGCAGTAGGCAGATATGATGATGACGTCAGCAGGATATGATGATGACGTCATCAGGATGTTCATCGGCCAGACTTTTGTTATAAGCTCAGCAGGAGGATGTTCCTCCGAAGGATCAGGTTGTGCCGATTATCATGAAGGTTATGTTTCAAATATCATGATGATGTCAGGGTGATATTTCGAACAACAGGATATCATGCTGCTGGAGGATGATGATGATGAAGTCTATACTAGTGTCGTCAGGAGCAAAAGCGCCGACATGATATATGCTCATGACCTAGTATATAAAGTGCAAAGGAGGTTGCTGCGGGGTGCATGTGGGATAATGTTATCCTGCATATTCGAAATATCATGATGATGAATCTCGGCGGGAAGCGGTTGCAACTGTCTGTTTGATGCTCTTCCCGAGGCCGCGGGTTGGTGCGCCATCAATGGCGTTTGTTGCAGAGGTATGGGCGATGGCGTGGACGAATGTTGTACCTGATTGAAGATCTGAATCCCTAGGCGGCGGCGCAAGGCTCGAAAAATCTTCCTGTCTCCTCCCCTACCTGCTGCATTCAAGTTTAAGCGCCATTTCTATGGTACTGTATATCTGGCGGGAATTTTGGTCAACCTGGTAGTTGATGCTGAATACGCCCTCCTGCTATATAATGCAGATGGTGTTATTCTTTTGAGGTTGTTGAAAGTTGATGATTTTGGCTCTGTAATCCAAAACCAGCTGATCTGGTTGCTCTGTACAGTTTTTCTTGTGAGTTTATGTATCTCCTGTTGTAGGACTTGGCATGAATCCACTGGTTTCATGGTTGATTTTATATGAGTAATGCTGTTTAGCATGTGTTGTGTTAATTCTGTCTCCAGTATTGCATGTATCCTTCTTCTGGATCTGGATGTTTGCTTATGTTTAGATTCTAGAGCATAGAATTCCTATGTTGAATGTCTGATCTTTTAACCTCTGCTCAAGGGGCAGATTAAACTATTTTCAGGTTGAACATTGAGAAGGGTATACTGCAGTAGGGATACCATAAGTAGAGATAGCTCAACACTCTATATTGGGAGATGTCTGTAAGGCGGATATCATGTGTATCCCCCTGAAATCCAGTTTTAGCTGTTTATGCTGATCATTCACAGGTGTATGTCTACCGACTCCAAGCCCTGGATAGGCACCAATCATGCTGTGTTCTTGTGTTATACACCATGTCCAGCTTTACATCCAAATTCATATCAAACCATTTCATACCTCCACCTGTTAGTTGTAGGAGTAGGATTAGGAACCCCCTGCATGCTCTCATACCCAACCAGACATCATGTCCAAGAATGTTGCCAGCCTTGTGATCTATCATACAGATCTTGGTCCATACATGAGAGTATTCTGCCTGTTGTTGTCAAGTTAGATCCTTCTATCTTTGAGCTAGTCAAGGTTACATTTTGAGTTATAGGGATACCCCCCTTGGTGCGGCAGAACCAAAAGTGAAGGGGAGGAGCTCACGCAACCTCCTGTATTCAGTTGGCCTGAATCTGCCTGTGCATTAGAAGTGGCAAACCCTAATGCTGATTCAGAAGAAATGTCAACACAAGGAATGGGAGAAATAGACCTAGAAGACCTCCAATAAGATAGCCTAATGCACAAAGGTATTCATCTTTCAATGGAAATTGTTTCAAGTGCAATAAATTTGGTCATAAAGCCACTCAATGCAGAAGTAGAGTAAATCAAAATAATCCATCTTTCTCTAGACAATGCTTCAATAGTAAGAGGTATGGTCATAAATCCAATGAATGTAGAAGTATGATAATGAATAACTCATCAAATAGAGAAAATAGGAATTCCTTCAATGGCAAATGCTTTGCATGCAATAGATTTGGACGTATGGTCAATTAGTGTAGATCAAGAGGAAATCAATCAAATGAGCAAAGAAATGTTGTGTGCTTCCAATCTAACCGATCCGGTCATTTTGCAAGATTTTGCAGAAGTAGGACTAATGAAAGAAGAGGTCTAGTAAATAGAAAACCGGATGAGTAGAGACAAGACAAAGGAAAAAGAAAAATTGAAGAGAATGAGATCCAGAATGAAACAAGTGAGACATGGGTCAAGAAAGCAATTGTGAACCATAGTGATGGGTCTGTACCAAAATCTGGTGCAGATAATTCCTCAGGGAATTAAATTAGGAGCTCTGGCTCAGGGGGAGCTGCAATAAAAATCAAAATCCCCCAGCCAGTAAGTAAGTGCCTGAATCTAGCACAATGAGAAAAGAGATCTTGGATTGTTTCAGATCATTTGGAAGGATTTATGGAAGAAAAAAAAAGTGGATATGGCAAATTGTAGAATAATTCATGAGAAACTATTCAACAAACAGAGTAACCGGATGTACTAGGGCATAGCATTTATTACAAAGACAAATTAAGTGCTGTGGAGCATAAAAGGGTCATTCATTCCCCAGACAGATCACTTTGTATCAGAAGAAAGCAAGAAGTGAAGGAGTGAACGAGCTCTAAGCTAATAATTCTCAGGAATTGAAGTGCGAAGAGGATCCTCAAGCAAAACCCTAATCTGTGGAACAAGGTATTTCTATTTTCTTCGAAACCTCTTGAATTCTCAATCTATGCAAATGGCTACACCTTTAGTTGTTGATGTCATTGAAAGGCCCCGTCCTGAATTTAAGAAGCATCCTTACAAATCTATTGAAGTCGAACCACTAGGTGCTTTTTTAAGTATTCCATATGGGGTTTTACATGTTGAAGATATTAGGGCATACATCCACTGTAACATGGATGAATTTGGAAACCTAAAACTCTTGGATTTTCTCAACAACTACTTAACTGATGATAGCCATAAATTGAAACTAGAATAAAAAGCCCTAGATGTTGTTATATGGAGCCTAATCCGACTCAGAGGTTAAATTTTCCTCACTTTTATCGGTGTGATTTTCCCCCAAATTATTTAACAGGGGAGTGCAAGGGGGGCAGAGCCCCTCCTACGGGGCCTGGGGAGCTTATCCCCCTGGTGGGGGCCTGGGGCCGGAGTCCACAGTGGGGGTCTAGCGGCAGCGCCCCCAGCTGGGGGCTCGGGGGCAGTGCCCCCGAAGCAAAAATTGCCTATTATTTTATAAAGGCATCGGGAGTTATTTTTCTATTAGCTGACATAAAAAAAACCTTATTTTTGTAACCAACATAAGGCTTGATAAAAGCGGCTAAGGATTAGGGTTTTCATTGATATTGTATTGTAGCATTTGCAACAGTATTGAGTTGCAGGGATTGCTGGTTGTAATTGGTTTGATTTACTAGATAATAATATTGGACTCTCTATTTGGTGGATGTAGCTTGAGTTTGGGTGAACCACGTTAAAACTTGTCTCTCGCTATTATTATTTCTATGTATTTCCATTCCTCTATTTAATCTTTATTTGCATTTAATTGATATCTTCTGCCATCTAACCCTAACAAGTGGTATCAGAGCGGGTTGTGTTCGAGTATCATCTACAAGAAGGTCTCACGGTTGAGTGGGAGCAATGGTGGATGAGGGTAAATTGAAGGTTGATAAATTTAATGGGTAGAACTATCAGTTATAGAAGATGTAGATGGAGGATTACCTCTATAAAAAGGATTTATGGAGGCCATTAGAAGGAGTATCCAAGAAACCGGTAGGAATGACGGATGAGGATTGGGAACTTTTAGACAGAAAGGCACTGGGAACCATTCGGTTGTGCTTGGCACCATCTATGGCATTTAATATAATAGAAGTGAAGACAACAAGTGAACTGATGAAAGCTTGGGCTAAATTGTATGAAAAACACTCAGCCTCAAATAAGGTATTTCGCATGAAGCGTTTGTTTAATCTCAAAATGATTGAAGGTGGATCTGTGACAGATCATTTAAATGAGTTTGTAGACACCCAAATTTGTCCATGTCTAGCAACACCTTGTTAAATCATTATCCATTAAGCCAATTAATTAAATAAATTTTATTTATTTAATTAAAACCCCATCCTCATCCTACTTAGCCAATTAATTAAATAAATTTTATTTATTTAATTAATTTCACATGCATAATCCCATTTATCTTATCCCCATCCCAATCAATTAAATAAATTTTATTTATTTATTTAATTTCCACATCATATCTTATCCCATCCTATTCATTTATCCTATTAATTAAATAAATTTATTTTATTTAATTAATATCCAACTCATATTCCAACTAATTCAAATATTTTATTTGAATTAAGTCCTCAACTTTCACCATATTCCAACACTTGTCCAGTCAATCATGCATTGTTATACAACTTTCATTCATATCCTTCACATGCACAATTAATGGGACCTAAATTTAGTATCTTTCAATCCTAGCCATTCATATAGCCTTTGAATCTCCACCGTCGATTGATCTTGACTGAGCTCTATATAAACACTCTCTCATCCCATATGAGACATCCAGCAATCATATAGCACCTACATTATCATCTTGAGCATCTTGAGCATTTGAGCATTCATTTAAACTTTTTATCATCTATCATGGCAGCTTTCAGCTTTGCAATTGTTCATTGTTGAAGAAGCAGTCCACATCTCTTAAACAAGGAATTGCACGGTCTAGGTGATGTTATGCTTGAATTGCATTATTCTTTGATTTCATTTAGATTAGATTCTTTGATGATGGTAGGGTCAGGGTTTCATGGCTATGCTTGATCTTCTAAACCTGACTTTTCACCTATCACATTTTGGCATGCTCGGTGGGACTCACGTCCTTGATTAACTTTATTTTTTTTGGAGTTGTTTCTTTGAAGATCAGATTTTGCAGGTGCTTACGGTAAATTCCAGTAGCTTTTGAATGAAAGTCCACCACTTTCTGTATCTCAGCGTCATGTTTACACTGGGATCAGCCACTTTTATCGCTTTCTGGATCATCTTTACACTGACAGTAATCACCTCTGGTATGATACGCATCACTTTTATCTCAATAGAACTCGCCTGTGTGTGCTTTCGCTGTTAGTTGTTGCCTTTAAACTGTGTTTCTCACTTATGACCTAACAGTGACCGCTTATGTCTTCATTCGGATCGCTTTTGTAATAACAGTCATCGCTTTTAACCTTATGTGCATCGCTTCTGAATGGATAGTAGTCGCTTCTAATTGGATGTGCATCGCTTATGAATTGACAGTGCTCGCCTGTGCAGAATAGGGTTTTGTGTTTCAACTGTCATTTTGTAGATACAAATCACTTTTAGGCTACAATCGGTCGGTTCTGGATTCATCCGCATCGCTTATAAGCTTACAGGAGCCGCATCTGGTATTTTTCTTGTTGTATATGATCTGCAGGATATCGCCTTTCGCAAAATATAGATCGCTTGTTATCAATAGTGAATCACATCTGGTAACTCTGTCGCTTTTAATCTATTTCAGTTGCAGTTTGCTTTCTTGGCTATTAATTGGGTATTTGTATAGTATCTTATCGATTTGTCCAAGAAAAGGAGGTTCTCAAACTACTGACATATCTGTTGTAGGTTCGATCGGTCCAAGATTTGTGGTTTATCACTAAATTAGGAACATTTGGGCTTGGTGCTTGATTTATCTTTTTTGATTGCTTGCATGTGCTTGATTGTAACCCAAATTTAATGACAAAAGTATCCTCTCCCCTTGCCTATCAAATGGATCTTGGGTGTATGAGAACTTGTTATTATCTTTAGAGGGCCTGCCTTCCCGGTGTGAAAAGGGATATGACCCAAGCGGTAATGGGCTAAAGCCAAGTCCTTCCGAACCGCTATATAAGAAAAGTGTTTGTGTCGAAATCCACAAACAACGGGTGTTGTTGCGTTATACCGACATCCAACCTCCCCCAAAACCCTCCAAGGCACAACGCTGGCAGGCTGGGAGACTCCATAACAGAGAGTAGCGCTGCCGCATGTATAGCCACCCAAACGGATGCCCTTATTAGCAACTTTGTGTAGTAGCCAAAAACCTTCTATCTGTTGATGCAAAAGGTGGGACCTTTGAAGCGGCCCCGATTCACGTGGTTCTTAGTAGAGATAGCAGGGACAATCCTAAGGTTTGGTGTGGGGACAAGTCTTACAGGAAGCCCAGAACTTGGTATGCATGAGAAGTGAGTGCCGTGGAGGGGAGCCGGTGCTACCAAGATCCTGAAGCTATCTGCTTTGAATAAGCATGGCCAGGGGATTCAATGGATATAGTCCTTTCCTAGCCTAGGTTGTATCAGTTTGTGATTGTTGTGAGTGTGAGTGACTGTAATCACTATTTTCTTGCTGAAAAACTACAAATTAGACATCCTTTTGACAAACACAGTCCCTTTTGAACCCAAACTACCCGCACACAGATAACAGAAATCACTTTTGAACTGTAGAGAGCCACTTTTAGCCTAAACTGTGTCACTTTTAAACCATAGCTGATCGCATATTGCCTGAACAAAATCACATTTAAACCACAGTTGATCGCATGTTGTCCGAACAGAATCACCTTTAAGCCGCAGTTAGTCGCCTTCTGTTTGAACGAGCTCACCTTTGAACAACAGACTGTCACCTTTAGGGAAATCTGTGTCATTTTTATCAATAGAAAACTGCTTTCAAACCAACAGTTGTCGCCTTTGAAAAAGCATTTGCTTCTAGTTAGTACTGTGATTTACTGTCTAAACTAAACCAGATTGCATTTAAGCTATCATTGATCACCTTTGGCATCCTTTGAATCGCATTTGAGCTATCATCAATCGCCTGTAGCTAAAATACCTACAAATCTTAGTGCCTCAGCTGAATTAGCCACAGATCTAGCTTGCTTAAGTTTTAAACATCAGCTTTCAGACTTCTCTTTGATCAACAACAAATACCTGGACTTTGTCTCCTATTTTTGAGCTTATCAATCAATCACAACCCATGAGCTTTCCATCTTTTTGAGACCCCAACCAGTAAATCAAATATCAACCCAACATTTCAATCAGCAGACATCATCCTTCAGCTTTAGCTTCAACAAACATCATCCTTCAGCCTTAGCTCCAACAAACATCAGCAGCAAACAATCTTTCCCTTGAGTGTTTGAGCTATCCTCTAGGGAAAACCAACGATAACTCAGCCAAAACAAACCAACCAAGCGAATTAGCAAAACCAGCAAACCAAAATAGCAACCAATCAACCAACTAGCCAACTATCATCTTTTGGGTCTCAAAACTTTGACAAGCTCAACTTCATCATCAACA
Source organism: Cunninghamia lanceolata (assembly GCA_027924645.1). NCBI lineage: Eukaryota > Viridiplantae > Streptophyta > Pinopsida > Cupressales > Cupressaceae > Cunninghamia > Cunninghamia lanceolata. The sequence goes on along the minus strand of BSBN01000810.1, from coordinate 2,379,158 downwards.
TCATGCCTCAAACTAGGAGTCAATATCAGGTTGAAATAGAAGCCAAATTGAGAGCTGAAATGGAAGCCAAATTGTAAGCTGAGATGCAACAATTCAAATCAACACCTCTTAAGGACGCAACTCAATTCACAACTGGTATGCCTCCTCATATGTTTATGCCTCAAGGATACACTATTGGCGAGTCATCTTCACAATGAATGCAACCTACACCATCGTTGGAAACTTTCAAAGAACAATTTCAAGATGACTCATCAGAATTTCAAGATACCCATGTATGGGACCAAGTTGAGAAACTCATGATATCTGAGCCTAATCGTTGCTTTCTTCAACTTGCTCGCATGGGTGCTAAACTACCAAATGACTTTGACATATCCGCTATTAGAGAGCAAGATCCCAACACTACTGTTGTTGTTGCGAAGACACCATCTACTATAGTCACTTCATCTCCTATTATATCACAAACATCGTCCTCATTGCCTGTTGTTGCTTCATTTGAGGTACCACGATCGGAGCATACTTTAGAACCATTGTTAGTGCCAACCAATGTGCTCCCTCTCATGTCACAAAATCTCAACATTCCACCTTTCCATGTTCCTCAACATATCTCTCCTCCTACCATGACTGTTTCCATGCCTCAAGTAACACAAGCTATCCATGTAACTCAAGCGCAAACGTTTCAAGCATCACAAGCTATTCCCATGTCTCATAGTATGCAAGCCTCTCAAATCACTTCAACAACACCTGTTGTCCATGCTTCACACCCATTACAATCTACTACATCTCATACGAATACCATATCCCATACACCAACTGCTAATCCCTCCATGCTATCATATAATCCCAATGTTAGTCTTATTGACATGAGTGATCCCCCCATTTCTCAAGCCAATCCAAACAATAAGATCGCTTATGTTGATCAACTTACATCCATCAATCCATCTTATGCTACCCAAGGCTTCCCTAATATCACCCAACATATGACACATACCAATCCCCATATTATCCAAAATACAAATCCAAATGTTTATCCTTCTGTCGTATCTACCAATCCCAACTTCCCAACCATTCGCTACTATCACTCTGCTATCCACTTCCCATGTGATGCACACCCAATTGCCGCTTGTGTCTCAAGGACAACAATCCTCCAACACATACGTGTCACATACCAATCCTTTGACATACATTGTGGGTACACAACCGCAACAAACAGTCACAGCTCCATATATCCCACAACCGCAACCACAATATATTTCATACCATACTCCATCCCCTTCACAACAATAGCAATTATCTTTAGCAGATGTTCAACAAATGATCGATGAAAGGGTAGGACAAGGCAAGAAACCTTTCTCTCTCAAAAACATATGCGCCTGTCCATTTGACAAGTCTCTTAATATGATACCTTTTCTGCCACATTTTGAAATCCCACAATTTGATAAGTACAAAGGGAAAGCAAATCTGGAAGACCATCTTCGAGCCTTTTTTGTGGCATGTCTTGATGTCGCTTATGACGATACGTATCTTTTGAGACTATTTCCTTGAAGCTTAGCAGGACAAGCTCTCGAATGGTTTTCTCATTTACCCCCGGGAATTAAGACTTTTTCAGAATTGGCAAATAAATTTTGATCACATTTTGCCTTCAACATTGAACATGAGGTAAACATGAATGACCTTGTCAACAACAAATAGTGCCATGGCGAACCCTTTTCTTCCTTTACCCAACGATGGCGTAATATGGCTAGCAAATCATCATGGGAAATACCTGAGAAACAATAGCTTGACATCTTTGTTCAAAATCTTCATCCTGAGCTATCATTCCAATTACAATTGCAAAGTGCTAGCACCTTTGACGAACTAGTTTCCAAAGGAGTTATTATTGAACAAGCTCTCATTGCCAAGGGAACTATCAAGATCTTTCGCGACAACAAAGATTCTCCCCAAAATTCCAATGATAAGTCTCGCTTTTGGAACAAGAACAAGAATGTTGTAAATGATGGTATTGTAGACGCAAAGAATATTCAAACTATGAGAGCCCCCATCAACATTCAAGCAGCCTCTACACCAACATAACCTTTTCCACAACAGAGAAACCAACGCCGAACTTCCAATCCACGCCAACAATTTACACCATTAGTGGAACCCATGGAAGTTGTTTTTCGAAAGCTACTTCAAGCAGGAGATATTATTCTACCTGATGCAACACCAAATGGCGAACCACTCTTTCGAGCTCCTTGGTACAAAGAAAATGAGTATTGTGATTACCATCGAGTTAAAGGACACAAAACAAATGGTTGTATGCGCTTAAAACATGTTATCCAAGACTGCATTGATCAAGGTTTAATCAACGTCACACCTTCAACGGCTCAACCTGCCCAACAATCAACATCAAACTATGATCTAGAGACTTTCAAGAATTCACTTCCATCTCATGATCAGACAAATAATCTTCATGCTGGAAATGCTATTTAGTATAACTATGAATCGTCTACCATTGGCCGCATTAACCATGCTTGCATTTTTACCATTACCGTCCAAGGGAGAGCACCTGATTGTGTCGTAACCACGCAAAGAGGTCAAGTTACTATTTAAGGAGCACCTCCACATCCTCCTCGACCTCTCTTTGACTATAACCTCTTGGATCACCTCGGCAAAACACCCGCAAACATATCTATTCTCGAGCTGCTCCACATATCCCTTGCACATAAAGCTATCCTTGACAAAGCCTTACAAGAGTCTTCGGTGCCTAATAATATTAATATCACACAATTCCAATCTATGGTCGCTAGCATTACAGCTCCTTGTCACTTAACCTTTTCTGACAAAGATCTTCAACCCTCCATTCATCCTTCACATAACGAAGCCCTCCATATTGAAGTATTTGAAAAAACAACAACGCCGTATCAAACGAGTCTTGATAGATGGGGGAGTTGGTCTTAATATATGTTCTTTGAAACTTATCAAGCAATTGGGATATTCTGAGAAAGATGTTGACACCTCCAAGGTTATTACCATCAGAGCATATGATGATGCTGAAAGAGATACCGAAGGGATTATCTTATTGCCTATTCAAGTTGGGCCAGTCATTACAGAAACCCACTGTCAAGTCCTTGATATTGATCTTCCTTACAACATTATCCTTGGTCGCCCTTGGATCCATACCCTTAAAGCAGTTCCCTCTACATACCACCAATGCCTTAAATTTCCACATAAGGGTATTGAGGTTACCATTCAAGCCGATCCCAATCCATTTGAGTTTTGCTGTGCCTTTCAAGATAAATATCAGAGTCTGAATCACATTCCTATCAACACCAAGGCATATCCGTCCTCATCCTATATAAACCCATCCGACCTCCTCAAGCCCTCATCTAGCAAAGCCGCTTCCAACCTCCATATCAAATATACTGAACATGGCCCTGGTGAATGCAAATTACAAGAATCTTGTTGCGTTGGTACCCTTCCATTATCTCCTAAATCCCACGGTAAGCCTTCTACATCCAAGCCAACTTCATCCTCTGCTATCATCAAAGCTCCCCCTACTGTGTTCATTAAAGGTGGACTCTTGGATGATGAAGACATTGATGATATAAACTCTTGGATATTCTTTGATGAAAATGACCAAGTCCGACTTGAAGTAGAGTGATACAACAATGGGTTTCGTATCATAAAGAACATGGGCTATAAAGGACATGGCAGCTTGGGATCACAGGAACAAGGACCTACTGAGCCCATTATTGTGTCTAAGAAGTTTTATAAGCAAGGCCTTGGTTACCAACCGAAGGTACCACGACCCAAAGACATTCAGTGTATTTCTGATACTGACGTTGGACCTTCTTTGGTAGGAGAGACTTCTAATTCAGATACTATCGATGACTCCTCCCTTCATATCACCGACCTTTTTCAAGAACATTCCATCTTCATGTTTTCTGCAACCTCCTCTAGCCATCACGATTCCTCCATCAGCCTTTCACTCGTATATCCTGACCTCATCGATTGGGACCAACAGGGGGCACCGATATTAGATACATTTGAAAATGACGAAGCCATTGCAGAATTCATGGGTTTGAGACAAGGTATTCCACTGGGTGATCATAAAGTAGGTTTCATGATGGATTTACCTAAACTAGCATAGTTTGGCGGAAGTATCAAATCCTTTAGTCGCAAAAGTGAAATAAACAAAATTCAACAAAATAGGTCACTAGGTGAAAACTGAAAGGTGCCTCTTGACCATGAAAAAGTAAAAATAAAGGACGTATCTAAAGGTGAAAACCTCTCTGAGGCGCCTGAGGATGGGGGATTTGATCTTCCTGTTACCACTAATTACCATGAGAAATCAACTGTGCTAGTTGAAAAATCACAAGACATGAACTTGGGAACAGAGCAGAATCCGAAGATCACTTTTTTGGCAGCATCACTATCAGAGTAAGAAAGAAGAAACTTCATAGCATTTTTTATGAGAAGAGCTATAAATTTTGCATGGACTTATGCAGACATGCTAGGTCTGGATCCTTCACTTGTGGTACATCATTTAGTAGTATTTCCTGATGCAAAGCCTGTCAAACAAAAATTGTACAAAATGCATCCACAAGTCGCCTTGTTGGTCAAAGCAGAAATTTAGAAACTGTTAGAAGCAAAATTTATAAAGCCTATTGATTATCCAGAATGGGTTTCAAATTTAGTACCTATAGCAAAACCAGATGGATGAGTTCGCTGTTGCACAGACTTTAGAGATCTTAACAAAGCATGTCCTAAGGACGATTTCCCACTACCAAGCATAGACAACATTGTAGATCTTATAGTAGGACATGAAATGCTATCTTTGATGGATGGATTTTCAGGTTATAATCAAATCAGAATAGCAAAGGAAGATAAAGATAAAACATCTTTTATTTGTCCATGGGGTACATATTGCTGGGTTGTAATGCCTTTTGGTCTCAAAAACGCTAGAGCCACCTATCAACAAGCCATGACAGTTATTTTTCATGACCTTTTTCATACTATCATGGAAGATTATGTTGATGACATCCTGGGAAAATCTAAGACAAGAGAAGGACATCTGCAAGTATTGGCACAAATCTTTGATCGATTAGAAAAATACCAAGTCAGATTAAATCCAAAGAAGTGTGTATTTGGCGTAACATCAAGAAAACTGTTGGGATATATTGTGTCTCGACGAGGAATAGAAGTGGACCCAGCTAAGGTAAAAGCCATCATAGAAATGCCTCCACCAACGAATCTCAAACAGATTCGCAATTTACAAGGTAGGTTACAATCTATCCGCAGATTTATCTCACAACTAGCAGATAAATGTCATCCTTTTCAGCATCTTCTTTGTAAGGGTGAACCTTTTAAGTGGGATGAAAAGTGTCAACAGGCTTTTGATAAGATAAAGGAATACTTGGCAACACCCCCTGTATTAATACCTCCTATACTTGATCGTCCATTATTGCTCTATATATCATCAACAACCGCAGCATTGGGGGCACTCCTAGCTCAACATGATGATTCAGGAAAAGAACAAGCCATCTACTACATTAGCAGAACCCTTGTGGGATATGAACTCAATTACTCATTCATGGAAAAAGCTTGTTTAGCATTAGTGTTTGCTTCCCAAAAGTTGCGACACAATATGTTGAACCAAACAACAAAGCTCATCTCTAATGTGGATCCCCTCAAGTATCTCCTTTCAAAAGCACTTCTCACAAGGAGATTGGCAAAATGGGTTATGATCTTAAGTAAATTTGACATACGATATGTGAACCGCAAAGCTATCAAAGGACAAGTTATTGCTGATCAATTAGCTACAGCACCCATCATAGACATTCAACCAATGTATCTAGAATTCCCTGATGAAGGATTGTTTAATTTAAATTCTCCAACACGATGGCAGCTATGTTTTGATGGATCATACACACAACATTGGTCTAGAGTAGGTATCTTGTTTGTTACCCCTCAAAGAGATTGTATACCTAAATCATACAGAATAGCATTCCCATGTACCAACAACATAGCAGAGTATGAAGCTTTAATCACAGGCTTGCGCATGGCAGTACAATGGGCTATCAAACAGTTACAAGTTTTTGGTGATTCTCAACTAGTTATCAAACAGGTTCTAGATGAATATTAAACAAAAGATAAAAGCTTCTTCCATACAAGCTAATGGTGGATGATTTCAAGAAATATTTTGAGGATATTACCTTTGAGCAAATTCCAAGACTACAAAACAAAGCAACAGATGCCATGGCTATGATTGGATCTCTTTTAGACATGCCATCTAATACCCATAAATGTGAGTTCTTGGTCAAACAGCTTTTGATCTCAGCATTTGAAGTTCCACAGTCTGAGCTCATATGTGAAATTGTTGGTCCCAACTCATTGTGGTACAAGGATATATACGAGTATCTCCGTAATCAAACCTTTCCATTTCAACTATCCAACACCCAACACAAAACCTTTATCCATCGAGCCTCTCATTACACTATCTTAGGAGACACCCTTTATCGCTGGAGTCTTGATAGTATCCTTCTTAGATGTCTTGATTCTGAGGAAGCAAAAATAGCCTTATGTGAAGTACATGAAGGTGTCTACGGTTCACATTCTGTTGGCCCTGGCCTTGTCAAGAAACTTCTACGAGCAGGATACTATTGGCCAACTATGGAAAAAGATGCCCAGCAATTTGCAAAGTGATGTCTACAATGTCAAAAACATGGAGATCTAATACATGCACCAGCACATGAGCTTCAGCCTATTGTCACTCCATGGCCTTTTTCGCAATGGGGACTTGATCTTGTAGGTAAAATCCATCCTACTTCATCCAACGGTCATAAGTTTATTATTACCGCCACTGAGTATTTCACGAAGTGGGTAGAAGCCATACCAATGACCTATATCACAGGTAAACAAATAGCCAAGTTTATCTTACATTATATTATCTGCCGTTATGGAGTTCCTCAAGCTATTGTCACAGACAATGGTCGCCCTTTCAAGAATCAAGAGGTTAGAGATCTTTGCAACAAGTTCCATATTCAACATAGATTCTCTACGCCTTATTATCCTCAGAGCAATGGTCAAGTTGAAGCTTCTAATAAAACAATCATTAAGATCCTTAAAAAGACTGTTAATGAAGCTGGTCGAGATTGGCATCTACAACTACATCCTGCATTATGGGCATATAGAACAAGCATCAGAACTCCTACTGGAGCCACACCCTATGCTCTCATATATGGCACTGAAGCTATTTTGCCTATCGAGGTTGAGACCCCCTCTTTGCGCATATCCCTGCAACATACTATCTCAAATGAAGAATATTGAGTATCCAGACTCCATGATCTTGAGCTATTAGATGAACTCCACCTTACAGCATTGAACCATCTTCAAGTCTACCAAAATCGGCTACGTCGTAGCTACAACAAAAAGATCAGAGAATGCAGATTTCAAGTTGGTGACCTTATCCTTAAAGAAAATCAAAGGAATCAACAACATCGAGAGAAACAGGGCAAGTTTGAACCAAATTGGCTTGGTCCTTTCATTATCACAGTAGTCTATGGATCGGGTGCCTACACTCTGTCAACACTTGAAGGCATTCCCTTAGATGAACCAGTCAACAACGTTCATCTCAAGAAGTTTTATCCATGAATCTCAGCTATCCCTAAATAAAATTAAAAAAATAATAATAATAATAATTTTTTTTTTTAAAAAATAAGATAAATAATCCGTCCTCTAGTGAAACCCTGGTAAACAGGCACCTTGGATAAGTACCATAGTGAAAATCTAGCAAACAAGCACTATGTGTAGTGACTAGCTTCCCTCATCTGCTTGGTTCGTTTGATCATATTTCCCCATTTCATCTTGTATAGTCCATAATCACAATCCACATCACAATGCCATATATAGCCTTTCGTCTTTATCTTCGTCTTTGCCAATGCTAGCTATCATATTTGAGACATTGTCGCGATACCTATATCTTTTGGCACCTTAGTATCTTGGCCACATCCTTTCCGCATTGTCGCTTCTGCATAATAAACCTCATCCCGCACTGGGGGCATTTGTTGAGTCTTATTTGGAAGTGGATACTGCTATTCTCTAGCTCATAACACATCAAACAACTCAGCTTACAACACAGCAAACTTTATCAACTTCAGCCATGGCATATATCCAACGACAAATGTGACCTAATGACTTGCAACCAGGACCCATATCTTCGTAATCTATCCACATTCATCCAACAATTGCAACAAACATCGCTTGATCAAACATCCAACCAATTAGCGACATCAATAAGAACTACATCCAGCTCTATCGTTGACGCCTTGATCCCGTGGATACAGGATATGTAGGCAATCTGAGATGCGAAGGAAGCACTCTAATTTAGGCTAAGATGATAGCCCCTCTCATCAGTCATCTTTCATCTTTCTTCTAAACATCCTTCAATTTTTTAGCTCACCTTCTATCTTTCATCACTCACATCATCAATAAAACCCAGAACTACATATTCATCATGTCTCATTTTCATCGTAAATATGCTTTGATCCTGTGGATATAGGGTATGTAGGCAGTCTGGAATACAAAGGAAGTTTCCAGTACTCAAGCACAGATGATCAACCCCATCTTCTTCATCTTCTTTCCTCATCCGTCTTCTTCTTCTTTGATTAGCTCAAACAAGAAGCAAACCATGTGTATATTGAAAGCTCAAGCACTTTAACCAATCCAAAGTAAGCCAGAAGCTATTTGTCCACATGCCTTAAGCCAACATTTGCTATAGCAGTTTATCAACAACTTTAGCCTTCAACAGGATGTAGCTTTCCTCTTAACAAGGCGCTAGCTTGATCTATCCAAGAGCACCCAAAATTTGGCAAGAGAACGTGATGACAGTATCTTTTATTTTATCTTTTGTCCCTTTTCTATGCCTAATCAAGACTGCCTTGATCTATTTATATCTTGGTATGTTGCGATGAAGTAAGGACTGGGGCATGGTTATATAGCTTTCATATGCCGTGTTTGCAGGATGATCTTATTCTCTTCCTATGCGTATTGGTATCTTGTACGTGTTGGGATTAGCATCTTACATATCAATATCTCTAGCATCTGAAAAGCTAAACAGTCTCTTATGCATTTGAGACTATTCTATGTTAAGACTAACTCCATACATATAACCAGCAAGCTATCATTATGTGTAGTGGAGATAAGCTCAAACCATTGCTTGTAGCGTCAAAGTCCAAAACTAGTTGTTATTCATATCTTGTGCATGTTGGCTCAACATCTTGACCTCATGTGTTCAGACAAGATTGTAACACGCTAGTTGCGCATTGGATATCTCGACACCTTGGTCTTTTATACCCTAGTGCATAACATCCATATGCTATATCAAACATAAGGACTACATTTCTTTTCATTTTGAGCAATTACTTGAAAGCTGCCCATCATCCTATCTATTCATTCTATCTATTCATTCCATCATACTCAGCCAAGATCAATCATTTCCATCATCTTTTGTCCATATTCCCGCTCCTGCAAAACAAGTGTGTTAGACATACATAAGTCCATCATATATCCTTTCATTACCATCTATCTATATGCATAAGTCTATCCATATCATTACCATTTACATATTCACACATTTTCCATTCATCAACATTTGCATAAGCATCCATATATAATCCATAACAATATACACACAACATGCATAGCCATCATAATATAAACATAATAACTATTACACCATCATATCGATCACCAAAACCGCCACATATATATATATATATATATATACGTGTGTCAAAATACAAGTGTCTACAATACAAGCTGAGCCTTGAAAGACTGAATGTACAAAATCGGCTCTAGGCCTCATCATGATACAATGTAAACAAGGTAGCCCTAGTGACTACTGGTAGCTCCCTCACCCTGACCACCACCACCACTAGGTCCTGTACCTGGTCCTCCATCTCTCGGTGGCCCCATCACTAAGGCTACTGATCGAGATCCACTTGACCTCTGTGAACTCAAAGCCCCTGACCTGCTCCTGAAACTAGGCTGCCTCTGCTTTGCTAGCACAGATCCATAGTACAAGCCTCTGTAATACTCAGCCTCACCCTGCACTCTCCGAAGCTCTGCCTGTACCTCTGTCAACTGTGTAGCCAAGTAAATCATAGCTCCATCAGTCCCCAATGCAGCCACTGCTCTATCTCACTCACTGGTCATCCCCTGCAGTTGCTGCACTGCCCGATCTCTCTCAGCTCGCAGACCATCCCTCTCTACTCTCATAGCTTGTACCTACTATATCGCAGTGTCTCGCTCTAGTCTCATCATCTGCTCATGCTATCTAGCTGCATCACTCTCTCCTGTCACTCTAGCTAGAGCACCGTCATCCTGTCCATCTCCCCCCTGTGCTCTCAACTGTAGCTGAGCCTGATATGTCTGTGCATGTGCTCTCGTATGCCACAAACTAATCATTGCCTGATGCCTATCTATCTCCACCCTCCTTAGCCTCATATGTGCTCGCTGCCTCCATCTCCTCTCCTCTCTAATTCGTCTCCGCAGCTGCTGAATACCAACATCATCACCTGCTACAATCTGTGCCTGAGGCTGTGCTAATATAGCAGGCTGACCTAGCGCCTGCTCTGGCATCTGTATCCCTGGTGCGGCTGGCACAACAGCCTGCGCTGGTGGAGCCCGTTGTCATCTCCTCCAAACTGGTCTCTCCATCCCAATCTCTCCAATCTCCCCATCCCATGTCAACTGAGTCGGCCTAGCTGTCGCCCAGTGTACATCATACTCTGGTAATGTGCCTGGATCTGTGGGACCCTGTCTCCACTGCCATGCTACTGGTTGTAATCCATCTCTCTCTGCCAAAGCTGTCTCAACCACAACCTCTGGACCCCAATCAAACACCTCCTGTCTTGTCCTCCTAAAAACGACATCACCTACTAGTACTGCCTATGCCTCCCCGAACTATCTTAAAGCTCTCTCTGGCAAATAACACTCTATAATATACATGCCGTGTCCAAAAATATGTCTCGCCTATCTAGCATAGACAAGCTCTGCATCCTCCTCATCCTAGTGCTCACATCCTAGCCATGGCCTCCATACAAATCTATCCACCTCATCCAATCTCCTCCGCCAGTATACCACACCTCGGCACTATCGATATGTCAGAGCCCCTCTATACATCTGTGCAAATGGCTCTGCTGCTACTCTCACCACCCATCCCTCTGGTCTCGTAACCGGAATGTGCTCATACACCCATACATGTAAAACTGTCACTCCTGCTGACATACTTGCTCCAAACATATAAGTGCAATCATGCAAATAATGATAGAGCTGTCCCAACACACACTCTGCCCATGCATATCTCGTGCCATATGAAAACATGCCCTCCATCACTGTCTCCCATCCTACTGGAAAACCTCTGGCTCTCCTATCACCCACTAGCCATCTAATGATAGCCACTACTACCCACTGTAACCTATCACAAAGCTCCTCCATCCTCACCATTGGAATCTCTGAACCCTCTGCTCCAATGTCTGGTGTCTCAAATAATCTCCTAAATGCAGCTAGACCCATATCCAGATCATAATCCACACGCTCCCCATCTATCAGAATCCTCAAAATCTGGAACACATCCTCTAAGGTGATGGTCGCCTCTCCTGTCAGTAACAAGAATGAACTATGCTTGCTCATCCATCACTCCACCATCGCTGTCATTAGCCCCCGATGTGCCTGAACTGGCTCTAATCGTGATACATGCTCCAAGCCAAGGATCTCTAACACCAGTCGCTCCTCTACATCTAACCGTCTCACCAACAGCAAATCTCTCGGATGTGGCTCTCGTGATAGCAATGGTGGTAGTACATCCTGCATCATTCATTTAATCCTTGTCAGTTCATTCTGTTAGTTTATCCCTATCCAAATCTGCTTATATATTTGCTATTCTATTTACACCTACCATAAGCGTTTCATTTTACCACATGCGCTCCTTTTCTGCTCACTAGCGACTAGCTTTACCATAGGTGCACATGTTTTGTCTACATGCGAGCTATTTCTACTCATGCGCTTATTGTTTGCATATAGGCGCGCTCTACTTCTATAAGCGCTGATCTTTGCTTTATAAGCTTGTTATATGCTATATGCGGGTCTATTTTCCCTAAAAGCGAGCCCTATCCTTTATGCTCCTAGCTTATTACTGTAAGCGAGCCAAATAACCATCCACGACCATTCTAGCCCTAGACACATGCTTTTCACCCTATGCGAGCCACTCCTATTCACATGCGAGCCAAACTACTCTATGCGACAGCTATTTGCCCATAAGCGAGTGTTTTTGATTCATATGCGCTGTTTGCGATATTTTCTAGCCGACGGGGTGCGACCACTTTTTGTATAAGTGACTACCCTGCACCCATAAGCGAGCTATACTACTCTATGCACTTTGTTTTCCTACATAAGCGACCTGAAACTGCTATTCCCTAACCTAGTCGCTTTTGGTGACGTGTGTGCATTAATGACACTTTTAAGCTATTAAATGCATGCTTTTGGGAAAAGTTTTGAAACATACCGGTACGCCTACTCCCTCTGGTCGCCCATGTGTCCTCACTCGCTCCGCACGATGATCCCTGCATGGAATAACCATCCCGACAGCTCTCCAACTCTCACTCTCAGGAGCTCTAGCTTTCTCTAGTTTCTGAGCATAAATGAGCACAAATGAGCCTATTTGCCATTGTAGAACCTACTTATAGCCCTTCTCACAACCCTAATTCTTCTATGCCACAGCCTATTTTCTTCCCTTCAACCCCCATTTTCTTCATGTCTGCCTTCTTTTTAGCCTTTTTCTTCTATCGTGAGCCAACCCAGCCCTTCCTGGTTAGCCTGGCTTACCTCTTGAGGGGGCATCACCTGCCAGTTACACTGGGGCATAACTTGTTTATCGAACGCATATCGTATCTTCTTTGACAAAATGCTCTATCGAACATTGTATCAAAGAGGGGCAAAATGTAGACACCCAAATTTGTCCATGTCTAGAAACACTTTGTTAAATCATTATCCATTAAGCCAATTAATTAAATAAATTTTATTTATTTAATTAATTTCACATGCATAATCTCATTTATCTTATCCCCATCCCAGTTAATTAAATAAATTTTATTTATTTAATTAATTTCCACATCATATCTTATCCCATCCTATTCATTTATCCTATTAATTAAATAAATTTATTTTATTTAATTAATATCCAACTCATATTCCAACTAATTCAAATATTTTATTTGAATTAAGTCCTCAACTTTCACCATATTCCAACACTTGTCTAGTCAATCATGCGTTGTTATACAACTTTCATTCATATCCTTCACATGCACAATTAATGGGACCTAAATTTAGTATCTTTCAATCCTAGCCATTCATATAGCCTTTGAATCTCCACCGTCGATTGATCTTGACTGAGCTCTATATAAACACTCTCTCATCCCATATGAGACATCTAGCAATCATATAGCACCTACATTATCATCTTGAGCATCTTAAGCATTTGAGCATTCATTTAAGCTTTTTATCATCTATCATGGCAGCTTCAGCTTTGCAATTGTTCATTGTTGAAGAAGTAGTCCACATCTCTTAAAAAAGGAATCGCAAGGTCTAGGTGATGTTATGCTTGAATTGCATTATTCTTTGATTTCATTTGGATTAGATTCTTTGATGATGGTAGGGTTAGGGTTTCATGGCTATGCTTGATCTTTTAAACCTGACTTTTCACCTACCACAGAGTTTAATACAATTGTTAGTTAGTTAACTTCTGTAAAAGTGAAATTTGATGAAGAGGTGAGGGCTCTCTTGGTTTTATGTTCTTTGCAAGAAAGCTAGAATAGCTTGGCAATGGCTGTAAGTAACTCTGTCTCTGGTTCAAACACTTTAAAATTTGATGATGTTGTTGGTGTTATCCTTAGTGAGGAAATGTGACAGAAAAGCTCAGGAGGGTCCACATCAGGTAGTGTTTTGAATGCAGAAATTAGGGGCAGATCAAAGGAGAGAGGAAAAGGTTCTGGAGGTCATGGGAAGTCATGAGGAAAATAAAAGGACAAGAGATCCCAATCCAGAGGACAAAAAGATTGCTAGTACAGTGGGAAACTAGGTCATCTAAAGAAAGGTTGCTGGTCTCAGAAGAATAAAGGAGACGGACAACATGATGACATTAAGGAAGCTAATGTTGCAAGTAATAAATTATAGGATGCTTTAATTTTGTGTTTAGATAATGCTAATGATTCTTGGGTAATAGATTCAGGGGCTTCATTTCATGCCACACCCCATAGGAAATATTTTTAAGATTATGTTCAAGGTGATTTTGGATAGGTATATTTGGGTGATGATGAACCATGTCAGATTGTTGGAAAAGGAAAGATAAAAATCAAGTTGCAAAATGGAAATGAATGGTTGCTATAGTAGGTAAGGCATGTTCCAAATTTGAGAAGGAATTTAATCTTTGCAGGACAACTGGGTAGTGAAGGTTGCATAGTTACCTTTTCAGACAAAGTCTGGAAGGTCACTAAAGGTGAAAAGGTAGGCACATTGTATTTGTGTACTGGTAATACTTATTCTACCTTAGCTGCTACAGAAATAGTTGCTACTGAGAGAGTTATAACACTTGTTGCAGGGACATAAACATAAATGTGGCACCATAGACTTGGGAACATGAGTGAGAAAGGGATGAAGATTCTTCACTCTAGAAAGTTACTACCAGGTCTGAAGAAGATTGACTTGGAGTTCTACGAAAATTGTGTTTATGGAAAATAGAAAAGAGTCCAATTTCTCAAAGTTGGGAAAGAGAAGAAGAGTGAGAAATTAGAGCTTGTGCATTTAGATGTATGCAGATCGGCTTAGGTATATTCTCTTGGAGGTTCTTGCTATTATGTTACTTTTATTGATGATGCAACTAGGAAAACATGGGTGTATTTCCTAAAACAAAAATTAGAAGTATTTGAAATTTTTAAAAAGTGGAAATCTTTGGTTGAGAATGAGACAAGAAAAAAGTTGAAGTGTCTCAGATTTGATAATGGAGGCAAGTATTGCAGCAGAGAATCTGAGAATTACTGTTCATATAATGGAATCCATAGGCAGAAAATGGTGTGTCTGAGAGGATGAATAGGACCATTATGGAGCATGCAAGAAGCATGAGATTGCATGCTGGACTACCCTTACACTTTTGGGTGGATGCTGTACATACCGTTGTTTATTTAATAAACAGTGGACCTTCAAATCCTTTGGATGGTGGCATTCCAGAGGAGGCATGGATGGGTAAAAAGGTAAACTATTCATTTCTAAAAACCTTTGGTTGTGAAGCTTTTGTCCATGTTGATATTGAAAATAGAATGAAGCTTGAGGCTAAGTCTAAAAAATGTACCTTCACTGGATATGGAGTAGATGAATTTGGTTATCAGTTATGGGATTTTGAAAATCATAAAATCATTAGGAGAAGAGATGTTATATTTAATGAGAAGGTCATGTATAAGGATCAGCTACAGGAAAAGAAGCATGAACAGGCCAAAAAGGAATATGTGGTGCTAGATGAGATTCTAGAAAATAAAATGCCAGTGGTACCTGATGCTCAACAACAAGTTATCCCACAGACTCCTGCAAGTGTTAGACATTCTACAAGGATAAGTAGACCTCCAGAAAGATTTTCTCCATCATTATATTCTATATTATTAACTAATTCTGGTGAACCTAAAAGTTATGAAGAAGTAATACAGGTAGATAGCAAAAAGTAGTGGGAGCTAGGCATGAAAGAAGAAATGGATTCCTTGATGCAAAATCAGATTTGGGACTTAGTCCAATTGCCTGCAGGTAAAAGAGCATTGCCAAATAAATGGGTTTATAGGTTGAAGGAAGAATATGGAGGCAAGAAAAGATATAAGGCTAGACTTGTGGTAAAAGGTTTTGCATAGAAAAAAGGTATAGATTTTGATGAAATATTTTCTCCAATTGTAAAGATGACTTCTATTAGAACTACTCTAAGTCTTGTGGCTGCGAAAGATTTGCATTTGGAACAGCTAGATGTGAAAACTACCTTTCTCCATGGTGATTTGGAGGAGGAGATATACATGGAACCGCCCCAAGGATTTGAGGTCAAAGGTAAGGAGAAACAAGTGTACTGATTGAAGAAGAGTTTGTATGGCCTAAAACAAGCACCTCGACAATGGTACTTGAAATTTGATAGTTTTATGGCTGAGCAAGGCTATAGCCAGTTTAATTCTAACCATTGTGTTTATTTTAAGAGGTTGGATAATGAGAGCTACATTATTTTATGTTTATATGTTGATGACATGCTTGTAGTGGGGTCTAACATGGATCACATAAGATAATTAAAACAGTAGTTAGCATAGTCATTTGCTATGAAGGATTTGGGGGCAATAAAACAAATCCTTGGTATGAAAATTTGCAGAGATAGGAAGAATAGAAAATTGACTCTATCTCAGGCTGATTATTTTGAAAAGGTGTTGCAAAGATTCCATATGGAGAATGCAAAAGCTGTCAGCACACCTTTGCCTAGTTATTTGAAATTGACTAAGGAGATGTGTCCTAAGGCACCAGAGGAGGAAGAAAAAATGTCCAAGGTACCATATGCTTCAGCTGTAGGAAGTTTAATGTACGCCATGGTATGCACGAGACCAGATATTGTACATGTTGTAGGAGTCATAAGTAGGTATATGAGTCATCCAGGATTAGAGCATTGGAATGCAGTAAAATGGATTCTCAGATATTTGAGAGGTACATCCAATAAACACTTATGTTTTGGGGGCTCTAATACTGATTTAGCAGGTTATGTAGACTCAAATTTGGTAGGGGATATTGATACTAGGTGGAGTACTACAAGTTATGTCTTTACTGTAGGTGGGACAACGGTGAGTTAGATCTCACGATTGCAAAAGGTGGTTGCTTTATCCACCATGGAGGTACAATATGTAACTACAATAGAGGCAAGCAAGGAGATGATATGGCTGCAATCTTTCACGGAAGAATTGGGCAAACAACAGGCTAACAGTTATTTTTTTCAAACAGTCAGAGTGCCATACATCTTGCAAAGAATTATGCTTTGCATTCAAAGACCAAACACATACAGTCGAGGTATCACTTCATTCAGTCGGTGTTGGATGATGGATAGTTAAGGATGGAAAAGATACATACAGATGAAAATCCAGCGAATATGTTTACAAAGGCAGTGACAAGGGAGAAGCTGAGCTCCTCTTTAGCTTCGGTTGGTCTTCAAGACTGAAAGCAACATCAGAATAGTAGAGTCCAAGGTGCTTATTTCCAGTAGGACCTATAGGGTCAGCAGTCTTATGATCAGTCTCCAAGTGAGAGGTGATATGTTGTGGAGTCTGATTAGTCTCCTAGTGGGAGATTGTTGTTATATGGAGCCTAATTAGACTTGGAGGTTAAATTTTCCCCACTTTTATCAGTGCAGTTTCCCCCCAAATTATTTAATGAGGTTGTGCAGGGGGGCAGAGCCCCTCTTGTGGGGCCTGGGGGAGGAGCCCACAGTGGGGATTTGGGGGCAGCACCCCCAGTTGGGGGCTTGGGGGTAGTGCCCCCAAAGCAAAAATTGCTTATTATTTTATAAAGGCATTGGGAGTTATTCTTCTATTACTGACACAAAAAAACCCTATTTTTAACCGACATAAGGCTTGATAAAAGCGGCTAAGGGTTAGGGTTTCTGTTGATATTGTATTGTAGCATTTGCAACAATATTGAGTTGTAGGGATTACTGGTTGTAATCAGTTTGATTTACTGGATAATAATATTAGACTCTCTATTTGGTGGATGTAGCCTGAGTTTGGGTGAACCATGTTAAAACTTGTCTCTCACTGTTATTATTTCTGTGTATTTTCATTCCTCTATTTAATCTTTATTTGCATTTAATTGATATCTTCTACCAGCTAACCCTAACACTAGAAAGCAAATACTTTTTGCAAATCATTAGATTTCTGATATTTGATGAAAATGAATGGGTTTGGTATGTACTGAGCCGAATTCATAATGAGTTCGTGTGGCTATTGAAACCATTTAAGATTACAAGGGATATTATCAAGACTGTAATTGGGTTAAATTCCTCCGGTGGATCACCCATGCTGAAAGCTGTGAAAAACTGGACAGTGACTGAAGCCACCGGTGCCAAGTTTGAAAAAAGGGCAATGACCATCAATGATATCATAGAACCTAATCTTAAATTTACCTCCATGGTGATTGGGTACAAGATTTACCATTCTAGTAGGGAAAATTCTGTCTCCAGAACTGTAATATATGCAGCCTATCAAATAGTAAAGGAGAATGTTGATTATGATCTTTGCGAACTACTACAGAATCAGTTGATTGAGAATCCGAGCAAAACAAAGAAAGATAGGAAAAATACCTACAAATATGGTTCCTTGATTATATGTTTGTTCTTCTATTTTATGAATGAAGTACCTGGAATTCAAGGTGTGCATTGGACAACTGATAGGCCTGTACCATGGAAAATAAGAGATCACCTTCTTAGTCTTGGTGACTCCCAAGCCCAAAAGATTGCCATTTGGGGCTACTTCAAAAACTTCCAAAGTTTAATGCAAGCAAGGGAGAAAATCCCTAAAACAATTGTGGAGAAGTATGAAAATGGCATATGTTTCATGGTTGACACAGATAAGTGCTTGATGGAAGCTATAGAACCAAGGATAGTTTGGATAATGCCTATGGGTTATGAGGTGGATGAAAGAGTTTTAGATATGTATGCTCAGCATCTTCTGAGCACACCTAAAGATACCTCTGTGGAAAGGTTTGGAACTTACAAGGAACTGAGTCTAAAATTGCATGTGGAACTTAGACAGTTGGAGACCAAGAGGAAAGTATAGAGGAAAGTTGAAAAGTATGCTGAGAGCATTGGCCTAACCAAGGAAGCAGTGAAACAGAATAGAGAAAGAATTGAGAAGGATGAAAAAGAAAAATAGGACAAGAAACAAGAAGATGCTCTAGTGGAACCATCCTTCACTTCAAGGACTACTAGAAGCTCTACTGCTACTTCTATTCCTTCTAAAACTGCAAAACCAGAAGTTAGACCATCTGTTGAAGCAAGTAAGAGAAAGAAAACAAAAGCCATAAGAACAAGTGTGGGCACAAAAGGTGATGAGGAGATAGAGATAGATGAAGAAGTCAAATAAATAAAATTCAAGAAAGCCAGAACTTCGAAGACTTCTAAAGACCAACCTTCCGGAAGCATTAAGACTGATAAAAAGCAAGTAACTGGTAAGGTCGCTATGACTATTGATGAAATTGTAAAAATAATCACTATTCATGGAAACTTAAAGCCTATTAGAGTTTACTATGATAATTTTGATCAAGCAAATAAGAAAATTTTGGAAGATCCCATTATCATATATTTGAACAAATTCAATAGAGCCCTATTGGAAATTTTACAAGAACTTCCTAAGGGTTTAAGGAAAGTACTGGAAATGAGGAAACAAACAACCAAGACTAAAGATCTAGAAATTAGAGAGTATGTCCTTTCTACTTTGTGTCCTGTAATGACTAGAAAAGAAGCAGATAAAATCCTCAAAGAAGTTAAAGAAAAATTCAGAAGCAAGGTTCGAATGAACAACCTGATGCTTGGTAAAACTAAGGAAATTGCAAAAGAAATAGAGGAAATTTTGAGAAAGGCCCTAGACAAGGATAAATATTATATTATTTTAGAGAAACAAGTTGAAGAAGACAATTCTCTCATTCCGGAACGGGAAGCTCTAGAAGAAGAGATTAATAAGGGAATTGATGACCAAGGTGTTAATTTAGATCGTCTAGAGTTAATCCATGAAGAGACTAATGTTGGATTTGATTCATCAAATCTAAATGTTGGAGAAGTTCAGGAAAAGAACATCATTAAGCAACAATCTAAGTTTGGTGAAGCCTTTGTTCTAGAAGAGGAACAAGTCAGTCAAAAGGACATAGAAATGACAGACAAAATAATTGATGCAAAAGAAACTCTTCCACCTAATCTCTCCAAAAAATAAGAGGATATTGCTGCAATACAGACCCCTCCAGATTAGGTAGTGAGTGGTGAAGACAGAGAAAAGATTTCACCTGCAAGTGATACAGGAAATGATAAAGCAGGGGAAGAGAAGGAAGAAAACCAAGAAGACAAAGCAAAAGAAGATGGTGCAAATGTTGAAGCACCTAAAACAGATGCTAAAAATTTTGATGAACAAAAGGATGATTCAGAAAATGTTGCAAGAGACACTACAGATGCAATGAAAAGTCTTCTTGAAAAATAGATGATTGAGCTTGATGAGCCTGATTTACTCCAAAGTCTAACCAATCCAGATGCTCTCTCTCCCATTCAATTGATGAAAATAGCATTATTCACCCAAGTAAAGGCTAGAGAAAAGTTACTAAAGTCCCACATGGAGGATAATGAGATACTGGGGCTTGCATCTAGGATTTTGGAGAAGTTAATGCCTTCCTACTAGAAGAGTACATATAATTCTCCCTCTGGACATCTGAAAAATCTTGTAAGTTCTATAAATACCCATTTTGAATCCTTTGAAAAATCTGCAGAGGTAAAGGTCCGAAAAGAGTTTCTAGATAAGAAATTTAGTGAAGTATAGAATCTAATAGGAAATGATAGGATGAGACTTGGCATTAGCATAAGAAGTATTTAGAATGATTTAAATGATGGAAGAGATATGTACAAATTTTGTCTATCATGGCCTAAAATTAGTGAGGATATTGAGAAGAAGATAAAGGAGAAGAACATAAATTGTCAAATCTCTCTCAAACTTTTGATCCTTTAACAGTTTCACCTATAAGTCAGGAATGTCAAGTAATTAGCTTGAAAGATGAGATAAAGAGGCCTGGTAAAGAAAAAAGTAACATTATGAAGAGAATGTGTGAGCTCTAGGAATTGATTGCCCCCAAGTTAGAAACCATGTTTAATGCCTTATCAAAAGCTCAGACTGCACTTTAGACAAGTAATCCTTAGGATTTGACAAAGGCAGAAGCATATGCATTTTTTCTGATTCGACACATCTCAATTTTGGATGGGATAAAGGTAACCTGGGCCTCTGAGCTTGTGCAACTAAAAAGTAGTTTTGCAGATATTCTCAAGTTCATGTGAATAGAACTTAATGATTAGTTGTACATATGCAGTCCTATATACAAATTTTTGGAGAATTTTGGCTTGTGGACCCCACCCTTTGCCATTCATGTCAAAGGGGGAGTGAAGTTCGGTGAAAAATAAGGAATCCAGCTAAGGGGGAGTACCAGAAAGCAATGTGAACAACAGTATGGAGCACAAGCTAAGGGGGAGCTATTTCAACACTTAGTCATTTTTCACTAAGTGTTGCCATCAATGCCAAAGGGGGAGATTGTTGGCAAGAGACACTACTAAAAATGATAGGTGTTATCATTGATGGCAACTAAGATCACCCCAATCATCCACATAACACAATTTGTTCACACCAGAAGTCAGAATCAGAATTTGTCTAAGTCCAGGTAGTCAAGAACAGAGCAGGTGACAGGGTCCGGTATCTTGGTCTAGATCTATCCAGTGGAAAGGCATGGTTTGCTGTGGATCTAAGGTAGTTGTAAGCATTGTCAAGACACTCTAAATCCAAATTTTTGTCATCCAGAGATGAAGGACTCAAAAGATATTAGCTTCTGAGTATCAGGTTTCAGTTTGACAGAACAAATAGAAGAACATGCCGACCTTGTGAATGATCCTATTTCTGGATGTATAGAAGTTGTCTATTGGGCAATTTGTGATGATAAGTAGTGATAGTCGACATGATTGATGATTTATAAGTGCAAGTTTTAATCTGCATCCCATATTATGTATGGATCTAGCTGACAGAGCAAAGTACTCTACAAAGCTCTAAATGTTCTTGAAGCTGACAGGTAAAATGATTGTAGATCATGTTACAGATATATATCTGATGGAATTGGATGATTTTGTGTGTGTGTGTGTTGTGACTATGAAGTAATTGCAAAAAGAAGCAGAGATCAAAGTTCAGATGCTAGCAAAGCAGTAAGAGGAGGAGAGTAAGGATGAACTGTATCAAGTCAATTTTCTATGCTTAACTAGAACTAAACTCCAACATTGATAGATGCCAAATATCAGTTCAAATTTATTGTAACTCTTCTTTCTTGTAGGCAGTGAGCCCGAATGCATGTGCATTCCTCATTGTAATACTTTAAATAGAGTATAATCTTTGTGGGTTAACCCCCATCATGGCTTTTCCCTTAACCGGGTTTCCACGTCAACATTCTTGGTGTCAAGTGTACTATTTATGTTTCTGCTCATGTGTTATTGATTAATGGTGAAATGTTTACATCATTGATTTGATTATAAGTTGTAAAGGAAGTTTAAGGGAAAGTAATTGTTAAATTGTGTGACAACTAATTCACCCCCCCTCTCAGTTGTCCGGACCTAATTAAATAGGATCATGTACCAATGGAGAGCCAATGGCAACACATATAACGCTTCTGTCAAGTTGCCTGTGTATCTCTACAAGTTTGATTATGCTCCAGAGTATCAATATATGATGGTGATGCTCAGTAGGATGATAGGAAAAATGAATGCTGGATCTTTTGATAATTGGATGTATGGCATCATAAGGATGGTAGATGGTACTGATGAGAAACCCCAATGGGCTAGGATCATAAGCGATAGCCAGTATGAAGGGATGAGGAAGGTAGGAGGAAAGACGAACATTTTCCATATGACCTCCTATGTGGTATATGCCTATGCATTCAGAGGGACCTTTGATGGATTACAAATGGTGGGCAGGGTCGGAAGCAACCCTAGAGATGTAAACATTTGGGACCATTACCCACAACTAAAATGAAGAGAATCTCTTCAACATTACTGGAGGGTGAATGATTCATTCTCCATGCACCTTGCCAGGACTATGGAGGAAGACAGAGTGAAGAGATTGAGTATAGAGGCTCAAGCTATTGTATACATACATGGGGCTTAGTTCATCTAGTTCCCCACTTTTTCATAGATAAGAATAGAAGGTTTCACTGGGCAGCCTCTCATGTTGCCAAGATATCCCAATGACAAGGTCATCTTGATGGAGTTAGCCAGGCAGATATTGCCTTCGGTGGAAGCTTATATTGAGAGAGGAAAGATACCTAATATCTTGTTTCCAATCATGATTGGATTTTATATGTGTCTTGATAGGGAGAGTGTAAAAGATGTAATTGGAGGACTAAAGTTGATGTCCCTACAACCCTTCTTAATGGCCAGGCCATATGACCCCTATGATAGAATGCAAGCCCTTCTTAAGAAGCCAATGCATCAGAGGCATTTCAAAGACTACTGGGTTGATTGTGATGATGAGATAGAAGTAAGAAGAAGAGGCTACCAGAGGCTTACTCTAAAGATGATACACACATTAGATTGCATACCAGTGCCTACACAATTACATGAAGATGATGGCAAGATCATGTCCCAAGAATATGAGGACAATAAAGTATATAATGAAACAATATCAGCCCCATATTGGAGTCAACTTGAGCTGACTTCCTTGGACAAGATAACGTAGAAGGTCATACAATTGACCAAAGACTGCATGGATGTAGAGATCACCAAGCTGAAGAATAAGGGAGTGGCACTCACTATTGACAACAAAAGGAAAAGACAAGAATTATTAGATGAGGAATATGATGATTTCCTCAAGGAAAAGAGGTTGTCAAAAGGGGAGAGGTAGAAAAGTAAAATCAAGAAAGGAAACCAAGCTATTGGGGCGAAAATCATTCGTCAACCTCAACAAAAGGAAGATGTAGCCTCCACATCTGCTACAACATCACCTCATGCACCTACAGAGCAGAAGAAAACTGTTGCAAAGCCTTCTCCTACTATTGTAGAGGAGGAAGAGAGCTCAGATGATGATCTCCTGATAAGGAGGAAAAAGAAGAAGATCCAAGAGCCACCTCAGAAGAAACAAACATCTATTATGAGGGGGGTAGTAGCTATAAACCCCATTCTATTAAGAGGAGCTGGTGGTGAAGGCATTCTAAAGAATCTACAGCATGAGGTCCCTATTCCTAATATCATGCAGTTCAAGTCTAAGATGGCAGAGGAAGAAAGAAAAGAGATGCATAGTGTAGGAGGTGAGCCATCTTTTCCATTAGACAACACAGTGGAGCTATCTAATGATGATGTTGTAAATGAGGTCTCTACCAGTTCTATGGAGACATTAATAAATAATACTAAGATGATCCCTCATGGCACCCCCATAGCATAAAAGGAAGTTCATCATGAGGAGGTCGAAGTAGAGGAAATAGAAGAAGTTAACCCTGAAGTGGTGGCACAATAAATTGGATTAACAAGATTAGTTGATCAAGTCACTAGCCCATAGCAATAGATTTGACTTATCACAGTGATGAAGACCAAAACAAAGATAAAGACTTACCTCCAGAACAGGGCAGATTAGAATTTAATGTACATATGGAGGATGAAGGGATGCCTGATCAAAATGATGGTCAAGACAATGAGCAAATACCTAAAATAAGGACAATTGAAGAAGGGATGGATCAAGCCCAAGACCCTAGAGAAGTGAACACATCAAAGGATGGAGAACAAGGTCTTCAATAGGGTAATGATCAGAGAAAAGAAGAAGAAAATTTGAATAAGAATGATCAAGAAGATCATCCAGATAAACCAGATTAGAGTGCTCAAACCCCTCATGAGGATCAAGCATCACATGATACCCAGGACCAAAATGTGAAAGTGCAACAAGAAATTCCTACACAGGTGGAGCTTTGTTATGAGGAGATTCAAGATGAACAAAGAAAATAACCTTCACCACTGAGAGTGGAACAAAATGTAGAGTCTCATGATGCTCACATTGAGCATACAGACCAGCAAGGGTCTACAGATGAAATACCATATTGGTTGCGGCAAGAGGTGAGCCCACCTCAGGTTAGTGATGTGCCTGAATTTGATATTTCTACATTATTTTTAGCTGACATGGTTAAGCCAAAGAGAAAGGAAAGGGCCACTTCTGCAATAAAGCAACTCAAGTAGCTTTGCCTATAGTAGATAAAGCAAAGGGAGACATAAATATTATTGAATTTCAGATGACCAATATTTATTTCGGCTTTGCTACTGAAGAGCAAGAAGGCCAAGAGGCCAAGGATATTATTGATTTTTTGTTGAAATGTGTGGAAAGGGAGAAAAATAAAATAAAGTGCACAAGGAGCACATTTCTTAGTTGCATACATTCATAAAGGGACCAATTTACCCAAACCACATGCTAGTTAGCACGGCTACCCCTTTGACCATTATATGTCAGGATGAGGTAACAAGGCTGGCTATCATGAAGCATAAGGCACATGTGATGGATAATTGGTTTATTCAATCCATTTTTGAAGTAGAGAAAGCAATAAAGACCTCCCTCACCAATTGGAATTTGCTTAGCACATTGAGGAGCAAAGTGGATAAGTTACAAAAGGAGGTGGGACAAAGATCAGTTAAAGTAGAAAAGGATCTGATTGCCCTGACTGAAATCAAACACGTAGATGTGAAAGTACTCATATACAATAAGGTATTAAACAATCATACTTCATAGCTATTGGGTATATGGTATGAAGATACTCAGTTTGAATGTGATATCCTGAAGAGATGTAACACAAAACTCAGAGACATTAGTGCCAAGTTGCATCACCTCATGTCTGAAGAAATAAACATCTTGGAAGCTCTTGAAGACAAGGTAGAAGGGAAGATAGAAAATCAAGATGTTGATTTTGTAATTGAAGCTTTCTGTGATAATTTTAAGCATGCAACATATGACACTCTCCACCATTTGTTAGAAGATGTAGTTAATAAAGCCATGATGATGAAAGCAAAAGTGGAAGGATATAATGATTGTTGAATAACAGAAAGAACAAATGTTCTGCATTATAGACACAATTCCACTCACAAGAGCATGCTATAGCAAAGGCTAAGGTTCAAAATGGAGGGGAGATTGAATGGATAGTGCAGGCATATGAACCTATTAGGGGGATCATCAGTGCACATATAGGAGATGACCCACTTACTAGTGAAGAAGATGAAGAATGAGTAAGGATGCAGGATGACGGAGTCATATGCATCATATGACAAAGAAATGATCAAGTACCACCAGATGGTTTCTAGTTGGCAACCTGTGCCACGTATAACATTTGTTGACCGAGTCAAAGATGATATAGACCATTGATTTTGATAGCTAAATCCTAGTCATTGGATCATTTGTAACTGCCTCCTCTCTTTGTCCTATAAAAGGAGATGGAGTTCACCTTGTAACATATTCGAAACTTAATTGAGATTAGATTGCTGAAGCCTCAGGACTAATTCTCAAAGCTGATTGTAAATATACATGTCTATTGCATACTTAATGAAGAAGAAGATCTAGATTACATACAATCATATACTTTGAGTAATATGTGGATGAATTCTTGGCTTGTACTTTGATTTGTTGTGTCCCTTGGAGTGTAATTCATGTTGTGCATGTTGTCTTTATTCCTTTCCATCGAATTTTGCATCAAACATAGTTAGCTGTGGAACATCCTAGTGAACCTATGTATTGATTTCCTTCTCTTCATGACTATATATGGAATGTATATGGATCAATAGCTAAAGATTCACTCATTTTAGTAAAGATTAGAAAGCATTCAATACAATTTGTTTAATTTCATTAAAATCATCATCACAATTGCAAATATACAGATAATCTCAAGCAAATATAAGTAAATATGTTGATATCCTGAAGGAAACTAAATATTCATAGCATATTTGAGCTAGTTAGCACATATACTTGAATATAGCATGCAAATACATATAAATCTTGACAATAATCATGCAAATATCTACTTGTAGGCACATTATTTAGATGAATCCATAGTGCAGAGGGAAAAAATAATCAATAACAGTTGATGATTAGAAGAATTGATCAAACTTATAAAATATCTTCATCATCTATTGAATATAGTAGGATTAACCTTGTTTGTTAAAAGATTTACAAAAAATAGGTGGAAAACCAGATGTTCAGACATCAGTTCTCAGAAACAGAAACGTAAGGCCCCTTGAATGCAAAACAAAATGGCACATCAAACCACTGAGTAACATCAGTAGATTATGAACTAATCCATAGAGACTTGGGATCATGAATTTTCCAAATTAATCGTATCTTTCAAGATGATAAAGGTTTGATTTGTAATTCTTTATCTATGTGTGTTTATGACTAACATCATAACCAATGTAAATTGATGCTAGAAGGAGGGCTATCTCTCTTCTGCTACTTGAATTGGTTACATACACATAATTCATGCATCTACACAAGGTGATCTTGTCAAAGTTCATTAGAATTTGTTATGCTCTGGACATTTGTACAAAGATTCATTTGTTTTAGGTTGTTTCAAGATTGTTGATCATAAATATTTTAGTATTGTGCATAAATACTTTAATCTTTGCAGTCAATTGCTTGAAGTCTTCAAATATTGAGTTATTGTTCAAGTTATCCTACAAATGTCCTGTAGTAACCTGCCAGTGTGACTAAATGATTTGATATTCATGACCAGAAGTTCAACCTTGCTCATATTTGAATTTTTGGTTCAAATATTGCATAAATACCTAGTTATTACAAAGTCTTGACCATAAATATTCACCTTGGAAGATCATTTCCTTTGATCTTTGCAAAGATCTAGCCAAAATATCCATATTCTATCCTAAGCTGTTAGAATCCTGGCTCACATGCCTAATACTAGGTCCAAATCCATTGGACTCCTTGAAGAATTACCTATTCATGGACTCAGACCTCGTACCACTAATATTCATCATACTCCAGAGTCTAGTGCATCACCATCCTCATCAAGACATACTGTAACACCTCCAGTATCTCCATCTGTACCTTAGACACCTCCAAGATCCCCAATTATATCTCATATCCCTCAACCACCAGTCACAATGTTATACTTTGCTACTGATTCACCCTTTACCTTTACTGCATATCACCCTCTGCCTAAAAATCTTGATAAAATTTGCCCTAATTATCATCCATATCAGGATTCAAATGATCATATCTGGACATATAAGGAAGTTTGCTTTAGAGCAAGGATCGAACATCAGGATGTGGTATGTAGATTGTTTCCATACTCCTTGGGAGAAGAAGCATACAATTGGTACATCAGCCATGCTCAAGCCTCAATTAATTCATGGGATGCCTTAGAAAAAGATTTTAAAGATAGGTTTAAAATACCTATAGATCCTGCAATGACTTATCACCTTTTTTCCACAATTAAAAGAGTAGAAGGGGAACCGATTTCAAACTTCAATGCTAGATTCCAAAAAATGTACTCTAAGCTAGTAGCTCCATACAATGTAGCAGATGAGGTAGCTAGACTTATATATTACTCAACCTTAGATCCCATGACCTCCATGTTCATAAGGATAACACATCCTAGTGTCACAACTCTGACAGGAGCTTATGAAGAGGCAATAAAAGTTAATCAGTAGATGATTTATGCTACAACACCTAACATAGCATATCCTGCATATCCTACCTAGTCACAAACCAATGGAGTCATGATGCCTCCTGTTGCAATGCCCGGTCCATTACAAGTATCTCCTCTCAGTATCATGCCTCCTCCGAATGGGAATGGTCAGATAATACAATATCTAGGACGTGTTCAAAAATCTCAAGATGTAGGACAAAAAATAGCAATGGCTCTTCTTTCTTTAAACCTCAACAAGTGTAATGTCAAAAAATGTCCCCTTGGGGGCTTTTCCCTCCTAAGGTTTAGCTCCTAGGTCTTTTAGCTGCATTTAGGACATATTACATCATATTTTGACATCCCGATGAAATGAGCCCTAAGTTTCATGACAAATAAGACCTAGGGGGATCCCTTGAACCTAACCTTGACCAAAATAGGGGGGAAGACTTGGGCGCCAGCGCCCTAGCCTTGCCCTGTTTTGGGTCAGTCCCAAATTTTGGGTGTTGACTTGTGACCGTTAATTAGGTCCTATGCCGACACAGTAAGTTTGAATTACGAAATTTTTGGTAGGAGCATTTGTAGTTGCATATATAAGCATGTTTAGCCATTCATTTGCAAACTAGATAGAAATTTCATGAGCATTGGCATTCTGAAAGTGATCCAAGGCATTCATTGTGTAGCAAGAGCGGATTTGTGTTGTTTATGTGTTTATATTTGTAGATTTGAGCATCCGTCTCCTCATGGCATGAAGAGCTTCTTCCTTCCATGAGATCTTCACTACAAGGTGACATCATTTGTGTTTTTGCCTCTGCATCACAAGGACACTTCTAACAATGGTGTTCGGAAGACTTGAATGTCTCTCTGGGGCTTGACTGAGCCAAGCCTCTTGTAGACACCTAAAAATGTCCAACACCTTGTCATTAATATGTCTCACCCTAGATACCCATATCATTCACCTAATTAGTTAAATAAATCTTATTTATTTAACTAATTTTCATTTATTCCCTTTCTATTCATTTATCATATCTTCTATAATTAAATAAATTTTAATTATTTATTTAATTATTCATGGCCATTAATCCCCTCTAATTAAATAATTATTTTTAATTGTTTAATTAGTCATTTATCCATTTGCCTATAATTAATTAAATAAATTAAATATTTATTTAATTAATAAAATCCTAAAAAGACTCTGCTTTCTTTTATCCCATTCTTTTCGAAGATTTATGAGGATTTAAAACACAAAAACAAATCTTTTTATCTTTTTCCCTACCTTATCTTATCAAATCTTCTTCCCTTCATCCTCAAAAAGTCTATAAATATGGCCTCTCACAAGCCATTTCATAGATCATGGACTAAGTTTGATATCCTTACGCTGTCAAAATCTACTTCCAATCTTCTTTTAATCCTCTATCTATTTTCTTTCATCTATCATTTTCTATCATTCATCAATCCAATCAACATTATGCTGCAGAATCAAGCAATCAACATTAATCTATTTGGGTAAAGCTAGAGTGTTTTGGGTGCAACACTCTCCACCTTATCGATGGATTGTGGATCAATGTGAAGGTTTGCTTTTGATTTGTTTGCATTTTTTAATTTTTTTCCTTCATATTTGATTTCCATGATTTCGTTTGGCATGCCCAGTGGGACCTACTTATCCTGATCAAATTTTATGTTTTTTGCAAATTTTTGTAGTAAAAATTTGTGTTTCTCTAACCCTCGTTGTTGAGTTTTGCAAGGATCTATCAAAAGGTGACCTCCTGGGCTGAAACTGACATCACCAACATGCTCAGAAGGGTCAAAAACCTTAGAATTGCCTATTAATTCATAAAAATCAGAGACTGAAAAAAATCTTTGGGATTTTTTGGGGGTGCATCCTTTTATCCAGCGGTCCAAAGGGTGCTTCCGCAAGGTGCATCGTTTTATCCAGCGGTCCGAAAGTTGCTTCCGCGTCCTTTTATCCAGCCATCCAAAGACCATTTTTGCAGGGTGCATCCTTTTATCTAGTGGTCTAAAGAGTGCCTCAGAGGGTGCATCCTTTTATCCAATGGTCCAAAGAGTGCTTCCACAGGGTACATCGTTTTATCTAGTAGTCTAAAGGGTGCTTCCACATCTTTTTATCCAGAGGTCCGAAGAGCATTTTCACAGGGTGCATCCTTTTATTGAGTAATCTGAAGAGTGCTTCTAGAGGGTGTATCCTTTTATCCAGTGGTCCAAAGAGTGCTTCCATAGGGTGCATCGTTTT
The DNA here is from genome assembly GCA_027924645.1 of Cunninghamia lanceolata. NCBI lineage: Eukaryota > Viridiplantae > Streptophyta > Pinopsida > Cupressales > Cupressaceae > Cunninghamia > Cunninghamia lanceolata. The sequence continues at coordinate 2,348,434 of BSBN01000810.1, read as the reverse complement.
ATCCAACAATCCTCCATCCTGCCTTCTTGTGCATGCCATAAAAGGGGAGACTTTTTCTTTTCGTTGTAGCAGGAGCATACGGTGGAAAATTTTTGCAAACAAACACTCGTTGGAAAGATGAGAGGATGAACTTTGTAATGGAGTAGGTTTTATCAGGTGATTGTATCATTTTACTAGTCTTTATTGTAGTCAAAGTCAAACTTGTATATAAACTTTGATTGAACATAACTTGAGCAATTTTGATCGGTTTTTAGTGATTTTTTTTTTCAAATTGCCTAGAATCTCCTAAAATTTCTGTTTATTGAATTCATTTTTCTATATCAAATCATTTTCATCAGAATTTATCAGATTTTATCTTTTTCACATAATCATTCTTCTTTGCAAGTTTACTTGCACTTTTTTTATTTTGTGACTTGTAGGGGCATCTAAGGAGTTGGAGCAACATTGGAATCAACATCTACAACAACTTGGAAAGCAATATAATTAGGTGCACTTATTTCATCTTTCATCTCTTAATCTTGTTTGACCACACATTTGGACTTTGGGCTTAAAACGAACAACTTGCTTGTTATCACATCAAAAATTGGGCATAAAACGAATCAATGTCTTCTATTCACACATTTGGACTTGGGATTTAAAAAGAACCAGTGCTTGAATTGTTTGGTGAATTTCCATGCGATTAGGGGTGTGTATGCTCTTCTCATACACTTTGTGAGATCTTGAGAATCAAAAACACCTCTTGTCCATTCACATTCACGTCTCACATTTCAATTTCTTAATTACAAGTGTGAGTGTGAGTCAAGTGTGTGTGTGTGCTCTCTCCTGACACCGCAAGGTGATCTTGGAGATCAAAAACACCTCACTTGATTTTCTTTTGTTTTCCTTTTCCTAGGAGGCCTGCTAGGGGATTTCATCACTCCTAGGGATGACCTCAATCGAGGGTAAATCGAAAGACACCCTCATTTGGAAGCTTGAAATCTTGTCACTCTTGGCTAAGCCCTAAAGAACTTTATACCTTTGGGAAGTAAAGGTGAAGGGTGAGTTACTCCTTTCTCTAGGTTGTGTGGCATGATTTCACTTTCAAATTCCTAGTCAACCTCGTGTAAACATAGCCCCAAAACCTAATTGGCCATACCCTATTTCAATCTAGACATTAGGCTTGTTGTCGTGTCTTCAAGTGTGTGCTTAATCATAACATTTAAACCTTGAAAGGAAAATTCATCATCTTGTTTGGTGTGTGTGTTCATGCATTTGCTTGTAAAATCTTGTGTTTGATATTGCCCTAAAGCAAGCTTCTAATAAACACTTGCCACATCATATTCATCTGACTTTCCAATAACACATATCTTAGACCACCTCATCCACATCATCCAATCATCAAATCCTCATTCCAAATCATCTCCACATCATCATCAATCGAGTCTTGGTCAACACTTGTCAAGATGGTCGTAATCATTCAAGGGGGCTATCCATCTAATCATGAGACAAGACCTAAGCCTATAAGCACAATTCAAGGAGGCTACCCCTCTAATTCAAACAATGAAATAAAACCAAAGTCCAAGGTCACAATCAAAGGAGCCTCTCCCACACATCAAATCAATTCCACATCAACCTATCCCACATCATCCTATCAATATAATCCACCCACATACCAAATCATGCCACATAAAACTCACTTCAAACTCCATCATCACCCAATGCAACACCCACACTTGTCCAAGAGGTTATCGATTTCATGCAAGATACCGACTATATGGATATAGCGTATAGAGTCCTTGAATTGGATCCTACTAGGTTTATGGATCATTTCATTCAACTTGGGGCCACTCCACCTTCCACTAATCCCACAAACACTAATGTCGCCACATCCATTCCACAAATCACCCTCACTATTCCTAACAAGACCACAAACAAGAGTTCTTCCATAAGCATACCATCCAATGATCCTAAATCCATTGCCTTCATATCACAATTACTTTCTTAACAAACTTCCAACATCAACCGATGTCCACAACAATCCACCTCATAAAACATTTCACCTACAAATCCTATCATGCCACCTCTTCATCAAACCCATCTACAAGAAAACCAAGTGTCCTTACAAGAAGCACCCTTGATAGACCTAAATCCACCTATGCAAGACCTAATGACCTTTGACAAGGGAAACACCAATCTAGAGGAAGCATCTTATGAGAATTCTTCATCATCATCCACTCAAGTACCACTTCATGAGCCTACTTGTCCTATCTTAACCCCACCATGTGATCCAACATCCACTCATGACCCTATCAATGAACCTCCCAACACCTTGTCTAGTCATCCAAATCCATCATGTGATCTACAAGCCATCAAGCTTATTGAGGAATCTTCAACTCCAAGTCTAAGTCAAGAACCATCATGCCCTCATGTCAATGATCCTCAAGAACATGTCAAGACTATCCATGAGCCTATCAAGCTTACTGAAGAGTCATCCCCTTCCATTCAAGAAACCCAAGAGCTATGTCAAGAGCATAACCCAACACATGTGGAAACATCAAGCCCTTGTCTAAATCAAGATCAAAGCACCTCTAAGTTCAATTCATCCAAGATCTATGTAGGTTCTTTGATCAAGATATTATTTATGTTCATAAACCTATTCATGAGCAAATGTATCCCATTCATAGCCAAATTAATCTTTTTTATCCTCACATTTATGATCAAGATTCTATATATGATCATGAAAACCATGGTGACCATCTTAGCTAAGCTCATGAAAACTATGATGAACCTCCTAGCCAAAATTTACGCAATTCATGATCAAGAGCTTATCACTCCATCCCTCCATCCTCCATCTAGCCTTAATGTGCAAACTTCCACTTGTCATGATGAGACATGTGCCTCCCAAGCACCCATTGAAGATCAAACAAATACCCTGGATCATAATGAACACAAGCAAGATCTTAATCATCCCCCATCAACCACTATCAACCCCATTCTAAATCCACCATCATATCATGTGGGTCTATCCACCTTTATCCATGAATGTTCCTCCCTAGGAACACAACCTTTGTCCTCAACTTCACCTTCTCCATCCAATAAGGAACTCGTGTCTAGTTTTACACTTACACCAAGTCCTATTGTCGATCGCATGCTCCAAAGAATGAACTATCAAGGTAAAGGCTTAGGCCCTCTTGAACAAGGAATTCTAGAGCCTATCCATGTCAAAGTCCCTCAACACTCACATCATCTTGGATACACACCCCAAGGATAGAAATCTAATGATGTTGGTACTTCCTCCACACTTCCTAAATCCACTTCCTTCCATCATAAACCCCGTCATATTCCTAAAACATACGTTGCCATTCCACCTACCTCATCCTACAAATGTCAAAAGCATGTGACCATTCACCTTCCACCATCCACTTTACCACCATTGCTTCCAACACCTAACATTCCTATCATCCATAAATATCCTCATATTCCTAATCATGACCAACAAAGGCACACATCATGTAAACATGAAGCTTCCTCTCCTTCCACTCACCCCATGGGATTCAAAAGCACAAATTTGGATGCCTCTACCTATAAAGTCAAAAATCCTAAGGGTCCTCATGACTTAGGACACAAAAGCAAAGAATTAAAGAAAAACCCATCCCCAAAGTTGCATACACCCACACACCTCAAAGCAAAAATGAAAAAGGTGTGGGTCCCCAAGCAACAAGTAATTGCCTCAAAAGCTGCACAAAAGCTACATATATCCAAACCCATACATCCACAAATAAAGTCAAAAACTAAAATAGTATGGGTTCCTAAGAAACAAGCCATCAAGTCAAATGAGGCATCCACCTCTCAAGAATCCCAACCATCTACTTCCATCCAAAAATCCCATTCCATCCAAAAGTTGCAAATTCCTCCATCCCACATGAAAAGAAAAAATCATAAAATTACTAAGTCTATGTGGGTATCTAAAGAACTTTGTCACCCATCTCCTAAGCGAACAACACCATTGCTTCCTACCCCACCATCTCATCAAAAGCTTCAATGTTTATCATAGTGTGTGCAACCATTGGTCATGGTTCCCTTCCATCCCGCAACACTTCCACATACCCCCATCTCCCCATCCTTCAACTATTATCCAACATATCTACCTCATCACTTCCCTATGGTCCATGCCTTGTCATAAGCCTTCCCTCCATCTTTCATGCATAAATATTTCATAATCCATATCAAAATCCACCATCTTCCTTACATAATTCATATCATAATTCGCTATCTACCTAATCCATCTTTCACGCAATCCCCTACCAACATCCATGAGCACACTTGACATGGTCCATGTGACAACATCCATCTAGCAGGACTATCACTTTCATAGCACTAGACACTTGAGTCCCTCATGTCCATATCCACCTATCCCATCAAAAAGTCAAAAATAAAAAATAAAAAAAATAAAAATAAAAAAAGTAAAGAGAAATCCCTTCATCCAATGGTGAAAACCTGGCAAATAGGCGTCATGTGTAAGTTGATCTTCTATGTCACCTACACTTGGGGGCACATTGTCTCATCCTTTTCCAAACTATCATACCATTTTCATACCATTTCCATATACATACCTATCACATTGCATCCATTCATCCTCCCTTCCTCTTTTGATCTTGATAAAGATTGGGAGCAATTGTTGACAAGTGTTTTGGATATCCCTTGACATACCTCATCCTTTCCAAATGAACCCTATTGTCCAAGTCATAAGCTTTGTCATGTCAAATCCTATCATCCTCTTGCCTTAAGCATTGTCTTGAAAAATCCTAAGCCTACTACCTAGACTGGGGCATGTTATTCCTATACAACATAGTCCTTGGAGATCACATCCTTGCTCTCTTACACATATATCCATTCCATTCCACAACCTATCCTTTTATCCTATCCATTTATCATAATCCTTTCATCCATCGTTTTGTCTAATCCCATTCATTCCCTTGCACCTAGACTTGGTCTTCCCTTGTCATTGGTATCTAGCACAAAGGCTACCCAAATTGTAAATCCATTGACATCCCAAAACATATCAAAAAATACCAAAAAATATCACAAAAAGTCCTAAAAGAAATTTAAAAAAATCACAAAAAGTCTTGAAAAAATAACAAAAAATCATAAAATATTTCCAAAAAATACAAAAAAAATCAAATGTCTGACAAAAAATCCAAGCAATAAGGTCAATCTCCATCACATCACATCCATTAAAACAAATCCAATCAAACTTATCAAATCAAAGCAAATCAATCTCAATCAATCCATAATTTGATCAATCTATCCACCATCATCATCAAATAAAATCAGAACTACATCTCCTCTCTATCGTTAAGTGCCTTGATCTCGTGGATACGGGTATGTAGGCAGTCTGGACTATGAAGGAAGTGTCCAGATTCAGGCACAAGGTGATATTCCTCTTTCTTCTCTCTCATCATCTTCTTCTATCATTTATCTTCATCAATTCATCAATCCTTCAAATCAATTCTTTCAAGTCAATCTCAATCCAAGTAATAAACTCAAATGCAAGTCCATCCTTAATCCATACCAATCAAGTTAATCAATCTTGTCAAATTATCTAATCACATCCTTGGTCTTGATCCTAATCTTGTCGTAAACTAAATCAACCAATCAATCAATCATCATCATCAATGGGATATATCATTCCCACATCCTTGTGTTGATCTAGGGATATATCATTCCTTGCCATGACAACACTATCATCATCAATCAATCAATCAACAATTAATCATTGGCTTACAGCTTGACAGGGGTAATACCTTGTTTGTTTTTGAATCTTTTGTGCATGCATGCTTGCTTGCTTGTGTGTGTTATCTTTTTATCTTGCATTTGTATCACATTTGTATCATTCCAGCTAATATTCATATCTTATGTATGTTGGAATAGCTTTTTGCATTATCCTTTGCATCTAAGGTCACATCATACCTTTTGTGAGTTAGGACTTTAATGCTCTAAGTTTTCTTCCTCATATGTCTAGACAAGGTTGTATTATGTTGGGGCATGAGACACATCGTCACCTTGGTCCTCATACCCTATGCATAACGTCTAGTGCTATATCAAACATCATGATTGCTCACTTTCATTGCAGCATAACACATCATTCATTTCTTCTATCCTTTCACTTATCTTTCTTTCTTGACCAATCTATTTCATTTCGAGAGCCTATCCGTGTTTGTCCAACCCACCTATCCTCTCGAGGGGGCATCCTCATCCTATCTTTCCATTCCTCATCCTATCTTTCCTTCATCATCTTTTTCTTCTATCCATACCTTAGCTTCTTTGAAACAATGTTACTCGACACAAATTTCATCATCTCGAACATCATCTCAAAGAGGGGCAAAATGTAGACACCTAAAAATGTCCAACACCTTGTCATTAATATGTCTCACCCTAGATAACCGTATCATTCACCTAATTAGTTAAATAAATCTTATTTATTTAACTAATTTTCATTTATTCCCTTTCTATCCATTTATCCTATCTTCTATTATTAAATAAATTTTAATTATTTATTTAATTATTCATGGCCATTAATCCCCTCTAATTAAATAATTATTTTTAATTGTTTAATTAGTCATTTATCCATTTGCCTATAATTAATTAAATAAATTAAATATTTATTTAATTAATAAAATCCTAAAAAGACTCTTTCTTTTATCCCATTCTTTTCGAAGATTTATGAGGATTTAAAAAAAAAAAAAATCTTTTTATCTTTTTCCCTACCTTATCTAAAAAATCAAATCCTACCTTATCTTATCAAATCTTCTTCCCTTCATCCTCAAAAAGTCTATAAATATGGCCTCTCACAAGCCATTTCATAGATCATGGATTGAGTTTGATATCCTTACGCTATCGAAATCTACTTCTAATCTTCTTCTAATCCTCTATCTATTTTCTTTCATCCATTTTCATCTATCATTTTCTATCATTCATCAATCCAATCAACATTATGTTGCAGAATCAAGCAATCAACATTAATCTATTTGGGTAAAGCTAGAGTGTTTTGGGTGCGGCACTCTCCACCTTATCAATGGATTGTGGATCAATGTGAAGGTTTGCATTTGATTTGTTTGCATTTTGTTATTGTTTTCCTTCATGTTTGATTTCCATGATTTCACCTCTAAACACCACAAGCCCCTCCCAAAGTTTTCATGATTGCAGGTTATAGGTTGAAGATGCAAGAAAAGTGAAGTTATAGGAGGGTATCTCATAGTGTCAGAATTGCAGATTAGAGAAGAAAATAGCTACCTAGACTAGGGTGCCCGCTCATTAGTCCTTGAAGTTCCATGATAGAAAAACATTCAGTATAACAGGAACAGGTTGCAGATCTTGTTTGCAGATCCTGACAAAAAGTAGGGCCTTGGACTTGGGCACCCGCTCTTTAGTCCCCGACTATTCTACTTCTGAACCCCAAAAATAGGTGTACAGTTATTTGTCATTTTACATCTTTCTGTAGCAGCATTTTTTTATATTCGTATGTTTCCTGACATATTTGAATAATTAGGGTTTTTAAGGTATAATTGAGCATAAGAGAAGATGATTGGTAATCAAATCATAAAATCCAAGCTTCCCTACATATCATAGCAACCTAGGGTAGGATAGTACACTGCAACTCGACCCTAGGTCCTTGAATGAAAGGGTGAAAGGAGGATACATACACAAAATTGCCAAAGATTCAACTATCCAAATTTTACCCTTTACAACAAGAAAATGTAGTAGCTAAAGTTTAGGAAGAGAAAGAAGACATCAAAGAAATATCTGCACAATTGAGGAAATTGACAACTGAGATTACACACTTGAGAGGTTAAAACTTTTATTCTCAATCAAACCAAAACTAAGGATATGCAAATAACAATGATCGATTTGGATATCCTGATAGGGGATATAACAATGATAGGAACTTTAATGTCAATAACAATACTGCACCTAGGCAACCTAGAGTATGGAGTACTAGGCCAAACAATGGTTCTCTGACATCACCGTTAGACAATCAGCCTCCTAGTGAACCAAAATAGACTACTAGGGTTAATCTAGCAGAGGCAACACTTATGAATTGGTGTAGAATACACAACACTAATGCACATGCCGAGCTAGATTGTCCTCAATTCAAAATAGTAGCTACTATCTTTTAGGATGAAGTGTCCAACACTACAGGTGACCCTCTTTTCATTGAAGGGAATGAGATTGTTCCTTGTGGATACGATTTTGCCCTTATACTAGAGAGTTTTGTAAGTCAACCTCATCACCAAATAGCTTCAGCTCATGAGAACTACACATTAGCATGTGAAGAATCCACCTTGGCATTTGAGACAAATTATGTATTTCTCTTTGAGGATGAAAATGAACCAGCAGTAGAACATGAGGAAGTTCATACTTATCAACAACAATATCAAGATAGGCATAATTATAACCTCCAGAGTAATCCTAAGAGACTGCCTAGTCCCTTGACCACATCCCTACCTCCTAATAACTTCAACACTCCCCCAGATACAAAAGAAAATAATAATCCTAGTCCTCCCAAGGTTAGTACTCAGTATTTTGCACCCCAAAACACAGTGTCAAAAGCTAGCAATCAATCTCCAGAATCTGATAAATTAGTCACATATTTGGCTGAGGAGATGAAAAGGGTTAAAATTAGCTTATCTCTATCAAAATTGCTTAAAACTCCAACCATCAAGAAGGATTTCATGAGGTCTCTAGATGAGTCTACACCAAAGGATGATAATCATGCCCATAATCTGAGTCAGATCTTGAATGAAGATCATGCAGCCAAAGAAAACAATGTCAAACATAAAGTTTCGGCTACTATTCAGTCTGCAGAGACCTCACATATGACTCTCTATAGAGACAAGACCGAGTCACCCCCACTCCTACTCACATTAAGAATATTTGGTAAGAACCTACACAACTACCTAGTAGATTCAGGTGAATTAACCAATGTGATGCCACTATCTATTTGCAATGCCTTAGGGTTGCATCCAACCAAGTCCCTCAAAAAAGTGACACAACTAGATAAAATTGAAGTAGGTGTGGTGGGAGAATTAACACATATCCACATGCGGTTAGCATCAGATCCAAGGATTCAATATTACATTAACATCCAAGTGGTGGATATCCCTGACACTTATGGAATGTTGCTCAATAGGGATTGGTTAAAAACACTTAATGGTTACATGTCTACTGATTTCAGCCACATGAGGTTACCTTGGAAGGGGATTCCTAATCAAATAAGGATAGAAGTTGAACCTAGGATGAAACATATGATCATATAATATAATAATACTAATGAGATATTGTACTTAGATGTTGAGCCAAGGGTTTATACCATCAGACCTCAAACAATCAGGATAGAAGAAGTTCTAATGTATGATACACACATCCATAAAAATGCTCATCAGGACAACAAAGTGATCATAGAATCTGATTATAGTTCAGATGGTAATGATGAAGTAGATCACTTCAAAGACTTTGAATTGTACTTATCCAAAGAAATGCAGCATTTCCAGACATTAAACATATCCAATGAGGATATCTTAATTGAAGGCTGGTGTAGGTTACATGACGAAGCACATTCAGATAAAACTTGTGAGGCTTTCTTGGATATGATAGAATTGGAATGAGCTTATAGTGACAATGGATTATCTTCAACTGAGGTAAGTAATACATCTAGTTATAATGATACTGAATCTTGTTTGTCATTTGTAGATACATAAGAAAGTACACAACTGGATGAAAGTTGTACTCACAATTCAGAGGATATCCTGATGTATGATGAAGATACTTCCAGAGATGAAAATAATATCACCCCTGGGACTGATTGTCTAATTGAATTAGATTATGAAGTATTAGATGAAGATAAAAGAAATAATTTGACAAAGTTTGAGGAGTTTTTTTCTAAGAAAATTCAAAGGCTTACATTGTAGGAGATTCCTCCACATCATACTTTAATTGAGGGATGGTGCAGACTACATGAAGCACTGCATTCAGGGACCACATGTGCATTATGCCTCCATATATTGATTAAGAAAGAGTAGCTTTATTCAAGGAATCAGTCACCTGGCAATAGAGATATGCCTAAAGATAAAAGGAAAGAGATTGAAGTACAATCAGATAGTGATGGTAATGATACCATAGAAGTAGAAAGAAGAGAAGTATCAGGGTCACATCAGCCACCAAAAATGACAAAGAATGAACCCCAAAAAGCTAAAATGGATATTAGGTGGTGCAGCTACCAGAGCTAAAAAGAAAAGAGAAGGCACTGATAAGCCATTAACAGAAGATAAACCATGGATCCTTAGGTTTGATGCATCTAAGTCTAAACAAGGAGCTAGGGTAGGTATAGATCTTATTGACCCAATAGGAAAGTCATATATGGCAACATATAGATTGCAGTACCAATGCACCAATAATGTGATAGAATATGAAGCTTTAATTCATGGGTTGTTGTTTTCTCTCAAGAAAAGGGTTAAGATTATGATGAGCTAAAGACATATGATACATCAGTTATCACTCACACTATTCCATTGAAACTAGATGCTAAGCCTTTTAGACAAAAGCAAAGGCCTGTTAATGCTCTATTGGAGCCTATCATCTTTGAAGAGGTTAAGAAATTGTTGAATGCTAGAATCATATTTCCTGTGAGGCAGTCAACATGGGTATCCAATTTGGTCCCAGTAAGAAAGAAAAATGGTGATATACGCTTATGTGTAGACTTCAAAAATCTGAATAGAGCTTCTAAAAAGGATAATTATCCTTTACTTTCATTGGATGAAGTCTTGCATATAGTAAATGGAGCTCAAATGTTTTCCTTCTTGGATGGTTTCTCAGGATACAACCAGGTAATGGTGGACAAAATAGATAGACTAAAAACAACATTCACTACCAAGTGGGGAATATTTTCTTATAGGTGCATGCCTTTTGGCTTGATTAATACTGGAGCCACTTTCCAGCGTGTAATGGATATAGCATTTAGAGGCCTGGTTGGCAAATGCATAGTCATATACATGGATAATTTGTCCATATTTTCAAAAAAGAGAGGAGAAAACATAGAAGACCTCAGAAAGGTGCTCAAGAAATGTGAGCAGTATGGTATCTCACTCAATCTAAAGAAGTGCATATTTGGAGTAACTATGGGTAAATTACTAGGTCATCTAATATCAGAAAATGGGATCATCATTGACCCTGCTAGGGTAGAATCCATCATGAACTTGCAACTTCTTGGGAGTAAGAAAGAGCTTAAATCTTATTTTGGTAAGATAAACTTTGTCAGGAAGTTCATCACCGGGTTTGTAGAGATTGTTAGACCACTCAATACAATGCTTAAGAAAGATGCCAAGATTGAATGGATGCTTAAATCAAAGGATGCATTTGAGGGCATCAAGAAATCTATATCTAATGCACCTATCTTGATCAGTTCAGATTACACAAGAGAATTTTATATTTACTCATTTGCTTCAGAACACACATGTGCAGTAGTCCTGACATAGAGGAATGAAGCCAAAGAAGAAAAACCCATAGCTTTCATGAGTTTCCCATTTAAAGATACGGAGTTTACATATATGGATGTTGAAAGACAAGCTCTTGCTTTGGTCAAAGTAGTAAAGAAATTTAGACATTACATCTTAAGAAGTAAGATAATTGCTGTAGTACCAGATGCAGTAGTGAAAATGCTCTTGATGTAGAGTGAACCTGGAGAGAAAAGAGCCAAATGGATAACGATTCTCCAAGAATATGACATGGACATAACACCCATGCAATTGGTAAGAGGGCAAGCCTTAAGCCACATGATTTCTGAGACTAATCCTAACATAGTGAGTCAACAATATGTAGTGGACACTAAAGAGAATAAAGAATGGTATTCTGATATTAGACATATCCTAATCACTAGGAGATGCCCATTGAAGATGCAAGCTTCTCAAAGGAGAGCCCTAAAAGTAAGATCACAAAAGTACATGATCAAAGGAGGAGTTCTTTTCAAGAGAAATTATGAAGGGATATACCTCAAATGTCTAGATAAACCAGAAGAAGACAAGGTTCTTACTGAGTTACATGACAAGTTTGGAACAACACATGGTTCTTACTTAGGTACTACACATGCTATCCTGAGAGCAGGATATTATTGGCCGACTATTTTCAAAGACACTGCTGAGTACATCAAATGTTGCCATACTTGTTAGGTCACTGCCAACAGAAAGAAATATGCTGCCCAGCCCTTGCAACTAGTTATGGAGATGCGCCCATTTTCTCAATGGGGCATGGATTTTATAGGTACTATCAATCCTCCATCATCTTCAGGCCATAGGTATGTTTTGACAATCACTGATTATTGCTCTAGGTGGACTGAAGCAGTTAGCAACAAAACATGCACCATAGAGGATGCAATCAAATTCTTAGAGAGCAACATAGTAACCAGGTATGGAGTTCCATATGCACTAGTATATGATAATGGACCAGCTTTTGCATCATTAGGATTATCTAGTTGGGCTTTTGGAATCATTTTGAAATTCTCTTCAAATTATTATCCCCAAGGAAAGGGCTTAGTAGAGTCAACAAACAAAAACTTATTGAGTATCATAAAGAAGTTGATAGAAAAGAATCCTAGGGAATGGAATACCCTACTTAAGTATGCCTTTTGGGTAGACCAAACTAGAATGAAGGTTACATTAGGAAACTCTCCTTACCAATTAGTGTATGGGGTGGATCCTATCCTCCCTGTTAACCTAAAAATCCCCACATTATAGTTTGCACAAGAATATCTAGGTATAGGTAGTAAGCAAGAAGCTAGGTTGCTTCAACTCATGCACCTAGAAGAAAAGAGAGATAGGGCGATTGATCAATTCGCTAAACATCAGGCTACTGTTAAACGTTAGTTTGATAAAAGAGCTAGGATAAAAGCCTTTAGGATTTTAGATTTAGTCCTAGCATGGGACAAAGCACATGAAAAGAAAGGTGATCATGGAAAGTTTGATAAACTTTGGATAGGTCCTTTTCAAATTTTAGAGATCCTAGGATATAGTACTTATAGACTCAAGACCCTAACAGGTGAGGATGTTCCATTGCCAGTCAATGGACAATTCCTCAAAAATTATTTTCAAGCTTAGACAAGGTCATGTCAGGATATTGTATCATAATGTACATATTGTATAGTTGCTTGTATAGCTTTGCTTGGTGTGTTTGCTTGTTTGCTTGTTGTTTTTGGGTCCTTGTTTTGGTTAGGCAAGATGATGCACCTTATCCCTTTAAGAAATTGACAAAATTGTTAGAATTCAAGTGATGAGTACAAATTTTTACGTAGGTTGTGACTCACATTGAGAAGTACCTCTGATCAGGTCTATGATATCTAGTTCATCAGTGATACCCTTTTTCTTGATCAAGGAGATTTTCACAATGACTCACCTAATAGCCTTGGGTTTGTTGAACACATTAGTGTGGGTGTTAAGTGAAAAATCTAAAGGGTCACCCTTGCTACCATTGCAATTCCCAACCTAAAATAGCAAGTGATCACACCTTACATAATGAGCTTACCTGATGATATCTTATGAATCTGCATAAAAAAAGAGAAAAAAGAAATACATTGAAAATCTAAAGGATAAAATTTAGGCCATCTAAGTAACTCTACCGGGGCTATGGATGCTTGCTGGCAGTGGGGCTCTACTTAGGGGAATTGTAAAGATAACCTTGTCGAGGCTATAAACACCTGCTGGCAACAAGGCTCTATCTCGATTGGCTATGAGCGATGAACCCAAACTATGTATCTTAACACTAGTTACTAGTGTTTTCAACTTACTTTCAAGATGAGGATTATTGATCACATGCACACACCTGATCCCTTGTCAGCATTGTTATGCTTATCAAAATGATATCATTCAAAAAGATCATGATGCTTATGCTTAGAGAGTTTTAGAATGCTATGTTTTAATGTGTCTTCATCACTTGAAATATTTGAATTTGGTTGTTTTCTTTGGTGGTAAGTTGTTGTGTGATTGTACAACATGCCCCATTTTACCTTAGCAAAACAGGGACCCAACTTTTGCTTCTGCTTATTCTTTGCTTTCTTGCTTTGGGCAATCTAGTAAAAGTCAAATGAAGTGATAGTATATCACCCCTGCGCATGCATGTGCCTCATAAGGAAAGGTTAAATGTCTAGGTTTGATTCTGCCATCATAAATCTCATAATATGGAAGAGTGCAAAATTCTAAGCAGGTTTGCCTTTTGGATCACCCTGATATTCCTTAAGGACAAAAAGTTATGCTTGGTCAAAGTTTGGTCAAACCTAATATTTCAAGAGGGTCACATTCGCTAATATCCTAGATATTCACTAACATCCTTGATCTATGCTTTAACAAAGAAAACTCGATATCCACATATTCTTTAATATGCAAACATCAAATTTAAGTGTGAGAGAACATTTGCCCATCATGTACCCACGCATATTCCCGAAGGGCCATCTTTCAAATATCAATCATATTTTTTAATATCCTTGATTTTGGTAACATGACAATGACATCATCTTGTTTTGCTTTATAAAAGACCTGATATGATGATGATGTCATCATGACCCCGATCCAAGAGGGTCATATTTCCTAACATCCTTGACCTTCGTTAATATGACGATGATGTCATCTCCTCAACCAATTTGAAATCCTATAGAAGATGATGATGTCATCCTCACATTCTACAATGGAGGGATATTTCCTATTGTTGAGTATCTAGATATTCCTTAATATCCCTCATATTAACCCTTGAGACCTGCGATAGGGGGATCTCTGGTAACCAATAGAATGATGCCGCGTGGCGCATTGACTTGATCATACCAGCGCATTATTTTATCCCGATTGTTAAACAAAGATATAAAGTGACCCGACTTTGGTCGTCAGTCAACCATTGACCATCCTAGTGATGACATCATCCTCATCTTTTAGATATCAGTACTATTTCCTAATATCCCTGATCTCTGAAAATATGCATCCTTGCATTAAATGCCATTTCAATGGTAGGTCAAACCTTCAAAATTTTGAATAAACTCCCGCTACTTGTTAACATCTCCAAGCCTCAGGTGTCAATCAATGGATACTAATAGGAGGATGTTAATCACAACCTAATTTTCCATTGTGCTTGATTAAAAGTAAGGATTTGACCTCATTTTGAATTTACCAAACATTTAAGCAAAGAACTAAAAAGCCCTGCGAGATTAAGGTGATATTACTACAACTTACGAGCTCAACGGAATGGGATACACATTCAAACAACAAACGGAGAATGGTAATTGCAAGGTGAATGTTCTCATCCGGACATCACTTACATAGTAAAAGAGTAACAATTATTAGGTACATAATGATAAAACCCTCTTTTGTCATTTATGGTAAATGAACAGGTAAAAATGGTTTTACCAAAGTAAATCGATATGATGATGCATGAAATATACTAGAATGAAAGAATTAACATTATAAAATTCATGTGATCATTGAATCCATCACTGCACATGATGCATTAGGGTAAGATATATACATGTTTCTTGCAGGATCCAATGACACTCTGGAGGAACAGATCAGACACATAATTCTTGAAACCTATGTGCATACTACCTGAGGGGATATCCTTCAAATACGGACAAATAGATGATACACATCTAGGAAACACAGATCCTGATGCATGGACAACAAAATTAGAGAAAGGGAGCAGAAATCTGCTGCTCATGAGTATCTACAGTTCAGGAATGTGGCATGCAGGGGGATTTCCTTATGCAATGGAAGCCACTGAATTGGTAGTAGAGTGTGCCTAGAATTATAATGTGAAAACTAGAAGGGTAGAGAAACATAGTAGGGTTTATGCAAACTTTTCAATTGAAGGTATCACTGCAACCTTCAATCTACCCAGAGGACCTCGTGTGGTTCGATTAAACTTGGGAAAATTGGAAGAGTATAATAGTAAAGAGAAAGAAGCCAGAAGGATCATGTACCAATGGAGAGCCAGTGGCAACACATATAAGGCTTCTACCAAGTTGCCTGTGTATCTCCACAAGTTCAATTTTACTCTAGAGTATTAATAAATGATGGTGATGCTCAACATGATGACAGGAAAACTAAATTTTGGATCTTTTGATAATTAGATGTATGGAATTATAAGGATGGTAGATGGTATTGATGAGAAACCCCAATGGGCTAGGATCATAAGTGACAGCCTAGATGAAAGGATGTGGAAGTTAGTAGGAAAGACTAACATGTTCCATATGACCTCCCATGTGGTATATGCCTATGCATTCAGAGGTACCTTTGATAGATTACAAATGGTGGTCAGGGTTGGAAGCAACCCTGGAGATGTAAACATTTGGGACCATTACCCACAACTAAAATGAAGAGAATCTCTCCAACATTATCAGAGGGTGAATGATTCATTCTCCATTCAACTTGTCAGGATTATGGAGGAAGATAGAGTGAAGAGACTGAGTATAGAGGCTCAAGTTGTTGTATATAGACATGGGGCTTGGTTCATCCAATTCCCCACTTTTTCATACATAAGAATAGAAGGTTTCACTGGGCAACCTCTCAAGTTGCCAAGATATCCCAATGACAAGGTCATCCTAATGGAGTTAGCCAGGTAGATATTGCCTTCGGTGGAAGCTTATATTGAGAGAGGAAAGATACCTAATATCTTGTTTCCAATCATGATTGGATTGTATATGTGTCCTGATAGGGAGAGTGTAAAAGATGTAATTAGAGGACTAAAGTTGGAGTCCCTATAATCCTTCTCACTGTGTAGACCATATGACCCCTATGATAGAATGCAAGCCCTGCTTAAGAAGCCAATGCATCAGAGGCATGTCGAAGACTACTGGGCTGATTGTGATGATGAGATAGAAGTAAGAAGAAGAGGCTACCAGAGGCTTACTCTGAAGTAGATATGCACATTAGATTGCATACCAGTGCCTCCACAATTACATGAAGATGATGGCAAGATCATGTCCCAAGAATATGAGGACAATAAAGTATATAATGAAACAATATCAACCCCATATTGGAGTCAACTAGAGCTGACTTCCTTGGACAAGATAACGTAGAAGGTCATACAATTGACCAAAGACTGCATGGATGTAGAGATCACCAAGCTGAAGAATAAGGGAGTGGCACTCACTGTTGACAACAAAAGGAAAAGACAAGAATTATTAGATGAGGAATATGATGATTTCCTCAAGGAAAAGAGGTTGTCAAAAGGGGAGAGGTAGAAAAGTAAAATCAAGAAAGGAAACCAAGCTATTGGGGTGATAGTCGTTCACCAACCTCAACAAAAGGAAGATGTAGCCTCCACATATGTTGCAACATTACCTCATGCACCTGCAAAGTAGAAGAAAACTGTTGCAAACCCTGCTGCTACTATTGTAGAGGAGGAAGAGAGCTTAGACGATGATCTCCTGATAAGGAGGAAAAAGAAGAAGATCTGAGAGCCACCTTAGAAGAAATAAACATCTATTATGAGGGGGTAGTAGATATAAACCCCATTCTATTAAGAGGAGCCAGTGGTGAAGGCATTCTAAAGAATCTACAGCATGAGGTCCCTATTCTTGATATCATGCAGTTCAAGTCTGAGATAGCAATGGAATAGAGAAAAGAGATGCATAGTGTAGGAGGTGAGCTATCTTTTCCATTAGACAACATAGTGGAGCTATTTGATGATGATGTTGTAAACAAGGTCTCTACCATTTCTATGGAGACATTAATAAACAATACTAAGATGACCCCTCATGGTACCCCCATAGCACAAAAGGAAGTTCATCATGAGGAGGTCGAAGTAGAGGAAATAGAAGAAGGTAACCCTAAAGTGGTGGCACAACAAATTGGATTAACAAAATTAGTTGATCAAGTCACTAGCCCCACAGTAATAGATTTGACTTATCACAGTGATGAAGACCAAAAAAAAGATAAATACTTACCTCAAGAACATGGAAAATTAGAAGTTAATGTACATATGGAGGATGAAGGGAAGCCTAATCAAAATGATGGTCAAGATAATGAGAAAATACCTGAAAGAAGGACAATTGAAGAAGGGATGGATCAAACCCAAGACCCTAGAGAAGTGGACACATCAAAGGATGGAGAACAAGGTATTCAAAAGGGTGATGATCAGAGAAAAGAAGAAGAAAATGTGAATAAGAATGATCAAGAAGATCATCTGGATAAACCAGATCAGAGTGCTCAAACCCCTCATGAGGATCAAGCATCACATGATACCCGGGACTAGAATGTGAAAGTGCAACAAGAAATTCCTACATAGGAGGAGGTTTGTTATGAGGAGATTCAAGACAAACAAAGAAAAGAACCTTCACCATCGAGAGTGGAACAAAATGTAGAGTCTCATGATGCTCACATTGAGCATATAGACTAGCAAGGGTCTACAGATGAAATACCATATTGGTTACGGCAAGAAGTGAACCCACCTCAGGTCAGTGATGTGCCTGAATTTGATATTTCTGCATTATTTCTAGCTGACATGGTTAAGCCAAAGAGAAAGGCAAGGACCACTTCTACAATAAAGTAACTCAAGTAGCTTTGCCTATAGTAGATAAAGCAAAGAGAGATAAATATTATTGAATTTTAGATAAGCAATATTTATGACTGTATCTGGAATGTATATGGAGAGATAAATATATTGAATTTTACATCAACCATACTTAGCAGTGGAACATCCTGGTGAACCTATGGTTTGATTTCCTTCTCTTCATGACTGTATCTAGAATGTATATGGATCAAAGGTAAAGATTCACTCATTTTAGTAAAGATTAGAAAGAATTCAATACAATTTGTTTTATTTCATTAAAATCATCATTAGAATTGCAAATATACAGATAATCTCAAGCAAATATAAGTAAATATGTTGATATCCTGAAGGAAACTAAATATTCATAGCATATTTGAGCTAATTAGCATGTATAATTGAAAATACCATGCAAATACATATAAAGCTTGACAATAATCATGCAAATATCTACTTGTAGGCACATTATTTAGATGAATCCATAGTGCAGAGGGAAAAAAATAATCAATAACAGTTGATGATCAGAAGAGTTGATCAAACTTATAAAATATCTTCATCATCTGTTGAATATAGTAGGATTAACCTTGTTTGTTAAAAGATTTATAGAAAGTAGGTGGAAAACTGGATGTTTAGACATCAGTTCTCAGAAATAGAAACATAAGGCCCCTTGAATGGAAAACATCATGGCACATCAAACCATTGAGTAACATTAGTAGATTATGAACTAATCCACGGAGACTTGGGATCATGAATGCTCAAAATTCATTGTATCTTTCAAGATCATAAAGGTTTGATTTACAAGGCTTTATCTATGTATGTTTATGACTAACATCATAACCAAAATGGCCTATGTCCATGAAATGAAGGATGTTGTCAAGGCATGGTTCAAGAGAGTAACCCACTCTCCACCTTCACATTGCCAAGTATAAAGATCTTGCAAGCTAGCCTCCAGTGACAATGTCCCCCAATGGGAGAGTATTTTGATTCTCTCCCAAATTTTTATACCTCGCCAGAACATGAGGGTTGAGGTCATCTCCTTGGTGATGAAATCCAAGGTAGGCCCCCTATAGGAAAGAAACTTAGGTTTTTTTAATCTCCAAGGTAGCATGAAGTGCAAGGAGAGAGCATACACACCTAAGATGTTGGGATTAAACAAAGATAACAAGATTATATCAAATTAAGGTTTTTAATCTCCAAGATCCCCAAATGGTGTAAGGAGAGGGAATACACATTGAATTAACCCAAAACAAATCATACTGATGCAGAGAGCAGAGAATATAATGTTCCAACTATTTTTAAAATCCTTTCGCATGGTCCAAACAAGACCAAAATGCATTCATTAATCTCTATCGGCAACACACACACACACACACACTATCAGTGGTGCCCTCTTACCTCTTCCCTGATATGTTGATATGCACCCACTGTTGTATATGCAAAAATCAACTTACTACTGCCGGTCTTCCTTATCGTTTCTGCCAGTCATCCCTTGCATCATTTGAAATGTATATTTTCAATGTATCTTCACAACATACATTTGCAACATACAACCCCTGATATACAATTGCAGGATACACATGAAAGGATCCTCAGGTACATTTGCAATATACACAAGAAATGTATATCTGACATGCAATTGTCATATACACATGAAATGTCCTCACATACATTTGCGATATATACAGGAAATATTCTTCAACATACCTTAGTGATATACAGATGAGATGTATCTTCTCATACATTTGCAGTATATACATGTATGTTTGCCAAATCTTTTGCCATGACACTCAAAGCCACACCACTATCTCCGTTTTCGGCAGCACTTGCACTGGTCATTCTGACATAGCTCGATCAATGAAACTTAGTCCCCTCAGTGGGACTCTCAACTTTGTTTAGCTGATAGGCCGAAACACTTAATACTCTTCTGCTTCACGCTTGTACCACCTTTCCCGTGGTCTCCAAACTTACATTCTAATGGTGATCACTGTCCAAATCTGCACTTCTCCTGCACTGTTAGGGTTAGAGTCATATTATACAAGTTATTCAGGATCTATTCCATGAGAATTAGGGACGTACATTCATGGAAAGATCCATCAAGACATTTTTACTCTTAGAACAAAACAAGGATAGTTCATTGCTCTTTGTGCCAATCAAAAGAAAAAACTATCAAAACTAAAGGAGATGCAAGAAATAAATGAGCTTCTTATTGCAGTCGATTCATACAACTAGATCTCTAATTACTCTACCCTCTCTATGTTCCTGATCTCACAGGACTGGTTTATTATACCACCATGTGGGTGGCAGTTGCACCGATGGGAATGCCAACTGCTCTGCAACTGTCCACCACATGGTTACATAATTTCTTGCTAGTTACAACACTCTTCGACTACCAGACATGACTAGTACAGACTCACACATGGCACTAAGGCCATTCAATTGGTCAGTTGGACCTTATGCAAAACTGAAATATCAAAATGAACTACATAAACAAGAAATTAACTAAATTATCTAGGTGCCCCTACACCAGAGGCACTATTGGCCCAACATACATCATTTTTGGTCCTAGGGTCCTTACTAGGACCCTCAGGGCATTTGACCCTTACATCACCTTGACCATTACCACATGCCATAACTAGTTTTAAGATGCTCCAATTGACTTGATTAGCTCCATAGGATCCTCTCATGGTCATTGGTGTCTTCTTAGTCCAACATGTTCCTTTAGGTGCTCTTGCACCATACTCCCTAGCATGAAGAAAACTCTTGTCCCAATAGTTATGTGATCTGCTCCAAACATCCTGTAGTCTTTTTGAAGGGTTCCTCTGACTTGTATTAGGGAACATGAACTCTCCAAGGGTTATCCTCTTCCTTCTCCAACCTGCATGGCTCTTACAAAAAGTGTTAGTATCACAAAACATGTTTTGATGTCCTTGCCTAAGACCTTGCTGTTGTAATGTTTCTGCTCTTCCTATCTTAAGGTTCTAATTTGTTCCTCTCTGTAATGTCTACTGTTTGCCTTCCTTTTCCTGCCTCCTTATAGGGCAACTAATGTCCCCAATCTTGATATGATTTAAGTCCTGAACTTGTTGTTCCTTAGGACTGTCATACACCTTCCTCTGCTGCAACTGTTCATGTTGCTTCCAACCAGTATTTACCTACACATTCCACTATAGTTTCTCTCCAAAACAAACAATAGCATGCTCCTTCTTATCTTCACAAGGTAAAGGTATTAGTTTAAACTTTTTACCATCTTTGTGCACCAAATAACTATTAGTATAGCCATCATGAATTGTCCTTCTTAAATGTTGTCATGGTCTACCCAAAATTATATGCCCACATGTCATTGAAATGACATCACACAAAACATAATCATGATATGGACCAATTGAAAAATCAACATATGCCCTTTGACTAACCCTTACTTGTTGCTCTTGACTTACCCAAGTGACATTGTAAGGACTAGGATGATCAAATGTCTTCAATCCCAATTTATGTACCATATCCCAGGAAACTAAATTATCATGTGAACCTGAATCTATGATCAACTTACACATTTTTCCATGGCTTAAACAATTAGTTTTAAAAATGGATACCTGTGGTGCTTACTGCACTTTGCCTTTTTCCACCATGAGAAATTCTCCATTTGTTTCTAGATGGGCTATTGCTGGTTCTTGGTCTTCTCTCTTTTCCTCTTCTTGTGCCAAGTGAACTCTTCTATCCCTGCTCTTATCAACACCATCCCACTTAGGACATTTGAAAGATAGGTGTCCAACTTCATTGCAATGATAACATCTACTTGTGAATACTCCTCTACCTGATCCAAATCTACCTCCACCTCTATATCCACCCCTCTGATCTGCAGAAAACTCTTTGCCTTTCTCATTACTACTCTATCCTTCATTAGTAGGTCTACCCCTACCTCTATATCCTTTACCAATACCTCCTTGTCTTTCTTGCTTCCTCTTCACCCTCTCTTCAGCCCTTATGGCCAATTGAAAACATTCTCCAAGTGATTTTGGTATGGTCAAACCAATTTCATCTTGTAAGTTGTACCTAAGTCCATTAAGGTATCTTTCCACTTTCTCTTCTTCATCTTCCAATCCACCTCTAATACTAAGCTTATGAAATTGCTTAGTATAGGACATAACATCCATGTCCTTTTACTTCAAATTCTGCCTCATCCTCTTTGTTTGAATAGAATAATCAGATGGAAGAAACTAATCCTTCATCATATCCTTCATCCTACCCCAAGAAGTAATTTTTGTTCCACTTCTAGCCACTCTTTCTGCCTGTACACTACTCCACCATGTAAGTGTTGTCCCTCTCAATTTTGTTTTTGCAAATTTAACCTTCTTCTCATCACTCATTTCCTCATACTCAAAGAAATTTTCAAGGGCATCTATTCACCCTAATACCTCTTCACTATCCATCTTCCCCTGATAGATAGGTAACTCTATGTTTGCCTTTGTTCCACTACCTTGAACTGCCTTAAGCAATCTCACAAATCTTCTTTCTTCAGGATCCAACTCATCCTCAAGAGGGTTCTCATCTACCTTCTCATGTACTCCATCATCTCCTTCTTGCTCATTTTGTTCATCCCTTCTAGGATTCTTCTCCAATGCTTCCAACCTTGCCAAGATTGATGCATTCTCTCTTCTCACTTGTCTTAACTCTCTTTCTCTTACAGCATCCTGTTGTCTTCTCTCCCTCAACTCTCTTTCTCTTGCCTCTAAGGCTTCTCTCAATTCATTATTCTCCCTAGCCATCTAATTTTTAGGGGGCATTTTCATAACTATCACCAACCCTTAACTCTTTCACAAGATCCTACTACTTCCTCAAGGACCTACTTGCTGCTCTGATACCACTATGATGTAGAGAGCAAAGAATATAATGTTCCAACTATTTTTAAAATCCTTTCACATGGTCCAAACAAGACCAAAATGTATTCATTAATCTGTATCAACAACACACACACACACTATCGGCAGTGCCCTCTTACCTCTTCCCTGATATGCCGATATGCACCCACTATTGTATAAGCAAAACTCAACTTACTACCGCCAGTCTTCCTTACCGTTTTTGCCGGTCATTCCTTGCATCATTCGAAATGTATATTTTCAATGTATCTTCACAACATACATTTGCAACATACAACCCCTGATATACAATTACAGGATACACACGAAATGATCCTCAGGTACATTTGCAATATACACAGGAAATGTATATTTGACATGCAATTGCCATATACACATGAAATGTCCTCGTATACATTTGTGATATATACAGGAAATATTCTTCAACATACCTTAGCGATATACACACGAGATGTATCTTCTCATACATTTGTAGTATATACATGTATGTTCTCCAAATCTTTTGCCATGACGCTCAAAGCCACACCGTTGTCTCCATTTTCAGCAGCACTTGCATTAGTCATTCCGACATAGCTTGATTGATTAAACTTAGTCCCCTTAGTGGGACTCTTGACTCTTTTCAGCCGATAGGCTAAAACACTTAATACTCCTCTACTTCATGCTTGTACCACCTTTCCCATGGTCTCCAAACTTACATTCTAATGGTGATCACCATCTAAATCTACACTTCTCCTGCACTGTTAGGGTTAGAATCATATTATACAAGTTATTCAGGATCTATTCCATGAGAGTCAGGGACATACATTCATGGAAAGATCCATCAAGACATTTTTACTCTCAAAACAAAACAAGGATAGTTCGCTACTCTTTGTGCCAGTCAAAAGAAAAAACTATCAAAACTAAAGGAGATGCAAGAAATAAACGAGCTTCTTATTGCAGTTGATTCGTACAACCAAATCTCCAATTAATCTACCCTCTCTATGTTCCTGATCTCACAGGACTGGTTTATTATAACACCATGTGGGTGGCAGTTGCATCGATAGGAATGCCAACTACTCTGCAACTGTCCACCACACGGTTACACAATTTCTTTCCAGTTACAACACTCTTCGACTACCAAACATGACTAGTATGGACTCACACATGGCAGTAAGGCCGTACAATTGGTCGCTTGGACCTTATGTAAAACTGAAATATCAAAATGAACTACATAAACAAGAAATTAACTAAATTATCTAGGTGCCCCTGCACCAGAGGCACTATTGGCCCAACATACATCATTTTTGGTCCTAGGGTCCTTGCCAAGACCCTCAGGGCATTTGACCCTTACATCACCTTGACCATTACCACATGCCATAACTAATCTTAAGATGCTCCAATTGACTTGATTAGCTCCATAGGATCCTCTCATGGTCATTGGTGTCTTCTTATTCCAAGATGTTCCTTTAGGTGCTCGTGTACCACATACAAGATTCTTTAACCCCTTATAAAATGAAGTGTTTCTAGATTAGTGCAAAAAAAAGATTGATCCTTCGACAAGCGTGCTACAAAACACATGTTAGTAGTTTGTTTTTTGCCTTGGACCAATTATATCTACAAAAAGGATATTAGACGACAAGGACCATGCATATGATAACCATATTTAGGGGTTAGAAATCAGAAATCCAAAGAAAATTAAAGAAAATTGCCTACAAAGTAGAACCACCCAAACACAATACAAGGCCACCCAAGTGTAGGTAGAATTTACGAAATAGAGATTGGTAATGAAAAATATACTAGATAGGGCCACCTAAATAGGTAGCAAGCCCACCAATTTGGAACAGAGCTACTGAAATGTGTTCAGGTGCTTGGAAATGGTTGTTTCTACAAGAAAATAGTTAGTTTTTACAAAAACAAGGATGTTTAGAAAATTTTGAGAATTATGACACCCTGTAAAAGTGATCCCTTGTCAAAAAATAGAATGTTGAAGATGTTATAAAGAGATAGAAATTATTTTGGGAAGTGCAAAGTAGAATTGCCTGTGCAGAGAGAAGAACCATTTAAACGTTTGTAGAGCCTCCAAACTGCAAGTAGAACTATTGAAATAGAGTTAGAGCCTAGAATGGAGTCAAGACCAATGCAAAAGTACCCCAACAGGGTACAGGGCCCCCCAAGTGTAGGTAGAACCACTCAATTTGGATAGAACACATGAAACAAAGCATGCAACTTAAAAACAACCTTGAGACAAGAAAATATTGTTATATTAAGACCCTAGGGGGTCTTGATGGGAGTGCCAAATGTATCACATGTAGAAAATATTATCCTATCCTACTCAAAATCTAAAGTAACCTCATGGTAGAGCAAATAAGGAATGTATACAAAGAAAAGAAACTAAACTATGTTAGCTACCTGTTGTGTGGTTACACAACACGCCCCATTTTGCCTTAACAAAATAGGGACCCAACTTATCTTTCTACTTTGGCTTGTTTGTTTTCTGCTTTGGGCGGTTTGGTAAAATCAGTCATGCATGTAACCTTGAAAGAGGGTGGATTTGTCACTATAACTGAAGTCAGTTGTCAAAGTTGGTAGTTCCCATTATTAACCTCATGGTTGGAAAGTACACAAAATTCCAAGCAGGTTTACCTTTTAGATCACCCCAAAATTGTCTAAGGGAAGAGAGTTATGTTGAGTCAAAGTTTGGTCAAACTTGATGTCCTGCGTAGAGGGGGTCTTATTTTAAACATTAGTCATATTTGATAAGATCACCCTGATATAGGATTATCACCTAATAATCACCCAGTGTGCAATGTGTGGATGTCAAATTTAAGTAAGAGCCAATATCTACCTGTCAAAAGACTTCAGTTGTCTCGCGGGGGGTCATTTTTTAACATCAGTCATCTTACAAATATCACCTTCTTCGCAAATATCACCCTATGTCAATATGATGGTGACATCATCCAAGTCCAATGAATGAAGGAAATCATGCTGATGATGACATTATCATTCCATTTATCCGCAAGGGGGTATGTATCTGATTTCTATCATATTCTTTAATATGACGATGATGTCATTAAAACATTATAATTAAATGATGTCGCCGACATAATGATGTCACCCCAATCTTTTCCGAGAGGGTCATTTTATCTGAGGAGTCATATTTTTGAATAGCCCTTGATCTTAGTTTCATGACCCGATATACACATGGTCAAACGTTGACCATATCACCTGATCCTTTGCATTTAGTTATCCCGCTCAAAAGCGGGGGTTCATTTTATCCGGGGGGTCATATTTTGAATATCCCCTGATCTTTCAAAGATCACCCCCCCTTTTTGACATTAAATGCAATTAAATGTGGTAGATGAATTCCTGCCGATTACAAATGCAAATTGAACACTTGGCAGCATCCATGAATTCCCTGTAGATGATCAACGGATTTGATCAGGACAACGCATTTTTACCCTAATCTGTCCTATTGATCTGCTTTAAAGGTAAAATTTGAAGGTCATTTTCATTTATATTGTGATATATCAAGAAATTACATAGCTCCGAAGTCAAACCCTCAAACAAATACTTATCAACAGATTGGATCCTTCAATGTAATGGAACAGGTGACTTTAAGAATTTATAGTCCTTCTCCGTAATCCATCATCTAATCCAAAAGAAAGCATTGTCAGATAAGTAACTCTAAACCCTCCTATTGTTGTTTTCTATATTTTCAAGTAGAGTATTTGTTTTTACTATGGTTTGGCTTTGTGGTAGTATGTATAATGGTTAAATGAAGAATAATATATAGAGTATACATGATAGAAGTACATGATGTGGTAGAAATGCATGTGGACAATGTAGGGTAAAACATATCATGTTTATTGCAGGAATCCATGGCAAATCTTAGAAGGAATAGGTCTGAGGCAGAGTTCCTCAAGCCCTTGTTTGTGCAGCCTGAGGAGGTGTAGTTTAAATACGAAGTTATTGGTGATACACACCAAGGGGATACGAACCTAGTAGTATGGTCGACAAGATTGGACAACGATAAGGATAATCCCATTCTAGATGGGGTGTATGTCTTAGGTATGTGGTATGCAGCTAGTTTTTTGTATGGTATGGATGCTCCCGAGCTGGTAGTAGAATGCGCAAGGAATTACAACCCTGAAACCAGACGGGTAGAGAAACATGGGAGGATATACGCAGACTTCTCAGTCAAGGGCATTACCACCACTTTCAATTTTCCAGTTGGGAAGAAGGTAGTGAGTGTGGACCTACATAAATTGGAAACAGAGTATAACAATAATAAGAAAAATTCAAGGAAGAGGATATACCAATGAAGATCAAAGAGTAGTACATATGCCACCTCAGCCAAACTACTTGTGCATATGTACAAGTTTGATTTTGATGATGAGTACCAATATATGATTTCTCTACTGAGTAGGATGACCGGCAGGCCTCATGCAGGAAATTTCAAGAACTGGATGTTTGGGATCATCCAGATGGTCTTGTATGCAGACAACCAGCCCCTATGGGCTAAGATCATTAGTGATGCATTGGATGAGGGAATGAGGAGCCTGGGAGGACAAGCATGTTTATTTTACATGACTTCATATGTAGTGTACTCATGTGCATATAAAGGAACTTTTGATGCTTTGAAAACAATGGGTAAGGTTGGTGGTGATGCTGATGATGCAAACATATGGGATCATTATCCCCAATTGCAAAGGAAGGAGTACCTCCTAGACTAAAAACTGGTAAATGATGCATTCTCCATGCATTTGGTCAAAACTATGGAGGAGGATAGAACTAAAAGGCTGAGCATGGAAGCTCAAGAAATTATTTATCGACATGAAGCCTGGTTTATCCAGTTTGCAACTTTCTCACACATCAGGATAGAGAGATTTGAGGGACAACCTCTTATGTTGCCAAGATACCCCACTAATGGGGTTGTCTTGATGGAATTTATCAGGTAGGTATCCACAATAGTTGAAGCCTACAAGGCACAGAAGAAGATACCTCCAGTTTTATTTCTAGTATCCATGGGCTGGTACATGTACCCAGATTCAAAGAGTATAAAGCATGTCATTGGGGGGTTAAAATTGATGTATTTATAGTCATTTCCCCTAGCCAGATCATATGATCCTTATGGTAGGATGCAGAAGATACTAGGAAAACCAATACATCAAAAGCATCTAGAAGACTTCTAGACTGATTGTGATGATGAGGCTGAGGTGAGAAGAAGGAAATATCAACAAATCACCTTGAATCAAATCAAAACCTTTGACTGCATCCTAGTGCCAGCACATCTGCGTAAGGATGATGGGAAAATCATGTCCATCTTAACTCTTGTTACTATCTTAACTCTTAATTAAGTCATATTATCATTATTATATTGTTATTTAGTTGTTTAGGTCAGCCTAAGGCTTCTATAGGGCTATCTAAGTTGGCCTGGGTGATATCCTAGGCATAAATAGGTATATATAGGGGTAGTGAGTCTTATTAGATCATCATATTGTGTATTGTGTTCTCATTGAAGACTATTGGAGGTATCCCCCTCGAAGTGGATTAGGAGGTTGCCCCCTCGAAGTGGCATATTATTATCAAGTATTTGTAGCATATTACTATTATATTCAGATATTGTGCAAGTTGTTTCATTACAAGTGGTATCAGAGCATGATCTTGGCACCGTAGAGGCAAAAAAATTTCTCATCATTGGAGGCGATTTTGGGAAGAGCATAACTTTCAGAATTTAGTGAATTTTTTAAAGATTTTTAAAGGGTTTTTGAAGACAATATTAAAGAAGATACAGTCCATATTTCAGAGGAATTGGAGCAAAAATAAGTGAGTTATTGAAAAATTAGGGTTTCCAACAAATTCGCTCTCAAGGCAGTAAATTTGCTAAGTTCTTGGATTTTTTTTCTGGGTAAGTGGTATCTTGGCCTTAGTAACTTACAGTAAACATTTCAGAGAATTTGCATTTCATTTGTGTGATTTATTTCAAAAATATTGGTTTCCATCATGACAAGGCCTGCAACAAGAGGCAAAAAGAATGCTGTCACACTGGGGAAATCCTCTGATAAGGATGAGGAAATAAGTAAGTTCAAGTTGGTGATGTGTGTCCTAAGAGGAGATATATCAGACATACGAAGCATGTTAAGCACCTTAATGAATGAAACAAGAAAGGAGGTCTCAAGCAACCAAGAACCAGAAGAAGAAGAAGAACCAGAAGAAATAGAAGAAGAAGAAGAAGAAGAAGAAGAAGAAGAAGAAGAAGAAGAAGCAGACAAAGAAGAAGAAGAACCAGAAGAAGAAGAAGAACCAGAAGAAGAAGAAGTAGAAGAAGAAGAAGAAAAAGAAGAAGAACCAGAAGAAGAAGAAGAAGAAGAAGAAATAGAAGAAGAAGAAGAAGAAGAAGAAGTAGCAGACAAAGAAGAAGAAGAACCAGAAGAAGAAGAAAAAGAAGAAGAACCAGAAGAAGAAGAAGAAGAAGAAGAAGAAGAAGAAGAAGCAGTAGACAAAGAAGAAGAAGAACTAGAAGAAGAAGAAAAAGAAGAAGAACCAGAAGAAGCAGAAGAAGAACCAGAAGAAGAAGAAGAAGAAGAAGAAGAAGAAGAAGAAGAAGAAGAAAAAGAAGAAGTGGAAGAAGAAGAAGAAGAAGAAGAAGAAGAAGAAGATGAAGAAGAAGAAGAAAAAGGCAATGAAGAGGAAGAAGTGAAAGAAGAAGAAGAACTTCCTAGTCAAGCTATTCAACCAATGCAAGGGTACCATGTACTATTCCTCACCTTTTCCTCTATGGCACATCAAAAGGTTCAAGTAAAGGAAGAACACATTCATCACCATCAAGAGCTAGATGCAAAGGGAAGACACATCTTGGAGCTGAAGTTAATTTTCCAAACACACCTGAATAAGCTAAGGACATCAAGGAAATATCTTCTAGTTGAAGTTGCCACATGGGATGATGAAGATTATATGAAGAAACTACCACAATTGATCAGCGTTGAGGACAACGCTTTTGTAAAGGTGGGGGGCATGTTATGCCCTTACTTCTATAGTGTATATGGTTATGAATAGTTGGCTTGTGGCTATCTTAACTCTTAATTAAGTCATATTATCATTATTATATTGTTATTTAGTTGTTTAGGTCAGCCTAAGGCTTCTATAGGGCTATCTAAGTCAGCCTGGGTGATATCCTAGGCATAAATAGGTA
Source organism: Cunninghamia lanceolata (assembly GCA_027924645.1). Lineage (NCBI taxonomy): Eukaryota > Viridiplantae > Streptophyta > Pinopsida > Cupressales > Cupressaceae > Cunninghamia > Cunninghamia lanceolata. The sequence continues at coordinate 2,317,837 of BSBN01000810.1, read as the reverse complement.
TATATAGGGGTAGTGAGTCTTATTAGATCATCATATTGTGTATTGTGTTCTCATTGAAGACTATTGGAGGTATCCCCCTCGAAGTGGATTAGGAGGTTGCCCCCTCGAAGTGGCATATTATTATCAAGTATTTGCAGCATATTTACTATTATATTCAGATATTGTGCAAGTTGTTTCATTACAAAAACACACATAAATGAAACAAGGTAGCCCAGAAAGGGCAGCCCAACAGATAGGGATTGACAATTTGGTTGAGCAGGTGACTAGCCCTGTAGCCATTAACTTAATGTATAGGGCTGATATAAGCCCAAGCAAGGAAAAAGGTGCACCTGAGGAACCAAAGAAGACTGGAGTGGCAGAGCATGTAGAAAAGGATAGCACTGCTCCTAATCAAAGTCAGCAACAACATGGGACACTCACAGAACCAAAAATATCATAAGTCCAACAGAAGAGTGAAGATAATTAGGACATATTAGACACTAGTGTTGCTCAGACTCAGGGAGATTCTAGAGAAATCTTAAGAATAGAAAATAAATTAGGTCAGGAGGACCCTAAGCCACAAGATATCAGTGCACCGGCTAGAGAACAGAAAAGGACCCATGATCAAGGTGATCTTCAAGGGCAAAGTACATAGGCCTCCAAAGAGGTCAATATGCCACAAGATGAGAAAAACAATAAAGAAGGTGAAAATCTGAAAGAGGGAGTACAAGATGAAGTATAGGATCAGAATGTGGAAATTCCACATGATCCTCCTTTGCAAAAGGCAACCCCTCGACAAGAAGAACTTCAACAAGATCCCCCTCATGAGGAAATACATGAAGAAGAAATCAAGATGGTGCCTTCTCCACCGAGGATAGAAGCAGACATTAGAGAGTAGGACACCCATGATACTAACAAAGGCCACCAAGAATCTAGAGGTGATGTACCTCATTGGCTAGAAAATGAAATAGGTATGGAACAAGTGTCAAAAATTCAAGAGTTTGATGTTTCTACATTGTTCACTAAGAAAATGATGAAACCCAAGAGAAAGGCAAGATTAACATCTTCCATAAAGAGAGATCCTACCATAGGTAGAAGAACCGCACAGATAGCACTTCCCACAGTTGAAAAGGAAAAAGGCAAAATTAGCTTGGAGGAATTCCAAATCACAAGTGTTGATCTGGGCTTTGCTAATGAAGACCAGGAAGGTCAAGAAGGGAAGGATATTATTGATTCTTTAATCCAAAGGGTGAAGAAGGAAAAAGAGAAGAATAAAGTACATAAGGAGAACATTTCTCAATTGCATTCTTTCATAAAAGGGTTAATTAACCCTAATAATGCACTAGTTGATCCTGCAGTCCCATTGACTGTCATATCACAAGAAGAGGTCACCAAATTGGACTTGATGAAACATGAGGTAATGGTGATGGAAAAATGGATGTTTTCAGCTCTCACTATGGCTGAAGATGTATTGAGAACCTCTCTGCAGAGGTGGAATTCTTTGAGTAGCCTAAAGAGGAAAGTAGACAAAATGTAGAATGATATAGGAAGACGGTCATTCCAATTGGAAAAAGACCTGACTGGTCTGAGTGAAATGAAGAGAATTGATTCACAAATTTTGATAAGAAATAAAGTATTGGATAATAATACCGCCCTGCTGACAAGTATATGGTATGAAGATATCAGGTTTGAGTGTGATATCTTGAAGAAGTGCAGTGGAAAACTTAGGGATGTTAGTGTTAAATTACATAGTATGATGGCATATGAAGCAGAAATCCTAGAGAACTTGGAAGGGAAAATAGAGGGAAAAATTGAGAATCAGGATGTAGACTTTTCCATTAAGGCTCTGCATGATAATTTTAAGTCAGTAGCAGATGACCCTCTCACCCACTTGACAAAAGAGGTAATGAATTTTATTATGAGAATGAAAGTTAAAGTAGAGACATATAATGAGACATTAAACAACAGGAAAGGTAAGATGGAAGCTCTCAAGGCTAAGTTCCAGTCTCATAAACATGCAATAGCAAAAGCTAGAATCTAGGATGGGGGAGAGGTTGATAGAATAGTACAAGCATATGAACATATCAAGACAATAGTAAAGGTCCACATACAAGAGGATGTCTATCAAAGTGATAGTGATGGTGGAGTGAATGAAGATGCATCACTAAGTTAACATATGCATGAGGTGCTCATAAATAGTGAATCATATAGATGGTTGCTAGCTGGCAACCTGTGCCACAAGGAAAAGTTGACTAAGTCATAGGAGAGTTGTCAATCATTGATCTGAATTGATAAATCTTGACCGTTGGTCAATTGTAACTACCTCCTCACCTTATTCTATAAAAGGTATAGTGGTGCAAATCTTTGTCATTCAAAACTTAAATGAAATCTGATTGCTGAAGAATTCAAGACTTGTTTCAAAGTTATCGTTAATATACATGTTTTGCATACTTAATGAAAGAGAAGCTAGTTCGATTATAAATCATTGTAAATATTGAGTAATCTATGATTGAAATATGGATATATGCATTGATTAGCTGCGTCCCTTGGAGTGCTTTTCAGCCTACATGTATTGTTTTCATTCCTAGTTCCTTTGAAGTTAGCATCAACCATATCTAGCTGTGGAATGACCTGGTGACCTATGGTTTGATTTCTTCTCTCCATGAATGTATCTTGTATGTGATTCAATAAGTAAAGGTTCACTAAAAGTAGAAGTATTCTTTTAAATTTCTTTGAATTTCATTACAGATCATCTCCATAATTGCAAATAATGCACAATCAAAAGCAAATAAAACATGAAATATATAGATATCCCATAGGTAATTGAAAATACAGAGCATATTTTGAGTGAAAGCATGTCAAATTGATGAATGTCATGCAAATTTAGATAAATATCCATGAAATACATATAAATATCCACTTATAGACACATCATTTAAGTAGATATGTAGTGTAGAAGGAGTAAGTTCAAAATGATCAATGATCAAAAGAATTGATCAAACTTACAAACATCTCAACAATCTTTGGAAATAGAGTAGAATTGACATATCTATGGAGTGAATTTATAGAATACAGTGCAATACCGATCACCTAAATGAATGTAAGGCCCCTTGAAATGGAAAAGAGCATGTCACATCAACCTCTGAGTAACGTCAGATGATCATGACCTGATCAACAGAGACTTGGAGTCATCAACTTATCTTAAGTTGATCGTACTTTACAAGATAATAAAGGTTTTTTGTGCAAATTTTTATGCATGTTGTTATGACTAACAATCATCATCAACATAAATTAGCACTAGAAGGAGTGCCCCCTCTCCATTTAAGGGTGATTCAGTGACACAAAAGAAAAGGTAATACTCAGGCAACTTTGTACTTCAAGTCGTGTGCAAAGATTTGTTGTTTTGAGTTCATTTATCCTTATCTATCGTAAAGTTTTCAAAATTGACCATAAATATTTCAAGCTTTGCGGTCGATTGTTGTGATATTCAAAAGATAAGTTCTCTTTCAAGTCTTTTTGCAAAAGCTTTGAAGTAATTCACTTAAGAGACACCTGATATCTTGTTACTTGAGTCCAAAAGTCTCACATCACCTCATATTTGGATCATTTCTGCAAATATTACATAAACATCCAGTCAGTTTCAGATTCTGATCACAAATACACCCTTTGCTCAGGTGTTTTAGCTGACCTTTATAGTAAACAAGCTGAATTTTCTTAAATTCAAGAAATCCTGGCTCTTAGGCCAAATACCAAGTCCAGATCCCGTGGACTCTTTGAAGAATTGCCTATCCGGGGACTCAAACCTAGAACAATAGATATTCATCATTCTCCTAGTTCTAGTGCACTAGGAGCTTCACCAGAACACACTCTGACGACTCCTATCAGGTTGCAAATACCTATAGGACCATATGTCATGCCCCTAATCCAACCTCCACTAGTCACAATGTCATTCTTTACTGTAGAGTCACCTCTGACTTTTACTGCATATCATCCTTTACCTAAAAATCCTAACAAGATTTGTCCTAAATATCATCCATATCAAGATGCTGACGATCACATTAGAACATTCAAGGAAACTTGTTGTAGAGAAAGAATTGAACATCAGGATGTGGTATGTAGGTTATTTCCATTTTCCTTAGGGGAAGAGGCATATAATTGGTATATCAGTCTTGGTCAAGGTTCAGTTGGTTCATGGGCTGCCTTGGAGAAAGCCTTTAAGGATAGATTCAAAATACCTATAGATCCTTCAATGAATTATCATCTCTTTGCCACAATTAAGAGATTTGAGGGAGAACCTATTGCCAATTTCAATGCAAGATTCCAAAAGATGCTTTCAAAGCTAGTTGCTCCCTATATTGTAGCAGATGAAGCTACTAGGAGTATATACTACTCAGCATTAGATCCCCTGACTTCTATGTTTATCAGGAGAACACATCTTGGTGTCACAACCTTGGTAGGAGCTTTTGAAGAAGGTGTCAAAGTTAGTCAACAGTGGATTCCTGCTCCAACACCTAATATTGCATTCCCTACACTCCATGTTTATCCTACATATCCTACTTAACAACAGACCAATGGAACCATGATACCTCTAGCTATAATGCCAAGCCCTTTATAGATACCTCCACTTAGTATCATGCCACCTCCAAATGGAAATGGTGAAGTGCTACAATATCCAGGACATACACAGGTACCTCAGGTTGAGGAATAGTCTAATAAAAATAACAATGGCTCTTCCTTCTTTAAACCCCAAACAAAGAACGTAGTGGCCAACGTTCAGGAAGAAAAGGAAGAAATTAAAGAGATATCAGCACAACTGAGGAAACTTACTACTGAGATCACTCATTTGAGGAGTCAGAATTTCTATTCTCAACCAAATCAGAATAGAGGATATGCCAATGATAGATATGGTTATCCCGATAGGGGATACAATAACAACTATAATAACAACAGTGGTAACAATAATCCCCCTAGACAACCTAGAGTGTGGAAAACTAGGCCAAACAATGGTTCTCTTCCATCACCCCTAGATAATCAGCCTCCTAGTGAACCTAAGCAGACCACTAGAGTGAACCTGGTAGAGGCAACTCTTACAAACTAGTGTAGGATACATAATACCAATGCTCATGTAGAGCTGGATTGTCCATAGTTTAGGATAGCCACTAGTATATTCCAAACTGAAGTATCCAATACTGCAGGTAATCCACCTTATGTTGAAGGAAATGAAATTATCCCTTGTGAATATGATTCTTCTCTTGTATTAGAAAGTTTCATCAATCATCCTCATCAGTAGATAATGTCACCTCATGAGAATTACACCTTAGCATGTGAAGAGTCAGCTATGTTTTTTGAAAAAATTATGTTTTTCCATTTGAAGATGAAAATGAGCCATCAGGTGAACATGAAGAAGTGCATGCTTATCAGCAGTAGTATCAGGGTAGACATAATTACAAACTAAGGAATAACTCCAATTGACCTACTGGTCCTTTGACTACATCCTTGCCTCCAAATAATTTCAACACTCCTGATCCTAAGGCAAGCAATAACCCTGGATTTCCTAAAATTAATGCTCAATACTTAGCACCACAAAATGCAGTGTCAAAAGCTAGTAATCTATCCCCTGAGTCTGATAAATTGGTCACATACTTAGCAGATGAAATGAAAAAGATCAAGATCAGTCTGTCATTGTCAGAACTACTCAAACCCCCAGCTATTAAAAAAGCTTTCATGAAATCCTTAGATGATCCTACTCCAAAAGAAGACAATCATACCTCAAGTTAGACTTTGAATAAAGATCATGCCATTAGGATATTAATTTTAAACACAAAACTCCAGCTACTATTTAGGCTGCAGAAACTTCACACATGGCTCTTTACAGAGATAAAACTAAATCACCTCCTTTTCTCCTTACCATAAGGATGTTTAGCAAGAATTTGCATAATTGCTTAGTAGATTCAAATGCATCTACTAATGTAATGCCTCTGTCCATATGTAACACCTTAGGGTTGCATCCTGCCAAGTCATTAAAGAAAGTAACACAGTTAGATAAAACAGAGGTGAGTGTCATAGGAGAATTGACTCACATCCATATGCAATTAGCATTAGATCCAAGAATCCAATACTACATTGATATTCAGGTGGTAGATATACCAAATACCTATGGGATGTTGCTCAGCAAGGATTGGTCAAAAACACTCAATGGATACATGTCCACTAATTTTAGTCACATGTGGTTACCTTGGAAAGGAATACCTAACCAAATAAGGATAGATGCTGAGCTTCACATGAAACATATGATCACTGAGTACAATAAAACCAATGAGATCATGTATGTAGATGTTGAACTCGGACTGTATTCCATCAGACCCCAGACCATCAAGATAGAGGAGATCCTCATGTATGATGTTCATGTTCATAATGACAATCCTCAGGATGATAGAATAATTTTAGAGTCTTATTGTAATTCTGAAAATGAGATAGAAGTAGATCACTTCAAGAACTTTGAAATGCACTTGTCCAAAGAAGTTTAACGTGGCCAATCGTTAAATATGTCTATTGAAGATGTTCTAATTGAAGGATGGTGCAGGTTACATGACGAAGCGCATTATGAAAAGACTTGTGATGCTTGCTTAGATATGATGGAACTAGAACAAGCATGCAGTGAGAAGGCATCATCATCATCTGGGGTAAGTTTTGCAGATAGTGACAATGATACTATTTTTTGTCTGTCATTTGCAGGACCAGAAGAAAGCGCATATCCTGATGAAAGCCCTATTCAGATGATAGGAGAGATATTGGTGTGTAACAAGAGTAATTCTAAGAGAAACAAGAATATCACCCCAATAACCGATTGCTTGGTTGAGTCAGATTATGAAACATCTGATGAAGATGGAGACAGTAATTTGTCCAAGTTTGAGAAATTTTTATCAAAACAAATTTAGAAAATGATACAACAACACACTTCCCCACAAGATGTTCTAATTGAGGGATGGTGCAGGTTACATGAAGCACCACATTCAGAGACTACTTGCTCATTATGTTTGCATATTTTGGAAAAGCAGATGATGCCTTGTTCAAAAGATCCTCCTTCTGATGACAAAGAAGAAAAAGGAATATCAGCTCCACATCAGTCAGATAAGGTGAAGTTTGAGAAGATTGAAACATCAAAATTAAGATGGATATCAAGTGGTACAGTTGCTAGAGCTAAAAAGAAAAGAGAAGGCCCAGACAAACCTTTAACTAAAGATAAGCCATGGATCCTTAGGTTTGATGGATCTAAATCAAAACAAGGGGCTGGAGTAGGAATAGATCTTATTGATCCAGCTGGTAAATCCTACTTGGCAGCGTATAGATTGCAATTTCCATGCACAAATAATGTGACTGAGTATGAAGCTCTGATCCATGGGATATTGTTTACACTCAGAAAGAAAGTAAAGATTTTACATGTCTATGGAGACTCAAAATTGGTAGTAAGACAAGTAAGGGGCATATATTCCTATAATTACAAGAAGTTGTCTAATTACAGACATAGGGTATGGGATCTGATAGAAGATTTTGATGCATTTAACATCACCCATGTGCCTAGAGAACAAAACCACAGGGGAGATGCCTAGGCTCAAGCCGCAAGTACTTTGGAAGTATTATCCATATCTGGTTTGAAGAGATTTTTAGTTGAATTAGTGTCAGTACCCTCTGTGCCAAAAAATATCATTAACCTTCAAGTGTTTGATGATGACCAGCATATTTTAGACTTCATATCCAATAGAGATCTATTTGATACATAGATCATAGATGAAAGAAATGTGGAAGATCATACTTGCAAAGAAGAAGAAATCATAGAGCTGCCTAGTAACAAGATTCCCAAAGGAATGATAGAATTAGAAAGAGCATTTGATTTAGATAACATGCTGAAACAAAAAGATCTCCCTAAAAAAGATGAAGGAGAATATTCACTAGTCAATATAGGACATGTAGTTAGGGTAAAATTGCAAATTAGGGTAAATGTATAATCAACAATGATAAAACCCTAACAATGCACAATGAAGCACAAGACAACATGAAAATCAAAATAACAAATGTAAATGCAAACCAATCTCCATGCTATGCTCGATTTATCTCCATTGCTCTTCTCCACCTCGCATGAGCATGCAAGATTTTGAAGGATGATTGTTGGAGGAATGTTGGATGCTCACTTCTGTAGCATAACAATGATATGAAGATGATAGTTGGATGATTTAGATAGAAAGATTAAAGAATGATTTTGGCAAAATAAGGATACTTGAAGAATAGATTCTTCCCCCAAATGGCTTGTGAGGGGATTGATTTATAGGAAAGGCTGATTTGAATGGATGGTTGAGATTAAAAGGCTACATGTTGATATGGATGGCTAGGATTGATTTGGTTATCCCAATTTTCAAGGGAGTTGTAGTCATTTGACAAGTGTAAGGAGAAGGATAGGGCTCATGTGTGATTGTGTACATAAATACTAAAATTAGGTCCCATTAGTTGTGCATGTGAAAGATTTTAAATAAAAGTTGTACTACCACACATGATTGAATTAAGAGGTGGACAAGTGTCGAAATGTGGTGAGAGGTGAGGACCTAATTCAAATAAAATAGTTGAATTAGTTGGGATATGTAAGGGAAATTAATTAAATAATAAAATTTATTTAATTAATTGGGAAGATGATTAGGATAGGATTGGGATATGATGTGGAAATTAATTAAATAAATAAAATTTATTTAATTAATTAGAAAGTGGGATTATGAATGTGAAATTAATTAAATAAATAAAATTTATTTAATTAATTTGCTAAGTGGGATAATGATGGGATTAAATGGGATTTTAATTAAATAAATAAAATTTATTTAATTAATTGGCTTAATGGGATAAGTGGGATTAAGAGTGGGATTAGGACAAAATGCTACATGATGTCTAAGATAATGTATTTGACTAGGTGTTGCAGGACATAGACAAATTTGGGTGTCTACATTTTGCCCCACTTTGAGATGATGTTTGAGATGATAAGATTTATGTCGAGTAACATCATTTCAAAGAAGCTAAGGTATGGATAAAGGAAAAGGATAGGGTGATGGAAAGATATGATGAGGATGAAATGATAGGATGAGGATGCCCCCTCGAGAGGATAGGTAGGTTGGACAAACACAGGTAGGCTCTCGAAATGAAATGGATTAGTCAAGAAAGATAGCTAAGGGAATGGATAGAAGAAATGAAGGATGTGTTATGCTACAATGAAGGTGAGCAAACATAATGTTTGATATAGCACTAGACATTATGCACCAAGGTATAAGGAACCAGGGTGACATTGTGTCTCATGCCCAAGCATAATACAACCTTGTCTAGATACAAGATATGAATATTAGCTGGATTGATACCGATATGATGTAAATGCAAGATAAAATGATAACACACACAAGCAAGCAAGCAAGCATGCACAAATGATTCAAAAACAAATAAGGTATTGCCCCTGTCAAGCTGTAAACCAATGATTGGTTGTTGATTGATATGATAGTAATGATGATGATAGTGTTGTCATTGCAGGGAAAGCTTGTTGCAAGTATGGGCCTAACTAGTGTTGTCATTGATGTCAACATACTTCTATTGCATTAATGATAAGGATTGGATGAGCCGTGTGCTGAGGATATTGAGAAAATTAGTCTCAATCAAGAACAATGAAGAACAGTGATAACAGTAAGGTAATGGTCCAAGATAGGACAAAGATTAGGAGATGTGGATTAAAGGGTTTAAAGATATGTATCTTGAGATTGTCCAGTAGATATTTTAGAGGTCCGCATGAAGATCTGAAGAAGTTGTGGCCACCCAAGTAAAACCGGTTCCGGTAGGTGTTCAGAGGTGACAGAGTGTTACAGAAACGTCCAGTGAGATCCGAAAATGCATTGCCCTGTTCTATGGATTTGAGGGAGTACTCAGGAAGTTTGTCTGAAGTATCAATTCTATTGGTTTGTGGTTTGGAGGTCCAGAAGCATCTATTCCTTTGTGACAGTGGTGACAGACTATGTTCTTGAGGTTCCAAATGAATGAGAGAAGGATTTCAGTATGCAGATGAAGTGCAGATGTTCTTGGTGATTCAGGAAATCTTGTGGAAGTCTTTGGATCATGTTCGGATTGTGTGGATGGTCTGCATCAAAGTTGGAGCTCGTAATTGAAGGATAACCTCCAGGTGAGGGAGTTGTTCTTGAGACTGGCCGACCAGATGAGTTACACATCCTGCAGATGTTCTTGGTAATGTTTGCCGACTTAGATGATCATTCCTAAGTTGATGTATTGTATAAATAAGGGATTGCAAAGTCATTTCAAAGGTGTCCTTGTGGAGATGAGAATGTGGTAGCAAGGAGGAGAGCGAAAGGCAGAGCAAAAGTATTGGGCTTAAATGGAACTGATTTAAGCATGGTGAAGATGCTATTTTCCAGTTCAAGTAGGTGATACTTATTTCTTTGTAGACAGTGTGTCTCTTGTAGGTAGTGAGCCTCTTGTGAGCAGTGTGCTCAGGCAGTGAGCCCTAATTGGCATGTGCCATTTTGTTCTTTCTATTCTTCTAACAGAGAATACAATCTTGGGTTAATCACCTCGTGGTTTTTCCCTTAACCGGGTTTCCAACGTCAAAATCTTGGTGTCTCATGCATTGATATGTTTTTGCTCTTAATTTGTTGCATTGTGCTTCCATGATTGATTTATTATTATACTACTAATTGCAAAGTGGAATTAAGTGTTTAATTGAGAGCAAGTTTTGCACAACTGATTCACCCCCCCTCTTAGTTGTGTGCCCTAAGTCTAACAATTGGTATCAGAGCCAAGTTCCTCTAAAAGAGCTTAACCGCTTAAGGAGATCCAGGATGTCATCTTACAAGAAGGATAGTCTGAAGTTTGATGGAACCAATTTTAATCTCTGGAAAGGTCGCATGAAATGTCACTTGAGATGTATGGGAGTGGCGTACTGGATCATGGTTACAACACAGTATGTACCTCCACAAGGTGGTCCAAAAACCCAAAATGAAATCACAAACACTGAAAACAATCTGTGAACTATAGAGGCTCTTCTAAGCGCATTATCTGATTTAGAGCTCTCAAATGTTATTGACCTACCAACTGCTTTTGAGATTTAGAAAAAACTGGAACTTCTGCATGAAGGAGACAAGTATGTCAAAAGAGCAAGGTTACAAAGTCTGAAAGGAAAATTTAAAAATCTGAAGATAAGAGAAGATGAAAACATCACTACTTTTATGCCAAGAGTAAATGAGCTTGTTTGTGGAATTAGAAATGCTGGTGGAGTCTTGGATGAAGATGAGATTGTTGGCAAAATTCTCAGATCCCTTCCTGCTTCTTACAAAATCAAGGCTACTGCCATTGAAGAATTTAGAGCCCATACAACTGTCACAGGAGATCAATTGGCTAGAAAATTAGCTGCATTTGAAATGACAGAGTTTGGAGATGACCCCCCCAAGATTGAATCTGCATTCAAAGGCAGTGCCTCTATTAAGGTAAACAAAGGTTTGATCCAGGAGAGAATTCATCAAGGAAGCTGTCATGGTATGAAAAAGCAAGAAAAGTTCTGGAGGAAGAAGTAGAAACTGCTAAACTTGAAGCCCTTATTGCAAAGAGGCTGCCAAGAGGATCCGGTAAGTATGAAAGAAAATTACCTTTCAAGTGTTTTAACTGCAATGAGATTGGTCATTTTACCTCAAGGTGTCTGGAAAGGTTTTCAAAGCAAAATCCTAACAAGCCAAGGTTCCAAAAGAACTATTATTATGTACATGAATATGATGATAATGAAGGAGTAACAGATGATGAATCAGAGATAGGAAACAAATCTGAAAATGAATGGGTGTTCATTGCCATCAAGGAAGAAGATCCAATGTCCTCTGTATCTATCAATCATAGGACTGTGGAAAGAGCTCTAGCTGCCTAAGTTGAAGAAAATGATGATTGGGTCATCCACAGTGGTTGCTCTCACCATATGACAGGTAACAAAAATAAGTTCATTGATTTGGAAAGGTATGAAGGAGGAGTGGTAAAGTTTGGTGATAATTCTTCTGGTAGAATTAGAGGTAGAGGAACTATTTCTTTTGATGGAAGGAACAAAACTGGTAATGTTCTGTATGTTGAAGGATTGAAGCACAATCTTCTTAGTGTTGGACAGTTGGTGGGCAAGGGCTATGACCTCCAATTCAAGAATGGAAAGTGCAAGATCTTTGAAAGTTCCAGAACAAAGATTGCATCTGGTACTTAGACTAAAGGTAATATCTTCCATCTAGTTGGTACTGGTAGAAGTTGCTTATTTGTTCAAGTTGATTAGAGTTGGTTATGGCATAGGAGGATGTATCATGTGAATTTTGATAATATCATCAAGATAAGCAATGCTCAAGCTGTAAGAGATCTTCCAAAATTGGTGAAACCTACTAATAGTTTGTGCAAAGAATGTCAATTGGGTAAGCTGAGCAGAGTCACATTCAAAAGTAAGGAACTATCTTCTACCAGATTATTAGACTTAGTTCATACTAATCTTTGTGGTCTAGCAAGAATCAAAAGTGTGCAAGGTGATAGATACTTCATGTTACTAATTGATGACTACTCCCGGATGATGTGGGTAACCTTGTTGAAAGAGAAATCAGAAGCTTTTGAGAAATTCAAAATATTCAAGGCTATGGTAGAGAATGAAACTGGATTAAAACTGAAATGTCTGAGGTTTGATAGAGGTGGAGAATTCACATCTGGTGAATTCATAGATTTCTATGAGAAACATGGAATAAAGAGACAGTTGTCTGCTCCTAGGACTCCATAGCAAAATGGAGTAGTTGAAAGAAAGAACCAGACCATCCAGGAAGCAAATGTTCCTCAGATCTATTAGAGAGAAGTTGTCAGCACTATAGTCTATACTCTTAATCGAGTTCAAATCAGAAGCAATACTGGTAAGACTCCTTATGAACTTTGGTTTGGCATCACTCCTACTATGAGGTATTTCAGAGTGTTTGGTAGCAAATTTTACATTAAAAGAGATGAAGATCTAGGAAATTTTGATGCTAAAAGTGATGAAGGAATATTCTTGGGTTACTCCACTCAAAGCAAAGCATACTGGTGTTATAACAAGAGACTGAGAAAGATTATAGAAAGTACAAATGTAAAGGTTGATGAAGGAATTAAAAAACCCTCAAGGTTTTATGAATATGATGATCAGAATGGTGTTCTGATTCAAGGAGCCCAAGCCTCTTCTGAAAGTCAGATTCAAACTGATCTAGTAAATCAAGAAGAAGAGATAAGTTTGAATGAGCCTGATCAAGGAGCAGAAGTGCAAGAAACTCCCAAAGTACCTAGGTATGTAAGACTGAACTGCTTTGAAGATCAAATCATAGGCGATAAAAGCAAAGGTGTACAAACAAGAGGGAAAATTACTCAAAATTCAGATGAATATTGCTTGATTTCAAAGATTGAACCTAAGACTGTAAATGAATCTTGCAATGATAAAAATTGGACTAAAGCAATGGAGGAAGAGTTGATGCAAATTGAGAAAAATCACACTTGGGATCTTGTTCCTAGACCTAGAAACAAGAATGTGATTGGAACCAAATGGGTTTTCTGGAACAAACTAAATGAAGTTGGTGAAGTAATCAGGAATAAAGCCAGATTGGTCTGCAAGGGTTATTCTCAAATAGAAGGAGTTGATTTTGAAGAAACCTTTGCTCCAGTGGCAAGAATTGAAGTAGTCAGATTATTTGTTACTTTTGCTACTTTCAAAGATTTCAAGGTATATCAGATGGATGTCAAGTTTGCCTTCCTGAATGGTGACTTGGAAGAAGAAGTGTACATAGAGCAACCGGATGGATTTCAATTGTTTGATCATGATGATATGGTCTACATGTTGAAGAAAGCATTGTATGGACTGAAGTAAGCCCCAAGAGCCTAGTATGAAAGATTGGATAAGCATCTTTTGAAGATTGGTTTTAACAAAGGTACTGTCGACAGTAATTTGTATTTCAAAATTGATCATGAAAACATCTTGATTGTTGAAGTGTTTGTTGATGATATCATTTTTGGAGGAAGAGATAATATGTGTAAAACTTTTCCAAATCAAATGAAAAGTGAATTTGAGATGTCCATGCTTGGTGAAATGAATTTCTTCTTGGGTCTGCAAATCACTCAAACAAAGAAAGGAATCTTCATTTCTCAGACCAAATATGTGAAAGAATTGTTGAAGAAATTTGGGATGGAAGACTCTAAACCAATGAACACTCCCATGGCAACTGGATGTAAGTTGAGCAAAGATGATGACTCTCCTAAGTCTGATCAGACAAAGTACAGGTCAATGATTGGAGGATTGTTGTATCTCACTCAAACTAGACCAGACATTATGCAGGTTGTTGGTCTTGTTGCTAGATTCCAAGATGATCCTAGAGAATCTCATGTCATGGCAATTAAGAGGATTTTAAGATATCTAAAAGGGACAGTTGAGTATGGTCTATGGTATCCTAGAGATCATGATTTCTCTCTTCATGCATATACAGATGCTGATTGGGCAGGAGATGTGGATGACCGGAAGAGTACCAGTGGTGGAGCATTCTTTTTGGGAAAGAGATTGGTTTCTTGGCTAAGCAAGAAACAAGAGGCAATATCTCTATTTACAAATGAAGTAGAATATATTGCAGCAGCAGGTAGTTGCACTCAAGTTTTGTGGATGAAGCAGATGCTAAGAGATATCAAAGTGGAATATGAGGAGCCTATCATAATTTTCTGTGGTAATTCCAATGCAATAAATATATCTAAGAATCTGGTGTTGCATTCAAAGACTAAACATATATCCATCAAGTTTCACTTTTTGAGAGAGCAAGTGAATAAGGATGAAGTCAGATTAGAGTTTGTGCCTTCCAAGGATCAGATTGCATACATCTTTACTAAACCTCTTCCTAAGGACTCTTTTGAGTATCTCAGGGAGAAGTTAGGGGTTATTGCCCCTCTGATGATGAACTAAGGTGCACTGATGTGCATCAATCTGGTGGATATCACAGTTACATCTTATGGTCTGGATTGATGATAGGGAGCTGCTACTCAGGGGGAGCAGCAGGCATGATTATGAAGTGGTAGTATTTGCAAGTATGTGCCCTTTGCCATTGATGTGAAAGGGGGAGAGAAGACATGTGAAAAACAAGTGGTTGTTGATCAAAGGGGGAGCAGTAAAGGGAGAGAAGACGTGAATGGTTGTTGCTGATAGGGGGAGTTGTGACAGTAAGGAGAAGTTCTTGTCTTAATGGTCAAAACAATTTTTCACATCATATGTTGCCATCAATGACAAAGGGGGAGATTGTTGCAAGTATAGGCCTAACCGGTGTTGTCATTGATGTCAACATACTTCTGTTGCATTAATGATAAGGATTGGATGAGCTGTGTACTTAGGATATTGAGAAAATTAGTCTCAATCAGGAACAGTGAAGAACAATGATAACAGTAAGGTAACAGTCCAAGATAGGATGAAGATCAGGAGATACGGATTAAAGGGTTTGAAGATATGTATCTTGAGATTGTCCAGTAGATATTTCAGAGGTCCGCATGAAGATCTAAAGAAGTTGTGGCTGCCCAAGTAAAACTGGTTCCGGTAGGTGTTCAAAGGTGACAGAGTGTTACAGAAAGGTCCGGTGAGATCCAGAAATGCATTGTCCTGTTCTGTGGATTTGAGGGAGTACTCAGGAAGTCTGTCTGGAGTTTCAATTCTATTGGTTTGTGGTCTGGAGGTCCGGAAGCATCTATTCCTTTGCGATAGTGGTGACAGACCGTGTTCTTGAGGTTCTAGATGAAGGAGAGAAGGATTTCAGTATGCAAATGAAGTGTAGATGTTCTTGGTGATTCAGGAAATCTTGTGGAAGTCTTTGGATCGTGTTCGGATCGTGTGGATGGTCTGCATCAAAGTTGGAGCTCACAATTGAAGGATAACCTTTGGGTGAAGGAGTTCTTCCTAAGACTAGCTGACCGGATGAGTTACACATCATGTAGATGTTCTTGGTAATGTTTGCCGACTTAGATGATCATTCCTAAGTTGATGTATTGTATAAATAAGGGATTACGAAGTCATTTCAAAGGTGTCCTTGTGGAGATGAGAGTGTGGTAGCAAGGAGGAGAGCGAAAGGCAGAGCAGAAGTATTGGGCTTAAATGGAACTAATTCAAGCATGGTGAAGATGCTATTTTCCAGTTCAAGTAGGTGATACTTATTTCTTTGTAGACAGTGTGTCTCTTGTAGGCAGTGAGCCTCTTGTGAGCAATGTGCTCAAGCAGTGAACCCTAATTGGCATGTGCCATTTTGTTCTTTCTATTCTTCTAACAGAGAATACAATCTTGGGTTAATCACCCTGTGGTTTTTCCCTTAACCGGGTTTTCCACGTCAAAATCTTGGTGTCTCATGTGTTGATATGTTTCTGCTCTTAATTTGTTGCATTGTACTTCCATGATTGATTTATTATTAGACTGCTAATTGCAAAGTGGAATTAAGTGTTTAATTGAGAGAAGGTTTTGCACAACTGATTCACCCCCCTCTTAGTTGTGTGCCCTAAGTCTAACAAAGCTATATCCCTAGATCAACACAAGGTTGTTTGCTGAGTTGGTTGGCTGATTGATTGATTGATTTGGCTTAGAACAAGGTTAGGATCAAGACCATTGATTGCATTTGGATAACTTGGCTTGATTGATTAACTTGATTGGTATGGATTAAGTATGGGCTTGCATTTGGATCATTGTTTTGAATGATTTGAAGATGATAAAATGATGGATGAAGATTGATGAAGGATGGATGAAAATGAATTGGAGTAAATTGATTTGATGGTTGGATTGATGTTCTTTGATTGAAGGAAAATGGATTGACTGAATGATAGATTGATTGGAAAAAGTAGTTTATTGATGATGTAGAAGATAGATGATAGAGGAAATGATAAGAGGAGAAAGAGGAAAATCACATGTGCCTGAATCTGGGCACTTGCTTCGTACTCCAGACTGCCTACATACCCTGTATCCACGGGATCAAGGCACTTAATGATGGAAATGAGATGTAGTTCTGATGTTTTTTTATTGATGATGATGAAAGATCAGGTTATGGATTGAGATTGATTGATGAAATGTTGATGATGGGATAATATGTGGTGGATTAAGCTACTTTTGATTTGCTGAAGTGATTGGATTTGTTTTGATGGTTGGCTTGATGTGCTTTGGTTTTGATGTTTGTTGTTGATGGGTTGATTGTTTTGATGATTAGATTATTTTGAATGATGATAGTGATGGTGTGATGATTAGAGTGTCCACTCAATCTAAGAATAAGAAAGTGTTCTCAGTGTGTTCAAAGGATGTAAAACAAAAAAGGTATTGCCCTTGTCAAGTCATAAACCAATGATTAATTGTTTGATTTATTAATGATAGTGTTGTCATTGCGGGGAAAGCTATATCCCTAGATCAACACAAGGATGTGGGAATGCAATATCCCATTGATGATGATTGATTCGGGTTATGACAAGATTAGGATCAAAAACTTTTTGATTTGATTGGATAATGTTCCTTGATTGATTAGCTTGCTTGATATGGATTAGTGTGACTTGGATTTTGAGATCATTACTTAGATTGATTGGATTGATATGATTGGAAGAAGTGATTGATTGAAATGGATGAATGAATATTATTGATAGGAAGAATTGATGATGATGATGTTTTGATTTTGATTGATGTTGATGGAGTGGATTGTTTTGGATTGATGATTGAATCGATCTTATTGCTTGGATTTTTCGTTGGATATTTGTTTTTTTGGATTTTTGAGAATATTTGATTTATTTTTGGATTTTTTGAGATATTTTGAATGTCAATGGATTTACAATTTAGGTAGCCTTTGTGCTTGATACCAATGACAAGGGAAAACCAAGTCTAGGTGCAAGGATGGATGAATGGGATTGGAAGGATAAAAGGATGGGTGATAGTAAATGGGATGGAAGGCTCATGATATATGGGTGGATAAAGGGATAGGCCATAATGGAAAGCTCATGATAAATAGATAGATATAAGAATAGACTATGGTGGACAGATGTATGCCTCATAATGGAGCTAGGATGTGATCTCCAAAGACTATGTTGCATAGGAAGAACCTGCCCCATTCTAGGTGTTAATGCTTAGGATTCTTTGCATGAAAAAGTTCATGGCCAAGGGATGACATGATAGATTGGTTTGAATGGGATGGATAAATGGTCAATGGATAGGACTTGGTTTGGAAAGGTATGTCAAGAAATATCCAAACATGTTTCAACATTTTGCCCCTATGTCTTCATCAAAATCAAAAGGAGGAAGGATGGGTAAATGGGTTTAGTGGAATAGGCATGTTTATGTAATGAATAAGGATGGTAGGATGTAGCATGATATAATGGAAAATGATAAGTTGAAAATGATAAGATGGATGAGACCATGTGACCCCAAGTGTGAGTGACATAGAAGATCAACCTACACATGATGTCTATTTGCCAGGTTTTCATCATGGTACTTATCCAAGGTGCCTGTTTACTAGGTTTTCACCGTTGGAGAAGGGATCTCTCTTTACCTTTTTTTTTTCTTTCTATTTTTTTTTTTAGATGGGATGACAATTAAACATGGCGCCCGTTTTCTAGGTTTTCACCATGGTAATGAATAGGAGGGACTCAAGTGTCTAGTGCTATGAAAGGTGATAGTGTCCCATTAGAGATGGATGATATCTTTGCATGGACCATGTGTTATGCCCTTACTTCTATAGTGTATATGGTTATGAATAGTCGTCTTGTGGCTATCTTAACTCTTAATTAAGTCATATTATCATTATTATATTGTTATTTAGTTGTTTAGGTCGGCCTAAGGCTTCTATAGGGCTATCTAAGTCGGCCTGGGTGATATCCTAGGCATAAATAGGTATATATAGGGGTAGTGAGTCTTATTAGATCACCATATTGTGTATTGTGTTCTCATTGGAGACTATTGGAGGTATCCCCCTCGAAGTGGATTAGGAGGTTGCCCCCTCGAAGTGGCATATTATTATCAAGTATTTGCAGCATATTTACTATTATATTCAGATATTGTGCAAGTTGTTTCATTACACCATGTCATTATGCTCATCGATGTTGATAAGGGATTGCGTGGATGGGAGATGGATTAGGTGGATAGTGGATGATGAAATGGATTATGAAAGGTTCATGTAAGGATAGATGGATGGGGATAGTGGATTATGATGTGGATTATATAGGCTTATGGAATGAAGATGGATGAAAAGTTTATGCCAAAGCATGGACCATAAGGATAGCATGGGGGAGATATGTAGGATAATGGATGGACTATGGCGAGATGTAGTTATGTGGAAGTGCTACGGAGTGGAAGGGAACCATGACCAACGGTTGCACACACCGTGATAAATATTTAAGCTTTTGATTGGATGGTGGTGTAGGAAGCAATGGGGTTGTTTTCTTAGGAGATGGTTGATGAAGTGATTTAGGAACCCACCTAGATTTATTATTTTTAGTGCTTTTGTTTTGCTTGTGGGATTTTTGAAGGGAATGGAAGTTTTGGATGGAAATATGCTCTTGGATGGATATAGGTGGTTGGGATTCTTGAGATGTGGATGAGGATGCCTCATTTGACTTGCTAGCTATTTGCTTAGGAACCCAAACCATTTTGCTTTTGGGCTTTGCATTTGGAGGTAAGGGTTTAGATGGCTGCTTAGATGAACTTTGCTTTGATTTTGATTCTTTATGTCCTAAGGTATGAAGACCTTTAGGATTTTTGGAAGGATTTTTAGCTTTATAGGTAGAGGCATCAAATTTTTTTCTTTTTAATCCCATGGGGTGGGTGGAGTGGATAGAATGATTGGAAGCTTTATGCTTAGGCGATGTGTGCATTTTTTGGTCATGATTAGGGATGTAAGGATACTTATGAATGATATGTATGTTAAGTGTTGGAAGGAACGGTGGCAAGGTGGATGGAGGGATATTTGGAGTTGGTAAAAGTTGAGGCAAAGTGGAGGGTGGAAGATGTATGGTCACATGATTTTGAAAATTGTAGGATGATGGAGGTGGAATGGCAACATATGTTTTGGGAACATGATGTGGTTTGTGATGGAAAGTGGACTTAGGATGGATAGAGGAATTACCAACATGTTTAGCTTGTTTACCTTGGGGTGTGTATCCAAGGCCATATGAGCATGGAGGAATCTTGACATGGTTTGGCTCCAAAATACCTTTTTCATAGAGGCCTAGGCCTTTACCTTGGTAGTTCATGTTTCAGAGCATGCGATGGACTATAGGACTTGGAATGCTTTGAACATTAGACTTGAGCTCATTATTGGATGGAGAAGGTGAAGTGGATAAAGGTCATTGTTGTCCTAAGGAAGAACACTCATGTATAAGGGTGGTAAGACCAATAGGACATGATGGTGGACTTGAAGTGGAATTGATGGTGGATGTGGAAGAAGGATCATTAGGATCTTGATTAGCATTATGTTCGCTATGATCCAAGTTATTTGTTTGATATTTAATGCTTACTTGGGGGACAAGTGGATGTTTGCTCATTATGGATAGGGGTAGATGGAGGATGACTAGGAGCAATGTGGATATCTTGGTCATGGATAGATATAGGATTATGGATAGGATCAAGGTGCTCATGGATAGCTTCTTTATAGGTATCATCTTGATCATAAAGAAGGTAAATGTTATGGATAGGTTGAATTTGGATAGCTTTCTCGTGAATGGTTGTTGGGAGATGGATAGGATCAAGTGGCTCATGGATAGATTCATCATTATGGCTATCATCTTGATCATGGAAAAGATACATGTTATGGATGGGTTGCATAAAAGTGATTTGATCTTGAGTTAGACTAGGGCTTAATGTTTCCACATGCTTAGGATTAAACCTTTGACATACCTCTTGGGTTGTTTGAATGGAAGTAGATGACTCTTGGATAGGCTCTTGGTCAACAACATGAGAACATGATGACTCTTGACTTTGATTAATGATAGAAGGTTCGTAAATTGGCTTGATGTCTTGTAGGTCACATGATGGGCTTGAAGGGCTAGGCATGGTGTAGGACTCTTGAATAGATGTTTGACATGGGGATAAGGAGTTCCTTGCTAATAGCCAATAGATCACATCCTTTGCAAGTGTATGGGTATACGGACAATATAGGGGATGGATGATAAGGGTGGATAGGGTTCGAAGCTTAGGATTATGATTAGGTTGGGGGCTAATTGGATTGGATGGATTAGGATTAGAGGGGGGTGACACATGGGATTTGAATGATGTGGCATGATTTCCCATTCTAGGTGGGTACACCTTGTAAACAATTGGGACAAATACTAGGCATTTATTTGTATTATGGCCTTTGGTCCTATGGTATGCACAATAATCATGTTCATCATATGGACTTTCTTCACATGGTTTGACTTTAGGAAGTTCAATGAGTTTTGCTTCAAGCATCCTTTGTAAAACTATCTCAGCCGCATCCTTTGGTGAAGGATTAAAATGACATGGTGATGAAGGTAATGGAGGGCTTGGTGGTTTGGAAGGTAAAGGGATTAATGGACTACGAATGGGATCACATGGTGGTGTTGGGATAGGACTTGTTGGCTCATGTGTTGGCATGTGATTGGATGGTGGAGGCCACTTTAGATTGGTATCTCCCTTGTCAAAGGTAATCAAGTCTTGCATAGGATAACTTGGACTCATTTGATTTATGTACAAGGGGCCACTTGGACTTGCATGTGCTTCTTGTTGTAAAGGTGGACTTAGGCTCACTTGTGCTTGTTGTCGAGGCCATTGATAGTCTTTGTGGTTAGGTGAAATGGTGGGATATGTAGATAAAAGGTCTTGGGGTTGGTATGAAGTTTAGGGCATTTGATCTTGTTGCCAAGGTGGATTTGGGCTCACATGTTGTTGTGATGTGGGTGGATATGTTGATGTGGCATTGAAATGATAGGTGGATGAATTAGGTTGGTATGAAGTTGAAGATGATGACATGTAAGGTTGATGTGGAATTTGTTGAGCATGGGATGGTGTTTGGACTTGTTGTTGTGATATGATTTGTTGTTGATGTTGGTAAATGTGTTGATGTGATGATGATGGAGGGGTTGCATAGGATAATGATTGTTGTGATATGGATTGATATGGATAAGGGTTGTGATAGGTTGATAAAGGGTTGATATGAAGTGGGATAAGTTGATGCATAATTGATTTGATGTGTGGATGGATCAGATTGGTATGAAGTGGGATAAGTTGATGTGGAATTGATTTGATGTGTGGATGGATTGGGTTTTGGACTTGTCTCATCCTCATAAGTAAAGAAATGGCCTCCTCAAAGTATAAACTTGGTCTTAAGAGGAGAGGCTCCTTTGATTGTGATCTTTGGTCTTGGATTGTCTTCATGACTTGGATTAGGAGGATAGCAACCTTTAATTGTGACCTTGGGTCTTGTATTGTCTTCATGATTTGGATTAGGAAGAGGGGCTCTTCTAATTGTGATCTTGGGCTTTGGTTTTATTTCATTGTTTGAATTAGAGGGGCAGCCTCCTTGAATTGTGACTATAGGCTTAGGTCTTGTCTCATGATTATAAGGAATTTGAAAGCGAAATCCTGCCACACAGCTGGGAGAAAGGGGTAACCCACCCTTCACCTTCATTTCCCAAAGGTATAAAGTTCTTTGGGGCTTAGCCAAGAGTGACAAGATTCCAACTCCCAATGAGGGTGTCTTTTGATTCAACCTTGATTGAGGTCATCCCTTGGAGTGGTGTGTCTCCAAGCAGGCCTCCTAGGTAGGGTAAACAAAATCAAACCAAGTGAGTTGTCACTTGATTTACACTCGTAGTTGTAAATTGACCCTTTAGAAATGAGATGTGTGGAAGAAAATTCAAGCACTTGTTCATTTTAGATCCCAAATCCAAATGTGAAGGAAGACACTTGTTCTTTTTAGCCCAAAATTTTTAATGATGTGATGGCAAACAATGTTTGTTTTAGGAGCCCAAATCAAAGTGTGATGGCAAACAAGTTGTTTGAAAAGATGAAAGTTGGGTCAAGTGCACCTGGAAATATGTTGTCTTCAAATTTGATGATGAGGTACATGCCGTAAATCACAATTAGGTCCACAAGATAAAGCAAGCAAAAGGTTTCAAATGATATCTTTGATAAGCAAGAACAGTATTTTATGTCGATCTTCATCTGGGAGGTTTCCCGAACACAATGATGAGGGCAAATCTGGCATATGACGTAACCTGCAAATCTTCACCACCAAAACTGGACAAAAATAATGTTAAAATTGCAAATTTGAACACACAAACCTTCAAAAATTGAGGGTAAGTCCCACCAGGCATGCCAAAATGTAGTTAGGGAAAAATTGCAAATCAGGTAAATGTATAATCAACAATGATAAAACCCTAACAATGTACAATGAAGCACAAGACAACATTAAAATCAAAATAACAAATGTAAATGCAAACCAATCTCCACGCTATGCTTGATTTATCTTCATTGCTCTTCTCCACTTCGCATGAGCATGCAAGATTTTGAAGGATGATTGTTGGAGGAATGTTGGGTGCTCACTTCTGCAGCATAACAATGATATGAGGATGATAGTTGGACGATTTGGATAGCAAGATTGAAGAATGATTTTGGTAGAATAAGGATACTTGAAGAATAGGTTCTTCCCCCAAATGGCTTGTGAGGGGATTGATTTATAGGAAAGGTTAATTTGAATGGATGGTTGAGATTAAAAGGCTACATGTTGATATGGATGGCTAGGATTGATTCAGTTATCCCAATCTTCAAGGGAGTTGTAGTCATTTGACAAGTGTAAGGAGAAGGATAGGGCTCACGTGTGATTGTGTACATAAATACTAAAATTAGGTCCCATTAGTTGTGCATGTGAAAGATTTTAAATAAAAGTTGTACTACCACACATGATTGAATTAAGAGGTGGACAAGTGTCGAAATGTGGTGAGAGGTGAGGACCTAATTCTGTTGGATCTAGGGCATACAACTGAGAGGGGGGGGGGTGAATCAGTTGTATAGAACTTGTTCTCTTTCAAACACTTAATTCTCTGTTGTTAGTTAGCAGCATATCAAATAATCATTCATGGAAGCACAATACATAAACACAAGAGCAGATAAGCATCAACACATTGAACACCAAGATTTTGACGTGGAAAACCCGGTTAAGGGAAAAACCACGGGGTGATTAACCCAAGAATTATTCTCTGTTAGAAGAATAAGGAAAAATGAATGGCACATGCCAATAAGGGCTCACTGCCCGAGCACACTGCTCACAAAGAGGCCCACTGCCTACAAGGAGACACACTGTCTACAGAGTGATAAAAATCACAGTCTTGAACTGGAGAATGACATCTCTACCATGTCCGGATCAGTTCCAATTAAGCCCAACAATCTCTGCTCTGCCTTTCGCACCTTTCTTCGCTACACCATACTCCTCCACATACTTCTGCACTGAAATGAATTCACAAATCATTATTTATACAAGACATCGACTTAGGAACAAGCATCTAAGTCGGCAAACAACCATAGGAGTATCCGCAAGATGAATAACACATCCGGTCGGCTATCACAAGAACATTCGCAGGATGAACAACTCATCCGGTCGGCTAAACAGAGCAATAACTTCATCCGGAAGAATAACTTCAATTCCGGGCTCTACCATCAATGCGGACCAACAACACAACCTAAACATGATTCAAGAGCCTTCACAAGTCTGTCTGAATGTCCGGATACATCCGCACTTCCTCTGCTTACTGGAATCTCTTGTCTTCCTCATCCGGAACTTCAAGAACACAGTCTGTCGCCACTGTCATAATGCAGGAGGTACTTCCGGACCTCCAAATCACACACAAATCAGGATGACACATCACAAGGACATCTAAAACACTCCTTCCAATCCGCAGATTATGATAATACAATTCCGGACCTCACCGGACCTTTTTGTGATCCTCTGTCACCTCCTGATACTTGCCGGACCCGGTTCTATACCGGCAGCCATAACTCCTTCAGATCTTCATGCGGACCTCTGAAATCTTAACTGTAGCATCTCAAGACTCATATCTACTAACCCTTTAATCCGCATCCTCCGGTTCTCATCCTATACAGTATATTTACCTTCTTCTCATCACTGTTCTTCACTGTTCCTGACTGAGGCTAATTTTCTCAATATCCTCAGCACAAAGCTCATCAAATCCTTCTTGTCAATGCAGTATGAGTATGTTGACATCAATGACAACAATGGCTCACCTCATACTTGCAACAATCTCCCCCTTTGTCATTGATGGCAACATATGATGTGAAAAACCATCAAGACAAGAACTTCTCTTTTCTGTCACAGCTCCCCCTATCAACAACAACTCCTCACATGTCTTCCTTTGCTGATCCCCCTTTGATCATCAACCACTTGTTTTTCACATGTCTTCTCTCCCCCTTTGACATCAATGGCAAAGGGCTCATACTTGCAACTCTCATGCATCAGAATAATACCAGCTGCTCCCCCTTAGTTGCAGCTCCCCATTAGTCCGGATCACAAGATATGACTGTGATAGCCACCGGACTGATGCACATCAGTGCATCTTAGTTCATCACCGGAGGGGCCATGACCCCTAACTTCTCCCGGAGATATTCAAAAGAGTCCTTGGGAAGAGGTTTTGTAAAGATATCTGCAATCTGATCCTTGGAGGGAACATACTCCAATCTGACTTCTTCCTTGTTTACTTGTTCTCTCAAAAAGTGAAATTTGATAGATATGTGCTTAGTCTTAGAATGCAATACCGGATTCTTGGAAATATTAATTGCACTTGAATTATCACAGAAAATTGTGATAGGCTCCTCATATTCAACTTTGATGTCTCTTAGCATCTGCTTCATCCACAAGATTTGAGTGCAACTACCTGCTGCTGCAATGTATTCTGCTTCAGTTGTAGACAGAGATATTGCATCTTGTTTCTTGCTTAGCCAAGAAACCAATCTCTTCCCCAAAAAGAATGCTCCACCACTAGTGCTCTTCCGGTCATCCACATCTCCTGCCCAATCTGCATCTGTGTAAGCATGAAGAGAAAAATCTGGATCTCTAGGATACCATAGACCATACTCAACTGTCCCTTTCAAGTATCTAAAAATTCTTTTGATTGCCATAACATGAGATTCTCTAGGATCAGCCTGGAATCTTGCCACAAGACCAACAGCTTGCATTATATCTGGTCTAGTTTGAGTGAGATACAACAATCCACCAATCATTGATCTATACTTTGTCTGATCTGCCTTTGGAGAATCATCATCTTTGCTTAACTTACATCCGGTTGCCATAGGAGTGTTCATAGGCTTTGAGTCTTCCATACCAAATTTCTTTAACAATTCTTTCACATATTTGGTCTGAGAAATGAAGATCCCTTCTTTTGTTTGAGTAATTTGCAGACCCAAGAAGAAATTCATTTCACCAAGCATAGACATTTCAAACTCACTTTTCATCTGATTTGCAAAAGTTTTACACATACTATCTCTTCCTCCAAAAATGATATCATCCACAAACACTTCAACAATCAGAATGTTTTCATGATCAATTTTGAAATATAAGTTGCTGTCAGCAGTACCTTTGTTGAATCCAATCTGCACAAGATGCTTATCCAACCTTTCATACCATGCTCTTGGGGCTTGCTTCAATCCATACAAAGCTTTCTTCAACTTGCAGACCATATCATTATTATCAGACAATTGAAATCCATCCGGTTGTTCAATGTAGACTTCTTCTTCCAGATCACCATTTAGGAAGGCAGACTTGACATCCATCTGATATACCTTGAAATCTTTGAAGGCAGCAAATGCAAGAAGTAATCTGACTGCTTCAATTCTTGCTACCGGAGCAAAAGTCTCTTCAAAGTCAATTCCTTCTATTTGAGAGTAGCCTTTGCAGACCAATCTAGCTTTGTTTCTGATTACTTCACCAGCTTCATTTAGTTTGTTCCGGAAGACCCACTTGGTTCCAATTACATTCCTGTCTCTAGGTCTGGGAACAAGATCCCAAGTATGATTTTTCTCAATTTGCATCAGTTCATCTTCCATTGCTTTGGTCCAATTTTCATCATTGCAGGCTTCATTTATTGTTTTAGGTTCAATCCTTGAAATCAGACAACATTCATTCTGATCTTGAGCAATATTCCTTCTAGTTTGTACACCTTTGCTTCTGTCACCTATGATCTGATCTTCAGAGTGATTTAGTTTTACATACCTTGGAATTTTGGGAGTATCCAGTACTACTGTTTCTTGATCAGGCTCATTTAAACCTAACTCTTCTTCCTGATTTACCGGATCAGGCTGACTCTGTTTCACCGGAGAGGATTGAGTTCCTTGAACACTATCTTGGTCATCTTCATCAAATTCATAAAATCTTGAAGGTTTCTCAATTCCTTCATCAACCTTTACATTGGTACTTTCTATCATCTTCCTCAATCTCTTATTGTAACACCGATATGCTTTGCTTTGAGTGGAGTAGCCCAAGAAAATTCCTTCATCACTTCTAGCATCAAACTTTCCTAGATCTTCATCTCTTTTAATATAACACTTGCTACCAAATACCCTGAAATATTTCACAGTAGGAGTGATGCCAAACCAAAGTTCATAGGGGGTCTTACCGGTGTTGTTTCTGATTTGAACTCGATTGAGAGTGTAGACTGCAGTGCTGATAGCTTCTTTCCAAAACATTTGAGGAACATTTGCTTCCAACATCATTGTCCTAGCAGCTTCCTGGATGGTCCGGTTCTTTCTCTCAACTACTCCATTCTGCTGTGGAGTCTTAGGAGCAGACAACTGTCTCCTTATACCCTGTTTCTCACAAAAGTCAATGAATTCACCAGATGTAAATTCACCACCTCTATCAGACCTTAGACACTTTAGTTTCAATCCGGTTTGATTCTCCACCATAGCTTTGAAGATTTTGAACTTCTCAAAAGTTTCTGATTTTTCTTTTAGAAAGGTAACCCACATCATCCGGGAATGATCATCAATTAACAACATGAAATATCTATCACCTTGCAGACTCTTGATTCTTGTCGGACCACATAGATCAGTATGTACTAATTCCAACAATCCGGTAGAAGACTGATCTTTGCTTTTAAAAGAGACTCTGCTTTGTTTGCCTGACATTCTTTACACACACTGCTTGTAGGTTTTATTAACTTTGGAAGATCTCTCACAGCCTGAGTATTGCTTATTTTGATGATGTTATCAAAATTTACATGACACATTCTTCTATGCCATAACCAACTCTGATCAATTTGAACAAACAAACAACTTTTATTTGAACCAACCAGATGAAAGATGTTACCTCTTGTCTGAGTACCGGATGCAATTTCAGTTCCGGAGCTTGTAAAGATTCTGCATTTTCCATTCTTGAACCGGAGATCATAGCCTTTGTCCACTAACTGACCAACACTGAGAAGATTGTGCTTCAATCCTTCAACATATAGTACATTACCTGTTTTGCTCTTACCATCAAAGGAAATAGTTCCCCTACCTCTGATTCTGCCAGCAGAATTGTCACCAAACTTTACCATTCCTCCTTCATATCTTTCCAAGTCTAAGAACTTATTCTTGTCACCAGTCATATGGTGAGAGCATCCACTGTCAATAACCCAATCATCCTTTTCTTCCACTTGAGCAGCCAAGGCTTTTTCAACAACTTTGTGATTGACAGATTCAAAGAGCAAGGAATCTTCTTCCTTGATGGCTATAAACACCCACTCATTTCCGGATTTGCTTCCTGGATCTGATTCATCATCTGTTACTCCTTCATTGTCATCTTCTTCATGAACATAATAGCAATTCTTTTGAAACCTTTGTCTGTGAGTATTAGATCTTGCAGATCTCTCCGGACATCTTGAGGCAAAATGACCAATCTTATTGCAGTTAAAACACTTAAAGGGTAGTTTTCCTTCATACTTACCGGATCCTCTTGGCAGTCTCTTTGCAATGAGGGCTTCAAGTTGAGCTGTTTCTGCTTCTTCTTCTTCCATGTCTCTTCTTGCTTGATCATACCATGACATTTTCCTTGATGAGTTTTCACCC
The DNA here is from genome assembly GCA_027924645.1 of Cunninghamia lanceolata. NCBI lineage: Eukaryota > Viridiplantae > Streptophyta > Pinopsida > Cupressales > Cupressaceae > Cunninghamia > Cunninghamia lanceolata. The sequence continues at coordinate 2,288,754 of BSBN01000810.1, read as the reverse complement.
GGATCAAATCTCTGTTTGCCTTTCACATAGGCACTGGCTTTGAAAGCAGATTCAGTCTTGGGAGGATCATCTCCAAACTCGGTCATTTCAAATGCAGCTAGTTTGCTAGCTAGTTGTTCTCTTGTGACTGTTGTGTGGGCTCTGAATTCATCAATGGCAGCAACTTTGATTTTGTAGGCAGCAGGAAGGGATCTTAGGATTTTGCAGACAATCTCATTTTCATCTAGAGTTCCACCAGCATTTCTGATTCCACACACCAGCTCATTTACTCTTGGCATAAAGGTAGTAATGTTTTCATCATCTCTCATTTTCAATCTTTCAAATTTCCCTTTCAGACTTTGCAACCTTGCACTTTTGACAAACTCATCTCCTTCATACAGAAGTTCCAGTTTAGTTAGGATCTCATATGCAGTTGGTAGGTCAATGACATTCGAGAGATCTGAGTCATTCAATGCGCTTAGAAGAGCTTCCTTGGTCCGCAGATTATTTTCAGCTTCTGTGGTTTCATCAGGAGTTGTCGGACCACCTTGTGGGGGTATATATGGTTTTGAAATCATAGCCAAGTATGCTTTTCCCATACATTCCAGATGACACTTCATGCGACCTTTCCAGAGAGTGAAGTTGGTTCCATCGAACTTCGGACTATCCTTCTTGTATGACGACATCCTGGATCACCTCAAGCGGTTAAGCTCCTATCAGAGGAACTTGGCTCTGATACCAATTGTTGGATCTAGGGCATACAACTGAGAGGGGGGGGGTGAATCAGTTGTATAGAACTTGTTCTCTTTCAAACACTTAATTCTCTGTTGTTAGTTAGCAGCATATCAAATAATCATTCATGGAAGCACAATACATAAACACAAGAGCAGATAAGCATCAACACATTGAACACCAAGATTTTGACGTGGAAAACCCGGTTAAGGGAAAAACCACGGGGTGATTAACCCAAGAATTATTCTCTGTTAGAAGAATAAGGAAAAATGAATGGCACATGCCAATAAGGGCTCACTGCCCGAGCACACTGCTCACAAAGAGGCCCACTGCCTACAAGGAGACACACTGTCTACAGAGTGATAAAAATCACAGTCTTGAACTGGAGAATGACATCTCTACCATGTCCGGATCAGTTCCAATTAAGCCCAACAATCTCTGCTCTGCCTTTCGCACCTTTCTTCGCTACACCATACTCCTCCACATACTTCTGCACTGAAATGAATTCACAAATCATTATTTATACAAGACATCGACTTAGGAACAAGCATCTAAGTCGGCAAACAACCATAGGAGTATCTGCAAGATGAATAACACATCCGGTCGGCTATCACAAGAACATTCGTAGGATGAACAACTCATCCGGTCGGCTAAACAGAGCAATAACTTCATCCGGAAGAATAACTTCAATTCCGGGCTCTACCATCAATGCGGACCAACAACACAACCTAAACATGATTCAAGAGCCTTCACAAGTCTGTCTGAATGTCCGGATACATCCGCACTTCCTCTGCTTACTGGAATCTCTTGTCTTCCTCATCCGGAACTTCAAGAACACAGTCTGTCGCCACTGTCATAATGCAGGAGGTACTTCCGGACCTCCAAATCACACACAAATCAGGATGACACATCACAAGGACATCTAAAACACTCCTTCCAATCCGCAGATTATGATAATACAATTCCGGACCTCACCGGACCTTTTTGTGATCCTCTGTCACCTCCTGATACTTGCCGGACCCGGTTCTATACCGGCAGCCATAACTCCTTCAGATCTTCATGCGGACCTCTGAAATCTTAACTGTAGCATCTCAAGACTCATATCTACTAACCCTTTAATCCGCATCCTCCGGTTCTCATCCTATACAGTATATTTACCTTCTTCTCATCACTGTTCTTCACTGTTCCTGACTGAGGCTAATTTTCTCAATATCCTCAGCACAAAGCTCATCAAATCCTTCTTGTCAATGCAGTATGAGTATGTTGACATCAATGACAACAATGGCTCACCTCATACTTGCAACAAATTCAAATAAAATATTTGAATTAGTTGGGATATGTGAGGGAAATTAATTAAATAAATAAAATTTATTTAATTAATTGGGAAGATGATTAGGATAGCATTGGGATATGATGTGGAAAATAATTAAATAAATAAAATTTATTTAATTAATTGGCTTAATGGGATAAGTGGGATTAAGAGTGGGATTAGGACAAAATGCTACATGATGTCTAAGATAATGTATTTGACTAGGTGTTGCAGGACATAGACAAATTTGGGTGTCTACAGGACATGATGTAGAGAAAAGGAATGTCCTGATTGGAAAGGTGTGTACAGAGGAAGAAATGGTAGGGATAACCCAAGCCCTTAAAGATTATATTCATGTTATTGCCTGGACATATGATGAGTTGAAAACTTATGATACTTCAATCATCACTCATACTATACCGTTAAAGCTAGATGTTAAGCCCTTTAGACAAAAATAGAGACTTGTTAATGCTTTGCTGGAGCCCATCATTTTTAATGAAGTAAAGAAATTACTTAACACCAGAATCATATTTATTGTGAGACATTCTACATGGGTGGCTAACTTGGTCCCTATAAGGAAGAAGAATGGTGACATTAGGTTGTGTGTAGACTTCAGGAATTTAAATAGAGCTTCTAAAAAGGATAATTATCCTTTGCCTTCACTGGATGAGGTCTTGCAGATTGTAAATGGTGTAAAGATGATGTCATTTCTGGATGGTTTTTCAAGTTACAACCAAGTGATGGTAGACAAGATAGATAGATTGAAGACTACATTCACCACTACGTAGGGAATATTTGCCTACGGGCGCATGCCCTTTGGATTGATAAATGCTGGAGAAACCTTTTAGCAAGCAATGGATATAGCCTTCAGGGGATTAATTGGTAAATACATCGTCATTTACATGGATGACTTGACCATTTTCTCTAAAGAGAGAGGGAACCATGTAGAAGACCTCAAGAAAGTACTAAAGAAATGTGAACATTATGGAATATCCCTAAAACCTAAGAAATACATATTTGGGGTAACCACAGGGAAGTTGTTAGGTCCCCTGATAACAGAGAATGGTATCATCATTGACCCTGCGAGAGTATAATCAATCATGAAGATATAGCTTCCTGGGAGTAAGAAGGAGCTCAAATCTTATTTTGGTAAGATCAATTTCATTAGAAAGTTCATTATTGGTTTTGCAGAGATTGTCAGACCATTAAATGCAATGCTCAAGAAGGATGCTAAAATTGAGTGGACACCTGAAGCTAGAGCAACTTTTGAAGATATCAAGAAAGCTATATCTAATGCTCCTATTCTGATTAGTCCAGATTATACCAAATATTTTTACATATACTCATTTGCTTTAGAGCATACATCTGTAGCAGTACTAACACAAAGAAATGAGGCTAAAGAAGAAAATCCTATAGCTTTCATGAGTTGTCCTTTCAGGGATGCAAAACTTAGATAAATGGATGTTGAAAGACAAGCACTTGCTTTGGTATGAGCTATCAAGAAGTTTAGACATTACATCTTGAGAAGTAAAGTGATCGTTGTAGTACCAGATGCAGCGGTAAAGATGTTTTTAATGCAAAGTGAACCAGGTGAAAAGAGAGCCAAATGGATAACTGTCCTCCAAGAGTATGATATGGACATAACACCCATGAAATTAGTAAGAGGACAAGCCTTGAGTTAGATGATATCTGAAATTGATCCTAACATCATGAGCCAGCAATATGTCATAAATACTAAGGAAATTAGAGAATGGTATTCAGACATCAGGCATATCTTGATTACTGGAAGATGTCCTTTAAAGTTTTAGGCCTCACAAAGGAGAGCCTTGAAGATAAGATCACAAAAGTACATGATAAAAGGATTTCTTTTCAAGAACTATGAGGGAATATACCTTAGATGCCTAGAAAGGTAAGAAGCAGACAAAGTGTTAGCAAAATTACATGTCAAGTTTGGAATGACACATGGATCATACTTAGCTACCACTCATGCTATCCTCAGAGTAGGGTATTACTGGCCCACTATTTTTAAAGATGCTATTGAACACATCAAATGTTGTCATATGTGTCAGGTTGCTACCAATAGAGAAAGGTATGTTGCTTAGCCCTTGCAACCAGTGATGGAGGCACCCATTTGCTCAATGGGGGATGGATTTTATCAACCCTCCGTCATCTTTAGGCCATCGGTATGTGTTGACTATTACTGATTATTGCACCAGGTGGACTGAAGCTATTAGTAGTAAGACATGTAATGCTGAGGATGTGATCAAGTTCTTGGAAAGCAACATAGTAACTGGGTATGGAGTTCCTTATGCTTTAGTATGTGATAATGGATCTACCTTTGCATCGATAAGATTATCAAGTTGGGATTTTGACCATGGAATTATTTTGAAGTTTTCTTCAAATTGCTATCCTCAAGGGAATGGATTAGTGGAGTCTACAAACAAGAAGTTGTTGAACATCATAAAGAAATTGATAGAGAAAAACCCAAGGGAGTGGAACACCCTATTAAAATACGCATTATGGGTAGATAGAACCAGGATGAAGGCTGCATTAGGGAATTCTCCTTTTCACCTAGTATATGGGGTGGATCCCATCCTCCCTATTAACCTAAAGATCCCCACATTGCAATTTACACAGGATTATCCAGGTATAGATAACAAACAAGAAGTTAGGTTACTTTAGTTAATGCATCTAGAAGAAAAAAGGAATAGAGTGATTGATCAATTTGCTAAACATCAAGTTGTTGTCAAGCATTGGTTTGACAAAAGAGCCAAAGTTAAGTCTTTTAGGATTTCACATTTAGTCCTTATGTGGGATAAAGCACATGAACAGAAAGGGGATCACGGTAAATTTGATAAACTTTGGGTAGGTCCTTTTCAAGTTTCAAAAATCTTAGGAGATAGTACCTATAGGCTCAAGACTTTAACCAGTGAGGATGTCCCATTACCAGTTAATGGATAGTTCCTCAAGCATTATTTTCAAGCCTAAAACAGTGTCATGTAGGTCAAATGTATCATAATGTGCATATCGTATAGTTGTTTATACAGTTTTGCTTGTTTGTTTGTTTGTCTATTGAGTTTTGTTTTGGTTAGTCAGGATGATGTAACTTATCACCTTGAGAAAATAACCAAATTGTTAAGATTCAAGTGGTGAGAACAAATTCCTATATAGGTTATGATTCATTTTGAGGAGTATCAGTGATCAGGTCTATCCTATCCTTTCATCATGGTGTCTTTTCTTAACTAAAGTGATTTTTCACAATGACTCACCTAACAGCCTTGGGTTTGTGGAATGCGTAAGTATAGGTCTTAAGTGAAAAATCTAAATGGACTCCCTTGCTACCAATGCAATCTCCAACCTAAATCAGTAAGTGACCATGCCTTGTACATTAAGCTTACATGATGACATCATATGAATATAAGAAATAAATATTGAAAATTGAAAAGGAATAAAATTAGGCCATCTAAGTAACTCTACCGGGGCTATAGACGCCTGCTGACAGTGGGACTCTACTTAGGGGGATTGTATAGATAACCTTGTCAGGGCTATAGACGCCTGCTCGCAGCAAGGTTCTATCCAGGTTGGCTATGAGGGATTTTCCCAAAATATGTAGCTTAACATCAGTTACTCATGTTTTCAACTTACTTTCAAGATGAGGATAATTAATCATCTACACACACCTGATCCTTTGCTAGCATTGTTGCCATGATGAAAACCCTATCATTCAGAAGGATCATAATACTTATACTTAGAAAGAGTTAAAATGCTATGTTAGAATGTGATCACATCACTTGAATCATTAGAATTTGGTTATATTTTTTGGTGGCAAGTTGTTGTGTGGTTATGCAACACACCCCATTTTGCCTTGACAAAACAGGGACGCAACTTTTCTTTCCGCTTTGGCTTGTTTGTTTTCTGCTTTGGACAGTTTGGTAAAATTAGTCATTTATGTAGCCTTGAAAGAGGGTGGATTTGTCACTATAATTGAAGTCAGTTGCCAAAGTTGGTAGTTCCCATTATTAACCTCATGGTTGGAAAGTACACAAAATTCCAAGCAGGTTTACCTTTTAGATCACCCCAAAATTGTCTAAGGGAAGAGAGTTATGTTGAGTCAAAGTTTGGTCAAAGGTGATGTCCAACGCAAAGGGGGTCATATTTCAAACATCAGTCATATTTGATAAGATTGCCCTGATATAGGATTATCACCTGATAATCACCCCGTGTGTGATGTGCGGACATCAAATTTAAGTAAGAGCCGATATCTACCTATCAAAAGACTTCAGTTGTCTTGTGGGAGGTCATTTTTTTAACATTAGTCATCTTACGAATATCACCCTCTTCGCAAATATCACCCTATGTCAATATGATGGTGACATCATCCAAGTCCAATGAATGAAGGAAATCACGTTGATGATGACATCATCATTCCAGTTATCTATGGGGGTATTATCTGATGTCTGTCATAATCTTTAATATGACGATGATGTCATTAAAACATAATAATTAAATGATGTCGTCGATATAATGATGTCACCCATATCTTTTCCAAAGGGGTCATTTTATCCGGGGGGTCATATTTTTGAATAGCCCCTGATCTTAGTTTCATGACCTGATATACACATGGTCAAATGTTGACCATATCACCTGATCCTTTTCATTCAGTTATCCCGCTCAAAAGTGGGGGGTCATTTTATCCAGGGGGTCATATTTTGAATATCCCCTGATCTTTTGAAGATCACCCCCCCTCTTTTTGACATTAAATGTAATTAAATGCGGTAGATGATCCTGCCGATTACAAATGCAAATTGAACACTTGGCAACATACACGAATTCCCTTCAAATGATCAATGGATTTGATTAGGACAACACATTTTGACCCTAATCTGTCCTATTGATCTACTTTAAAGGTAAAATTTGAAGGTCATTTTCATTTACCTTGTGATAAATCAAGAAATTATAGAGCTCCGAAGTCAAACCCACAAACAGATACCTGTCAACGGATTGGATCCTTCAATGTAATGGAATGGGTGACTTTAAGCATTTATAGTCCTTCTCCGTAATCCAAAAGAAAGCATTGTCAGGTAAGTAACTGTAAACCCTCCTATTGTTGTTTTCTGTATTTTCAAGTACAGTATTTGTTTTTATTGTGGTTTGGCTTTGTGGTAGTATGTATAATGGTTAAATGAAGAATAATATATAGAGTATACATGATAGAAGTACATGATGTGGTAGAAATGCATGTGGACACTGTAGGGTAAAACATATCATATTTATTATAGGAATCCATGGCAGATCTCAGAAGGAATAGGTCTAAGGCGGAGTTCCTCAAGCCCATGTTTGTGCAACCCGAGGGGGTGCAGTTCAAATACGAAGTTATTGGTGATACACACCAAAGGGATATGGAACGACAATATGGTCAACAAGATTGGACAATGATAAGGATAATCCCATTCTGGATGGGGTGTATGTCTCAGGTATGTGGCATGCACCTGGTTTTCCGTATGCTATGGATGCTCCTAAGCTGGTATTAGAATACGCAAGGAATTACAACCCTGAAACCAAATAGGTAGAGAAACATGGGAGGATATACACAGACTTCTCAGTCAAGGGCATTACCGCCACTTTTAATTTGCTAGTTGGGAAGAAGGCAGTGAGTGTGGACCTGTGTAAATTGGAAACAGAGTATAACAATAACAAGAAAAATGCAAGGAAGAGTACATACCAATGGAGGTCAAAGAGTAGTACATATGTTGCCTCAGCCAAACTACCCGTGCATTTGTACAAGTTCGATTTTGATGATGAGTACCAATATATGATTACTCTACTGAGCAGGATGACTAGTAGGCCTCATGCTAGAAATTTTGAGAACTGGATGTTTGGGATCATCTAGATGGTCTTGTATGTAGACAACCGGCCCCTATGGGCTAAGATCATCAGTGACGCATTGGATGAGGGAATGAGGAGCCTGGGAGGACAAGCATGTTTATTTTACATGACTTCATATGTGGTGTATGCATGTGCATATAAAGGAACTTTTGATGATTTGAAAACAGTGGGTAAGGATGGTAGTGATGCTAATGATGCACACATATGGGATCATTATCCCCAATTACAAAGGAAGGCATACCTCCTAGACTACAAAGTGGTAAATGATGCATTCTCCATGCATCTGGTCAGAACTATGGAGGAGGATAGAACTAAAAGGCTAAGCATGGAAGCTAAAGAAATTATTTATCGACATGGAGCCTAGTTTATCTAGTTTGCCAATTTCTCATACATCAGGATAGAGGGATTTGAGGGACATCCTCTTATGTTGCCAAGATACCCCACTGATGGGGTCGTCTTGATGGAATTTGTTAGGCAGGTATCCATAATAGTTGAAGCCTACAAGGCACAGAAGAAGATACCTCCAGTTTTATATCTAATATCCATGGGTTGGTACATGTGCCAATATTTAGAGAGTATAAAGCATGTCATTGGGGGGTTAAAATTGATGTATGTACAGCCATTTCCCCTAGCCAGAGCATATGATCCTTATAGCAGGATGTAGAAGATACTAGGAAAACCAATATATCAAAAGTATCTAGAAGACTTCTGGATCGATTGTGATGATGAGGTTGAGGTGAGAAGAAGGAACTATCAACGACTCACCTTGAATCAAATCAAAACCTTTGACTGCATCCCGGCGCTAGCACAGTTGTGTAAGGATGATGGAAAAATCATGTCTAGTGAATATGAGGACAAAAAGGTGTATAGTGACACCATATCAGCCCTAGATCTTACACAACAGGAAGATATATCCTTAGATCAGCTGACAAATGGGGTGATCTAGCTAACCCAGGCATGGGTAGAGGAAGAGATATCCAGATTAAAGAAAAGGCATGTTTCCCTTACAATTGATACCAAGAAGAAAAGGTAGGAGGTGTTTGATGAGGAATATGATGATTTCCTCACTGAAAAGAGAAAATCCAATGGGGAAAGATTGCCTATAGAAAAACAAAGGAGAATTCCCCCTAAGGGTAAAAAAGGTGAAGATGAACCAAAGGGGGTGATAATTGAGAGGATTGCCACTATAGATGTAGGTACATCTACATCAGCTCAAGCATTTACATCCTCTGTGCAACCTCTAATGGAAAAAATGAAGACTAAAAGAATTTTGAAGCCTACTGTTGAGGTTAAAAAGATGCAGGTAGAAGCCCAGACCCTGCAGTAGGAGGTGGAAGAGGGAGTCCCTTTGGAAGAAGAATAGTTAAATAAGGAGCCTAAAGATGATGACTTGCTGGTAGCCAGCAAAAAGAGGAGGGGGATGTCGCTGATGTCACCACCTAAGAAACAAAGAACGACCATGAGGGGGGATATCTGTGCTGACCCCATTATTTTGAGAGGAGATGGTGGTGAAGCTTTTGGGAAGGAACTACAACATGATGTTCCTCTTCCCACCATAATTAAATTCAAAACAGAGAAAGCAGAAGAGAAGACGAGAGAAATGTTTAGGACAAGTCAGGGTGTTCCTTTCCCTCTAGATGATACAGTAGATTTATCCAATGATGAGGTGGTTCATAATGTGGCCACTCAACAAATGGAAACTCTAGTTTCCAACACCCGAATGACCCCTCATGGAACCCCATTAGCTCATATGGTAGTGATGCAAGAAGTAAAGCACACAGAAGTGAAACAAGGTAGCCTAGAAAGGCCAGCCCAATAGATATGGCTTGACAATTTGGTTGAGTAGGTGACTAGCCCTGCAACCATTGACTTAACATATAGCGGTGATATAAGCCCAAGCAAGGAAAAAGGTGCACCCGAGGAACCAAAGAAGACTGGAGTGGCAGAGCATGCAGAAAAGGATAACACTGCTCCTGATCAAACTCAGCAATAGCACGGGACACTCACAGAACCAAAAATATCAGAAGTCCAACAAAAGAGTGGGGATAATCAGGACATATCAGACACTGGTATTTCTTAGACTCAGGGAGATTCGGGAGAAATCTCAAGAACAAAAGATAAATCAGGTCAGGAGGACCCTAAGCCACAAGATATCAGTGCACTGGCTGGAAACAGAAAATGACCCCTGATATGCCACAGGATGAGAAAAATAATAAAGAAGGTGAAAATCTGAAGGAGGGAGTATAGGATGAAGCATAGGATCCGAATGTGGAAATTCCACAGGATCCTCCTTTGCAGAAGGCAACCCCTCAACAAGAAGAACTTCAACAAGATCCCCCTCATGAGGAAATACATGAGGAAGAAATCAAGAAGGTGCCTTCTCCACCAAGGATAGAAGCAGACATTGGAGAGCAGGACACACATGATATTAACAAAGGCCACAAAGAATCTAGAGGTGATGTACCTCATTGGCTAGAAAAGGAAATAGGTATGGAACAAGTGTCAGAAATTCAAGAGTTCAATGTTTCTACCTTGTTCGCTGAGAAAATGATGAAACCCAAGAGAAAGGCTAGATTAACATCTACCATAAAGATAGATCCTACCATAGGTAGAAGAATCACATAGATAGCACTTCCCATAGTTGAAAAGGAAAAATTAGCCTAGAGGAATTCCAAATCACAAGTGTTGATCTGGGTTTTGCCAATGAAGACAAGGAAGGTCAAGAAGGGAAGGATATTAATGATTCTTTAACCCAAAGGGTGAAGAAGGAAAAAGAGAAGAATAAAGTACATAAGGAGCACATTGCTCAATTGCATTCTTTCATAAAAGGTTTAATTAACCCTAATAATGCACCAGTTGATCCTACAGTCCCATTGACTGTCATATCACATGAAGAGGATACCAAATTGGACCTGATGAAACATGAGGCAATGGCGATGGAAAAATGGATGTTTCTAGCTCTCAATGGGGCTGAAGATGTATTGAGAACCTCTCTACAGAGGTGGAATTCTTTGAGTAGCCTAAAGAATAAAGTAGACAAAATGCAGAATGATACAGGAAGACGGTCATTCCAATTGGAAAAAGACCTGACTGCTCTGAGTGAAATGAAGAGAATTGATTCACAAATTTTGATAAGCAATAAAGTATTGGATAATAATACCACCCTGCTGACAAGTACATGGTATGAAGATATCAGGTTTGAGTGTGGTATCTTGAAGAAGTGCAGTGGCAAACTTAGGGATATTAGTGTTAAATTACATAGCATGATGGCATATGAAGCAGAAATCCTAAAGGCCTTGGAAGGGAAAATAGAGGGCAAAAATGAGAGTCAGGATGCAAACTTTGCTATTAAGGCTCTGCATGATAATTTTAAGTCAGTAGCAGATGACCCTCTCACCCACTTGATAGAAGAGGTAATGAATAGAAATATGAGAATGAAAGTTAAACTAGAGACATATAATGAGACATTAAACAGCAGGAAAGGTAAGATGGAAGTTCTCAAGGCTAAGGTCTAATAAACATGCAATAGCAAAAGATAGAATCTAGGATGGGGGAGAGGTTGATAGAATAGTACAAGCATATAAACATATCAGGACAACAGTAAAGGTCCACTTACAAGAGGATGTCTATCAAAGTGATAGTGATGGTGAAAGTGATGAAGATGAAGAGAACGATGAACAAGAAGAAAATGAAGAAGAACCTGAGGAGTGAATGAAGATGCATCACTAAGTGAAAATATGCATGAGGTACTCATAAATAGTAAATCATACAGATGGTTGCCAACTGGCAACCTGTGCCATGAGGAAAAGTTGACTAAGTCATAGGAGAGTTGTTAATCGTTGATTTGAATTGATAAATCTTGACCGTTGGTCAATTGTAACTGCCTCCTCATCTTATTCTATAAAAGGTATAGGGGTGCAAATCTTTTAGTCATTCGAAACTTAATTGAAATTTGATTGCTGAAGAATTCAGGACTTATTTCAAAGTTATTGTGAATATACATGTTTTGCATACTTAATGAAAGAGAAGCTAGTTTGATTACAAATCTTTGTAAATCTTGAGTAATCTGTGATTGAAATCTGGATAGATGGATTGATTAGCTGCGTCCCTTGGAGTGCTTTTCAGCTTTCATGTATTGTTTTCATTCTTAGTTCCTTTGAAGTTAGCATCAACCATATCTAGCTATGGAACAACCTGGTGACCTATGGTTTGATTTCTTTTCTCCATGAATGTATCTTGTATGTATGTGATTCAATAACTAAAGGTTCACTAAAAGTAGAAGTATTCTTTTAAATTTATTTGAATTTCATTATAGATCATCTCCATAATTGCAAATAACACATAATCAAAATCAAATAAAACATGAAATATACAGATATCTAGTAGTTAATTGAAAATACAGAGCATATTTTGAGTGAAAGCATGTCAAATTGATAAATGTCATGTAAATTCAGATAAATATCCATGAAATACATATAAATATCCACTTATAGACACATCATTTAAGTAGATATGCAGTGTAGAAGGAGTTAGTTCAAAATGATCAATGATCAGAAGAATTGATCAAACTTACAAATATCTCAGCAATCTTTGAAAATATAGTAGAATTGACATATCTGTGGCGTGAATTTATAGAATATAGTGCAATACCAATCACCTAAATGAATGTAAGGCCCCTTGAAATGGAAAATAGCATGTCACATCAGCCTCTGAGTAATGTCAGACGATCATGACCTGATCAACGGAGACTTGGAGTCATCAACTTATCCTAAGTTGATCGTACTTTACAAGATAATAAAGGTTTGTTGTGCAAATTTTTATGCATGTTGTTATGACTAACAATCATCATCAACACTACCATACAAACCTTTCTATGTGGATGTGCTCTTGATGTTTGATTGTTTATTTCTCTTCAATTCGACAACATAACATTTTACTTCATGGAGTCTTGAAAATGGCTTGGGTTGTTGGGTATTTATAAATTTTTTGGATAATGGATGAAGGGACAGGATTGATTTGAGAAATCAATAGATGATGATTGATGAGAGGCTTGGAGTGATGAGAGCTTCCAAGTGGCAAGATTTGGTTGGAGGATGAAGGATGTCCTTGGATCAAGGAAAGATCAAGGGTAGAAAAGTGGTCTTGGAAAAGGAGATGGTGAGGATCAAAGGAGGACAAAAAGGACCTTTGTACAAATGACTTGTCCATACCTTTGTAAGAGACCCATGTGGTCTTGTACAAGAGGCCATAACTTTTCAAATTTTGGAGGATGTGAGGATTTGAATGGTTTTAAACATGGTTAGGAATGTGCAACCTTGTGATTAAGTTGACTAAGTGGATTAGGCAACTTAATCAAAAGTTCACAAAATAGGGAATTAAATAAATATAAATATTTATTTAATTCATGGGATGGGGATAAGGATATTAGATAAATAGAAATTTATCTAATGTTTGTTTATAGAAGATAGGTGATAAATGATTAAATAATCATTTATTCTAGGACACTTGGTATGGATGAAGGTATAGATGAATAGTGAAAAGTACATGAATAGTGATTTTAATAATAAAATATTATTTAATCACTATTAGAAGGGGAATTTGATAATTAATTGAATAAATGGGAATTTATTCAATTAGGTGGTTAAATGATGTCCTGATTAGGTTTTAATAGTGTTAAGAGGAAGAGTGGATAATTTTAGGTGTCTATGGAAGCAACACCAATAGTGGGGTTGATTGGGAGTGAATTAGAGAGCTGATTGGAAGATCATGGAGTTGATGGGGAGAGGACAAGAGATTTATTGGGAGATCATTGGGGATTGATTAAGAGTGAAAAAAAACTAATTGGGAGAAGAGAAACAATTAGGGGGAGTAGTGGTTCATTCAAACATAAGAGCACTCTCAATCAAAAACAAAAACAAGAGTAAACTATGTAAGACTAAAAGAAATCACTTGTGCCAAAAGATGACAAGGTCACCCCTTTTTCCAAGATATGTCACTCAAGTGGCCCTATAACTTAAGGACAGGTCAATTGGATGACCCTAAGGTCTCTAGAGTGACCCTCCAGTTGATGATCTATAAAAAATTCATTAACAAGCATGAAGTCTTGGAACTTAGTTCAAAGGTTGGAAAGGATGGACAAAGTGATAAATAGGATAGAGGGCATGCCATCAAGTGTGAAAATGCTAAGAGAAGTCTAATTCATGCCTTCAAGGGTCATGAGATGAACCATCAAATTGTCATTATATTGCCATGTAGGCTCATGCATTATTTTAGTGCTTACAAGAGCTGCTATATAAACATCACTCATAATCATTTGAAAGTAATCAAGTTTGAGATTCAAGATGGGAGTTAAGTTTGGGAATTGTATTGTAATATCTTTCAAATTGTATATTTTGTAATCAAAATTTTGAGGTCTAGTATGTTGCAAGCATATTGCAATAGAGACTAATGATGTTACAATTTGATAGTTGATTTGTAAGGAAGCTAAGATAGCAGAACAACTTCCTATACTAATCTTGAGAGGAGGGTTATGAAAAACTTTTTAGATCTTTATAAAAGTTATAGAAATAAATATAAATAGCAATCATACCTCAGCATAGTGATTTATGTGAGAAAACCCTTTTGGGAGAAAAACCCCACACTCTAAAAGCAACCTAATATATTGTTTAGAAATCTTAACAAGATTACAATTGCTATGTCATAAAATGTTTCCATAGGACTTTTTACCTCCTAGTTTAGCTCCTAGCTCCCCTTAGTTAATCATGCATGTGTAAAACTTATCCCGGAGCAAATTCCCTCAAAACCCATGCGAAATGGGGCTTAGGGGTCCATCCGAAATGATAATCATGACCAAAAATAGGCCTCTGGACTTGGGCGCCCATGCCCTAGTCCAGACCTATTTTACTGGGACCTAAATTTAAAAGTGTTGGTTTATGACCGTTAAAAGGCTTTCCTTTGTCGGCCTTTTCAATTTGAATTATGAATGTTAGTGGGAATGCATATATAAACATGTTTAGGACTTCATTTTACTCCTAGTTGATTAAGGTGAACTTATGATCATCAAACAAAGAGCATTCAAGGCATTCATTATGTTACAAAGCAGAATTGTGTTGTGTTTGTATGTGTTTGTTGTAGATTTGGCTCCATCAACTCATTTCATCATGATTTGAAGGCACTTCATCTTCGTGAGGGTTTTCACCTCCAAGGCGATATCTATTTGTGTTTCAATCAATCTACCTTATCATTTGATTTTGCGTCTATCCACCAAGGACACACAATCTATCTAACAATGGTGTTGGAAGGATTGAATGCCATTTCTGGGGCTTGACTAAGGCAAGCTCCTAAAAATCACAACCCCCAACCCCTCTCTTGTGATTGCAGGTTACAGGTGCAGGATCTTGCAGAGAGGAGTTGCAAGAGATCAGAGTAGAGGATAAAGATTTAGGATTTGAATAAAATAGTAGAGAATATTCCCTTCTAGACTAGGGCACCTACCCCTATGTCCTCCTGATTGTCATTGTCAGAAACTTTGAAATAGGTTGCAGTCTTCATCACCTTACAGTTCTAGATCTATAGAAAAAGTGGCCTATTAGACTAGGGCACCTAGCCCAGTGTCCCTAAAGTTTTCTCTTTTTGAAACCCAAATCTTGGTATGTGGTGCAGTCACGGTAGGAGGGTTCATAGAATGAACTCTCTGGACCATGCAGGAAGAGTAAACACAATGGAAACAACACAAGAATATAGAACAAATGTAGATTTAGTCATTTACTATATCAAAGAATCTAAATACAATCTTGCCGACAACATGTGGGCTTACAATTCGGCTCACAGGCCTGATTACATACATGCGCAAGATAAATCTTTGAAGCTCCTTCATACAAAACTAAACTATAGATCTTCATAATGTGAATAGATACTTTCCTAAGGATCTATTACATTAATATATATCATTTCTAGACCAATAGATTCCTCTGCGTCGGCCACAAGAGATCCAGAATTATGATGAAGAGGTGTAATGTGTGTTCTTGGATAGGTCAGACCTATCGGCTTGAAAATCCTTCTTCAATGGATACAATGAAGTGTGGATCTATGAGGAAGGTCAGCCACGAACCAAGGAACATTGTAGAATGAATCACAAGGATCTACAAGTCAGCCAATGCTCCCAATTCTTCTCCTTTAGCTAATTACTCATGACTGTCAGAGAACTTTGCACTGAGAAAATAGAGGATCTTCTGATAGTGATAACTTTCTGGTAACTAATCCAAATGCTCTAAATTCTTGGTATGATGTAGATGAATGAATTGAGATGCTAAAACCAGACCACAAGCTGAGCTGCTTCTGACTGAACTGCCTGACTAAACAGGGAAATGAAAGAACTAAAATGCAAACAAACTGAAATGCAAATGCAAATGTTTTTGGTTGATGCAAGATTACTCTTGAACCAAGGATGCTCCTACATCTGACATCTGGGGTTATTGAAAAAGTGAGTCCCTCACTTTGCTGGGGCTAGGGGAGAACCAAGACAGTCCACCTTAGCTTGAGAAATCCATGATGAATCTTCTTCCGGTCTGCCTTTCCACTTCACAAGATATTCTTTGTATTGTCTTCCTCTAGTGTTGCGTCCAACTCTGCTATCCAAAATGCCTTCAATTTGTTCTAGTGCTTGCTGTGGTAACTGTTTCTTCAAGTCTTCTTCCATGTTGTCACTGAACTCTACTTCATGATATTGGTAAAGGTCTGTAATGTTGAAAATAGGTGAAATACCCAATGTCTCCGGTAATGCCACTTCATATGCATTTCCTGAGTATCTTACAAGGTCCAAACTTCTTCATCCTCAACTTGTTATGTCCCAACTGGAAATCTTTCTTTTCTCAAATACACCATTACTTCATCTCCTTCTTCAAATTCTTTGTGTCTTCTCTTCTCATCTGTCTTATCTTTGTACTTAACTGTTCATGTTCTCCAAATGCTTCTTCACCTGATTATGCACTATTTTCATATGATCTGCAAATTCTTCTACTTGTGCACTCCGCTTTTCTTCCATGCTGATATCTCTCAATTTAGCCACTCCTCTAGGGTTTACTCCGGTAACAATCTCAAAAGGTGTTCTTCCAGTACTTCTGTTGACTAAATTATTGTATGCAAACTTTACTTGTGAAAGAATCAAATCCCAACTTCCTATCTTCTCTCCAACCAAATATTGCAAGTATGGGCCTAACCGGTGTTGTCATTGATGTCAACATACTCCTGTTGCATTGATGATAAGGATTGGATGAGCTATGTGCTGAGGATATTGAGAAAATTAGTCCTAATCAGGAATAGAGAAGAACAGTGAAGGCAGTAAGGTAAAGATCCTAGCTAAGATGAAGATTAGAGGAAGCGCTTCAAAGGGTTTGTAGATATGTGTCTTAAGATGATCCAGTAAAGATTTTAGAGGTCCGTATGCAAACCTGAAGAAGTTATGGCCACTTAAGTAAAACTGGTTCTGGCATGTGTTCAGAGGTGACAGAGTGACACTGATAGGTCCGATGAGATCCAGAAATGCAATATCCTCTTCTACGGATTTGGTGGAGTGTTTAGGAAGCCAATGTGGATTGACAACTCAATTGGTTCATGGTCTAGAGGTCTGCAAGCATCTATTCCAATATGACAGTGATGATAAACTGTGTTCTTGAGGTTCTGGATGAAGGAGAGAATGATTTCAGTAGGCATAAGTAGTGTGGATGTTCTTGGTGATTTAGGCAAGCTTGTGGAGGTCTTTGGATTGTGTCCAACTTGTGTTGGTGGTCCACATTGAAGATTGAGCTCGTAATTGAAGAATTACTTCCGGATGATGATGTTCTTCCTAAGTCTAGCCGACCGGATGAGTTACACATCCTGCGGATGATCTTGAAGATGTTCTATGAAGAATGGCGTGTTCCTAAAGAAATATTGAAGTCTCAGATCTGTGTGGCTAATAATGTGTTGATCTGTGTGAAGTCTTTTTGTAATAAGTCATGTTGTATTTATGTATGTGCTCTATAATGTATGCCGACTTGGATGATAATTCCTAAGTCGATGTCTTGTATAAATAAGGAGTTGTAAAGTCATTTCAATTATTTCTTGTGGAGATGAGAGTGTGGTAGAGAGGTGGAAAGTGAAAGGCAGAGTAGAAGTATTGGGCTTAAATGGAACTGACTCAAGCATGGTGAAGATTCTATTCTTCAATTCAAGTATGTAATACTTATTATTCTGTAGACAGTGTGTCTCCTGTAGGCAGTGGTCCTCTTGTGAGCAGTGTACTTGGGTAGTGAGCCCTAATTAGCATGTGCTATTTTGTTTTTTCTATTCTTCTAATAGAGAATACAATCTTGGGTTAGTCACCCCGTGGTTTTTCCCTTAACTGGGTTTTCCACGTCAAAATCTTGGTGTCATTTGTGTTAATATGTTTCTACTCTTGCATTATTGCATTACATTTCCATGATTGATTTATTATTATGCTGCTGGATTAAGAAAAGAATTTAAGTGATTAATTGGAAGAACATTTTAGACAACTGATTCACCCCCCTCTCAGTTGTCTATCTTAAATATAACAATTGGTATCAGAGCAAGGTTCCTCTAAAAGAGCTTAACCACTTGAGGAGATCTAGGATGTCATCCTACGAGAAGGATAGTTTGAGGTTTGATGGAACCAATTTCACTCTTTGGAAAAGTCACATGGAATGTCACTTGCAATGTATGGGAATGTAGTATTGGATCATGGCTTCAAAGAAGTATACTCCTCCACAAAATGGTCTAAGAACCATAGATGAAATTAGAGATGCTGAAAACAATCTACGGACTAAAGAAGCTCTTCTAAGTGCCTTGTCTGATTCAGAGCTGACAAATGTTGTTGACCTACAAACTGCTTTCGAGAGTTGGGAAAAATTGAAACTTCTGCATAAAGGAGACAAGTATGTTAAATGTGCCAAGCTACAGAGTCTGAAAGGAAAATTCAAAAATTTGAAGATGAGAGAAGATGAAAATATCACTACATTTATGCCAAGAGTAAATGAGCTTGTTTGTGGCATTAGATGTGCTAGTGGAGTCTTGGATGAAGATGAGATTATCGGCAAAGTTCTTAGATCCCTTCCTAATTCTTACAAGTACAAGGTTGCTACTATTGAAGAATTCAGATCTATTTCAAGTATCACAAGAGATCAATTGGTTGGTAAATTGGCTGCATTTGAATTGACTGATTTTGAAGATGCCCCCCAAGACTGAATCTGCATCCAAAGCTAGTGCCTCTGTTAAAGGAAAACAAAAGTTTGATCTGAGAGAGAACTCTTCAAAGAAACTATCATGGTATGAGAAAGCAAGAAAAGATCTAGAAGAAGATGAAGCAGAAGCTATTCAACTTAAAGCCCTTATTGCAAACAGACTGCTAAGAGGATCTAGTAAGTATGAAGGGAAATTGCCTTTTAGGTGTTTCAACTACACAAGATTGGTCATTTTGCCTCAAGGTGTCCAGAAAGATTTTCAAGGCCAAATTCTAACAGATCAAGGTTTCAAAAGAAATGTTACTATGTTCATGAAGATTATGATGATAAAGGAGTAACAGATGATGAATCAGAAATAGGAAACAAATCTGGAAGTGATGAGGTGTTTATTGCCATCAAGGAAGAAGATCCAATGCCCTCTAAATCTGCTAATCATAAAATTATAGAAAGAGCTCTGGCTGCCCAAGTTGAAGAAAAGGATGATTGGGTCATTGACAGTGGATGCTCTCACCATATGACAGGTGACAAAAATAAGTTCATAGATTTGGAAAGGTATGAAGGAGGAGTGGTAAAATTTGGTGATAATTCTGCTGGTAGAATCAGAGGTAGAGGAACTATCTCTTTTGATGGAAAGAAAAAAACCAGTAATGTACTGTATGTTGAAGGTCTGAAGCACAATCTTCTTAGTGTTGGACAGCTGGTGGACAAAGGTTATGATCTCTAATTCAAGAATGGAAAATGCAAGATCTTTGAAAGTTTTGAAACAGAGATTACATCTGGTACTCAAACCAAAAGGTAATACTTCCACTTAGTTGGTACTAGTAAAAGTTGTATATTTGTTCAAATTGATCAGAGTTGGTTGTGGCATAGGAGAATGTGTCATGTGAACTTTGATAATATCATCAAGATAAGCAACACTCCGGCTGTAAGAGATCTTCCAAGATTGGTAAAACCTACCAATAGTTTGTGTAAAGAATGTCAGTTGGGTAAACAAAGAAAAATCTCATTCAAAAGCAAGGAACAATCTTCTACCGGTTTATTGGACTTAGTTCACACTGCTCTATGTGGTCCGGAAAGAATCAGGAGTGTGCAAGGTGATAGATACTTCATGTTATTAATTGATGATCATTCCTGGATGATGTGGGTGACTTTTCTGAAAGAAAAATCAGAAGCTCTTAAGAAATTCAAAATATTCAAAGCTATGGTAGAGAATGAAACTGGATTAAAATTAAAATGTCTGAGGTCTGATAGAGGTGGAGAATTCACATCCGGTGAGTTCATAGAATTCTATGAGAAACATGGAATAAAAAGACAGTTGTCTACTCCTAGGACTCCACAGCAGAATGGAGTGGTGGAGAGAAAGAACCGGACCATCAAGGAAGCATCTAGAACCATGATGATGGAAGAAAATGTTCCTCAGATATATTGGAGAGAAATTGTAAGCACTGCAGTCTATACTCTCAATCGAGTACAAATCAAAAGCAATACCTGTAAGACTCCTTATGAACTTTGGTTTGGCATCACTCCCACTGTGAGGTATTTCAGAGTCTTTGGTAGCAAATTTTACATTAAAAGAGATGAAGATCTAGGAAAATTTGATGCTAGAAGTGATGAAGGAATATTCTTGGGTTATTCTACTCAAAGCAAAGCATATCGGTGTTATAACAAGAGATTAAGGAAGATTGTTGAAAGTACAAATGTGAAGGTTGATGAAGGTGTTGAAAAACCCTCAAGGTTTTATGAATATTATGAAGATGATCAAAATGATGTTTTTGTTCAAGAAGTCCATACTCCCTCTGAAATTCAGATTCAGACTGATCCTGTAAATCAGGAAGAAGAGATAAGTTTGAATGAACCTGTTCAAGAATCAGAAGTGCAAGAAACTCCCAAAGTTCCTAGGTATGTAAGACTGAATCACTCTGAAGATCAGATCATAAGTGATAAAAGAAAAGGTATACAAATAAGAAGAAGGATTGCTCAAGATTCAGAAGAGTATTGACTGATTTCAAAGATTGAACCTAAAATAATGAATGAAGCTTGCAATGATGAAAACTGGACTAAAGCAATGGAGGAAGAGCTAATGCAAATTGAGAAAAATCATAGTTGGGATCTTGTTCCCAGACCTAAAAACAAGAATGTGATTGGAACCAAATGGGTCTTCTGAAATAAACTGAATGAAGATGGTGAAGTAGTCAGAAACAAAGCTAGATTTGTCTGCAAAGGTTACTCCCAAGTAGGAGTTGATTTTGAAGAAACTTTTGCTCCGGTGGCAAGAATTGAAGCAGTCAGATTATTTCTTGCTTTTGTTGCCTTTAAGGATTTCAAAGTATATCAGATGGATGTCAAGTCTACCTTCCTGAATGGTGACTTGGAAGAAGAAGTTTACATTGAGCAACTGGATGGATTTCAATTGTCTGATCATGGTGATATGGTCTGTAAATTAAAGAAAGAACTATATGGACTCAAGCAAGCCCCAAGAACCTGGTATGAAAGATTGGATAAACATCTTTTGAAGATTGGTTTCAACAAAGGTACTGCTGACAGTAATCTATATTTCAAAATTGATCATGAAAATATCTTGATTGTTGAAGTGTTTGTTGATGATATCATTTTTGGAGGAAGAGATAGTATGTGCAAAACCTTTGGAAATCAAATGAAAAGTGAATTTGAGATGTCCATGTTTGGGGAAATGAATTTCTTCTTGGGTCTTTAAATCACTCAAACAAAGAAAGGAATCTTCATTTCTCAGACCAAATATGTGAAAGAATTGTTGAATAAATTTGGGATGGAAGACTCAAAACCAATGAATACTCCCATGGCAACTGGATGTAAATTAAGCAAAGATGATGACTCTCATAAGGCTGATCAGAAAATGTATAGGTCAATGATTGGAGGACTATTGTATCTCACTCAAACTAGACCTAACATTATGAATACTATTGGTCTTGTTGCTAGATTCCAAGTTGATCCTATAGAATATCATGTCATGGTAATCGAGAGGATTTTTAGATATCTAAAAGGGACAGCTGAGTATGGTTTGTGGTATCCTAGAGTTCATGATTTCTCTTTTAATGCATATATAGATGAGGATTGGGCAGGAGATGTGGATGACCGAAAGAGTACCAGTGGTGGAGCATTCTTTTTGGGGAAGAGATTGGTTTCTTGGCTGACCAAGAAACAAGAAGCAATATCTCTATCCACTGTAGAAGCAGAATATATTGCAGCAGCAGGTAGTCGCACTCAAGTATTGTGGATGAAGCGAATGCTAAGGGACATCAGAGTGGAGTATGAGGAACTTATCACAATCTTCTATGATAATTCAAGTGCAATAAACATATCAAAGAATACAGTGTTGCATTCAAAGACTAAACACATATCCATCAAGTTTCACTTTTTGAGAGAGCAAGTGAACAAGAATGAAGTCAGATTGGAGTTTGTGCCTTCCAAGGATCGGATTGTAGACATTTTTACTAAACCTCTACCTAAGGACTCTTTTGAGTATCTCAGGGAGAAGTTAGGGGTTATTACCCCCCCATTTCAGAATTAACGTGCACTGATGTGCATTAGTCCGGTGGATCTCACAGTCATACCTTGTGGTCCGGATTGCTGATGGGAAGTTGCTACTTAAGGGAAGCAACTAGTATGACTATGAATTGATGCAAGTATGTGCCCTTTTCCATTGATGTCAAAGGGGGAGAGAAGACATGTGAAAAATAAGTGGTTACTGATCAAAGGGGGAGCAGGAAAGGAAGATAAGACATGTGAATGGTTTTTGTTGATAGGGGGAGTTGTGACAGTGTGGAGAAGTTCTTGTCTTGATGGGTAAAACAATTTTTCACATCATATGTTGCCATCAATGACAAAGGGGGAGATTGTTGCAAGTATGGGCCTAACCAGTGTTGTCATTGATGTCAACATACTCCTATTGCATTGATGATAAGGATTGGATGAGCTGTGTGCTGAGGATATTGAGAAAATTAGTCCTAATCAGGAACAGAGAAGAACATTGAAGCCAGTAAGGTAAAGATCCCAGCTAAGATGAACATCAGAGGAAGTGCTTCAAGGGGTTTGTAGATATGTGTCTTAAGATGATCCAGTAAAGATTTCAGAGGTCCGCTTGAAGACCTGAAGAATTTATGGCCACTTAAGTAAAACCAGTTTCGGCATGTGTTCAGAGGTGACAGAGTAACATAGATAGGTCCGATGAGATCCGAAAATACAATATCCTATTCTGTGGATTTGATGGAGTGTTTAGGAAGCCAATGTGGATTGACAACTCAATTGGTTCATGGTCTAGAGGTCTGCAAGCATCTATTCCAATATGATAGCGATGACAGACTATGTTCTTGAGGTTCTGGATGAAGGAGAGAATGATTTCAGTAGGCATAAGTAGTGTGGATGTTCTTGGTGATTTAGGCAAGCTTGTGGAGGTCTTTAGATTGTGTCCAACTCGTGTTGGTGGTCCACATTGAAGATTGAGCTTGTAATTGAAGAATTACTTCCAGATGATGATGTTCTTCCTAAGTCTGGCTGACCGAATGAGTTACACATCTTGCGGATGATCTTGAAGATGTTCTATGAAGAATGGCGTGTTCCTAAAGAAATATTGAAGTCTCAGATCTATGTGGCTGACAGTGTGTTGATCTGCATGAAGTATTTTTGTAATAAGTCATGTTGTATTTATGTATGTGCTCTGTAATGTATGCTGACTTGGATGATAATTCCTAAGTCGATGTCTTGTATAAATAAGGAGTTGTAAAGTCATTTCAAATGTATCTTGTGGAGATGAGAGTGTGGTAGAGAGGTGGACAGCGAAAGGCAGAGCAGAAGTAGTGGGCTTAAATGGAACTGAATCAAGCATGGTGAAGATGCTATTCTTCAGTCAAGTATGTAATTTTTATTATTCTGTAGACAATGTGTCTCCTATAGGCAGTGGGCCTCTTGTGAGCAGTGTGCTCAGGCAGTGAGCCCTAATTGGCATGTGGTATTTTGTTCTTTCTATTCTTCTAATAGAGAATACAATCTTGGGTTAGTCACCCTGTGGTTTTTCTCTTAACGGGTTTTCTACGTCAAAATCTCAGTGTCATTTGTGTTAATATGTTTCTGCTCTTAAATTGTTGCATTACATTTCCATGATTGATTTATTATTATGCTGTTGGATTAAGAAAAGAATTTAAGTGATTAATTGGAAGAAAGTTTTAGGCAACTGATTCACCCCCCCTCTCAGTTGTCTGTCTTAAATATAACACCAAACATCTCAACAACTTTCCCAAACTCCTATTCACTACTTCTGTCTGTCCACTGTCTGTGGATGAAAAGATGAACTAAACTTCAAATCTGTCTTCATCTTCTTCCAAAGTATCCTCCAAAAGTATCCAACAAACTTTGTATCTCTGTCTGAAACTATACTCCTAGGTAATCCATGCAATCTCACAATCTCCTTGAAAAATAGGTTAGCTATATGCACTGCATCAGTTATCTTTTTGCAAGGTATGAAATGAGCCATCTTTGAAAATATGTCAACCACTACAAATATTGAATCATGTCCTCTCTGTGTCTTAGGTAATCCCATTACAAAATCCATGCTTATGTCTTCCCAAGATCTCTCTGGTATTGTCAAAGGTTTATACAATCCAGTGTTCTGACTATTCCCTTTTGCAACTTGACAAATTCTACAACTTTGCACAAATATCCAAACATCCTTATGAATCTAAGGCCAAAAGTAATTTTCACTTACCAAATCCACTGTCTTATCAATGCCAAAGTGTCCTGCGAATCCACCACTATGCTTCTCCTTGATCAAGTTGTCTCTCATTGAACTGCTAGGTATGTACAACTGACTTCCTTTGAACAACATATCTTCTTGAATGAAATAATACAACCATTTACTTCTATTTGCTACAAACAGTTCCTTACATGCTCTCTAAGGATCTGTAAAATTAGTGTCTCCCTCATACATGTTCTTCAATTCATCAAAACCCAACACTTCAACTCTCATTTCTGTTAACAAATTTCTTCTTCTACTCAAGGCATCAGCAACTTTATTTGATTTTCCACTCCTATGCTTCAACATAAAAGTATAACTCTGCATGAACTCTACCCATCTCATATGTCTCTGATTCAACTTACCTTGACTATTCAAATATTGCAAAGCTTGATGATCTGTATATAACACAAACTCCTTAGGCAACAAACAATGTCTCCACTTCTTCAAGGCTTGAATTATGGCATAGAACTCTTGATCATAAACTAAATATCTTCTCCTTGCATCATTCAACTTCTCATTGAAATATGCTACTGGTCTACCCTCTTGACTTAACATTGCTCCAATTGCATTTCCACTAGCATCACAATCAACTTGAAATACCTTATTGAAATTTGATAATGCCAAAATAGGTTGCTATGTCACCTTTTGCTTCAACAACTCAAAACTTTTATCTGCTCTAGATGTCCACTTGAAATCTTTTCTGTCACCTCTCATTGTCTCTATCATAAGGTTACAAACTAAACTAAAATTTCTGATGAACTTCTGGTAGAAGCTAGCTAAACCATGAAATGATCTAACCTCTCCAATGCTCTCCGGTGTAGGCCATTCAACAATTGCTTTCACTTTCTCAGGGCCCATCTTCAATCCTTCCGTAGAAATTAGAAATCTCAAATATACCAACTCTTCTTTCATGAAACTACATTTCTTGATGTTTATCAGCAATTTCTCTTCTCTCAACCTCTGAAAAACTTGTCTAATATGCTACAAATGTTCTTCTTTTGTCACTGAAAATTAGAATATCATCCAAATACACAATCACAAACTTACCCAAGAATTTCTTCAGAATTTCATTCATCAACCTCATGAAAGTACTTGGTGCATTTGTCAATCCAAAAGGCATCACTAACCACTCATATAATCCTTCATTTGTCTTAAAAGCAGTCTTCCATTCATCACCTTCTCTGATTCTAATATGATGGTATCCACTCTTCAAATCTATCTTTGTGAAATATCTTGCTCCACTCAAACAATCCATGATATCATCCATTCTAGGTAAAGGGAATCTATACTTGACTGTGATCTTGTTTATGGCTCTAGAATTAGTACAAATTCTCCATTCTCCATCTTTCTTAGGTGCCAAAACTGTAGGTACTATACAAGGAATCAAACTTTCTCTGATCAAACCTTTCCTTAGCAACTCTTGTATCTGTCTATTCAATTCTTCATTCTCTACCGGTGTCATCTGGTGTGCTGCTTTGTTAGGCAAACTTGCTCCTGATATAAGATCCATGTGATGGTTGATACTCCTTATAGGTGGTAATCCTTCAGGCACATTATCTGATATGATGTCTTCATATTCTATCAGCAACTCTCTTATCTCCTCCAGCTATTCTTCTTCAGTCTCTTTCTTCAATGCTTCCAGTTTCTTAGGAATCAAGGCATAACACATATTCTCATGTCTCAAACCATCCAAAAATTTCCTTCCTTCTACCAAACAGATTCTAGCATTTCCACATACTTCACTCTTAGGATCATCCTCCAAAGGAATCAAGGTAATTCTATTTCCATTTCTTGTTATAGTATATGTATTCTTTCTCCCATCATGCATAGCTTTTCTATCATATTGCCAAGGTCTACCCAACAAGATATGACAAACATCCATAGGCATAATGTCACACAAGACTTCATCATGATAAGATCCAATATGAAATTTCACCAAACATTGTTCACTCACTAGTACCTTGTGATCATCCTGAATCCATGCTATATGATAGGGCTTAGGGTGTTTCAATCTTTCCAATTTCAGCTTAGTCACCATCTCCTCAGAAACTAGGTTATCTAAACTACCACGATCAATCACAACTTTACAACACTTACCTCCAGATTTGCATCTGGTTTTGAACAGACTTTTCCTCTATGATGGTTCTTCATTTCTCTCTATTTGAAATAGTGCTCTCCTCATCACTAATGATTCTCCTTTCTCCGAATTGCCAACTGAATAAGGTGATTCAATATGTTCTTCTTCAACATAGGCTACTCTTCCATTATTTTATGTCTTCTTGCTTGTACTACCCTGATTGCATTCAAATGCTCTATGTCCACCACCACACTTAAAACAAGTACCTCTGAATGTTCTCTTATCAAATCCTCTTCCTTCTCCTCTGTATCCTTCATTCCGGTATGCACTAGGGTTTCCTCTCTGGTAAAAATTTTTGTCATCTCTCTGGTAAGCATTATTATCTCTGTCATCCTTCCTCAACAGGCTGTCAAACTTGTTCTATTCTGGATAAGATCTATCCCCTCCAGAAAATGTCCTACCTCTCAGAAGTTTACCTCCTCTACCTCTTTGTCTCTAATCATGTTTATTATTTAACTTCTCTTCAACTTTTAGTGCAAATTGATATGCTTCTTCTAAGGATGCCATCCTTATCAGGCTTAGTTCTTCTTGAATATCCCATCTCAGTCCATTGATGTATCTAGCCACCTTCTCCTTGATTGCTTCACTATGTCATGTTCTGATGATCATTTTATGAAATTCTTCAGTGTATTCTTTCACATATTTTTCCTTTTGTCTCAAGTTTTGCAATCTCTTCAATAGCTCTAACTCATAGTCAGCAGGTATGAATTGATTCTTCAACTTTATCACCATTCGGTCCCACTTTGTAATCTTTTCCTTTCCTCTCCTATTTCTTTCCAATTGAACTTCTTTCTACCATATAGAAGCATGTCCTTTTAACTTTGTCTTTGCAAATTTCACCTTCTCCAGATCTTCAATTTCCTCATATTCAAAGTATTCTTCCATGTCATTTATCCAATCAATCAACTCTTCTGGATTCAAATTACCAGTATAGTTTGGCACATCCACTCTAGGTCTTTTCCCAATCTTTGAAATAGCTCACAACATCTTTACTTGATTTGATTCTTCTTCTTCATGACCTTCTAAGGTTTCGCCACTTTGTTCAACAAATTGAAATTATTCTTCATCATCACTTTCAATATCAGGTCTAGGTGTCAATCCTCTTCGCCCATCTTATTCATCAACATACAAATGAATTTGCATTGTTATCATTAATTCCATCATCTCATCCATTCTATTAGCCATTGTACCAACAAGAGGAACTCTTCGCGGTGGCATCTTCCTAGGATCAAGTGTAAACTGTCTCAAGTTGGCAATCAGGCTATAAGTGACAACTACCTCTCAATCGGTGATTGGTTGTGCACAAGTAACCTGCCTCGGATCGATGATCTGCTTACAACAAGATCTTATAGAATCCCCTTCGTCAATTCACTCCAAAGAATTGAACTTTCGCTTTCATACCACTTGGTGCAATCACGGTAGGAGGGTTCATAGAATGAACTGTCCAAACTGTGCAACAAGAGTAAACACAATGGAAACAACACAAGAATATAGAACAAATGTAGATTCAGTCATTCAATATAACAAAGAATCCAAATATAATCTGGCTGGCAACATGTGGGCTTACAATTCAGCTCACAGGCCTGATTAAACACATGCACAAGATAAAGCTTTAAAGTTCCTTTGCACAAAACTAAACTATAGATCTTTCTAATGTGAATAGCTACTTTCCTAAGGATCTATTACATCAATATATATCATTTCCAAACCAATATATTCCTCTGTGTCAGCTACAAGAGATCAGGAATCCCGATGAAGAAGTGTAACGTGTGTTCTTAGATAGGTCAGACCTATCGGCTTGAAAATCCTTCTCCAATGGATACAATGAAGTGCGGACCTATGAGGAAGGTTGGCCATGAACCAAGGAACATTGTAGAATGAATCACAAGGATCTACAAGTCAGCCAATGATCCCAATCCTTCTCCTTCAGCTGATTACTCATGACTGTTAGAGAACTTTGCACTGAGAAAACAGAGGATGTTTTGATAGTGATAACTTTCTAGTAACTCATCCAAATGCTCTAAATTCTTGGTATGATGTAGATGAATGAATTGAGATGCTAAGTCCAGATCTGCAAGGTGTGAAATGCTGAAACTGGACCACAAGCTGAGTTGCTTCTGACTGAACTGCCTAACTGAACTGGGAAATGAAAGAACTGAAATGCAAATGCAAATGTTTTTGGTCGATGCAAGATTACTCTTGAACCAGGGATGCTCCTCCATTAGTATGTTTCTAATCTGCATTTAGTGCCTTCTTGTGTGATCATTTGTCATGTTTTGTCCATCTGTATATGATTTCATATAATTAGGGTTTAAGGCTTAATCAGATTAGGGTTTAACAAATTTATCGATACATTACAACTTTCCTTATCATCTCAAAGTGACACCAAACCTATGGCTGAGTCCTCTTACAGGAGAAATTACTTAACTCAGTTTATTGCCTTGAATGGTATATGTGAAAGGAGGGTTTGATTGAATCTATCTAAAACACTACCTCACTCATCATTCCCACTTTTCATATATAACATTTTGGTGAACCTGTGTTTTTACTGAAATTGCATCTTTCTGAGTGTTTTAATCAATTTTGCATTCATCCATATCATATTCATCATCATACATTAAAATATCTTGCATAAATTTGAAAATTTTGAAAAAAATAGGCATTTTGGCTTACATTAAAGTATAGTTTGCACTATTTTCCTTGCATTTACATCAGATCTGAGATAAATTACAACATTTAATCTTTTTATCATCATTTACCTTGCATTTTCATCTCTCATTTGCTAGGGTTTTGCTTGAATTTTTGCATTTTTTTATATAACCTAGTAGTTTCAAAAGCTAGGGTTTGTAATTAAAATCTTGTTTCAAATTTTATTACTCATTTTAACACTCTTTCAAATCTAATTTTGGACTATAGTGTTTCATCATTGTGTGTTATTGCATTTAGATTTCAAAATTTTCATTTACACATTGTGTATTTCAACAAAAACAAAAACATTCTTCTATTTTTCCTTAATTTTGATTGTGCATTGAACATTGTAGGATTTTAGCACCCTTATTGTATCAGATCTAATATATATTACACATTATATAAGATTAGATTCCATTCATCCATCACTGTGCATAATTTTATAACATTTTTGTGCATTTACATTGAAAAAAGTGAAAAATTTGAGCATTTTAGGTTCATAAACAAGCATAGATTTGTGTTGCTTCATTGCATTTTTCATAAATATCTTTCATTTCAGATCATACATTCATTGGTCATTTGAAAATTTTGCTTTATTTCATAGTATTTTGTGAAAATTGGCATATTTTTAATTACACAGTGTCTATTTCAACACTAAGTGTTTATACACCTTATTCACATTTACTTGATCAAAACCCTTAAAATCACTTACTTTGCCTTGTTGTGTAGTACTTTTTCCCTCTACCTACTTTGTTTGTTGTGAACTTTGTGTGTTTTTAATAACTTGTTTTCCTCAAACAAGTGCGTTAGTGTGAAATAGTCTCATATCTATGGCTTCTCATCATAAAAACAATGCTATGGTCTCTCCCTGACTTTATAAGAAAAGGAAGACATCTGAACTAGAAATAACATTTACACCATGGGATAGAATAGTGGGAGACATTGAAGGTCCCCTTTACATTACCGTTAACTTAATGGGGACTTTAGTAAGAGGAGCCCTTGTTGATCCAAATTGCATGACTAACATTGCTACGTAAGAGTTCCTTTATTCACATAAATTGATACAAGAAACTTATGAGCCTATGGACATAATGATAAAACACACAATGGAGCTTTCCTCTCGGCTATAGGGAAGATTATTTTAATGACCCGAGCGCTTCACAAAGCTTTGGAACAATCATTTGATATCATCCCTACATCTGACCTCTTCTCTATAAAACTAGGTCATCCATGGCTTAGGGATATGAAAGTTGTCCCTTCAACCCTTCATCAATGCTTAAAATTTCCTCACCATGGGTCTATATGAATTGTTCACCATAGTCGATGGCAACCTACGGTTATGTGGAAAAACTTCATCCTTGACTACTTTTGGGCCTGAACCTACTGAAGAACCTAAACCACAGACATATCAAACTTTCTTGGGATATCAACGCTACAAAGCACAATTACTATCAAAATTAGTCAGACCCCCTATCCAAGAACAACAAATAAAGAACAACCTACATTACAAAAACCCCCTAGACCGTGAGGTAAGGGAATATTTGCTGAGGTTCCTCCTTGGTCATCCTTACAAGGATCGGGAGATACCTATGGAAAACAAAGAAATGCACCATTAAGAGATAATCACATGGCTACTTCTTCTTCTGAGATGCCAAAAACCATGGAAAATCATGAGAATCCTCTTGACAACATCACTAACAAAACATGAAGGAATAGACTAGCAAGAGAAAGAAGGAAGAGAAGACAAGCCTTTGCTCGAAATACACCACCGCAACAAGAGACCATTTCACCATCTAACATTGAATCAAACAAAGAAGAGATTAAGGCCGAAGAGTTAAAGGATGATAACTTTAGTCAGCCAATTGTACCTTATGTACCTCTTTCCTCTTGCATTCAAGATTGGGAGGAAGATGACTTGCTCAACAACAATTGCTAGTTTGATTGTATACATAGGTAAGTATTTCTAACCCTATTGGTCACCTTTGTCATAGCATACCTTTGCACTAGTTCTTCAGCTATTTTAGTCTACAACAAAACTCTTTGTAAGATCAATGTTTCACCCTCTTTCATTTTCTCTCTAAACTTGGTGATTCAATAGGTTCTTCCTCCGCATAAGTTATCTCTGCATTATCTACCACTCCTTCGTCAATGGCCCCTAGGTGACATTCAATGCTCAATGTTTTTCACCTCCATACTTGAAAACAAGTTCCTTTGACTAATCTCTTATCAAATCCTCTTTCATCCCTTTGGTATCCTTCATTGTAGTAAGAATTATGACTTCCTCTGTTTTTGTGGTAGAAACTTATGTCACCTCCCCCTTTGTGGTATGAGTTGTTATGCTCTGCATATGGTCATCCTTCTCTGCATCCTGATCCATGTTCTCTCTTCTCTGCAACACATGAATACTTTAGCCTATACAACCTTTTGAACATACAAGTAACATATTTCCATTCTAATACATCAATCCATCCACAATCCTTCTGTTTACAATTTGTCATAGGATTTCTCCTCTACATTTTATTCCAACACATTCTTTCAGAGTGATTTCTTAATCCACAGATTTTACAAGGGTATAGATCCCAACACATTTCATTCCCATGTCCATGTCTATTACAATGAGAACAATGCATACCTTTCCTTCCTTGAGCTGATTTGTTTGAACTTGTTACAACACCCTTATTCCCTTTACCTCTGATGTATCCTAGACCCTCATTTCTTGGTCTCATTATTGGCTCAATAGGGTCTCTAATTCCTTGCTAATGTTTTCCCAATCCTTCTCCTTCATATCTCATTCTTCTCATGATTTTGTAACCAACATTGTTTTAAGAACTGTCTTTGTCAACACCATCACCAACAATTATAGATTCAGTTGAATTTTTATCTTCAACCTCACCCTCCTTGTCTAAAGAAGCTTCTGTAGTATCACACAAATCCTTAGTATCACAAGAAACATCACAAAGTTTAGGCTTAGATCTTAGACTTTTGTTTTCCTTCCAGCATGCTACAAGTGATTGCTCTAACTAATTAAGTTATTCTTTCAATCTAATATTGCATTCTTTTGTAAATTGTTTTCCTTTTTCAACTTCTCCAAATTTTCCTCCAGATCTATGTTCCTCTTTTCAATCTTATCAAACAACCTGCATCCTTCTTCCAATTCTTCAAAACTCCTTTGGATATACTCAAATAACTTTAACTCTTCTTATAATTCTCCATTCTTCCTTTTTACATTTTCCAATTCTTCTTCAAGAGTATCATATTTGTCTTTTCCTAGTTCTCTTATCCTCTCCATCAATTCTGAGTTATATATTTTGATTTCACACAAATCTTCTTCTAGAATATCATTCTTACATATTAGGTTTTCATTTTCTTTCTTCACTCTTTTTCCAATCTTCCCCATTGAAACAAATTATACAAACAACTTAATGTGAAAAGCTTACTTGGATCTTTCTTGCCTTGATCTTCCTTCTATGGTGACACTTGTTATATTTTAAGGTTCCACACTTTCTTCCAACACTTTCTATCTTCCCAATAGATTTGCAACCTGCTCTTATACCACTTGACGTAGTCAAGGTAGGAGGGTCCAATGAAGGATTGTCTATCCTTGTAGCCTTAACCAACCAACATCATGATCATGACAAAGATGTAATAGTAACATACAAGTAACAACAAAATGATAAGAGATGCTCATAAACACATGACACAAGATTTACCCTAGGGAAACCCTAAAAGGGAAAAACCCAACCTCAAAAGATCACTTCTCATTATATTAGAACTCCAAATCTCATTACATATGTATCTAGAGCTTTTCATGTGCTAGGCCATAGACTAGGCTTACAAAAGGTTCATAACACAACATTGCATTTGCATCATTCTTCCATGTCTTCTAGCTTTCCTCTTCTCCTTTCTCTATTATCTTCTCTGCATCTTCTTCTACTCTCCGCTGTAACCTTTTTACTTCCACCCTTTTCTACTCTAAAATAATCTTAATTAATGCTTATATATATCATTCTCAAGTCTCCCAAATTACCCATGTTGGCTTATAAGGTGGCACATAACTCTAGGCCATATGAAACCTGTAGTTCTTCTTACATATGTCAGCTCTAAATCAATTGTAGTAATGCCAGAATGAAGTATCATCTTGTGGTTCTCAACATAAGCTCTACTAGACCCAACTTTGCTCAGTACAATCTTAGTTCTTGACGTATACTCCCAAATCACTAGCACAAGATCCTAGACTTCCTCACAATCATCCTTCTTGTAGTCTGGTAATACAGTCTTCACTCTAATGTCTCTAGATATTGTTGTGGTAAATCAAATCTCCTTAAACATAGATATAATATAGCTCTTGACTTGCTCCACTTAACTTCTAAATCGTGAGACCTAATACCCAATTGCGGTAGAATGCGGTAGGTTCCAATGTCTCCCTGATAACTAGTTACACAGTCTTGACTCAGACGCTTCCACATTTCTTTATGATGATCCATAACTTATAAAACTTGGTAATGTCATGTCTCCTACCCTATTCTACATACTCTCCAAATTGCATGACCGTACACTCATCTATGGTAGAATGCGCTAGTCCCCAAGGTCACTTCTAGTACCCTGCAACTCAACATCAATTGACCCAATTCACTGAATGACTTCTAGATGCTCCTGCATCATAGATGAACCTAGATCTATAGAAGAGGCATTAGGTATGAATGATGTAGAGTCTTGGAAGATTGTTATGGATGAAGAAATGATAACTTTGAAAAATAATGATACATGGGACCCAGTGCCAGTGCTTGAAGGACAAAAAATATGTTGGTTGCAAATGGGTGTTCAAGAAAAATATTGGTTCAGATAGAGGTATTAAGAAGTACAAAGCATGGTTGTTTGTGAAAGGTTACTCCCAGGTTGAGGGTGTTGATTACAGTGAGATATTTTCTCCTGTTGCAAAAATGACATCCATTAGATTCTTGCTTTCTATTGTTGTTGCTTATGATCTGGAGGTTGAGCAAATGGATGTGAAAATGACATTCCTTTATGGTGATTTGGAGGAGGATATTTATATGACACAGCCAAAGCACTACATGGGGAACAGTAAAAGTAATTTGGTTTGTAAATTGAAGAAATATTTGTATGGCCTCAAACAAAGTCCTAGGATGTGGTACCAGAAATTTGATAAATATGTGTTGAGTTTGGGATTTGAGCATTCTAAATCTGATCACTGTGTTTATAATAAATCCGATGGTGATCATTTCTTGTTTATTGCATTATATGTTGATGATATGTTATTTATTGGTAAAGGGAAAGGAATGCTTTTAGAACTAAAGTTTGAACTTGCAGCTAAATTTGAAATGAAAATCTTGGTGTAGCTAAACACATTCTTGGGATGGAAATAAGAAGAGATAGAGTGAACAGAAAACTATGTCTTGGCTAGAGTAAGTATGTCAATTCATTTTTATAGAGGTTTAACATGCATGATTTTAGACTGTTATGTGTTCTTTTTATAGTTGGAATGAAGTTATATACTTCACAATGTCCAACATCCCCATCAGACTATTATGTTAGAAAAGATGACTTATCTTAAAATCCTAAACTAGGTCAAACCCTCTTCTACATGAATATTGGAACACAAACCAAGGAGACTCAATACTCATCTACCATCCTCAAAGGAGAGCTAAGAGGTCTTGTGATTGGTCCCTTTGTTTCCAAGGAGAGAGATCTTATGACTAATTACTAAATCTAGCGTTTCTAGGGCCAAAATAGAGAAAATAGGAGTTTCAGACCTGAAACCATCGGTAACCCAGAAAGTTGCGGCAGGGAGGGGCCAAACAGAGCTATGAGAGCCTGATTCTAGAAGGTTTTGGTCAACCAAACAAGTGGGTCAAGGGTGTTACCTGTGCCCTAGTCCTTGACCATAAGTTTCCATTTGACTGTGGTCATATCTAAGTCTTCTGCCCTCTTGCAACTTGTCTCTATCATAAACCTTTGATCACAACCTACACACATGAAACAAGGAAGAATGTTGGGTGCTATTTAGGATCTTTCCTAAGTCAAGCCCTGTGAATGGTGTTTCCACTTCCACAATAGCAATGATAACAGATCAAATAGTATGTGCCCTAGGAGGGTAGATGCAAATCTGAAGTAGAATGGAATGCTATAATAAAGCATGAAGGAGTCACCATGAGCATGGAAACCCTAGCTTTCTTCATGTGGCATCACAACTTGACTCAATAAGTTGTTTTAGCCCCAAAGAAGTAGAGAGATCTTCACAAGACCTACAAGAAGTTAGTACAACAACAATCCACCGTAAAAAGCTTTAGAGAAGAATAGAGAGCATGAGAGAGAGAGAGAGTGGTAGAGTGCTTAGAATCATTAGTCATTCAAATGAATAGAGAAACTTCCTTTTATATGCATTCCCGTCAATTGTCAAGAAATTAAACCAAATGCGATCAACATGAATAAACATTAGAGATGTCAAAAGCTATCATAACCTTAATTTATCCCCAAGCTAAAGGAGGGCCTAGGCACTGGGTGCCCTTGTCTTTTAGCCCTCATAAACTCTGGGATGAACTTAATTAAGTGTGCTTAGTCCCATTCTAAAGTCATATTTCAGGTTTTATGCATTGGGATTAAGAATGAATTGTTTTAGGTCCACTCAGGTGCTAAACTAGGTGTAAAATGGCAAGGGTAAACATTTTACTCCGTAACATTTAGCCCACACTTTAGTGTGGACATGATCTTATGCTCATACTCACACTAAAGTATGAAGAGGACATATTTCAATCACAACAAACATAGAAGTCATAGAATGTCACCAAGTTTGGGAGTTGCACAAGCCCCCAAGCTTAGGATTCTATGAATCTAGAAGAATTGCATACACATAAGACACAAGGTATAATTTATACATACATGAAGCACTTATAAAACATGAGACAAGACAAGACATACACAAGGCATACACTTAAGTGGTCACAATGTATACATGCAATACATAAAGCATAGATGCCATACACAACATATACACACAATACACAAAGTATATACGCCATACACAAAGTATACACGTCATACACAAAGTATACACGTCATACACAAAGTATACACACCATACACAAAGTATACATAGAATACACATGAAACACACATGGAATACATGCAAAACACTCGAGAGGCATACATAAAGAATACATAGAGAATACAAGCGAAGCACACGAGAGGCATGAAGAATACATAGAGGATAAGAATATATGAGGACAATACATGCATCATACAAAAACCACAAGAAGCACATAATGGAAGACCTTGAGTCAGCATGAAAAAAGAGACCTTAATCTGAAAGGTTGTCTCAATCATCATGCATCATTCCTCAAGATGTGATAAGAAGAATGCTAAGAGGTGGTTAGTTAGAAAATGAGAAGCATAAGAGGAATAATACACATCAAGAGAAGTGTTTCCACTCAAGGGAATACACAACCCACCTCCCACAAGAGGATTTACATGAAGTCTTGCAGAATAAGAAGGTGAAGCAACCTTACCTAATCGTAATGATGTAGGTACTCAAGCCAAAATCTAGTTGGTGGCACAACCCTTCTTCCAAACATACAATACTTCAACCATGAAAAGAAAGATAGACTCAAGATCTTGCCTCCAAGCACTTTCCAAGAGAAATGTCTATCTCTGGCAAGATGCATCAAATATAATCAAATGAGAGTAGATGCATGGTGTATAACAAAGTGAATATCATGATATATGCCCCCACCTTAAAGCGATTGCTTACTCCTTCAGAGAGTAATTGCCTTTAAGGTAGAATAATGAAGAAATATAAAACAGGCATGAGAACTTTCTAAAAGCACATGCCCAAATGATACGTGTTCTCAAAAGCTACATCAACACAAGAGGTTGCCCCTAGGATTAGTAAAAAGGTGCCACATAAATAAAATATCATAACTATCAATATGACAGAGGAAGGATCACATGAAAGTATAGTACACATAAATTGAATCAACATGAAAGGATCCTAAATCATCCAAAAGAAAAATAAGAACATTGCAAATTACGCCATATAGAATAATGAAGATACACATAGAGGAATGTCACAATGGGTTTGTTCTCCTTGTATCCTTGTGCTAACAAGAACTTCAAGGGTCATCCAAAGAGGACTAACAATCAACAACACATACTTCAAACAACACAATACGAGGATAACAATAGTACATACAAGCATAAGAAAAATGAGGAGGGACCACACTTGTGAGTCGGCCTATAACAAGTCATCCTCCCCCAACTTGCCTATTATAAAATGGATGGAGGACAATGTGCTATAGGGACTACATCAAGCATGGTGAAAAGTGCTAGAGCCATATTGTGTTCAAAGTTGTTGAATTTTTTCACCCAAGGCTCGACATTCCTTAGTGGAATGGCCAAGCACTTGATGATATGCACAATAATGAGGTGTTGAATGATTATTTATTTTTGTGTGTTGGAGGGGGAAGAGTGATCAAATGGTCCTTGAGTAGACTCTTCAAAATACTCCCCTATTGAGATTGAAGTAGAGAATCACTTAGAGTAGGAAGTAACCCCTTTTTTGTGAACATGGTGGAGGGAACATAGGAGAAGGTCATAAACCTACACCTACTTTAGAAAAGTGTAGTGTTGGTTTCACAGGTTCCTTAATTCCTTGTTCTTTGCATCCTAACCCATTTCCATTATATCCTTTTTTAGAAATAATTTTGAATCGACACCCATAACACATTTCCAAATCTGAAGGAAGAGGAAAGACTATTATTAGCTTTGTTGAAATGAGAGGTGTGATCATGTGTTGAAGAAGAAGTGGATGGATCATACTTTTGATCATGGTGAGGAGGGCCAATCTTTGTTTCAACAAACCAATGGGGGTTGAAATCTAAATGGACCTTGTCATTACCAAGACATGTACTAGAAGAAGATGATCCATTAGATTTAAGCTTTTTAGATTGAGATGATATATCACAAATGGCCATCATGTATGTAGAAGAAAGTAGATCATCATCAATATCAAAAGTTCCATCGTCATTACTTTTGAGTTTAAGTTTTTTAAGAGCATGAGATTGTGTTAAATAAATTGCAATTACCTTCAAGGTTTTTGGGTGTGATGGTGAGATTTCATATTCAGTCATAAAGGTGGGTGTAAAATCTAACGAACCCCAATTGTAACCTAAGAACACGTTCAAAGGGCTGACACTATCCTGACAATTCCTATTGTTAGCAGTGTAGGGTAGTGGTTTGGCTTTTGTTAAAGAAGGGATCACATTATTTAAAGGAATTTGATGTCTTGCTTCCATTTTCAAGAAACTTTCTAGAATTGGATCGGCTTCAATTGTTTGGAGCTTATTGTCATAAACAAACTTGATTGATTGATGAAGGGTAGATGAGACTGCCCCCATGACATGAATCTAGGGTCTACCAAGAAGAAGATTGTATGAAAGATAACCAGGCATGAAATGAATAAGGGTAGATAAATTCATAGGTCCAACCTTAACATTTAAGGTGATTGTACCAAGTGATTGTCTACCAACATTATCAAAATCACAGATTTTGAGTTTATCTAGTTTTATGAGAGACTTATCAATGTTGATTTTAGGAAACAAGTCAATGCCCCAAACATTAAGACCTGACCCATTATCAATCATAGTATGATTTATTTTCATTCTATTAATGATGACAGATATCACGAGAGGATCATATTGGTTTTCAC
The DNA here is from genome assembly GCA_027924645.1 of Cunninghamia lanceolata. Classification (NCBI taxonomy): domain Eukaryota; kingdom Viridiplantae; phylum Streptophyta; class Pinopsida; order Cupressales; family Cupressaceae; genus Cunninghamia; species Cunninghamia lanceolata. The sequence continues at coordinate 2,249,298 of BSBN01000810.1, read as the reverse complement.
TTCTATGGGAGGTAATTCATGTTGTTTAAATAGGATATTCAATGTTGTTGCATGCATACAACTAAATAGAGATGCTACATCATTTAGTCTAACAGAAGGTGGAACAAATACCTTTTGTAGAGCCTCTTGGAGCATTCTATGGTATTTAGGTGATGTTTGTTTTAATTACCATAGAGAGATCTTAGCTGGAGTAGCACGAAGCTGATCGACAAGATCATATTCTCTACCAACATGTTGAGAAAGATGAGAGGTGGGGGAAGAAAAGGTTGAGAAGGTGGAAGATAAGTGGGCATGCTTGGTGCTTGCTTACTTTACTTGTTATTATGGGTGTTGTATCTATGAGCAACCACATGATAATGAGGTTATACACATTATGAACACCTTGATTCTTTTGAGTAATTTTCTTCAAGCAAAGTTGAAGATGTAACCGAGAGCTCAAGATGGTTTTCGAACACCTCAAACTATAATCACAAGTTTAGAGAAAGGAGGTAGATTAGGTGCCTCATGCATAATGATTTTAGGGATAATTTGAACATTGATGCACCTATCCAACATACCCTTAGTGGGTGGGATAGGTCTATTGATGATGATGGAATTTACATTGTTATCTTTTGAGAAATACAAGATTTAGGAGCAAACATGGAAAAAGTATGCTCAACATCTACCCGTGGGGGACTCCAAGTCATTGAAGGCTCTTTATCCACTAATGCTTCATCTTTTGAAGGGAGAGCATTGGAATGAAGAGAGGGTAGATTAATGTTATGAATTGTATCAATGATCTCATCCTCTTGAGCCAAAATATCCTCTTTCATAGGAGGAATCTTATGAGAGGAATCAAAAGGGTAATGACATAGTGATAGCTAAGTCAATGCCATGTGTATGGAAAGGAAGATCACTTTCAACATCTTTTTGAACAAAAGTGAACAATGATGTAAGGATAGGATAGAACATCTTAAAAGGAAATTTTGCATTTAAAAGAGGTGGGTTCACCAAAGAATGATGAACCACAACCAAACTAAGAGCCTGTTCTTGTAGTAGCTTTAAATAAAAGTGAAACATTTTGATGCTTTAGCTTTCTAAGGTAAAAAATGTGATATGGTACATCAATGTATAATCAGATTTGAGAATTAATTAATATCAGCAAAATTTCAAACAAGAGTTTATTGAACAAACCCTAAGTGTCAATCCAATATATCCTTCTCTAATCCAAAATATAAATTAAGTGTGCTTAGTCCAATTTTAAAGTCATCTTTCAGGTTTTATTCATCGGGATTAAGAATTAATTATTTTAGGTCCACCAATGTGCTAAACTAGGTGTAAAATGGCAAGGGTAAACATTTTACTCTATAACACAGAGATGGAAGACATGAGTAGAGTGCCTTACTAGAGTGCAGTTGGAAGTTTGATGTATGCTATGGTTTGTACTAGACCAGACATTGCCCAAGCAGTGGGAGTTCTTTCTAGATATATGTCTAATCCTGGTAGAGTTCATTAGGATGCAGTTAAAAGAGTCTTTAGATGTTTGCAGGGTACCTTAGAGTATTTCTTGTGTTATCATGGTAATTTGATAGGAGACATGCATTCCATTAATATTCATGGTTATGTGGATTCAGATTGGGCAGGTGATGTTGATAGTAGATGATCCTCCAGTGTTTATGTGTTTACTTTATTTGGTGGTGCAATTAAGTGGATGATTAAGCAATGGACTAGGGTTGCTTTGTCCACTACTGAAGCTAAGTATATGGAAGCTACTCATGCTTGTAAAGAAGCCATTTGGCTTAAGAGATTGTGTTCAGATATCAGAATAAAACAAGGTGTAGTGACAGTTAGAGTGTGATCTACCTAGCTAAGAACCCAACATTTCATGCCAAGACCAAGAACATTGATGTACAATATTATTTTGTTAGAGATATGGTCAAGGATGGTAGGGTGAAGCTAGTTAAGGTAGAGACTGTGATGAATGTTGCAGATTCATTAACTAAGCATATGAGCACAAATAAGTTTAGATGGTGTTCGGAGTCTATGGGCCTCTCAACCCCTAGCAATTAAATCATGGTGTTGATAATCCATTTTTTCTTGCAAGGTGTTCGACAAGTGGGAGAATGTTAGGAAAGGTGTCTCAACCTTTCAACTACAAAAGGTTTCTATTCTTCCTAATTTTGGTCTTTTCAAATACCCTTTAACTTGAAGAATGGTATAGAACTTTCAAAGTTTCTAAAAGGGGCTAAAAATGGCAGGGCTTACTATTTTTAGTAACTCTACATTTGAGCATGGATGGACCCAAAATTTTCCCAAAAAGGTACGAAATTGCCAAGTAAACATCTTGGGTGAGTTTTGACTCAAGATCATACCTAGATTGCAAGATATTAAAGTTTTCATTTTTTGAAACTCCTAGAAAAGTTTTGAACTCATATTTGATGCCCTCAGAGGTCCCTAAATGCACTAAAAGTTTTTTTAAATGGTGAATTTAGTTATAGTGTGATAGATCTCTTCACCATTTTTCTGACTCATCAAATGGTTCGTCAATAGGACACCCTAATCAAAAGTTATGGCCTCTGGAAGTTGGGCCTCCTGTTTTGGGAAATGTGAAAATGTGTTGGACACTTAAAAGAGTTGTAAAGGGGAGAGTTACACATGTTGGTGTGTGATTTTGCACATCACAAGGCATCTTTAATTAGAGATATTTTGGGCACCACTTTTGGGTGGTTTTGGCTCATGGTTTTGTAATTACTGTTGATGGTTTACTGTATTGTATCTCCTATATATCAGAAGCTTGAGATGGAGGTTGTGTGTAAGAGTCTTATAGATGTTGACTTGCCTCCTGTTAAGGGAAAATTGGAGTAAACATGAATAATCAATATATCAATATCAATAATACCCAAAACTCAACGAAAAAGGAAATAATCAAGATCAAACAAACAAAGATGAAAACCTTTGCAAACCTCAATACTTCATAGCTTCTGTTGATTACCTATCTCAACTAATATTGCATGTATGAATAAGGCCCTCAGAGAGTGCACTTTGTTGCTATTCCAAGATTGTCAATGGAGAATGGCTATGATAATGCTTTGTAATGAAGATGAGCTTCACAACAATGGTAGTGATATGGTAACAAGTTGATCACAAGCAAAATGAATGATGTGGGTGCCAAAGGCGCACTATAATTCCTACATAGTAACAATACTAAAAGCTTGGATGAATAAAATGGAGGAATTGGGCTCAATTTATAGAGTTGTGAGAGAAGATCAATAGTATAGAAAGAATGAGAAGATCAACGGTTGAGAACGGTTGAGGAATGTGCACGAATAAGAAGAAGACATGTGTCTTGCTGTATTTTGCATGAGAGGAATTAATATAATAGAAGAATGATTTAACTGAAGAGATTAAATCAATTAAAAGAATAGATCAATTAGTTAAGAGAATAGAACTAGAGGATGGAAATTGCACGAGGATGAGAAGATATTTTAGCTCAATTAAATATTTAGAATATTCAATTGCATGTGCACAAGGATTGAATTATATTTAGAGATAACTCAATTTAGAAGAAAAGGAAAAATTAAATAAATATTTGATTTATTTATATTTAGAGAAGATATTATTGGAATAAATAGTTAAATAATTGATATTATTTAATTTAGAATGAATTTGGAAGAACTAATTAAATAATTGGTATTATTTAATTTGTTGGAGGAATTAGAAGAATTTAGAAATTGAATTAAATAAATTGATTTTATTTAATTGTTTGGAGAATATGAATCAAATAAATAAATTTGTTTGTTTATTTATTTATTTATTTTATTGGTAATTTGTTTGTTTATTTATTGATAGAGGAATTTGACTTAAATAAATATTAAGAATATTTATTTGGACAAAGTCATGTCATTTTTAGGCGTATACACCTCCAAATCTCTGGTTGGTTATACTCTTGTCAAATCTTGCTCTGCAAGTATATTGTAATCTTCTAGATTCCTGAATAATATAATGGGTGGCTTTGGAGTGTGGGGTTTTTCTCTTGAAAGGGTTTCCCCATGTAATTATTGTGTTGTGGTATGATTGCTATTTGTGTTTATTTCTGTAACTACTGTAAAGATCTAAAAAGTTCTGCTTATCCCTTCCCTTGAGATTAGTGTAGGAATTTGTTTTGCTACCTTAGCTTCCTTACATATAGCTTTTTTGTGTCCAACACGTTTTTGCATTTTCCAATATGGGAGGCCCAACTATTAGAGGCCATAACTTTTGATTCGAAAGTCTGATTCAACCCTTTTTTAAATTGAAGAGCTTGAAGAGATCTATGCATCAACACCCTCGATGGAAATTTGGTGCAGTCACGGTAGGAGGGTTCACAGAATGAAATATCTGGACCATGCAGCAAGAGTAAACACAACAGAAATAACTCATAGAAATGGAACAAATGCAGATTCAGTCATTCAATATATCAAAGAATTCAAATACAATCAGGCTAGCAACATGCAGGTTTATAATTAGGGCTCACAGGCTTGATTACATACATGCACAAGATAAGGCTTTGAAGCTCCCTTCGCATAAAATCCAAATTATCATTTGTCACTATATCATGAACTTGATCATTACTTTCCTGATGATCTATTACATCTTTATATATCATGTCCAAACCAATAGATTCCTCTGCATCAACTAAGGAAGGTCACAAACTCTAATGAAGAGTTGTAATGTGTTCATAGGTAGGTCGGACCTAAATCCATAGAACACTTCCTCAAATCAATGGAACAACATGTGGACCCTTAGGGAAGGTCAGCCATGAACCAAAGGATGTTGAATGATGTGTCATTAAGATCCGCAAGTCAAGAAATGATCTACAAGCCTTCTCCTTTAGCTGATTATCAGGAACTGTTAGAATGCTCTACATTGAGAAAACAATCAACTTTTGATAGTGATATCTTTCTGATGACTAATCCAAATGCTCTAAATTCTTGATATGATGTAGATGAATGAATGTAGGTGCTAAGTCTAGATCCACAAGATGTGAATTGCCAAAACCAGACCACAAGGTGAAACTGCTTCTAACTGAACTGCCTGAATTGAACTGGAAAAAAATGAAAGACTTGCAATGCAAACAAACTCAAATGCAAATGTTTTTGGTTGATGCAATATTGCTCTTGAACCAAGGATGCTCCTGCATCAAACATCCGAGGTTATTGAAAAAGTGAGTCCCTCACTTTGCTGGGGCTAGGGGAGAACCAAGACGGTCTACCTCAGCCTAAGAAATCCATGATGAATCTTCTTCCGGTCTTCCTTTCCACTTCACAAGATATTCTTTATATTGTCTTCCCCTAGTGTTGTGCCCAACTCTACTGTCAAAAATGTCTTCAATCTATTCTGGTGCTTTGTGTGGTAACTGCTTCTTCAAGTCTTCTTCCATGATGTCACTAAACTCTACTTCATGATATTGATATATGTCTGCAATGTTGAAAATAGGTGATATACCCAAGGTCTATGGTAATTCAACTTCATATGAATTTCCTGAATCAAATTTCTGGAGTATCTTACAAGGTCCAAACTTCTTCATCTTCAACTTGTTATATGTCCCAACTAGAAATCTTTCTTTTCTCAAGTACACCATTATTTCATCTCCAACTTCAATTTCTTTAGGTCTTCTCTTCTCATTTGCCTTCTCTTTGTACTTACTATTCATATCCACCAAAGTCTTCTTCACCTGGTTATGCACTGTCTTCATATGATCTACAAATTCTTCTACTTCTGCACTTCTCTTTTCTGTTGTGCTGATATCTCTCAGTTCTGCAACTCCTCTAGGATTCACTCCTTTAACGATCTCAAAAGGTGTTCTTCTAGTACTCCTATTTACTGAATTGTTATATGCAAACTCTTCTTGTGAAAGAATCAAATCCCAACTTCCAGCTTTCTCTCCAACCAAACATCTCAACATGTTTCCCAAACTCCTATTCACTACCTCTGTCTGTTCATTTGTCTGTGGATGAAAAGTAGAATTGAACTTCAAATTTGTCTTCACCTTCTTCCAAAGTGTCTTCCAAAAGTATCCAAAAAACTTTGTATCTTTGTCTGAAACTATACTCTTAGGTAATCCATGCAATCTCACAATCTCTTTGAAAAATGGGTCAGCTACATGCACTGCATCAGTTGTCTTCTTACAAGGTATGAAATGAGCCATCTTTGAAAATCTATCAACCACTACAAATATTGAATCATGTCCTCTCTGTGTCTTAGACAATCCTATTACAAAATCCATGCTTATTTCTTCCCAAGGTCTCTCCGGTATTGTCAAAGGTTTATACAATCCAGTGTTTTGACTACTCCCTTTTGCAACTTGACAAACTCTACAACTCTGCACAAATCACCAAACATACTTATGTATCTGAGGCCAAAAGTAATTTTCACTTACCAAAGCCACTGTCTTGTCAATGCCAAAGTGTTCTGCCAATCCACCACTATGCTTCTCCTTGATCAAATTATCCCTCATTGAACTTCTAGGTATGCATAACTGACTTCCTTTGAACAACATATCTTCTTGAATGAAATAGTCCAACCACTTACTTCTATTTGTCACAACAAGTTCTTTACATGTTTTCCAAGGTTCTACAAAATTAGTGTCTCCCTCATACATGTTATTCAATTCATCAAAACCCAACACTTCAACTCTCATCTCTGTCAACAAGTTTCTTCTTCTACTCAAGGCATCAACAACTTTGTTTGATTTTCCACTCCTATGTTTCAACACAAAAGTATAACTCTAAATGAACTCTACCCATCTCGTATGTCTTTGATTCAACTTGCCTTGACTATTCAAATATTGCAAAGCTTGATGATCTGTATACAACACAAACTCCTTAGGCAACAAGTAATGTCTCCACTTTTTCAAGGCTTGGATTATGGCATAGAACTCTTAATCATAAACTAAATATCTTCTCCTTGCATCATTCAACTTCTCACTAAAATATACTATAGGTCTACCTTCTTGACTTAAGACTGCTCCTATTGCATTTCCACTCGTATAACAATCAACTTGAAATACCTTATTGAAATCTGGTAATACCAAAACAGGTTGCTCTGTCACATTCTACTTCAACAACTCAAAACTTTTATCTGCTCCTGATGTCCACTTGAAATCCTTTCTGTCACCTCTCATTGTCTCTGTCATAGAGTTACAAACTGAACTAAAATTTCTAATGAACTTCCGGTAGAAACTAGCCAATCCATAAAATGATCTAACCTCTCCAATGCTCTCTAGTGTAGGCCATTCAACAATTGCTCTCACTTTCTCAGGGTCCATCTTTAATCCTTCTGCAGAAATCACAAATCCCAAATATACCAATTCTTCCTTCATGAAACTACACTTCTTGATGTTTATCAGCAATTTCTCCTCTCTCAACCTCTGCAAAACTTGTCTAATATGCCATAGATGTTCTTCTTTTGTTTTACTGAAAATCAAAATATCATCCAGGTACACAATTACAAACTTACCCAAGAATTTCTTCAAGACTTCATTCATCAACCTCATGAAAGTACTCAGTGCATTTGTCAGTCCAAAAGGCATCACTAACATTCATACAATCCTTCATTTGTCTTAAAATCAGTCTTCCTTTCATCACCTTCTCTGATTCTAATCTGATGGTATCCACTCTTCAAATCTATCTTTGTGAAATATTTTTTTCCACTTAAACAATCCATAATATCATCCATCCTAGGTAAAGGAAATATATACTTAACTGTGATCTTATTTATTGCTCTGGAATCAGTACACATTCTCCATTCTCCATCCTTTTTCGGTGCAAGCACTGCATGTACTACACAAGGGCTCAAACTTTCTCTGATCAAACCTTTCCTCAACAACTCTTGTATTTGTCTATTCAATTCTTCATTCTCTGCCGCTATCATCCGGTGTGCTGCTTTGTTAGGCAAACTTGCTCCCAGTATAAGATCCATGTGAGGACTGATACTCCTTATAGGTGGTAATCCTTTAGGTATATTATCTGATATGATGTCTTTATACTCTACCAACAACTCTCTTATCTCATCCGGTTTGGTTTCTTTCTTCACTACTTTAGGCGTTTTAGGAATCAAGGCATAACACATACTTTCCTATTTCAAACCATCCAGAAATTTCCTTCCATCTACCAAACAAATTCTAGCATTCCCACATACTTCACTCTTAGGATCATCCTCTAAAGGAATCAAAGTAATTCTCTTTCCATTTGTTGTTATATTATATGTATTCTTTCTCCCATCATGCATAGCTTTTCTATCATATTGCCAAGGTCTACACAACAAGATATGACAAACATCCATGGGCATAATATCACACAAGACTTCATCATGATAAGACCCAATATGAAATTTCACCAAATATTGTTCACTCATAGTACCTTATGATCATCCTGAATCCATGCTATCTAATATGTCTTAGGGTGTTTCAATCTTTCCAACATTAGCTTAGTCACCATCTCCTCTGAAACTAGGTTATCTAAACTACCACTATCAATTACAACTTTCCAACACTTACCTCCAGATTTGTATCTAGTTCTAAACAGACTTTTCCTCTATGATGGTTCCTCATTTGCCTCTATTTTAAATAGTGCTCTCCTCATCACCAATGATTCTCCTTTCTCAGGTTTACCAATAGAACTGGGTGATTCAACAGGTTCTTCTTCAGCATAGGTTGTTCTTCCACTATTTTCTGTCCTCTTGCTTGTACTACCCTGATTACATTCAAATGCTCTATGTCCTTCACCTCCACACTTGAAACAAGTACCTTTGAATGTCCTTGTATCAAATCCTCTCCCTTCTCTTCTATATCCTTCATTTCGATATGCACTAGGGTTTCCTCTCCAGTAAAAATTTCAGTCATCTCTCCGATAGGCAATGTTATCACTGTCATCCTTCTTAAATGGGATGTTAAACTTGTTATGCTCTACAAATGATCTATCACATCCAGAAAATGGTCTTCCTCTCTGAAATTTACCTCCTTTGCCTCTTTGTCTCTGATCATGCTTCTTATTCAACTTCTCTTCAACTTTCAGGGCAAACTGATATGCTTCTTCCAAAGATGCCATTCTTACCAAGCTTAGTTCTTCTTGAATGTTCAATCTTAATCCATTGATGTATCTAGCCACTTTCTCCTTGCTTGCTTCACTATGTCCTATCCTTATGATCATCTTATGAAATTCTTCAGTATACTCCTTCATAGATTTCTCCTTTTGTCTCAGGTTCTGCAATCTTTTCAACAATTCCAACTCACAGTTAGCAAGTATGAACTGATTCTTCAACTTTTTCACCATTCGGTCCTACTTTGTAATCTTTTCTTTTCCTCTTCTATTTCTTTCCAACTGAACTTCTTTCCACCATATAGCAGCATGTTCTTTCAACTTTGTCTTTGCAAATTTCACTTTCTCTGGATCTTCAATTTCTTCATATTCAAAGTATTCTTCCAGGTCATTTATCTAGTCAATCAATTCTTCAGGATTCAAATTACCAGTGTAGTTCAGTACATCAACTCTAGGTCTTTTTCCAATCTTTGAAATAGATTGCAACATATTTATCTGATCTGATTCTTCTTCTTCATTACCTTCTAGGGTTTCACCAATTTGTTCAGTAGATTGAAATTCTTCCTCATCATCACTTTCAACATTAGGTCTAGGTGTCAATCCTCTTCGCCTATCTTCCTCAACAAGGTCCAAACAAATTCACATTGTTCTCATCAATTCCATCATCTCATCCATTCTATTATCCATTGTACCAACAAGAGGAACTCTTCACAGTGACATCTTCCTAGGATCAAGTGCAAACTACCTCAGGTTCGACGATCGGGCTATAAGCGACAACTACCACTCAATCGACAATTGGTTGTGCACACGTAACCTACCTCAGATCAGCAATCTTCTTACAACAAGATCTTATGGAATCCCCTTCTCCAATTTTGCTCCAAAGAATCAAACTTTCGCTCTAATACCACTTGGTGTAGTCATGGTAGGAGGGTTCATAGAATGAACTATCCGGACTATGCAGCAAAAGTAAACACAACGAAAACAACTCAAAGAAATGGAACAAATGTAGATTCAGTCATTCAATATATCAAAGAATTCAAATACAATCAGGCCGGTAACATGTGGGCTTACAATTAGGGCTCATAGGCCTAATTACATACATGCGCAAGATAAGGTTTTGAAACTCCCTTCACATAAAATTCAAATTATCAGCTATCACTATATCATGAACTTGATCACTACTTTTCTAAGGATCTATTACATCTTTATATATCATCTCTGGACCAATAGATTCGTCTACGTTGGCTAAGGAAGGTCACAAACTCCAATGAAGAGCTATAACGTGTTCACAGGTAGGTCGGACCTAAATGCATAGAACACATCCTCAAATGAATGGAACAACATACGGACCCTTGGGGAAGGTCAGCCACGAACCAAAGGAAGTTGAATGATGTGTCATTGAGATCCACAAGTCAAGGAATGATCCGCAAGCCTTCTCCTTTAGCTGATTATTAGGAACTGCTAGAATGCTCTGCATTGAGAAAACAATCAACTTCTGATAGCGATATCTTTTCGGAGACTAATCCAAATGCTCTGAATTCTTGATATGATGTAGATGAATGAATGTAGATGCTAAGTCTAGATCCGCAAGATGTGAATTTCCAAAACTGGACCATAAGCTAAAACTGCTTCTGACTGAACTGCCTGAACTAAATTGAAATGCAAATATTTTTGGTTGATACAAGATTGCTCTTGAACCAAGGATGCTCCTGCATCAAAATTCCTAACAACCTAAAATTTTTATTTTGTCCAAAAACTAACCCTATAGCCTAGAAATTGAGTTTATTCAATTTTATAACTAAAAAATCACACCTTTTGTAATTTGCAAGGTTGAGACACCTTTCCTAACATATTCCCACTTATCTAACACCTTGCAAGAGCAAACGGAGTATCAACACCATGATTTAATTTCTAGGGGCTAAGAGGCCAATAGACTCCTAACAGCATCTAAAATTCTATGTGTTCACAGGATTAGTTAATGAATCTGCAACATTCATCAAAGTTTTTACCTTAAGTAGCTTCACCTTGCCATCCTTGACCATACCTCTGACAAAATGATATTGTACATCAATGTGCTTGGTCCTAGAATGAAATGGCAGGTTCTCAGGTTCTTAGCTAGGCATATAACACTTTGAATGTCACAATAAACTGTCACTGCACCTTGTTTTAATCCAATATCTAAATATAGTCTCTTAAGCCAAATGGATTCTTTACAAGTGTGAGTAGCTGCCATATACTCAACCTCAATAGTGGATAAAGAAACCACATCCTGTCACTTACTCATCCAGTTAATTGCACCACTAAATAAAGTAAACACATAAGCATTGGTGGATCTTCTACTATCAACATCACCTACTCAATCTAAATCCACATAACCATGAATATCAAGGGAATTCCCATCTCCTATCAAATTACCATGATAACATAAAGAATACTCTGAGGTACCCGTAAATATCTAAAGACTATTTTAACTATATCCCAATGAACTCTACTAGAATTAAACATATGTCTAGAAAGAACTCACACTACTTAAGAAATGTCTAGTCTAGTGCATACCATAACATACATCAAACTTTCGATTGCACTCTAGTAAGGAACTCTGCTCATGTCTTCCATATCCAATGGGGATGTTGGACATTGTGAAGTAGATAACTTCATTCCAACTATAAGTGAAACATAATGGTCTAGAATTTTGCATGTTAAACCTTTGTAAAACTAAATTGACATACTCTAGCCAAGCCATAGTTTTCTATTCACTCTATCTCTTCTAATTTCCATCCCAAGAATGTGTTTAACTACACCAAGGTCTTTCATTTCAAATTTAGTTGCAAGTTGAGACTTTAGTTTTGAAATCATTCATTTCCCTTTACCAATAAATAACATATCATCAACATATAATGCAATAATTAGGAAGTGATCACCATCATATTTATAGTAAACACAATGATCTAATTTAGAATGCTCAAATCCCAAACTCAACACATATGTATCAAATTTTTTGTACCACATCCTAGGACTATGTTTGAGGCCATACAAAAATTTCTTCAATTTACAAACCAAATTACTTTTTACCTTTCACCATGTAGTGCTTTGGCTATGTCATATAAATATCCTTCTCCAAATCACCATGAAGGAATGACATTTTCACATCCATTTGTTCAACCTCTAGATCATAAGTTTCTGCAATAGAAAGAAAGAATATAATGGATATCATTTTCACAACAGGAGAAAATATCTCACCTTAATCAACACTCTCAAGGTCTGAGAGTAACCTTTCGCAACCAACTGTGCTTTATACTTCTCAATACCTCCATCTAAACCAATCTTTTCTTGAACACCCATTTATAGCCAACAGGTTTTCATCCTTCAGGCCATGGTACTAGATAATGTCTCATTATTTTTCAAAGATATCATTTCTTCATCTAGGGAAATCTTCTAGGATTCTACGTTATTCATACCTAATGCCTCTTCTATAGATCTTGGTTCATCCATGTTAGTATTCAAAGAAAAAATACATTTATAGTCATCAGGTGAATACCTTTTAGGTGGTTGTCTATGCCTTGTAGATCTTCAAACACGCTGAGTTGGAGGTTCTTCCTCCTCTTTCAAATATTCAAAGCTAAAGGAGCTCTCCTCAACTTCTTGTCTATCTTGGGGTCTTGATTCAACTTTCTCAGGCATAGAAGGAAGTTGAATTACATCTTTCTATTCACTTTGTTATGGCTACAATCTAATAGAGGAAGACTTAGTTTCTCTAATATCACACTTCGACTATACAAAACCTTATATATAGTAGGATCCCAAAGATTGTATCCTTTCACACCATAATTATACCCAATGAAGATACATTTCATAACCTTGTTTTCCAACTTTGTTCACTTCTCCTTTGTCACATGTGCATATGACTCATAACCAAAAACTCTAAGATGTCTCAATGAAGGCTTGTAACCCTACCATGCCTTCATAGGTGTTTTATCAACAAGAGCTAATGTAGGAGACATGTTAATTAGGTAGCAAGTAGTGGCAATAGTTTCAACCCAAAACCTTTGTTCTATACTAGCACCACTAAGCATACTCCTAGCTTTCTCCATTAGTGTCTTGTTCATTCTTCCTACAACTCCATTCTATTGTGGAGAATATGGAGTTGTCTTTTGTCTCTAAATGCCACAATATTTACATAATTTGTCAAAATTGCTAGAAAAAAATTCACCACCATTGTTAGTCCTCAAACATTTTATTTTCTTTCCATTCTGCAACTCAACCATTGCTTTAAATCTTTAAATTGATTGAAAACTTCATATTTACTCTTTAGAAAGTTTACCCATGTCCTATTATAATCATCAATAAATGAAGCATAATATGTGGATTTTTCAATGGAAGGAACAATTACAGGACCAAACACATCAGAATGAATAAGATCCAATACACCATAAGATTTATGAGAACTCGAGTAAAATTGGATGCAATTTTATTTACCATAAATACAATGCTCACAGAAATTAAAATCAAGATTACAATCAGTCAACCCTTCAACAATGTTTTTATTTTTCAAGGTTCTTAGACCCTTTTCTCCAATGCGGCCTAATCTTTGGTGCCATAACATAGTATTCTTTGTAGGTAATTTTGATTTAGAAGAAAGAGCATCCTTAGGTACCCAGAAGCCATGACCATCTGTTGAAGAGGAAACCCTCACTTTTTCCAATGATCTAGTCATAGACTTGATTTTCATAAAAGTACTATTGCATTCAATAGTGTATGCATCAAATATTATACAATGTGCCAAATTTTACACCTATAGTGATCACCATAGCACCTCAAACCATCTTGCATCATGAATCAGAAAAGACTACTTGCACATCCACATCTATTAGTTTTCTCATAGATAATAAATTTTATGTTAACCCAAGGATATGCAACACACCATTAATATTTTTTACTCTAGCATTAGGAATTCTAATTTTAACTTTACCATGGCCAAAGATATTTAAATGAGAATCATCACCCAAGTACACCTTACCTCCATCAAATTCTTCATATTTAGAAAACCAATCTGTATTAGGGGTCATATGGAAAGATGCACCTAAGTCAATTAACCATGCATCATTATATGCATATACGGTCAAAGTTGTAATAAACCCATCACCATCTTCCTTCTTGTACTCAGGATCAAAATCAAATTGCTTCTTTTTCTTCTTATTTTCTTCTTTGCACTCCTTATGGAAGTGTCCAAGCTTACCACAATTCTAGGAAATAACTTTGGACTTTCCAAGAGTTTTGGATCTCCCCTTACACTTGAATTTGTCATGTTTCTTGCTCTTCTTGTCTTTTTTGTTAGGTCTTCCATGAACATTTAGGGCCTCTTTAGCACTAATGGATACCTTCCTCTTCATCTCTTTAGAAAGTAAAGAACCCACAACATCTTCAACTTTCAAGACAATAGAAGTACTCCCAATACCCATAATAAGAGAATCTCATGAATCAAGCAAAGAACAAAGCAGAATTTGACATCTCTCCTCCTCATCCATTTTTACACCAATTGATGCCAATTGAGCCACCAAAATATTGAATGCTTCTAGGTGGTATGCAATTCGTCTACCCTCTTCCATTCTCAATGAATACAACTTGTCCCTCAAGAAAATCTTGTTCACTAAAGATTTGACTTGATATATCTCACCAAGTTTCTTCCATAGTTTCTTTGCAGAGGACTCTTCATGGACATTGATTAAAACAAAGTCTAGCATACACAATCTAATTAGACCCTTGGCTTTACATTCCATAACATCATATTGAGCAACAAAAGAAGCATTTATAGGCCTTGAAACATGCTCATCAACAACATCCCATAGATCTTCCATCTTCAACTTCCACATCTCAAAATTGTTACTAGAAAACTTTGGTACTTCTATTCTCCCTAATTTGCTCGTCATCTAAAAATTCCTACAACAAGATCACAAAGTATCTTCTATACAAGATCCCACTCAAAATTAGATTAGTTCAAAAAATTCAACAACTCACAACTAAAACAAAAGGTGATCAAGATTTGATACCACTTGTAAGGAAGTTAAGATAGCAAAACAACTTCCTACACTAATCTTGAGAGGAGGGTTATGCAAAACTTTGTAGATCTTTACAATAGTTATAGAAATTATACAAAAATAAACATAAATAGCAATTATACCACAAACATAGTGATTTATGTGGGGAAAACCCTTTCGAGAGAAAAACCCCACACTCCAAAAGCAGCCCAATATATTATTCAAAAATCTTAACAAGATTACAATATACTTGCAAAGAAAGATTTCATAGGAGTATCACCAACTAGAGATCTAGAGGAAACACAACATCTATAAGACTCTCGCACATAATTTCCATCTCAAGAACCTTATATATAGGAGATACAATACATGAAACCATCAAATGGTATATACAAAACCATGAGCTAAAACCATCCAAAAGTGGCACCCAAATCCTTAGGGTTCCATTATCTCCAAACAAAGATTCCTCATGATGTATCATAACACACATCAACACATGTAACTCTCCCTTATATCTCTTTTTTGTGTCCAACACGTCTTTATATTTTCCAATATGGGAGGCCCAACTTCTGGAGGCCATAAGTTTTGATCTGAGAGGTTGATTGGGCCTATTTTTTTTAATTGAAGATCTTGAAGAAATCTATGCACTGGGCACCTCAATGGCAGTGCCGAACAACCTGGAATTTTTATTTTAGCCAAAAACCAACCCTATCTAGCCTAGAAATTAAGTTTATTTAATTTTATAACAGAAAAATCACATCTTTTGTAATTTGCAAGGTTGAGACAACTTTCCTAACATGATTATCTATATTTTAAATCAATTGTATTATCATGTTTGTTTTGAGTATCACTATGAATAAAGATTCTATGTGTTAAGGCTAAATAATTAGGCAGTCCTTTATGGGGCCCTTCGTCCATCATTGCATCAAGTGGTATCAAAGTCAAGGTTTAGAATCTTAAGAGAAGAATTTTAGTTTGTTGATAGATCATTGAGTTGAGGAAGCTTGCAAAGGTATATTATGGATAGATTACTAAGTGTGAGGCAATCACAAGGAGTTTGTAAGTAGACCATTGAACCTGAGGTGGTCAACACTAGATTTGTGAAGGAGAAAAGTTTAAAAGATGGAGCAAATAGGATGTTGAATGTGAGGCAATTTGTGAAAGGAAAATAAGTGAGAGTAAAGGAGACCACCCTTTAGATAGAGCACCAATAGTAAGGCAATTTGATAGTGGTGTGCATGAGGTGAGATCTAAGAGGAGTTGTGAACAAGGTGAGTGGATAGAACATTCGAGTTTGAAGCAATCTACAAGTATTTTATGATTTGATTTGAAGATGAAAGGAATAGATGTGAGTCCTAGAGTTAGGGTTTCTAATATGAAGGGAATATCTCTAGAAAAAATTACAAGTGTTAGGGTTGATGATGAAAGATGTAGTGAGTAGATTTGATAGATTGTACAAAGAAGAGAAAGGAAAGCTAGTTTTGGATGAGAGAAAGAATGAAGGAGAAAGGATAGATATCAAAAGAAATAAATCCAATATTATAGGACAAAGTAGTGTAAAGAACAATAATGCCAAGAGGTATGAAGGATGTGCGATGAGAGGTCTGGTAGCAAGTGAAGTTGAAGACATATTTCTAATGAAGATTCAAAATAATGTGGAACCAAAAGGAGAACAAGATAAACTTGGAGATGATAATGTTATGGACAAAATAGAAATGATGTTTAGTATGGCAAAGAATCTTTTAAACTAGATGACAAACCTTAAATTGAAGGAAAGTAGAAAACTGAAGATCAGTTCAAATGAAGAAGTCATAGAGGATGAAGACATGGAAGTCATTTTGAACTTGCCAGATGAAGGTGAAGAATTGGATGATTGGGAAGATCAAGACAATTCTATGAAATAGATAATGAGAGAAGAAGATTTGAGAGGTATGAATTATGAACAACTAGAAGATAGATTTGAAGTTTGATGAGAATGATCAAGGTGAAACAAGTAGACCAATAGAAATGATGCTAAATAAAATTGAAGGAGAATGTGGTGAGTTAGGAAGAAATAATGAAGGCATTCAAGGCAAGATAGATGATAGAATAAACAATTGTGGTGATGTAGAAGACAAAATCAAAGATGTGCAAGCAAGGATAGTTGAAGATAAAAGGGAATGCAATAGCATAGAAGAAGAACATAATTGCAGTAAGGCATGTAGAATCTAGAGTTGGAAATGAAGACACTATAAAAGCATAAGTTTGTAGCAGAGTTAATATAGTGTGTGGTGAGTATAGCCAAAGTGAAGCATGTTGTGAGATGATTGCAGATGACTATGGATGGCTAGTGAATACAAATGAATATTTGAAGATGGACAAAAAGGTGGAATGGAAAAATCAGACATAATGGGGATGTTTGACACATAGAAGGATGAAGATTTTATGTTTTGATGGGAGGATAAGAGATTTTATTCTAAGTTGGGAAGTATTCATAGACAAGGTATACATGAAGAAGTAGACAATAGTTTATAGTAGGTCACAAATGTAAACAATGGTAGTATAGAGGCAAAGTGAAGTTGAAGTTAGGTATGTGATTGATGTACTTAATACAAGAAGTTATGGAAATAGATATGGTTATAGGAGGCAATTGGAGAGAAGAAAATATGTAGGTATGTAAGGAAGGTTAGAGATATGATGATTTGACTAAAGAAGAATGTGAATACTTATTTTATGGTGATAGAGGTCAAAATGGTGGAGGTGACAAAAGTAATCTAGAGTTGATAATAGATAAAGAGATGAAGTGGTTAACATAGTTGTTTGAAGTAAATAAATAATATAATTGGATAGGTGATGAAGTGAGAAGACACAATGAGAATGATGTGAAGATTAGTTCAAAGGTAGGTGATAGAGTTCGGAAGACAAATTGGATAGTTGAAGTAATAGAAACTGAGTATGCGATAGGATGACAATCTAGAAGTAAAGAGCAATATGGAAGATGTTGTGGTAGTACATGAGGTAATTGAAAGATTTGCGGTGATCAGGAAAGTGTTGTAGGAGGTGAATTTCTCAAACAGAGTAATAGGAAGAGTCTTAGAAATGATTGGGTGAAGTAAAAATTTGTTGGTTTGTATCATAGTAATAGAGGAGATGGATATGAAGAGACAAATGACATAAAATCTTGTGGTAGATATGGAATAGTAGAATATGTGGTGGTTGTGAGATTCTAGAAGAATGATATCAAGCAAATAGAAGCAATTGTGTTTGGGATTACAATCTAGGTAACACAGATTTAGACAATAGCCAAAATTGGGAGTATGCAACAAGAAATTTTGGTATTGGAGTGGAAATAATAACTATAGGTGGATCATCTAGAGTAGTATGCAATATGAGGATAAGGAAGAATCAGATAATTGGAACTCATAATTGAGGGAGATGATAGGAAATAACAGAGTAAGAAACAGTGAAATTTTAAAACAAGATTGGATGGTTTCAGTTAAGGAAGACAAGGGATGAGAGCTATAGAATAAGGAGACTAGATTAATGGGAGAGATTTAGTTCCAAAAGAGTTAAGTGTAAGATGAAAAAACACTTTAGGAGGATGATAAGTATAAGTGGAAATATGGAATTTGGGGAATGTCCTAGTTCCTTGCTCAAGATTGGTAGATGTGGAAGGAGAAATAGTATTGAGTTGATAGAAGCCTATCCATGTGTTGAGGGTGCATTGAGGTTGGTTACCAGCCAAAAGGGTGGTTCTATCACTGAACCCTTATTTGCAAGCACTATGCTCACAAATCATTTACCTTGGGTGTTTGATGTAGACGCATCTCAAGGTGTAAGAGCAATCTTGTATCATCCAAAAATATTTTTCTTTTACTTGTTTTTTATTTGTAGGTTTTTAGTAATATTCTAGACATTAGTTAGTTAGTCAAGAGATTATCGTAGTTCATCACAATTACACATTTCATCATGTGGTTGGGAACACATGATCTACTTGGAGTTGATAATGTCCTATCCAACTTTTAGAAGATTTGGGTCACCACAAAGACATAATTCACCCTTAAAATCATTATTGGACATATCAGAATAATACTCAATTTCATTATTCAAGGCTTGTGATAACTTTCTAAAGTTTGTAGCAACAAAGGAGCACATTTCTAGGTTCACTAGACCCAAGGGAGCTTATGGTATGACCGACATCGAGTTTCATTGACCCATCATTACCACACTCATTCCAGAACTTTCTTTCTACATATTTTTACAAGGCATCAAGTTTTACACCACCTTGTGACTGACTGGGATTATTTCTAAGGCTAGGAGATGCTATATAAACATCACCCATAATCATTTGAAAGTATTCAAGTTGGAGATTTGAGATGGGAGTCAAGTTTGGGCATTATATTGCAATATCTTTTGCATTCTATAATTTGTAATCAAACAACAAAGGCCTAGCATGTTGTAAGCCCATTGTGATAGAGACTGATGATGCAATTCTAATTGTTGATTAACATGTTTTTTTTAGTATCATTATGCATAGAGAGTGTGTGTTAAGGTTGCATGCTTGGACAATCCTGTATGGGACCCTCCATCCATGACTACGTCACTTTCACTCAGCTTAATTTGACTCTAGGTCCCAAAAGTGGACTATTCCCTGGTGGCTTGCATGAAAAACTATTTGAATTCCAACACTTATAATATTATATGTAAAGATAAGTCCTAGAGCATTGATCATCCATCACACATCATAGAGAGCATAATTTAATCAACATTAGAGAGTAGTAGATAATATAGAGGATTTTGTGTTTTCATTAATAAGTACTACACTAGACATATTGCAAAATGTTTGGAAGCCTTCCTCCTACTTTAGAAATTTTTAATATGCTTTGATGTTGGAAATTGGAATATATGAAAAGATGCAAATTTAAGTGATGAAGCAACGTGAGAGTATGGGTTTGGAGTTACATGTAGGCCCTAGTTATTTTGACCTTTTCCTTGCACATGTACGGTGTATGGCGTGGACCACATGTAGTGTAAAGTCTTAGCCTACCACCATGTGTTGGGTTGAATAAAGTGGAGATTTACAAGGACAAATAATTTTTTTTCTTTAAAAAAGTTGAGATGGGGACAAGGTGCAAGCCATAGCAAGACATTTAGAATTTAGAATTTAAGACAAGTTAATATATGATTGTATTTTATCTTTTTAAAGTTTTGATAATAGTTTTAATATTTTTTATATTAATATCTTGAAAGATAGTAATATGAGTGATTTATCTCATATTTTACTAATTTATATTGAACAAGATGATAATTTTAATTTTTTTAATTTATTTTTCATTAATATTAGTTATTTTATTACAAAGACTAATAAAAATCAAAATATTTTCCCATTGCTTTTAACTAAATTTGAAATCTTTGCAATAAATTATGTCTTAGAATTTCAACCATATTAATAATGCTTATCTAAATGCCATTAGTGTAGTGAGGTGGGGCATTGAGCAAACATGTAAAGTGCAAAAAATGTTGCATTTATGGCATCTTTTAAAAAGATCCAAATGCATCACTATCTCTTATAAGTCAAAAGGAATTGACTAATTGTACACAAAATGGACACATAACTCATTGAAAACTATTGAATTGTTTCCTTGCATAGCAATACTTGTGGGATTAAATAATAATAATTTATATAATTTTTAAATAGTTTGCTTGTTGATGTTTACCAACAAATGGTTTTGATCATTCTGTGGGTTGTTTTGGAAGTAAAAATCTTTTTGAAATCAGTAAGTTGCATTTATATAGTTTTTTTTACAAGTATTTAATTATTATAGGGATAGTTGAAAAGAAATGACTTTATAAGCTCATTTTTACATTGTAAAGGGTACTGAACATAATATTTTATAATATTTACAGATGTAATTCTCTATTATTATTTGTGTTTGAACTTAAAGTCTACAGTAATATGAGTAGGTAAAGATAATGGAAAGAGGATGAAAAAAGTTTTGCTGACAAAGTTTGTAGCTGATGTAAACATTTTTGTTTGTTGTATTGTATTTGTTTATGCATTTCTATTTATTTAAGGCAATTATAATTATCAACAAATAAGTTCTGGTCTACTTTGATTGTCTCTCTAATTTGGCTTGTAGTTTGCATGGCATGGTTTAAAACTCTATTTTTCTTTTCTTTTTAACTTCAAACCGGGACAAATGAAGATTACATCTTATGTTGTTCAATTACTCATGGAGCTTGCATCTCAATGTTCTTTACTCTGTCCTGTGCCTGTGGATTGTAGCTGTCATATGGAAATCAATGTGGCAATGAAATTTGTATTGGAGGAAATAAAATGTCCAAACTAAAGCTTAATAAATTTTTCTGATCCGGTTGTCTCTAAAGGTTTAATATTATAGCTTGGATTCTCTGATGCTACATGTATATTATTTTTAACACTCATGAGGATTCTCTTGTCACTGTCTACTACACAACTTCTCTGTCATCTGTTCTACCAAGTGCATCTTCAATGTTTTGATTTCTGAAGTGTAAATATGTTTTGGCTATTAACCTATGGGATTACTGTCCATTTGCTTCCATGTTTGGGCAACAACAAATTAAATAAGTTTGAATGCAATTTGAAAAGATTAAAGATTAACAGAGGGAGGGTCGATAGTTCAATACAGCGTATTGGTGAGGCACTTGCTAATTATTCTCCCGTATATTGGATAGAGAAGTCAAAAAGTTCCGGTCTCATAGGAAGCATCGATTGTTGTTGTAAAGGGTCACATAATTTTTTCAATCTTTTTGGACTGTTCAAACGACTAATTTTCTGGTTGTTGCAAGTAAATGTGAAGGTTACTTTTTATTGGTGAAATTATGGTGTAGAAAATCATGGGATAGGGAGTGAAGTTTTCTATGTAATTATGAATGAGATTTGTGTGGTCCTTAGCTGAAGGTTTGGTATTACAATATGATAGAGAATTTAAACTGTTATATCAAACCTTTAATTAACAACTGTATATGAATCTTAATCATAATTACATAAAAAATTTCACTTCCTATCTTAGTTTTATAGTTTCCTGTTTGGAGAAATAAGGGTATAGTGGCATCTTTTAATATTAAGATTTTTTTTGACAGATCATTTATAATGGGTGTTTTATCAGTTGAAACCAACACTTTGTTTTTATATATAGATACACATGAAAATAAATTTGCTACTTGCTTTATGTATGTACTCTTGGTTGCTGCATTTGTCTATTAAAGCTTAAGAGAAGATAAAGGAGGTTCAAGGAATAACCCCATCTCAAGCTAGCTTCTTGCTTGGAGAGTCAATTGCATGAGAATCCCTAAATCTTGAAATTATATCCCCTTTGGATCAAGGGGGTTATGTTGGTAGTTGTGATATAAGGTTTTAGTAGCCAAGACATTAAAGTTCTAGAGTCTAGGATAGTGATGAGAGCTATGATCCAAAGTCTTGGTAGCCAAGACAGTAAAGCTTTGGTGTTTAGGATAGTGAGTTGTGATTTAAAGTTTTGGTAACTGAGATAGTGAAGTTTTGGTGTCCAAGATAGTGAAGAAGGAACACTTATGGTAACCAATGTAGTGAAGTTTTGGTGTCCATGACAAGTGAAGGAGGAACAATTGTGGTAATCAATGCAATGAAGTTTTGATGTCCATGATAGGTGAAGGAGGAGCAATTATGGTGGTGTAGTCACGGATGAAGGGTCCAGAGAATGGACTTTCCAACCATGTAACCTGAGTAAACACAACGGAAACAACACAAGAATAACACAAGAATAGATTGCAATGGAAGATTTATTGATTCAATAGCTCCAACAATTACAATACTCATATGCCGGTAACATGCAGACTGTTATGGGCTCACAGGCCTATTCTCCGGTAGAATTACATGAATGATATAGCTTTGAAGTGCCTTCCGCAAATCCACAACTAAAGACTACAAACTTTCTATCATATTACTTATGCTCCTAATACATCTAATGAATGCTTATATATCATCTCCTAGCTCAAGGAATGCTCCACGTTGGCATTAAGAGGTTTCAAACTCCAATGCATGATGAAACATGTAGGTCATTCTCCAACATGTGGTAATGCTCCGCAAATGGATGAAATGTGTTGCGGTTTTCAATGAAGATCTATTTGGTCCCATACTACCTTGTGAGATGTTCCATTTGGCTCTGCACATCACGGAAGTGCTTCGTAAACCTTGTATGCTCATATTGAATGCCAAATGCTCTATTTTGTGAGTTCTACTGATGTTCTGATAGTAATAACTCTCCGTAGACCATTCCAAACCTCATGAAATCTGGATATGATGTAGATGACATAGTGTAGAGTGTAAATCCTACTCTGTGAGCTATGAAATGATGATGCGGCAAAATGCTGAAACTGCAACTGACTGAAATGCAAGAAAAGAAAATAAATCAAATGTTTTTTGGTTGATGTAAGATTTCCTTTCAACCTGGGATGCTCCTGCATCAGACACCTGGGGTTGTTTAAAAAATGAGTCCCTCACTTTGTTGGTGCTAGAGGAAAACCAATGCAGTCTACCTCAGCCAGAGAAATCCATGATGAATCTTCCTCCAGTCTTCCTTTCCACTTAACCAGGTACTCTTTATACTACTTGTCTCTGGTGCTACATCTGTTGGTGTAATTAAATATTTAATTACACTTTATTAAATTGACTTAGGGCTAATTTTTAGTCTTACGTTATTCTTAAGTCATATTAGGGTTTTTCTCTAACTTACAAATATAAAAGCAAGTTCTCTCATGTAATTCATTAATCCAATTCATTAATTGCATCCAATATTGTGCAAATTATTCCTCTTTGCTTTTTTCTCTTGTGGAAGGTAAATCTTAGGTTTTGCAGGTGATCTTGGTGGCTTGAGTCAATTAGTGACTCTCACATGGTATTAGAGCTCCAAATTTGCATACCCCTTCTCAGATTCAGAGAAAATTTTGAGAAAGAGCCATTTGTTGACTGTATTTTTGTGTAAAACAGAGTATTCCATTCGATTCAGAGCTCCAGATCTGAAGATTCTTGTTCACTACTTTGAGAGAATAGGCATTGATCATTCAAATGGTGTAACCTCAGCTCAATAGATTTTTGGTTTTTCTGGCAGCTTCAAAATCCTATCTGGGTATCTCTTATTTTTTAGAAAGTGCACAGATTTCGAGAAAAATAGATCACAATTCCACGTCCCTATTTCTAGCCTCTACTTTTTTTCGCCTTTTTAGAGTAATTTCATGAAATCAGGCATATCTTTTGCATATGATGTTGAAATCAAGAAAATGAGATATCGCCGGAAAGAGGACTCCAATTACTATCCAGTGGTATAGGTATTTTTTATGATTTTTTTTCAGTAACCTGTTATTTTCACCTAAAGTTAGGTCTTCTTTTTCGAAGCAACCTTTAGTATTTTAGGCATATCTTTGGCATACGACGTCAAAATCTGGTGAATGAATAGGCATTGGAAATGTATTGAGGAGATCTACACATTCATCTATGCACTTTTTCTAGTTTCATACTTATGTATTCTTTATTTAGTTTGTCAGTTTTATGGCTTCTGTTTGATATTCTAGACATTTTGGCACCTAGAGAAGTTCTGTTTGTTTTGTTGGGCTTCATTTATCAGAATTAATACATATTCAAATTGTTGATCTCTGATCTGATTTATTTGAGGAGATATCATGGGTTTTTCTATTCACCCTTCTGTGGTAACATTGGGTAAGGATAATTATGAGTCTTGGCAAAATGGCATCTTGACACATCTCAAGTGGTTTAATCTTTTGCCTTATCTTTATGGACTCATACCTGAACTAGATACACCTGGGAGGAAATCTGCATGGGGAAATTATATTGATCATATTGTAGGATTGATTGGTTCTAGTGTTGATTATGACACTATGTGTTCTATCTCACATATTGAGTGCCCACACACTCTTTGGACTAGAATTTAGGAGATCTATGGAGACCCTCATATCTCTCCACTCCCAGATGATCTTGTTATGGATTGCCACTTACCCCTTGATGATGCAGATTACATACCTTTTGATGATCATACAATTGAGGAGTTTGCATATTTGACAGGTTTTGCTAGTTTAGATGACATAGAGACTTCACTTGCTTCTCCTTCTCCTCTTATCAAGATCACATTTGTATTACCTAGTGCTACATTAGATTCTTTGCAGCAGGACATTATTAGTCTTCCAGAGATAGCTTGTTAGGATGCATTTCTACCAAATATATCATTGTTGTTTGTAGATTCCCACCTTACAGATTTGGAGGACCACATTGAGGACATTTGTCTTCTATTTGATGACAGCTTTGATAAAGTTGTATCACCATCATCTTCTTCAGAGATTGCTCTTCATCCTCCTTTTCAGTCACAGTTTGGTAGTGGATTGGAGAGATTTGAGCAATTTTCAAGAGCATCATTGTTGTCTTTAGATCTTTTGTGATGTTCACAACATGCCCCATTTTACCCTTTAGCAAAATGAAGACCCTTGTTGTGGCTTTTTTTTTGTGTGGTTTGGTTCTGCTTGCTTGATGGTATGGGTAAAATGTCCTCAATGCTTAAAATTCACGTTGCGTAATACTTGGTAGAAAATGGTTGTTACCAGTGAAAGCTGTGTCAAAAATCGGCTAGGGTGGCCTTTTGAATCATTTGAAAATTTTGCATATTTTAAGAGTTATGCTTGTTTCTATGAAAGTCAATGATGGACTGATGTTCGTCAATGTGTATTTGATATAAATTGCTTTTTGTATGTATCATGCATGCAGGTTACTTTCTGGTTTGTCAGATTGCATTATACATTTGATAGGTCTTGTATACATGTTTGTATCCCAAGTTGTATTTAACATACATATACAAGTCTGGACCTGATGCCTTTTTATTGTGTAACGTATAATGATTGAAGTTCGCATTTACATTTGTATATTGTTGCGCATGTATTTGTTATGCAAATCCAAAATATACACGAGTGGACCTAAAAAGAGTATTCAATTGAGTTTAGTCAAGTGGAAATGAAGGTTGTGATTTGCATATATTCTTGTATGTATAAGCAGTTGTATCTAAAGTGCATATACAAGTCCAAACACAAATAGAGATTTAAAACTTATAAACTTTAGGAGATGTCTGTGTTTGTATATTAAGATGCATGTATTAAATATAAAAATGGGGAAAGATACAATGACAGATGTGAATTCAGAATTAAATTGCAAATAAAGTGCATTTATGCATAATGAGAAGTAAGAAGGTCAACATCACGTGCGTACGAAAGTGGTATGTATATGATATACAAAAAGGTGATACAAAGGAAATAGATGCAGAGCCGAACCTGAAGGGGATGCCAAGATATTTTATAAACCCGATAGGTCCACGTTTGTATGTTTGTTGATTGTATAAGATATACATGAAATATATATAAACAAATATACAAAAAATAAGTAAAGTGGAAGATTGCAAATACATAAAGGTAATGCATGCATGTTTTAGAATGCAAAAGGTAAATTTAACATCAAAAGTACTGTTAAGTCAAAATGTTGGTAGTGATGTCATCACCTTGTCTTTGCATATTAGTAAAAATGCATGTATAAGATATACAAATAAAAAAAGTGCAAAGTAGCCAACGTATACAAGATTCAAATTATGCATCGAACAACAAAAGTAAAAGGGAAAATCAAAATTGCATACATTGATTACAACATTTAATGCATATCTACCACAAGGAATACCTAATTACAAGAGAGTAAAAGGAATTTTGATTGCATTAGTCTTCATAATTGCATTCAGAGTTTAGTTGCATAGCGTTTTACAGTTCAAAAGTGAAAGGTGATTCAAAGGCAAATTGTGAGTTCAGGGTAGTTGTGGTAAATTTGAACGGTAAATCTCTTGTCAACCGTATTAGAGTCAACGGTTGCAAAATCAGGCATGTATCTAAGATTCCACTTGTGTTTAACGAGATTTGATTACAGTAATTTTACATTGATTACAGTAAAATAATGGGAATGCTTTGAATTTAATTAATCATTGTGATAAATTGTGGAATTTGAACATGGTGGGGTATACATATGGAATTTGAAAAAAGAAAAAAGATAGAATAGTAGGGTTAAATGTTAAACATTAAATGTATATGGTTAAAACCCTAGTAAATATGGAAATGGTTGTAAAACGAATATGTATATTTTTAGGATGCCACCAAAAGGAAAGAAAGTTGAGAAGTCGACTGGAAAAGTTGAAAAGGACACAAGAACTAAAGAGGAATTTGTAGTCAAAGGTTATAATTCATAGATATACTCTTCAGGAGGAAGGGTAGTGGACACGGAAATTGGAGATTTTGATTATGAGGAATTGTTAGCGAAGATTAGAGCACCTGGCGCATCCTTGGCCATGAAGAACATATGGGATGTAGGATTATATAAGGCTATAGGATTTCCCTTAGCAATGGAGGCTAGGGACCTTGTAATTGAGTGTATACAGAAATATGATATGAATTCCAGGAAGGTCAAACATAATGGGGTGGTATTTGCAGATTTGTCTATCGAGGGTATAGCGGAAACCTTTGGGTTAAAGATCACTAAAGAAATGAAGCAAATAGATATAGCACAATATGAAGATGATTTTAAGAAAAATGAGGTAGCTTGTAAGACTGCAATATTCTACGGATCGTATTCTTCAGATAAGAAGCCAAAAGTGGTTGCTAGGGTACCAAAACATTTGTATAGGTTGGATTTCAAGGAGGACGTATACAGCATGATTACATTACTGAGAAGACTAATGGGTTTAGAGGATGTTGCTACATTCAAGCCATGGATGTTTTCTGTGATACAATTTATTAGAGAAGAGATAGGGGATGTTCATTGAGCTTTGGCCATCAGCAACGCCATTTATGCATAGGTATTGAGATTCAATAAACAAAAGAAGTTCTTCATGTCATCTTACATTGTATATTCATGTGCAGCCAAGATACAATTGAATGGAATATAGAGAATTGGCACATTGGGAAGTGGACCAGGACAGAGGTTGGTGTATGATCATTACCCAGAAATACAGGAACAAAATGTAGGGAAGAATTGGATAAGGGTAAATGATGTGTTTTCCATGTACTTGGTAAGGATACTAATAGGAGAAAGAGATTAAAGATTGTCTAAAGTAGCAAAGATTGCAATCACATTGCATAGTGCTTGGTATATACAGTTTCTTTCTTTTACATACATTAGAATTGAAGGATTCAAAGGAAAACCTTTTAGATTACCAAGGTACCCATCAGATAGAGTAGTGTTACTAGAATTCACAAGATAGATATTGGATGTATATGCAATGTATAAGGCCAAGTTTAATAGGGGCAACATCAAATTTCCCTTTGTTATTGGAAGGTATCAGTGTTTTAATGAAGACTGGCTAAGGCCTTAGAGGAAGAATTGTTATATTATGGTTTTCTAACTTTTGATCTAGCTCAACCTTTTGATCCATTCAAAAGGATTCATAACTTTGTAGACAAAAATTTTAAACATCAGTCCCACATTGAAGATTTCTGGGCTGATTGTGACAGTGAAGCTGAAGTCAAGAAAAGGGCTCATTAGAGATTAACCCTTGATAAGATAAGAACCTTGGGAGGGATTGAGGTACCCCACAAGATCACAGATGATAATGAGAATACATTACATTCAAGCTATGACAGTAAGAGGGTTGCTGAAGAAGTTTTGACTGAACCAGACTGGAATCAAACTGAGGAAACTTCATTAGATAATATTTCAAAGTCAGTATTAGCATATTCTAATATATGGATAAAGGAGAAGATAGAAGAATTGAAAGCTAAAGGAGTGACAATCACCTACTAGGGGAAGAAATGTAAAAAGAGAAGCCTGGAGAGTGAAGATAATTTCAATGATTTCTTGAGGAAAAAAGGCAAGTGGTAGAGGCTAGGATAGCTAAAATCAATGTTGGAGCCACAATATTAGACCCTTATGCATTGGGGATAACAGTAGCTATCCCCGCGGGAACATTTACATCAACAAAGGAGGGAACATTTGTTGTAGCTATCACAACAGAGCAGGATCTAGTAAGGGCATCTGCAATATCAAAGCAGACATATACACCCATAGTGCCTATACAAGGGCCAAGTGTCCAAATGACATCAAAAGCTCAGTAACCACTTTTAGAAACACAAACCCAGCAAGAGAAAATATAGGGGTTTATACAGGTCAAAAGGGAAATGACCGATGAGATGATTGGAAAGGAATCAATGGCCCAAGTATCTACAAAAGATGATAGAGAGGTGGTGGATGTTGATAAAATTGAGGATATTGATGATGTTAAAGATGATAAGGAGGAAAGTGAAAATGAAGGAAGCAGTGATGATAGCCTGTAAATGCGTAGTGAGGAGGAAGAGGAAAGACAAATACCTGAGGCTCACCTCATGTTAGGAGCATTTGATGCAAGTGAATCACAAAAGGAGGCAACATCACAAGATCCAAAAGCTACCACACAATCAAAAGAAGATGTAGAAATAACTGATCCATTTGATAACTTGGTGCCAAGAAGTATTATGGAGGAAGTTAAAGAAGCAACTAAAGAGATACTGAGGAACCAAGTAAAGGAGGAAAAGAGTAAAGATAGGATTAATATACAAACTTCCCAAGAAGAGGATGCACCAAGTCAAGAAAATGTGCTTGCAGTGGGGATGGAAGAACAACAAAATATTGAAGAGCAACAAATTCCCCAGCAACAACCTGTTCAGGAACAACAACAACAACAACAATATCAAGAGGAAGAAGTGTTGGCAAGAGACACAGTGTAGCTTCATGAGTGTTGTCATTGATGGCAACAAAGTTCATCTCACCCATCTGCAGGACATGGTGTGCCTATACTGGAAGTCAGATTGAAGAGTGTTGAGGTTCGGTAAGCAAGAACAGAGCATATAGCAAGATCTGACAGTCAGGTCCGGATCCCTCAGAGGAAGTATCTCAGTAAAGTGCTGACTTGGGGAAGTCAAGAGGAATATTTTGATTAATAGATTCTAGGGATTGAACCTCCGGTGAAGAAAGAGTGAAGAGATATGAGCACCTAAGTATTGGGTTCCTGCTTAGCAGAGTAGACTAAGGAAGAACTAACCGGTAGAGCATCAGACCTCAATCTGGATAAGATATTGATGGTGATGAAGCTTCCTAAGGTATCATTCATGATTGGCCAACATGATTGATGACTTCTACAAGAATCTCCTTGATACGCATCACTTGGTAAGCAAGGATTCAGCCAACAGACCAGAGTTTGAGAAAATAGTGAAGTATTCCGGATGCCGACTAGAAAGTTGTTGAAATCCTTTGTGCGGATATATATACCAAATGGATCTCGATGAGAAGGTGTGTGTGGCGAATTGTGAAGTGCAAAGAATAGAAAAAAACAATGTGGAAATAGAGATAGAGGTCCAGTATGTGACAAAACAGCAGCACTAAGGCAGAAGAAGAATGAAGTGCAGTAGATCAGTATATTGAGCTCAACCAGAACTGAACCTAAGCACATGTAGATGCTTCTCATCAATTCAAATATCTTGTTTCCTTCTATAATCTATTGTAGGCAGTGAGCCTCTTGTGAGTAGTGTGCTCGGGTAATGAGCCCTAATCGGCAAGTGCCATTTTGTATTATCTTATTCTTTTAACAGAGAATACAATCTTGGGTTAATCACCCTGTGGTTTTTTCCCTTAAACAGGGTTTTCCACGTCAAAAATATTGTGTCATGTGTATTGAGTTTATTTCTACTTCCATGGTTATGTATGCTGATATGATTTGATATTGCTTTAATTGTTAAAGAAGAAAAGAAAGACAATTATTAAGATAACTGATTCACCCCCCTCTCAGTTATCAACAATTGGTATCAAAGCCAAGTTCCTCCAAAACAAAGCCTAACAACTTGAGGAAGATCTAGGAATCTCAATGGATATGTATGGTATGAGGGAACAACTTTAGTTTGCCCTAGATGATCTTGAGCAATCTCATTCTGAAGTCAATATCTTGAAGGAAAGAGTCAAACAAGTTGATGACTTCATAAATGAACTCAGAGAAAAATTGAGTATCTCTATGAAAAAGAGAAAGGAATTACTTCAACAGTTAGCAAATCAAAGTCAAGTCAATGATAATAATGAAGAATTAAATGAGAAAAACAAGTTATGTGAGAAGCTATCAAAATAAGTCATTATGGTGAGACATGAAATGGAATCAGGAGTTATGAAATTTACCCAAGAAATTGAAGAGAAAAGAAAAAATGAAGATAATCTAAATCAATCTCTCAAGGAGAAGTTAGAAGAATGCCACAAAATGGACAGAATAATCAAGCATCTGGAATCTGATCTTGAAGATGCTAGAGATAATGAAGAACAGCTTGAAAATCAAATAGATACTATCAAAAGGGATATCCAAATAGCAAATGAATACAAAGAGAAATTCAAGATAAGTTCTGCTCAACTTGAAGTTCTGCTTGAAAGTCAAAAGAGGGTAGATGACAAGCATGGCTTAGGATATGAGAAGGGTGAAAGCTCCAGATCTGGTCAGAAGAACTTTGGATTAGGAAATCCAAGGAACAGGCCTAGAAGACCTCCGGTAAGGCAACCAAATGCTCAAAGATATCCATCCTTCAATGGATACTGCCACAGCTATAATAACTTTGGTCATAAAGCAAATCAGTGCAGAAAGAGAATAAATCAGACTAATTCAACCTTCTCCAGACAGTGTTTTAACTGCAAAAGGTATGGTCACAAATCTCATGAATGTAGAAATATGCAAATGAACAATTCATTCAATGGTAGATGCTTTGCATGCAATAGAATGGGACATATGTCTAATCAATGTAGAACAAGAGGATATCAGTCAAAAATACAAAGAAATGTTGTTTACCACAATTACAATAGATCCGGTCATATTGCCAAATTCTGCGGAAGCAAGAATTAGGATAAAAGGGGTCCGGTACATCATAATCAAACTCAAGACAAAGGAAAAGGAAAAGTGAATGCGGATGAAGTTCAAAGGGAGATGTACAAGATTTGGGTAAAGAGAAGCACAGCAAATGTTGGGGATGGATCCGCACCAGAATCTGGTGCTAATATTCCTTCTGGAAACTAAATATTGAGCTCTGGCTCAGGGGGAGACACAAAGGAAAAACAATTTCCCCCAGCCAGTCATTTGGTGCCTAAAATTGGCACATGGTAAGTTGCGGATTAAAGGGTTCTCATAGAAATATCTAAAGAAGCCTTAGTAAAGATATGGAAGATCTGCAAAAAGATTTGAAGAGTCTAATCTTCCCATATTGATCCGGTTTAACAGTCTTCCAGCAAAAGCAGGATTTTCATAGTTTGATCCGGTGTGATTCTAAATTGAAACATCTTGATATGTGGATAAATGGGATGATCTGATGAAAGGAAAATCATTATAATTCATCTCTAACATCAACTCTAAGTGCATCTCAGTGATCTAGACAAGTTTTCCTTCTCAGAACAAGGAAAACAAGGCATTCGGAATGTCTTAAGTTGCGCATTTATTACAGTGAGGAATTAGGGTTTGCACAGAAATATAAGGGTTCTCCTATTGAACATTTGCTCATTCTACATTCAAGAAAAAGAGAAAAGGAGCTCTGCATCGAAATTGTCTCAAGCCCACCAAAGATCAACCGCAAGAGTCGATTCTTCCAGCAATCTAATCCGGATCATATCGTGAACCCTAGAAGCATAAAAGGTATTTTCCGCTCTCAAAAATTCTCTCTATATCTTTCAAAAGATGGCCACTCTGAATGTTGTGAAGATCTTTGATAGGCTGCATCCTAAATTCAAGAAGCATCCCTACAAGTCCCTAGAAGTTGATTCCCTAGGCGCCTTTTCAAGCATTCCGCATGGGGTTATACATGTAGAAGATGTTAGGGCATATATTCATGCAAACGTTGAGGAATTTGGGGAATCCAAGTTAATGGATATCTATCACAAATAGTTAATAGATGATTCTTTTGAAATCAAACCCCAGTACAAAGCTATCAGGGACAAGCATTTTGGTCAATGCATCCACTTCCCCTATTTTGCAGAAGATGAGTGGGTCCAGTATGTGTTGAGCAGAGTACATGATAACTTCATATGGTAGAATAGACCATTTAAGATCACAAAAGATGCTATTAGGATAGTAACCGATTTGCATTCATCCAGAGGGTTACCTATTCTCAAATCAGTCAAAAACCAAACTGTGAGTGAGGCTACCAAATCAAAATTTGACAAGAGAGAAATGACAATAGAAGACATCACTGATCCGGATGTCAAGTTTTCCTCCATGATAATTGGTTACAAAATATATCACTCTAGCAGGGAAAATTTAGTACCTGAAACTGTAATTTACACTGCTTACCAGATGTTAAGAGAGAATGCAGACTATGATCTTTGTGAGCTCCTCCTGAACCAACTTTTGGAGAATCTGCAAAAGATAAAGAAGGACAAGAATAATTCCTTCAAATACGGTGGCTTAATACTCTGTCTGTTCTTCTATTACATGAATGAGCTACCTGGATCTAGTGGCTGGATGTGGCAAAATGACAGACCTATTGCCATACAAATTAAGGATTATTTGCATGGACTTGGTGATGCCAAGGCACAAAACACAGCACTCTGGGGCTACTTCAAGAACTTTCAGAATATGATGCAAGCCAGAGAAAGAATCCCCCAATCTCTAGTTGAAAAGTATAAGGATACAGTTTGCTTTATGGTAGAAACTGATCAATGTCTAATGGAGGCAGTAGAGCCAAGGATAGTCTGGATCATGCCAATGGGGTATGAAGTAGATAAGAAAATTACAGAGCTACATATTCAACACATGCTAAGTCAACCCAAGGATCCTAAGGCAGAAAGATTTGGAACCTTTGAAGAGTTGAGTGTGAAGATTCATGTGGAGCTAAGACAACCAGAAATGAAAAGAAAAGTGAGGAGAGAAGTAGAAGAACTTGCCAAGAGACATGGAATTTCAAAGGAGGCACTTGATGCAAACAGAGAAAAGATAGAAAGGACAGAAAAAGAAAGGCAAGAAGTAGAAAAAGAAAGTGCTCCGGTAGGAGCCCCCTCCCAGACCAGATCCTCTAAGAGCTCTGCACTTGCCACTACTAAGAGCTCAAAGGCATCAAAACTAGAAGCAAAATCATCCGGTAAAGGAGAAAAGAGAACAAAGACAAAGGCTACAAGATCATACACAAGCCTCAAAGATGATGAAGAGATAGAGACAGATGAGGAAGTAAAGAAAATGAAGAAGAAGAAGAAATCAACCGGTGAACCCTCTACCGGTCAAGACAAAGAGGAGAAGGAAGAGGAATTTGTTGAAAAACCTACTCTTTGCATTGATGATATCATCAAATCTGTTATTGTGGATGGGAACGTACAAGCAATGGTTGAATTCTATGATGAATATAATGAAACTGATCAGAAGATATTACAAGATGCCACAATTAGGTATCTAAACATCTACAACAAAGCATTCATCAAAATTATATCTTTGATTCCCAAAAGCTTAGAGAAAGAACTTGAAATAAGGAAGAACAATGCTCAAGCAAAAGATCTAGAAATCTAGGAGCATATTGCTATTCATCTCTATCCGTCCATTACCCCTAAACAAATGAACATTATCTTCAAGGACTGCAAGGATGAGTTCTGAAGCAAAGCTAGAATGAATCAGCTTATGCTTGGTGAAACTGACAAAGTGGCAAAAGAAACAGAAGATATTCTACAGAATGCTTTTAAAAGATTTAATCTTCCTATTATAGAGGACTTAGGTAATGAACCCTCTGTCATGGATGACACAGGAGAATCTACTGAGAAAATGGCTGGAGAACCGAAGGAGACAAGTGAAGAAAAGGCTAAGGACTTAGATTCCTTTGCTCCAGAAGAGGAAGTCCATGAAGAAGAACACATCTCTCCTCTGGTTTCCCTAGTAGACTCCAGATCTAAAGGAGAAGTAAGATCAAAGGAGAAAACCAGTCAAGAAGAAGAAGTAAAGGAAAAGGAAAAAGACAGTTCTGATACTGCAAAAGGAAAGAAGACTCTGTCTCCGGCAAGAGACACTGCAGAAACTATCAAAGATTTCTTGACCAAAGAGATGATGGAATTTGATGAATTGAAACTACTTCAAGGTCCATTCAATTTTGATTCCCTCTCCCCAGTTCAAACCATGAAGCTAGCATCCTTTACTCAAGCAAAAGCAAAAGAAAAACTTTTGAAGTCTCACATGGAAGACTGTGAGCTCATAGAAACTGCATCTGGAGTACTGGAGAAGATCATGCCATCCTTTCAAAAGGATCCTTCAGCCTTTACATCTAGTAATCTAAAGTCTCTTGTAAATTCTGTTCATATGCATTTTGATTCTTTAGAGAAGTCGGCAAAAGAAAAGGTCCGGAAGGAATTTTTGGATAAGAGATTCTCTGAAGTACAGGGTCTAATATCAAATGAAAGGAGAGTTATGGATATTGGGATAAAGAGCTTAGAAAATGCTCTCAAAGATGGCAAAGATATATATAAATTTTGTTTATCCTGGCCTAAAGTGACCAAGGATATTGAGAAGAAAGCAAAAGAGCAAGAGGATAAACTGTTACATTTATCGCAAAGTTTTGATTCTCTCTCATCTTCCATAGTAAATCAAGAATGTTAGACTATTGTAATCACTAATGAAATAAAGAAGCTTGAGGAGGAGAAGAAAAATAGAATAAATAGGTTAAGTGAACTTAGAGGGATCATTATCCCTAAGTTAGAGGCCATGCATGAGGCCCTAACTGATGCTCAGGTCATAGTCTGGACAAATGATCCAATAGATCTTAAGAAGGCAGAAGCTTTTGCATTTCTGTTGAGTGGTCACATCTCAATTTTGGATAGGATGAAGCAGAGTTGGGTGACAAAAGTTGTACAGTTGAAGAATACTTTTGTAGATATACTTAAGTATATGTAAGTACAACTTGTATATATACTTATGCGGATATGTATAGATTATTTTTCTTGAAAATTTTGGTGTACGGACCCTTCCCTTTTCCATTTATGTCAAAGGGGGGGTGAGAAGCAGTAAAAAATGTGGAATCCAGCTAAGAGGGAGCTCCAGTAAATTGTACATTAGAACGGAGCATCAGCCAAGGGGGAGTGTAGTGTGACAGTCATTTTTCACTAAGTGTTGCCATCAATGCCAAAGGGGGAGATTGTTGGCAAGAGACACAGTGTAGCTTCATGAGTGTTGTCATTGATGGCAACAAAGTTCATCTCACCCATCCGCAGGATATGGTGTGCCTATACTGGAAGTCAGATTGAAGATTGTTGAGGTCTGGTAAGCAAGAACAGAGCATATAGCAAGATCTGACAGTCAGGTCTAGATCCCTCAGAGGAAGTATCTCAGTAAAGTGCAGACTTGGGGAAGTCAAGAGGAATATCTTGACTGATAGATTCCAGGGATTGAACCTCCGGTGAAGAAAGAGTGAAGAGATATGAGCACCTAAGTATTGGGTTCCTGCTTAGCAGAGTAGACTATGGAAGAACTAACTGACAGAGCATCAGACCTTAATCTGGATAAGATATTGATGGTGATCAAGCTTCCTGAGGTATCATTCATGATTGGCTAACATGATTGATGACTTCTATAAGAATCTCCTTGATACGCATCACTTGGTAAGCAAGGATTCATTCGACAGACCAGAGTTTGAGAAAATAGTGAAGTATTCCAGATACTGACTAGAAAGTTGTTGAAATCCTTTGTGTGGATATATATACCAGATGGATCTCAATGAGAAGGTGTGTGTGGCGAATTGTGAAGTGTGAAGAATAGTAGAAAACAATGTGGAAATAGAGATAGAGGTCCAATATGTGACAGAACAACAGCACTAAGGCAGAAGAAGAATGAAGTGCAGTAGATCAGTATATTGAGCTCAACCAGAACTGAACCTAAGCACATGTGGATGCTTCTCATCAGTTCAAGTATCTTGTTTCCTTCTATAATCTATTGTACATAGTGAGCCTCTTGTGAGTAGTGTGCTTAGGCAGTGAGCCCTAATCGGCAAGTGCCATTTTGTACTATCTTATTCTTTTAACAAAGAATACAATCTTGGGTTAATCACCCCATGGTTTTTTCCCTTAAACAAGGTTTTCCACATCAAAAATATTGTGTCTTGTGTATTGAGTTTATTTCTACTTCCATGGTTATGTATACTAATATGACTTGATATTGCTTTAATTGTTAAAGAAGAAAAGAAAGACAATTATTAAGATAATTGATTCACCCCCCCCCCCTCTCAGTTATCAAAAAGAAGAACAAGAAGAACAAGAGTAGGAAGAAGTCATAAAAGAAGAGCCTCAAGGGGAGGTAATGAATAATAAAGTTGCAGGTGCAAGTGTAGAAGTACCATCTTGGGTAGGTTCTGAGTAAGGCAAGAGTCAGCAGTGCAACTGATGCCTATTGATATAAAGAGTTTATCATCCAGTGAGGTCACTAGAAGGGGTAAGAGAAAAGCAAGAATAATTTTTGCAATAAAGAGAGATCCCTTGGGGACAAGGACTGTACAAATGGCAGTTCCAAAGACAGATAAAGAAAAGGGAGAAATAGGAATGGAAGAGTATAATGTCATCAGTATGAACTTAGGGCATGCCAATAGAGAACAACATATTGAAGAATTACAGGAGATGATTGAATTGACTACTAGCAAAATGAGAAAAGACAAACAAAAGTCTATAAAGATGAAAGGCCACATTGCCCAATTACAACAATTCATTTAGGGAATGTTTGATCCTGGACAAAGTATACCAGAATTACCTTCTGAGTTAGCTATTTTATCTAAAGAGCAAATAAATGAAATGAAGAATAAAAGAGATGAAGCTAACATACTTGAAGAGTATGTCAAAACATTCATTCAAAAGAGAGAGTATGTAATAAAAGTTGCAATTGGCAACTGGAATAGCACCTTGACTAAGAAGAATAATTGTGCCACTCTTCTGCAAAGGTGTCAATCAAGAGTATTACAAAATAGAGATGAGCTAAAGAAGCTCAATGCTATTGAGGGGCATACAAAATCATTGGTAAATGAAGGGGTATTAAATGTAAGTGTTATTTTTCAAATACCTTGGTACAGGATGGAGTTGAAGTTTGAGGAGGGTATACTTAGACCCTGTATCATTAATGTGCAAGAATTAGAGAAAACTACTAAGGACTTGCTTAATAAACATGTGAAGATGGTGCAACGTTTGGTGAAGCATCCTTGTTCTAAAGTTCAGGTATATGATGTAGATACAGTTGTAGAAGAATTCAAAGATACTTTCCAACCATGCATTGATGACCCCATTAGTAAATTAAATGAAGAGGTAATGGAAAAGAAATGAAGTTAAGTGCCAAAATTAAGAAATATAAAAAAAGAACAGAGGATATGGAAGGCAGAGCATAAATATTGAATAAGAGTGTGGAAATGCAACAATATACATGGGATGCATCTCAGAGAACAAGTCATGCTTCCATATCAACATTGGTGGAAAGATACACATAATACATGAGAAAGAAGAAAGGAGATCTACAAATAGAAGATATAGGGGACAGTGAATAATATGCTTATTTCACCTGTTATTTTATCATTCTTTTGCACATGCAAAAAGTCAAAGATAGAAGGTCAACCATTTTAAAGACATTTTGACATTTTAAAAGATTTTAAGGGCATCTTTGTGATTGAGGAATATTCTCTCAAGATATTTTGGGAGTGACAACTGGCAAGGAGCATATTCTAAGGATATTCTTAAGGTGACAACTGGAGCATAGCTGGCGAGGTTTTCCACCGTGGATATTGTATTTTGAATCTGGACCGTTGATGAGAAATTTGTAACCGATGCATGGGACTTATGTCTATATAAGGATCTTTGATAGACATATTTTAGTACACACGACTGACATAGAAAATACCAGAGAGTTTGCAAGATAAGTGACTAGGGAGAGTGCTTTGAGCATAGTTAGTTGAGCAGAATTTGCCTGTGTCTATAGGAAGGACAACGTGGAACATCCTGTTTCCTTTCTATATCTATAAAAACGTCTATAATTTTTGATGATTTTGTTGTTATTCAAAAGATTTGAAGTCATTAAACATTGTAAATTTGAAATGGCTGAGATATATTGGTAAATGCAAATATTGAATTCCTGCATCTATTCCAGAGTGTTATTAAATAAATGTGTTTCTGGTATATTCCTTTTAAAGATTGCAATTTTGTATATCGATTTGTGAAATGATCTAGATTAACATATGTGAATTTACTTGCTTCTGCATTGTCTAGGAAAGTTAAATCTTGTACACGTGAGTAACATAGCAATTTATGTCGTTTGAATCATGTTTCTAACCTTGAACTTTTGTTTTTTTATTAGAAGTATAAATAATTAGCCAAAATGTAGTCATCTAAAGGAAATTGTTAAGGATCCTAGTAAATACATGCAAATGAGAAAGATCTTTAGTATTTTTCATAGCTTTGAGATACATAGTATGTTTTTGTAGAATTCATACAAATATTAATAGAGAAGTTACAAATATTCAATACTTTGAGGATAATCTGAAAATATTTGTAAAGATTGAGTGAAATAGCCGGTAATAGACATTTAAATCATGTAAGGCCCCTTGAACAAACAACTTCACATTGAATCCTGAGTAAATCCAACACAGTCATGACCTGACTATCGAAGCCTTGGGATTGTGAATTATCAGTTGATAATTCTCCATATCTTTCAAGATAGATTAAGTTCATTGTGAATTTATATCATGTTGTGTGTGTATGACATCGATATCGACAATTTTTGGTGCTAGAAGGAGGGCTTGATAGGATTTAAAGAAAGCTTTGTGCAAACTAGCTAATAGAACTGGACGAATGACTAGGTCCAGGTCAAATCCAAGGGATATTTTCTTGCAATTACCTGACAGAAGAGGTAAAGGTACAAATAGTCCCTTAATTTCAAGTCCTGTGACTTTTTAGCTAGGGAGTTCATCATAGACTCCTCCTAGTCCAGGTTCACCTTTAATTCAGCCAAAAATTATAAGTCCTAACATTTCTATGTTTAGAGCATTGAATATTGGTTTAAGTCCTTAGAATCAACCAAACTTTGGAGTAGTTCAACCTAGAGGTCCTGTCATGGCATTCTTTAATGCAAATTCACCTATAACCTTTACGGCATATCATGACATGCCAAAGAATCCAAATAAGATATGTCTAAAATTTCAATTACATTAGGATCTAGAAGATCATATAAGGATCTTCAAAGAAATTTGCTTCAGGGAAAGGATAGCACATGAAGATGTGGTATGTAGGTTGTTTCCTTTTACCTTAACTGAACCAACTTATAGCTGGTATGTCAATTTTCCTAATAATCACATCACAAACTGGGCAATTATGGAGGAAACATTCCTATCCAGGTTTAGAGTTCCAATAGAGCCAACATCGCTATATCATAGGTTAGTGTAAATTAGAAGAGGTGAAGGGGAATTCATAACTGCATTTAATGACCATTTTCAAAAGGCTTATTCAAGATTAGAAGGTCCTTATACTGTAAGTGATGATGCAGTATTGCAAATGTATTATGCGGCTTTGGATCCTTTAACTACAATGTTTGTCAAGAGACAGGTACCTATAGTAACCAATTTGTCTCAAGCGTATAAGGATGCTATGAAAATAAATTAGGAAATGTGGCTAATGGGCCATGGACCTTTAGTGAGCCTTGGAGGTGTTGCAATTCCTAATCAAATGCAATAGTTGAATGGAGCACTGATGCATCATACTCCAATGTTTAATCCAGTGCCTACTCATGCTATGGTTCCATACACCAGCAATGTCACTAATGATGACAAGTTTAGTGGTCAGTCATTTTTTCAAGCACCACAAGATGCTTATGTAGCTAAAGCACAAGATGATAGAGATGAATTGAAGGAAATCACTGCTCATCAAAGAAGGTTGGCTACAAAGGTAACTCAAATGAGAAATCAGAGTTTCTATGGTCAAAATTATCAAAATAATGGTCATCAGAATAATCAAGGTGGCAATCATCAAAGCTATGGGCAAGGAATGCAGAAAAAGAATCATATTGAAGATAATAAAGCTCATGGAAATGATACTAGAAATTCCAATCAGCCTAAGCCTCCTAGAATTTGGAATACGAGACCAAATAATGGTACTATGGCTTCTCCATTTGAGAATCTAGATAATCAAGAATCTAAACAACCTGCTAGGATACAAGTAGCAGATGTAGCTCTTAAGAATTGGTGTAGAATTCATAACACCAGTGCTCATGCCAAACTTGATTGTCCACAATTTCACTTGGCAGAGAGCATTTTCAAAGTGGAAGTGCAGAGCCCTACATCTAAGTTCCTTATTCCTAAAGGAAATGAGATAGTACCTTTAGGCTATGAGTCAGCCATGGTTTTGGAAAGTTTCACTTTCTCATCAAAAGAAGAAGAGGATCAGATAGAAGAAGATGAGTCATATTATCATGAAAGTCTGTATCTTGAATCAGCTCTAGTGTTGGAGACATTCCAATTTCCATTTGAAACTGAGAATGAAGTGCTAGTCGAGACAAATGAAGTCCAAGCATTATAGCAATCTCAAAAGAATCATACGTACAACCTGAGAAGTAATAACAAATCTAGATGTCCCTTCACTACATCCACACCTCTAAATAATCTCAATACACCATCGGATGTGCATTCAAGTAATAATCCTCCACCTCCAAAGGCAAATTATTAGGGCGCTGGTACTTTTGCATCATCAAAGGTCCAAGTAAAGCAAAACCTAATGATGCTTCTAAATTGATGAGTTATTTCTCTAAAGAAATTAGGAAAATAAAAGTGAATGTGCCTTTGTATGAATTGTTGAAAAGTCTAGGGGTTAGGATTGCTTTTATGAAATCTTTAGATGAATCATGTCTTAGAGAAAACTCAATAGGTCTAGAGGTTCATATTAAGGCTAGGAGTAAAAGTCTTGAGCAGATTGCAAACACTAATGTAGTGCTGTATATAGAAAAGGAGTCTCCTCCTTTCTTGTTGACCTTAAGAATTTTTAGAAAAAACCTGCACAATTGCATGGTAGATTTTGGAGCCTCTGCTAATGTAATGCCATTAGGGATATGTAAAACTCTAGGACTTAGCCCTACAAAGTCGGCCAAAGTTGTAACTCAATTGGACAAATTTGAAGTAAATGTTGTAGGAGAGTTGATGCATACTCAAATGCAATTAGCTTCTGATCCTAGAGTGTAACAATATATTGGCATCCAGGTAGTTGATATTCCTATGAATTATGGGATGTTGTTGAGTCGGGATTGGTCTAAAACTCTAAATGGATATATGGCGACAGACTTTTCACACATGTGGTTACCCTCAAGAGGTATTCCTAACTAGATTAGGATTGAGGCTGAGCCAAAAATGAAACATATGATAATAGAGTACAACAAGACAAATGAGATATTGAATGCTACAGTAGAACCTAGTGTGTATAGAGTTTCAAATAGGGGAGTCCAAATTGAAGAAATCCTAGCCTTTGATTTTGAAATGAGACCTATTGATAAGAGAACAAGTTTGTTCATTGAATCTGATCATCATTCTTCTGATGAAGAAGAGAATACCATGAATAGTTTTAGCCAAACCATGAGTCAGGAAGTTAGGAAATGCATCTAGCAAGGAACTCCTATTCAGGACATTCTATGTAGAGAATGGTGTAGAGTTCATAGGACTCCTCATTCTGAGGAGGACTATGGAATGTGTAGAGAAATAATTGAATATCAACATAGAAAGTGTATGGTACTAATGGGAAGTCAGGAAGGAAAGCATATTGTCAGTAAACCTAAGTTACTATTACATGAGAATGCTAATGCTATGCTAAAAAATCTAAGTGATTCTATGGAAACAAAAAGTAGCAATCATTCTGACTTGCCCAAACTGGTAGAAAATACAATGGTACCTGTAGGTTTGAT
Organism: Cunninghamia lanceolata; assembly: GCA_027924645.1. Classification (NCBI taxonomy): domain Eukaryota; kingdom Viridiplantae; phylum Streptophyta; class Pinopsida; order Cupressales; family Cupressaceae; genus Cunninghamia; species Cunninghamia lanceolata. Next base: position 2,206,260 of record BSBN01000810.1, on the reverse strand, counting down.
AAAAATGCATAAGGATAAGCGTGACCCTATAAAACTTGAACTGAATAAAATGTTTCTTGTAAAGGTGAGGGATCCAGTTCCAAAGATAAATAATATGTGGATTTTAAAATGCGATGGATCAAAATCTAAATAGGGAGCAAGGGTAGGAATAGAACTTATTGATCCTGATGGAAAGTCATTTTTGGCAGCTTATAGGTTACAATTTCCTTGTACTAACAATGTAGCGGAATATGAGGCATTAGTACATGGGTTAGTAATGGCTATCAAGAAAAAGGTGAAAATCCTTCACATTTTATCTGATTCTAAATTGGTAGTCAAATAACTTAGGAAATTGTATGCTTGTAATTTTTGGAGAATGGGGATTTAATTGAACATTTTGATTGTTTTAATATTGTACACATTCCCAGAGAGTTGAATCAATGTCCAGATGCTTTAGCAGTAGCTACCAATACACTTGAACCCTTAACTTTGTCAGGGCTAAAGAAATTTGTAGTAGAACTAGTGTCTATTCCTAGTGTACCTGATAATGTAACAAATTTCCAAGTATTTGAAGCTGATCAACAGATCCTTGATTTTATAACGAGTCATGATGTTTTTGAAACCTAGATAATAGACGAATAGGATAGACTAGAAGTATCTTGGGATGAAGAGGATATTATTGATCTGAAAAGTAATTCCTTACCAAAGGAAGTCATCGAGGTAGAAAAGATCTTTGATTTTGACAGAGTTGTCAAACAAAGAGATCTACCTAAATCAGAGGGAGGTAAATGTGAGTCGTTCAACCTAGGCACTGATAAGGACCCTCAAAATGTACTAATTGGTAAGACCTGTTCTACTGAGTTGAGAGATGATATAATTATTGTGTTGAAAGATTATAAACATGTCATTGCCTGGACATATGAGGACCTTAAAACGTATGATACATCTCTCATAACCCATGTAATTCCCTTGAGACTGGGAGTAAAGCCATTTAGGCAGAAGCAAAGACCAGTGAATGCCATTTTAGAACCCTTGATCTTTGAGGAGGGCAAGAAATTGTTATCTGCAAGGATAATCTTTCCTATGAGGCATTCTACCTGGGTAGCTAACTTAGTGCCTGTAAGAAAAAAGAATGGAGATATCAGACTATGTGTAGATTTTAGAAATCTTAATAAGGCATCAGAAAAGATAATTATCCTTTACCACCTTTAGATGAGGTTTTGTAGGTAGTTAATGGTGCTAAAATGATGTCCTTCCTAGATGGATTTTCTGGCTATAATCAGGTCTTGATAGATAAAGAAGATAGGCTAAAAACCACTTTCACATGTAAATGGGGTAATTATGCCTATAGAAGAATGACATTTGGTTTAATCAATGCAGGGGATACATTCCAAAGAGCCGTGGATATTGCTTTTCATGGATTAGTAGGAAAATACATAGTGGTTTATATGGATGATCTGACATATTTTTCTAAAGACAGGTCTAACCATGCAGATGATTTAAGAAACGTATTACAGAGATGCAAAAAGTATTGTATATCTCTGAACCCAAAGAAATGTGTCTTTGGGGTGATGGAAGGTAAATTACTAGGGCATATTATTTCTGAAAATGGGATTTCCATTGACCTAGACAGAGTGGAAGGAATTAATAAGCTACAGTTGCCTACCAGTAAGAAGGAATTGAAGTCATTTTCTGGTAAGATAAACTTTGTGAGGAAATTTATTACTGGTTTTGCTGAAATAGTGCAGCCTTTGAATGCTATGCTAAAGAAAGATGCCAACATAGAGTGGACACTAGTGGCTAGAACAATATTTAAAGATATAAAGGAAGGTATCACCAATGCTCCAGTGTTGACTAGTCCAGATTATACCAAACCATTCTTTATATACTCTTTTGCATCTGAACATTCCTGTGCGGCAGCCTTGACACAAAAGGGCAAAGAAAATGAAGAGAAACCAATAGCATTTATGAGTGCTCCCCTTAAAGGTGCAGAATTAAAGTACTTGGACACTGAAAGGCAATCTTTTGCCTTAGTAAAAGCAGTTAAAAAGTTTAGACATTACATTTTAAGGAGCCAGGTCAAAGCTATTGTGCCTGATGCTGTAGTAAAGATATTGTTGATGCAAAATGAGCAAGGGGACAAAAGAGCAAAATGGATCACCATGTTACAAGAATTTGATTTGGAAATCATTCCCATGAAATTGGTAAGGGGTCAAGATTTAGTGCAGACTATAACTAATATAGATCCCAAGATTGTTCACCAACAATATGTTGTGAATACTAGTACTATAAATGGGCGGTATGATGATCTTAACCCATTTTTGATATTAGGTAAATATCCCAGTCACATGAAGTCATCCTAGAGAAGGGCATTGAGGTTGAAATCCCAAAGGTATATGATCCAGGGAGGCATACTATTAAAAAAGAATCATGAAGGTATATATTTGAGATGTTTGAATAGAGAGCAAGCTGATAAAGTGATGTTAGAACTACATGATAAATTTGGGACAACCCTTGGATCTCACTTAGCCACCACACATAAGATCTTGAGGGTAGGGTATTACTGGCCTAATATGTTTAAGGACACTGAGGAACATATCAAATGTTGTCATATATGTCAGACCATTGCTGATAGGGGAAGAAATGTGACTCACCCTTTGCAACCTATGATAGAAACAAGACCATTTGCACAATGGGGGCTAGATTTCACTGGATTCATTAATCCTCCATCCTCTATTGGACATAAATTCATACTTACAGTGATTGACTATTGTACTAGATGGACAGAAGCTACTTGTTGTAAGTTATCTACCACTGAGATCGTCATCAAATTTCTAGAGGAAAATATCATAACCAAATTCAGAGTATCGTATGCACTGGTATGTGATAATGGCCTTGCCTTCTCTTCTTTAAAATTTTCAAACTGGGCTTTTGAGTACAGTATTGTTTTAAAATTTTCATCAAATTATTATCCACAAGGTAATGGGTTAGTAGAATCTACTAATAAAATTTTGTTAGATATCATTAAGAAATTGATTGCCAAAAACCCTAGGGAGTGGAATATTTTGTTGAAATATGCATTGTGGGTAGATAGAACAAAGGTTAAGACAGTATTGGGGGATTCTCCATACCATTTGGTATATGGCACAGATCCTATTTTGCCTATTAACTTGAGAATTCCAACCTGGAAGTTTGCTAATGAGTACTTAGGTTTTGATGACCAAAGAGAAGCTAGATTAGTTCAATTGTTACACTTGGATGAGAAAATAATTCAAGCCATAGATAGGTTTGCCAAACATCAAGCAGTAGTCAAAAGATGGTTTGGTAAGAGAGCTAAAGTTAAAACATTCAAAATTTCATATTTGGTCTTGTGTTGGGATAAAACTCATGAAAAGAAAGGAAATCACAGAAAATTTGATAAACTATGCATAGGTCCACTCCAAATTGCTGAAATCATAGGAGAAAACACATTTAGGTTAAGGACTTTGACTGGGGAAGATATTCCATTACCTATTAATGGTCAATATCTTAAACATTATTTTCAAGCCTGAAAGTGTTGAGCTGGATCTCACTATGTATTATATTGTAAATGTTGTATAGTTGGTGTGTTTTTAGTTTGTTGGTTTTCTGTTTATGTGTCTTGCCTTTTGGTTGTTTGTGTTTTTGTGTTTGTTCTGTTGCTGGTGGTCTTCATTTTGATTTTGGATATTCTGGAGCATACTACAACTTTAGAAAATAGTTGAATTTCTAGAATTGTGGAAACCATTTACAATTTATGCTTGAGTTGTGACTTTTATAGATGTATTTTGCTGGTTTGGTCTTTTAATGATTTTATTCACCATCAGCAAACTAAAATATTCAAGGAATCATACGAATACACATCTTTAAGATTCTAGGAATAGGTATAGGGGATAGTGGACACTTGCATTAAGTGAAAAATCTAAAGATTTGCCTTTCCTACCACTATAATCTCCACCCTGCATATTGAGAACAGGATTCCATTACCTGTTGAGCATGAGCTTCATTGTAATATCATACGTATCAGAAGGAATAAAGAGTAAAGGAAAATGATCATTTGAAACTAATAAGGGCTACCGGATAACTCCACCGAGGCTATAGACTCTTGATTGGTAGTGGGGATCTATTTGGGGAGATTATAGCGATAACCTTGCCGGGGCTATGGACGCCTGACTGGCAGCAAGGCTCTATCTAGGTTGGCTTAGAAGGTTAAATCCATCTATGTAGTTTAATGCAAACAATTGTTGTTTTCTGAATCTAATCCAAAGAATGGGAATGAACCAATTTCACTCACTTAAATTTCTTTGAATTTTCTTTTTGATGTTAATGAATACATTCTTTCTGTGATTGAGCAATATCTTGCATATAAAAAAGTTGGAAATTTATGATTTATTTCATCTTGTTCCCTGACTTTTCCAAATTTGGTTGTTTTATTTGGTTGCTAGTTATTGTGATATTCACAACATGCCCCATTTTACCCTTTAGCAAAATGAGGACCCCTACTATGGCTTTTGTTTTTGTGTGGTTTGGTTCTGCTTGCTTAGTGGTATGGGTAAAATGTCCTCAATGTTTAAAATTCACGTTGTGTAATACTTCATAGAAAATGGTCATTACCAATGAAAGTTGTGTCAAAAATCAGCTAGGGTGGCCTTTTGAATCATTTGAAAATTTTCCGTATTTTAAGGGTTATGCTTGTTTCTGTGAAAGTTAATGCTGGACTAATGTTGGTCAACGTGTATCTGATATACATTGCTTTTTGTATGTATTGTGCATGTGGGTTGCTTTTGGTCTGTAGGATTGCAATATACATTTGATAGGTCTTGTATAAATGTTTGTATCCCAAGTTGTATTTAACATACATATACAAGTCCGGACCTAATGCATTTTTGTTACGTAACGTATAATGATTGAAGTCCACATTTACATTTGTATATTGTTGCACATGTATCTATTATACAAATCCAAAATATACATGAGCGTACCTGAAAAGAGTATTCAATTGAGTTTAGTCAAGCAGAAATGAAGGTTGTGATTTGCATATATTCTTGTATGTATAAGCGGTTGTATATAAAGTGCATATACAAGTCCAAGCGCAATTAGAGATTTAAAACTTATAAACTTAAGGAGATGCAAGTGTTTGTATATTAAGATGCATGTATTAAGTATAGAAAAGGGGAAAGATACAATGAAAGATGGTTATTCAGAATTAAATTGAGAATAAAGTGCATTTATGCATAACGAGAAGTAAGAAGGTCAACATCACGCGTGTACAAAAGTTCTATGTATATGATATACAAAAAGGTGATACAAAGGAAATAGATGCAGAGCCAGACCTGAAGGGGATTCCAAGATATTTTATAAACTAGATAGGTCCATGTTTGTATGTTTGGTGATTGTATAAGATATACATGAAATATATACAAACAAATATACAAAAAACAAGTAAAGTAGAAGATTGCAAATACATAAAGGTAACACATGCATGTTTTAGAATGCGAAAGGTAAATTTAATGTCAAAAGTGCTATTAAGTCAAAATGTTGGTAGTGACATCATCACCTTGTCTTTGCATATTAGTAAAAATGCATGTATAAGATATACAAATAGAAAAAGTGCAAAGTAGCCAACGTATACAAGATTCAAATTATGCATTGAACAACAAAAGTAAAAGGGAAAATCAAAATTGCATACATTGATTACAACATTTAATACATATCTACCACAAGGAATACCTAATTGCAAGAGAGTAAAAGGAATTTCAATTGCGTTAGTCTTCATAATTACATTCAGAGTTTAATTGTAGAGCATTTTACAGTTCAAAAGTGAAACGCGATTCAAAGGCAAATTGTGAGTTCAGGGCAGTTGCAGTAAATTTGAATGGTAAATCTCTTGTCGACGATATTAGAGTCAACGGTTGCAAAATTAGGTATGTATCTAAGATTCCACTTGTGTTTAACGAGATTTGATTATGGTAATTTTACATTGATTACAGTAAAATAATGGGAATGCTTTGAATTTAATTAATCATTGTGATAAATTGTGGAATTTGAACATGGTGGGGTATACATATGGAATATGAAAAAAGAAAAAAGATAGAATAGTAGGGTTAAATGTTAAACATTAAATGTATATGGTTAAAACCCTAGTAAATATGGAAATGGTTGTAAAATGAATATGTATATTTTCAGGATGCCACCAAAAGGAAAGAAAGTTGAGAAGATGACCGGAAAAGTTGAAAAGGACACAAGAACTAAAGAGGAATTTGTAGTCAAAGGTTATAATTCATAGATATACTCTTCAGGAGGAAGGGTAGTGGACACGGAAATTGGAGATTTTGATTATGAGGAACTGTTAGTGAAGATTAGAGCACCTAGCGCATCCTTGGCCATGAAGAACATATGGGATGTAGGATTATATAAGGCTACATGATTTCCATTAGCAATGGAGGCTAGGGACCTTGTAATTGAGTGTATACAGAAATATGATATGAATTCCAGAAAGGTCAAACATAATGGGGTGGTATTTGTGGATTTGTCTATCGAGGGTATAGCGGAAACCTTTGGGTTAAAGATCACTAAAGAAATGAAGCAAATAGATATAGCACAGTATGAAGATGATTTTAAGAAAAATGAGGCAGCTTGTAAGACTGCAATATTCTACGGATGGTATTCTTCAGATAAGAAGCCAAAAGTGGCTGCTAGGGTACCAAAACATTTGTATAGGTTGGATTTCAAGGAGGACGTATATATCATGATTACATTACTGAGAAGACTAATGGGTTTAGAGGATGTTGCTACATTCGAGCCATGGATGTTTTCTATGATACAATTTATTAGAGAAGAGATAGGGGATGTTCATTGAGCTTGGGCCATCAACAATGCCATTTATGCACAGGTCTTGAGATTCAATAAACAAAAGAAGTTCTTCATGTCATCTTACATTGTATATTCATGTGCAGCCAAGATACAATTGAATGGAATATAGAGAATTGGCACATTGGTAAGTGGACCAGGATAGAGGTTGGTGTATGATCATTACACGGACATACAGGAACAAAATGTAGGGAAGAATTAGATAAGGGTAAATGATGTGTTTTCCATGTACCTGGTAAGGATACTAACATGAGAAAGAGATCAAAGATTGTCTGAAGTAGCAAAGAATGCAATCACATTGCATAGTGCCTGGTATATACAGTTTCTTGCTTTTACATACATTAGAATTGAAGGATTCAAAGGAAAACCTTTTAGATTACCAAGGTACCCATCAGACAGAGTAGTGTTGCTAGAATTCACAAGACAGATATTGGATGTATATGCAATGTATAAGGCCAAGTTTAACAAGGGCAACATCAAATTTCCCTTTATTATTGGAAGGTCTCAATGTTTTAATGAAGACATAGCTAAGGCCGCAGAGGCAGAATTGTTATATTATGGTTTTCCATCTTTTGATCTAGCTCGACCTTTTGATCCATTCAAAAGGATTCATAACTTTGTAGACAAAAATTTTAAACATCAGCCCCACATTGAATATTTCTAGGCTGATTGTGACAGTGAAGCTGAAGTCAAGAAAAGGTCTCATTAGATATTGACCCTTGATTAGATAAGAACCTTGGGATGGATTGAGGTAACCCAAGAGATCACATATGATAATGAGAATAGATTACATTCAAGCTATGACAACAAGAGGGTTGCTGAAGAAGTTTTGATTGAACCAGATTGGAATCAAACTAAGGAAACTTCATTAGATAATATTTCAAAGTCAGTATTAGCATATTCTGATATATGGATAAAGGAGAAGATAGAAGAATTGAAAGCTAAAGGAGTGACAATCACCTACTAGGGGAAGAAATGTAAAAAGAGAAGCCTGGAGAGTGAAGATAATTTCAATGATTTCTTGAGGAAAAAAGGCAAGTGGTAGAGGCTAGGATAGCTAAAATCAATGTTGGAGCCACAATATTAGACCCTTATGCATTGGGGATAATAGTAGCTATCCTTGCTAGAACATTTACATCAGCAAAGGAGGGAACATTTGCTGCAGCTATCACAATAGAGCAGGATCCAATAAGGGCATCTACAGTATCAGAGTAGATACATACACCCACAATGCCTATACAAGTGCCAAGTGTCCAAATGACATCAAAAGCTCAGCAGCCACTTTTAGAAACACAAACCCAGCAAGAGAAAATATAGGGGTTTATACAGGTCAAAAGGGAAATGACTGAGGAGATGATGGGAAAGGCATCAATGGCCCAAGCATTCACAAAAGATGATAGAGAGGTGGTGGATGTTGATAAAATTGAGGATATTGATGATGTTAAAGATGACAAGGAGGAAAGTGAAAATGATGGAAGCAGTGATGATAGCCTGGAAATGAGTAGTGAGGAGGAAGAGGAAAGACAAATGCCTAAGAATCACCTCATGTTAGGAGCATTTGATGTAAGTGCATCATAAAAGGTAGCAACATCATAAGATTTGAAAGCTGCCACATAATCAAAAGAAGATGTAGAAATAACTGATCCATTATATAACTTGGTGCCAAGAAGTATTATGGAGGAAGTTAAAGAAGTAGCTAAAGAAATACTGAGGAACCAAGCAGAGGAGGAAAAGAGTAAAGATAGGAGTAATATACAAACTTTCCAAGAAGAGGATGCACCAAGTCAAGAAAATGTGCTTGTAATGGGGATGGAAGAACAGCAAAATGTTGACGAGCATAAAATTCCCCAGCAACAACCTCTTCAGGAACAACAACAACAACAACATCAAGAGGAAGAAGTCATAACAGAAGAGCCTTAGGGGGAGGTAATGAATAATAAAGTTGCAGGTGCAAGTGTAGAAGTACCATCTTGGGTAGGTTCCGAGGTAAGGTAAGAGTCAACAGTGCAGATGATACCTATTGATATAAAGAGTTTATTATCAAGTGAGGTCACTAGAAGGGGTAAGAGAAAAGCAAGAATAATGTTTGCAATAAAGAGAGATCCCTTAGGGACAAGGACTGTACAAATGGCAGTTCCAAATGCAGACAAAGAAAAGGGAGAAATAGGAATGGAAGAGTATAATGTCATCAATATGAACTTAGGGCATGTCAATAGAGAACAACATATTGAAGAATTACAGGAGATGACTAAATTGACTGCCAGCAAAATGAAAAAAGACAAACAAAAGATGATAAAGATGAAAGGGTACATTGCCCAATTACAACAATTCATTCAGGGAATGTTTGATCCTAGACAGAGTATAGCAAAATTACCTTCTGAGTTAGCTATTTTATCTAAAGAGCAAATAAATGAAATGGAGAATAAGAGACATGAAGCTAACATACTTGAAGAGTGTGTCAAAACATTCATTCAAAAGGGAGAGGAGCTAATAAAAGTTTCAATTGGCAACTGGAATAGCAGCCTGACTGAGAAGAATAATTGTACCACTCTTATATAAAGGTGTCAATCAAGAGTATTACAAAATATAGATGAGCTAAAGAAGCTCAATGCTATTGAGGGGCATACAAAATCATTGGTAAATGAAGGGGTATTAAATGTAAGTGTTATTTTTCAAATACCTCGGTACAGGATGGAGTTGAAGTTTGAGGAGGGTATACTTAGACCCTGTATCATTAATGTGCAAGAATTACAGAAAACTGCTCAGGACCTACTAAATAAACATGTAAAGATGGTGCAGCATTTGGTGAAGCATCCTTGTTCTAAAGTTCAGGTATATGATGTAAATATAGCTGTAGAAGAATTCAAGGATACTTTCCAACCATGCATTGATGACCCCATTAGTAAATTAAATGAAGAGGTAATGGAAAAGATAATGAAGTTAAGTGCCAAAATTAAGAAATATAAAAAAAGAACAGAGGATATGGAAGGCAGAGCATAAATATTGAAGAAGAGTGTGGAAATGCAACAATATACATGGGATGCATCTCAGAGAACAAGTCATGCTTCCATATCAACATTGGTGGAAAGATACACATAATACATGAGAAAGAAGAAAGGAGATCTACAAATAGAAGATACAGGGGATAGTGAATAATATGCTTATTTCACCTGTTATTTTATCATTCTTTTGCACATGCAAAAAGTCAAAGATAGAAGGTCAACCATTTTAAAGACATTTTGACATTTTAAAAGATTTTAAGGGCATCTTTGTGACTGAGGAATATTCTCTCAAGATATTTTGGGAGTGACAACTGGCAAGGAGTATATTCTAAGGATATTCTTAAGGTGACAACTGGAGCATAGCTAGCGAGGTTTTCCACCGTGGATATTGTATTTTGAATCTAGACTGTTGATGAGAAATTTGTAACCGATGCATGGGACTTATGTCTATATAAGGATCTTTGATAGATATATTTTAGTACACACGGCTGACATAGAAAATACTAGAGAGTTTGCAAGATAAGTGACTAGGGAGAGTGCTTTGAGCATAGTTAGTTGAGCAGAATTTGCCTGTGTCTATAGGAAGGACAACGTGGAATATCCTGTTTCCTTTCTATATTTGTAAAAATGTCTGTAATTTTTGATGATTTTGTTGTTATTCAGAAGATTTGAAGTCATTAAACATTGTAAATTTGAAATGGCTGAGATATATTGGTAAATGAAAATATTGAATTCCTGCATCTATTCTAGAGTGTTATTAAATAAATGTGTTTCAGGTGTATTCCTTTTAAAGATTGCAATTTTGTATATCAATTTGTGAAATGATCTGGATTAACATATGTGAATTTACTTGCTTCTGAATTGTCTAGGAAAGTTAAATCTTGTACGCATGAGTAACATAGCAATTTATGTCGTTTGAATCATGTTTCTAACCTTGAACTTTTGTTTTTTATCAGAAGTATAAATAATTAGCGAAAACCCAGTCATCTAAAGGAAATTGTTAAGGATCCTAGTAAATACATGCAAATGAGAAAGATCTTTAGTAGTTTTCATAACTTTGAGATACAAAGTATGTTTCTGTAGAATTCATGCAAATATTAGTAGAGAAGTTACAAATATTCAAAACTTTGAGGATAATTTGAAAATATTTGTAAAGATTGAGTGAAATAGCCAGTAATAAACATTTAAATCATGTAAGGCCCCTTGAACAAACAACTTCAAATTAAATCCTGAGTAAATCAAACACAGTCATGACTTGACTACCGAAGCCTTGGGATTGTGAATTATCAGTTGATAATTCTCCATATCTTTCAAGATAGATTAAGTTCTTTGTGAATTTATCTCATGTTGTGTGTGTATAACATCCATATCAAGAGGATCATGTGTATTGTTCAGAGACAATTCTCCTTCTTCCTATATATTCCTATCTAGAATGGGAAGACATTATGCACACATCTGCAGTTCTATTTCTTCCCAAGGGAAGGAATATTGTTTGACATTCATGGGTCTTCATCTTTATTCTGTGTCGAGCATCTTCCAGCACTGCAAGAGTCATCTTGAGGAGCGGCTGCATGGTCTCTCTTCTCATCTCTATTTTAGGAGGGAGCATATCCTCACATGGGGTTTGATCCTTCTCACTTCTAGGGGGGTCATCAGACTTTCTCTCTTCTTCCTCTCTTATGAGGGGAATTCATGATTGTACATTTGTGATGGATTCAGTTCTTGGGGGGTCTTAATGTTAGTCCTTCTTCCATCACATGTTCATGTACTTGTATTTTTCTCTCTTTTAGAGAGGAGTTTTGTCCCACTAGGTTTTTCTCCTTTTCTCCACTTTATGAGAGATTCTTGTTGTTCATGGGTAGCTAACATGGCCTTGTAGCCAGGACCCATTCTTGCATTAGTTGCATGTTTTTCATTTCTGCCTAAGTTGCACTTAAGGGGGGTGTTGGTGTAATTAAATATTTAATTACACTTTATTAAGTTGATTTAGGGCTAATTTTTAGTCTTAGGTTATTCTTAAGTCATATTAGGGTTTTTGTCTAACTTGCAAATATAAAAGCAAGTTCTCTCATGTAATTCATTAATCCAATTCATTAATTGCATCCAATATTGTACAAATTATTCCTCTTTTCTTTTTTCTCTTGTGAAAGGTAAATCTTAGGTTTTGTAGGTGATCCTGGTGTTTTGAGTTAATCATAAACTCTCACAACATCTAACTCTTCTATCCAAAATCTACTCTATCTTCTCCAGTTGTTGTTATGGTAACTGATCTTTCAATCCAACTTTAGTGCTATCACTTGATTCTCCCTCATGATACTGATATAGATCTATAATATTGAATATGGGTGATATACCTGTTGATGTATAAAATTGCGCAGGTTCTAACACCAACATGGGAAGTTCCAAGAATGTGAGACTTGCTACTTGAAACGACCTCCAAATTTCAAAGAAGCTGGCTCTTCTCTATTCCTATTAGGTTTTGAGCAAAGGGGAAGAAATTAATAGGATTACAGATACAATAAGTAAATCTAATTATGACGATGTGCCTAAGTAAAAAGTATCCCTTCAATTCAAGCACAGTGAAGCTATTCTCAAGATACAGTTATATCAAAGAGGAGATACTGCATGATTAACATAAACATATAAAATGAATATTATGAAAGGCTTATAACTAGACAACTTTGCAAAGATACAGATGATATCAACCAAGGCATAGAACAAAGTTCTTATTAATCTTCTAGCAACATAAAAGGCATAGATATATTAACTTTCTTATCAAGAACAACAAAATAAAGGTGAAATGACATAAATTGGTCACAGCAAAGTCTCTGACTCTTCTATTAGATTTTTGATTAGAACTTATCAAAGATCAATGAATCAAATCCCCTCTCTATTACAAATTCTTCATATTTATAATCATCGATTTGACCCAAGATTGCCTGCAACAAATTGAATCCTCAATGGCCCAATAGAATTGAAGATTACTGGAATTACATGGCGGTTATGATCTTCTGAATCTGCAATGGCCATCCCTCATGCATGCTCATTGGCTAGGGCAAACTATTATGTGGCACACCACATATATTAAGACTCAAACACATGGTGAGACTCATGCACTTAAAACTGAAAAGAAAAATGACAGATGGTAGCGTCCGCATCAAACTTAGAAACTCCTTTGTCTTCAAAGAAAACAACAGGTAAAAGACACTTGTCGCATTCCGCAATCTCCAAAAAATGATACATGTCCTATCCTACGGAGCCTTTTTAAAACTTGTGTCTTTATACTCGAGTGTCTTCCGTTATGACATCTGTCGCAACCCGCTAATAATGGGACCCACAACCTTCATAACTCACTACCCTCAAAGGGAATAAAACTGGGACCAATGGTGGCCCCCGCGCTCATGCTAGCTAACATGCGGCAACTTCCGCAACACTACTGAAACAAATAAAACTTTTGAAAGGTCCTATGGAAGTTGAAACTTGGCGCATTCCGCACAAAACTGTGAATTAAAAAGTTTCTCACCACAAGAGTTATGAACAAAGAAACTCCTTCTCCGCATACCACCACGTGGCATCCTCTGCAAGCTTGAAACCAAATAAACTGTGGCCCACCATGGTTTATGTTGACATCAATATTAATTCAAAAAGAGACACGCGGCATCATCTACATAAAACTCAAAAGACACGTGGTGCCCTCCGCATAAAATGTAGCAAGAAAGGAAGCTTTTTGAGACTGCCTCCGCATACGACACATGGCGCCATCCGCAGTATTGAAACAAAATAAATTGGCGATGCTACCTACTCTGTGGTGTGCTCCGCATAATACTTGATGCTTGAAACATTGCTGTGGCTTTGACACTTGGCGCGACCCACACACATAAACATTATAAGACCCGCACATAGAAACATTATAAGACCCACGCACAGAAACATTATAAGACCCATGCACTAAGTCACAGATATTAAGCCGAAACTGAAACAAAATGTAGAGTTTTGACACTCTACAGTTCTTGGCGACCATCAGGACTTCTAAGCCTGCTCTAAAAGAACCCAAAACTGACAAAAAGATGTGTGTTGAAAATAAAACTTTTGAATCATACATTTTGCAATGCTGTCTAATATACAGATCATTCTAAATCTGAGAGTCCCTGTCTACTCTACAAATCTTGAAAAGCAAAGTCAAGATTAATTATATTTTTATGGGAAAATATTTGTAAAATTTGTACCATAGTCTTTAATTGAAATTCTAGCTGGGCCATAGGTATCAACACATTTTCAACTTCCTTTACTGTTGGTGAATCACTTAAACCCTAGAAAATTGTCTGATCATTTTGTTTAGTCAAAAGAAGGGCCTTGATTTCATCAATCATGAACACTGTGTTACTATCTGGGAACGGTGAAGGAAGCCCCAGTTGCACCAAATCTTCTATATGTTTCTTCATATTCTTTACTCCTTCTTTCACTATATCCAGGAGCTCCTGATAATTTGTGGCCACAGTGATGCAAAGGAAATGCAACAGAAGCTTACAAATGGGAAGGAGGAGTCATTAACACAACCAGCATGTTAAAATCCTGGACATGCAGTATGTAATACCTATCGGCTTATCATCATCATCATATTTCTTGCTAACACAGACAGCATCATCATATTTCGAAGAGGCATGAAATATCCTCCTGCTAACTACTGTTCACTTCCTTATCACCTTTCGCCTTTCGCCTGTCAGCAGCATCATGATACTCGACGAACACAATTATCCTCCTGATGATCACTATTCACTTAGCGCCAAACTCTATCAGCGGCATCATGATGTTTAGCATCATCATCACCCTTCGTCAGTAGGATATGAAATATCCGGTTCCTCTCATATATCTTGATGACGACAACTTCAAGCACCTTTCCCTCGATGCTTATGTCACCCCGATATCCGACTACTCAAACAACAGCATCAGGATATGACTTATCCGGTCATATTGAAACATCCTGATGATGATACTCAACTTTATGCCGATGACTTACGCCGATGCCAAAACACTTAGTGACAGCAGGATAAACTTGCATAGGGTGATATTCGCAATATCCTGATGACGATGACGTCACTTGCACCCGATGATGATGTCAATGCACCTGATGATGATGTCAACAGGATATAAGACACTTATATCCTCTGCAACATGATAATGAATATCCGGTGATCTTTTCAATATCCTGATGATGACCTTTCCGGTCCTTAGCCAAAAAGTGAATTTTCACTTCTGCATGCGATGGCGATATGCGGATGATGGATACACACGAAAGATGATCCTGACGATGATATACACACTGAGTATATATCCGACTTATATCATCCTGATGCACTTGAAACATACAGTCTTCATCAGCTTCATAACCCGATCCGGATAGCGATATACTCGTAGATGACGATATGATTCACTCCATCTGGAAAAGCACATGCAGATCCCTGTATATCCGTCAGCTGCATGCAAACTCACAGAACCGCACAATTTTACAAAGAAAACATGATGATCGGGCTGGATCACCTTCAGATCAAAACTTAACAGTTTATCTTCCTAAATCCTAGCACATGAGGATGCTAGGTTGATTCACAGCATGCTACCAATCGATCTCCCACACAATGAAATGCATAAACATAAAACTAAAATACAACCTAAACTAACATGCATGACCATTCCACCGATTCACAGAATCAACCGGTGGAAGGGTTGAAAGAATCCATTAACCTGTAATCAGAACAGAAATCAAAACATAAACAGCTGATAAACCAGATAATGCAATTGATGAGATCTTATTTAGATGAAACACAAATGTCCTGTTTCTACAATACTATCGAACAACAATGTTTCACAATGTCTGGCCTGATCTCTGGATCTCACTCAATCATCAGTACAACATAACATAACTACTACTCTGATATCAATCACCAGTACAACATAACATAACTACTACTCTCTTATCTCATCTCAAACCCTAACTGATCTTGGTTATTTATAGCAATATCCTACGAGTACTACCAACTCGATTCCCAGCGGTTGGGAGCTTCCAAGCGACTGGGAGAGGACAGCTCAGACTACCTGATCACGAGCTCTAACTGCCTGTACACTCTCCTAGGCTGATCTAATACATATGCATTGGTCCAATGGACCTTATTACATTATGAAGTCAAACATGCTAAAACTAGACTAATGTCCTGTCATGCGGACAATGAACCTATATCCTATCTTGTAGGGGTGCTCCCGCACCATACTCCCCAGAAGAAGAAATCTCAAGTCCACTTGAGATGAGAGTATGAAGATCTGCACCATGTTTCTGGATCTGCTCTTCAGTCATCTAGACTGCTTCAAAATTAGGTTTTCCCTTCCAAGAGACTAGATACTCCAAGTACTGTTTGTGCCGGGTCTGTTTGACCACTATGGTGTCCAAAACCTTCTACAACTGTGGAGGATCATGCTTGGGAATGTTATCATGGACTGTATCCTGTAGGAGATCCTGATCTGCATCTGGATAAGACTTGTATGGAGTTAAATCACATACATTGAATATAGGGGACAAACCAAGATCAGGGGGGAGTTGTATCTCATAAGCATTCTGTCCATGCTTGTGCAAGATCTGACATGGTCCAACTTTTCTCTGCATAAGTTTAGTATATTTTCCCTTAGGAAGTCTGTCCTTCTTCAAATGAACCCATACCAAATCTCCAACATCAAACTATACATCCTTCTTCTTTTTATCAGCATATTCCTTATACTTCAAGGTGGTTTGTTGCAGTTGGGTCTTGACTTGATCATGAACCTCTTTTATGGCTTCTGCAAAAGCTTCTCCTTCTGCACTAACAGGGTCTACTGTAGGTAGATCTCTCAATTCCAAAATTCCTCTTGGATGCACACCATAAACTATCTAGAAAGGTGATTTCCCTATGCTCCTATTGACAGTATCATTATAGGAAAATTCAACTTGAGATAGAATATTATCCCACTTTTCTCCATGTTGTTTTGTCAAACATCTAAGCAAATTTCCTAAGGAACGGTTCACTACTTCAGTCTGTCCATCCGTTTGAGGATGATATGCAGAGGAAAAAGACAAATTTGTTCCAAGTTTCTTCCAAAGAGTTCTCCAGAAGTGACCAATAAACTTCACATCCCTATCTGACACTATGCTCAATGGCAATCCATGGATCCTGACAATCTCCCTGAAAAACAAACCTGCAATGTATGAAGCATCAGCAGTGGTTTTGCATGGCAAGAAATGTGCCATTTTGCTGAATCTATCCACTACAACAAAAACACTGTCAAACCCTTTCCTTGTCCTTGGTAAACCCAAGACAAAATCCATACTTATGCTTTCCCATGGTCTGGAAGGAATGGGTAAGGGCTGATATAAACCTGCATTAGTCGACCTGCCTTTAGCTTTCTGACATATCACACATGTCTCTACAAACTTTCTGACATCTGATTGTAACTTAGGCCAAAAGTAATGTCTTCGGACAAGATCAAGAGTCTTATCTAGACCAAAATGACCGGACATAGCTCCACAATGTTTCTCCTTAATGATGTTTAACCTCATAGAACACCTTGGAATACATAACTGTCCACCTTTGAACAACAATCCATCCTGAATCAAAAATTCAGAGAATTCAGCATGATATTTCTCTCCAAAAGAAGTACATACATGATATATCTCCCCAAAATCTTCATCAGTCTCATACATGGTCTTTAGTGAATCAATGCCAACACTTTCTAACTAAATCTGGTTGACTGTTAGGACTCTCCTGCTCAAAGCATCTGCAACTTTATTCTTGACTCCTTTCTTATGCTTCAATGTAAAAGTAAAAGCTTGTAAGGTTTCTACCCATTTCATGTGTCTGTGGTTCAGCTTTTCCTGGCTGTTTATGAAACTCAGAGCTTGGTTATCTGTGAATACTATGAATTCCTTTGGCATCAAGTAATGCCTCCATTTCTTGAGTGACTGGACTAAAGCATACATTTCCAAATCATATGAGGAATACCTCTTTTTAGCATCATTGAGCTTCTCACTGAAAAATGCAATAGGTCTACCTTCTTGGCTGAGTACTGCTCCAATGGCCATGTGACTGGCATCACATTCCACCTGAAAGATTTTGTTAAAGTCTGGAAGTGCAAGGACTGGCTGCTGTGCCACCTTCTTCTTCAATGTTTCAAAAGAATCATCTGCTCTTCGAGTCCAAACAAATCTGTACTTCTGTCCTCCTTTGATGGTATCAAGCATGGGTGCACAAATATGACTAAACCCTCTTATAAACTTCCTGTAGAAGGTTGCTAACCCATGGAAACTTCTGACATCATTCATAGTCTTTGGGGTTGGCCAAGACAATATGGCACTTACCTTCTCCTTATCCATTTGTAACTTTCCTTGTGAAATGACAAAACCCAAATTTGTGATCTCCTCTTGCATGAACAAACACTTGTCTAAATTTATCATCAGCTGCTCTTCATGTAACCTCTTAAGAACCAAATCTATGTGTCTGAGATGTTCTTCTTTTGTGTTGCTGAAAATTAGAATGTCATCTAGATATACTATGACAAACTTACCAATGAACTCTTTCAAAACCTCATTCATCAACCTCATAAAAGTACTAGGTGCATTAGATAAACCAAAAGGCATAACCTTCCACTCATATAACCCTTCATTAGTTTTGAATGCTGTTTTCCATTCATCTCCTGGCCTAATCCTGATCTGATGATATCCACTCTTTAGATCTATTTTTGTAAAATACTTAGCACCTCCCAAATAGTCAAGTAAATCCTCTATCCTAGGGATTGGAAACCTATACCTGATTGTGATCTTGTTAATAGCTCTAGAATCTGTGCAAAGCCTCTAAGTACCTTCCTTCTTTGGTGCTAGTACAGCTGGTACTGCACATGGACTTAAACTTTTCCCAATCAGACCTGAATCCAATAATTCTTCAATTTGTCTGGCTACTTCTGCATTCTATTCTGGAGTTAGCTTATAGGCTGCTTTGTTTGGAAGTGTTGACCCTGGAATTAAGTCTATGCAGTGACTAATATCCCTGACAGGTGGTAGGGATCTTGGCATTCCCTCTGAGATGATACCTTTGTACTTATCCAATAGCTCTTGGATAGCTGGGTCTATGAACCTTTGCTTTTTCTCTTCCTTGACTTCTTGCTGCTATTCTTTATTCACCCTCATACATGGGATTAGGGCATATGCAACTGCACCTTCTGCTGCTACTTCTTTCATGAACTGTTTACCTTCCATCAGCATTACCTTCACCTCTTTTCCTTTAGATTTCTCCTCCTTCTCCGTCAATGGTAGTAACTTTATAACCTTACCATCTTTAGTGATTGTATAGGTGTTTCTAACACCATCATGTTGTGCCTTCAAATCATACTGCCATGGTCTACCAAATAAAAGATTGCAAGCATCCATCGTGGTAATGTCAAACAACAACTTATCCTTATATGCTCCAATCTGAAATTCTACCCAAGCCTGCTCTTCTACAATTGTCTGCTGACCTTGGGTAAGCCATGAGACTTTATATGGGGATGGGTGAGGCAATCTCCTAAGCTTAAGCTTTGTCACCATTTCTTCAGACACAAAATTTTCAGTAGAACCAGGATCAATCAAAACTTTATATGCCTTACCTCCTGCTTTGCAAATAGTCCTGAAAAGAGACTTTCTTTGAGGGGATTCTTTGTCAGGTACCTTCATGGTAGTCACTATTCTTCTCATCATTAGAGACTCTCCACTTTTGGGGTGTCCATAATTATCAGGAGCATTCACACTCTGAAAAGAATTAGAGTCTGTCATACTTTGATTATCGGGTTCTTGGATCAGATTTGTTCTCCTTTCTCCTGTTGAGCTTGTGGCCTTTTCTGGACATCTGCTAGCTATATGGCCTTCTTTGTTACAGTTATAACATCTGATGGATCCTCTGCCCTAGGATCTTCCTCTAAAAGGTCTTCTACCTCTGAAGTTTCCTTGCTGACTATAATTTCCCCCCTGGTTTTGACTATTGTTTCCCTTACTATTGTCATGACTGGATTCTCCTTGATATCCATGTCCATGTCCTCGACCTCTAAAAGGACCTCTTCCACCCCTTTGTTGTCTTCCTCTTCCTCTATTGTGTTGTTCTTGTTTTCTCTTTAACTTCTCTTCCACTTTCAATGCCAACTGAAAGTATTTCTGAACTGTATCTGGATTATGCAAACTTAAATCTTCCTGAATGTTGAACCTCAATCCATTAAGGTATCTGGCTACCTTCTCTTCTTCACTTTCCTTTACCTTTGTTTTCACACAAAGTTTCATGAATTCTTCTGTATATGAGCTGACATCTAACTCCTTTTGCTTCAGGTTTTGCTTCCTCTTGTGTAATTGGATACGGTAATCCAATGGGACATAAGCTTCCTTTACTAATGCCATCATTTTCTTCCATGTAGTGACTCTAGGCTTTCCTTCTTGTACTCTATCATCTTGGACGAAATTCCACCATGTCAAGGTAGCTTCTTTCATTTTTGACTGGGCTATTTTCACCCTCTGTTGTTCTGGTATCTCCTCCGTTTCAAAGAAATTGTTCAAGGAGTCTATCCACTCCATCACTGAATCAGGTTCCATCTTTCCTGTAAACACTGGCAAATCCAATTTCACATCCATGGTTCTCCTCTCCATGGCCTTGAGGGCATTCAACAGTGGTCTCTAGTCTGCAGGAACGACCTCCTCGTTCCAACTAGGGATCTCTTCTTCTTCCCTATCTTCTTCTCTACCAGAACCTACTCTGTTCCTCAACTTCTCTAACTCATCCTTCAATTCTTGATTCTGAGCCTTCACGGCCTTGCTCTCTGCAATCTGTTTCTTCACCAGAACTGCCAACTCAACATTGGTCATCCTTGCCGGAATCTCAGATGTTCCTTCTTCACCTGACATCCTGCTATATCCTGATCTTTTCCAGAAGATCCTTCCTTTGCTCTGATACCACTATGATGCAGAGGAAACGCAACAGAAGCTTACAAATGGGAAGGAGGAGTCATTAACACAACCAGCATGTTAAAATCCTGGACATGCAGTATGTAATACCTATCGGCTTATCATCATCATCATATTTCTTGCTAACACAGACAGCATCATCATATTTCGAAGAGGCATGAAATATCCTCCTGCTAACTACTGTTCACTTCCTTATCACCTTTCGCCTTTCGCCTGTCAGCAGCATCATGATACTCGACGAACACAATTATCCTCCTGATGATCACTATTCACTTAGCGCCAAACTCTATCGGCGGCATCATGATGTTTAGCATCATCATCACCCTTCGTCAGTAGGATATGAAATATCCGGTTCCTCTCATATATCTTGATGACGACAACTTCAAGCACCTTTCCCTCGATGCTTATGTCACCCCGATATCCGACTACTCAAACAACAGCATCAGGATATGACTTATCCGGTCATATTGAAACATCCTGATGATGATACTCAACTTTATGCCGATGACTTACGCCAATGCCAAAACACTTAGCTACAGCAGGATAAACTTGCTTAGGGTGATATTCGCAATATCCTGATGACGATGACGTCACTTGCACCCGATGATGATGTCAATGCACCTGATGATGATGTCAACAAGATATAAGACACTTATATCCTCCGCAATATGATAATGAATATCCGGTGATCTTTTCAATATCCTGATGATGACCTTTCCGGTCCTTAGCCAAAAAGTGAATTTTCACTTCTGCATGCGATGGCGATATGCGGATGATGGATACACACGAAAGATGATCCTGACGATGATATACACACTGAGTATATATCTGACTTATATCATCCTGATGCACTTGAAACATACAGTCTTCGTCAGCTTCATAACCCGATCCGGATAGCGATATACTCGTAGATGACGATACGATTCACTCCGTTTGGAAAAGCACATGTAGATCCCTGTATATCCGTCAGCTGCATGCAAACTCACAGAACCACACAATTTTACAAAGAAAACATGATGATCGGGCCGGATCACCTTCAGATCAAAACTTAACAATTTATCTTCCTAAATCCTAGCACATGAGGATGCTAGGTTGATTCACAGCATGCTACCAATCGATCTCCCACACAATGAAATGCATAAACAGAAAACTAAAATACAACCTAAACTAACATGCATGACCATTCCACCGATTCACAGAATCAACCGGTGGAAGGGTTGAAAGAATCCATTAACCTGTAATCAGAACAGAAATCAAAACATAAACAGCTGATAAACCAGATAATGCAATTGATGAGATCTTATTTAGATGAAACACAAATGTCCTGTTTCTACAATACTATCGAACAACAATGTTTCACAATGTCTGGCCTGATCTCTGGATCTCACTCAATCACCAGTACAACATAACATAACTACTACTCTGATATCAATCACCAGTACAACATAACATAACTACTACTCTCTTATCTCATCTCAAACCCTAACTGATCTGAGTTATTTATAGCAATATCCTACGAGTACTACCAACTCGATTCCCAGCGGCTGGGAGCTTCCAAGCGGCTGGGAGAGGATAGCTCAGACTACCTGATCACGAGCTCTAACTGCCTGCACACTCTCCTAGGCTGATCTAATACATATGCATTGGTCCAATGGACCTTATTACATTATGAAGTCAAACATGCTAAAACTAGACTAATGTCCTGTCATGCGGACAATGAACCTATATCCTGTCTTGTAGGGGTGCTCCTGCACCACACAGAGTTACAACTCAAAACCTCATTGACCTTCTTAGCAGCAACCACTCTATCATTGATACTTGCTACTGATAATGTTTCATCTATTGTGTCATATAACTTTTTCAATTAAAGTTGAGAGTTAGAAACCCTCAATGAAATAGTGGACAAGGTGTCCTGCACTGAAGTTTCTACTTTCTCGCACAACTACTGAGCATTTAATAGAAAAGTCAAAGATGGCTTTAGCTGGATAATCTCCTCATAGATTCTCTCCCATATTGAAACATATAGCTATTTTACTAAATTTAGAACTCCGGCATTTTGTGGCCTATTGGCCAGCTCAATTGTTAGCTACTTCATCCTTTGTTTCTCATCCATGAGTTGTGCCTGAACTACACTATTGGCATTTTGGTCATTCTTTAATGGGTCAGTGCAAGAAGTTGGGTCCACTGTTTGGCCAAAAAGTGGAAGTGTTTTCCCTAATTTTTAGAATTTGTCACATTTGACCTAAACATTTGAGGCACTTAAATATTGAATCTTAAAAAAAGTTAGTAATATGAAATATAGTACTCAGAGTCTAGTTTCCAAATATGTAATTTATTTTAATACCCAGATGCTACAAATTGATTTTCAATAGGCATTTCTAAAAACCACTGTTTAAAAGTCACTTTTTTTTTACCATACCATGCATGTGTACAGCCAACATAATTTGACCTAAATAAAAGTATTTTTCTAAACCCTTTTGGGGAAAGATGTGTAGTATAGTGAAGTTTGATGAGGATATTTTTTTATAATTTTTTCTAAATAATTTTCTTTTATTAATTTTTTATTGGCCCTAATTGTTGTTTTCAAAAACCCTCGTGTACGGCCAACATAATTTCAGCAAAACTAATCATAAAACGAATTTTGTTTTTCATTGTGTAAAGAATGATGTGTACATTTATGACAATTTTTTTTTCAAAAAAAATTAAAAATTAAAAGTTATTAAAAAAATACAAACACTAGTCATTTCAAGTTTTTAGACTAGTTTGCTCATAAATTAAATAATAAATAGAAAAACAAGTCCAATAAAAAAAATACATATTTGAAAATTGGACACTGTCATCTGTAATGGGTTTTAATTTCATAAAAAAATTTAGAAAAAAATGTCGTCAACCATATAGGTAAACTCAATCTTTTCTCTTGTTCTGTACTTAGAAAAAAATTTGCAGGTCCAAGGCAAGGGGTTGGATTACCATGCCTTTCCCAAGCCTAAGCTTTTAGAAACGGGTACCCATTCCTTTTGTATGGGAAAAAAAAGTGCATAGGCTTTTTTTTCAAATTCAAATATGTTTATAGAAATGGGTACCCGTTTAGGAACGGGTACCCATTTCTAAGTAGGTACCCATTTAGGCACGGTGCTCGGGTACTCGTTTCTGTCAGGATTTTTTTTCCCGTGACTTCCCCTCTATGTGGACCCAACTTCTTGCACTTACCCTAATTTTTGTTGCAAGTTTGTGGCCTCTTGCAATTTATCCTGATATCTCTTTTCTGAAGTGGCTTTGTCTTGTCTTAAAATAGTTACTACAGCCTTTTCTTGTGCCAGCTTAGTCTTAAGAGAAGCAATATGGGCCTATATTGCCTGATATATCTACGCATAAATAGTATTCTGCAATTATTTGTTCAGATTATCAATCTCATTTTTCTTAGATTGAATCTCCCAGGAAAGATTGATGCTATTCACTTTCTCTTGAGCCAAATCATTTTCTGCCTTTTGCAACTTCTTGGACACTTTCAAATAGTTTGTTGCCATAGTAGTTGCAGTTTCATTTAGTAGCTCAACCCTATCCTATGGCCTAAAGAGAGACATATCCATGGCCATGGCATTCATAGCATAATCCTGGGGCTGCATTTATTCATTTGGTTTTACCACATTTGGAGACAAATGTGTAACTGTCAATGATTGTTGAATAGGGTCATAAAGTGACCTCATGTGTGCCGCAACAGGGCTTTGTTTTCCTTTTTCCTCTTCTTGTCCATTCTGGCCTCTCTAGCCCTTTTTGTTGTGTCTACTTGAGCTTGGAAGGTAGGAGAGGATGCAATATAACCTCTAGCAAAGGGGTGACCTTGAGGTAGGCCATAGGGAATAGCAGATAATTGCTGGCTAGGAGAAACCGGAGGAGGGGTCCGTTTAGGCATAGATAAAGAAAATAATGGCAATGTAATGGCCTATGAAGACATGGCTGGTGTACTAGCAGTAGTGGCAAGGGTTGATGTAAGCACAACAGAAGTGGCAGGGGACATAATAGCCTGAATACTTGGGATTGCCACTCCTCTAGGAGAAGAAAGAGATATAGGAGAGAAGGGAGAAGAAGTACTTACTTGAGTGACAAAAGAGGTGACTAGCACTTGTTGATGCTGTGGTGCTATTTCTTCTTCCTCTTCCTCTTGGAGGAAAAATTTCCTATGTTTGAAAGGCCTCTCTCTTGTTTCCTCTGTTTCTTCATCTTCAATATTTACAACCACTGGTGGTTGCAAAGGGACCATTCTGGAACCCCCAGATGCCAAAGCTATTTGAGTCCCTAGAATTGGTGATGACATAACACCTTTTTGCTTCTCTAAGGTGCTGAGGGATTGAGGCCATGAAGATGTAGCAGTAGCAGATGATGCTTGTCCTATTTCTTGCATTATTAGGGCTAACTCTGTTTCTTCCCCTGGCTCCTCACCCTTCCTCTAAATTCTTCTTGTGTCTAGACTTGAGACTAGGGAGGGAAGCCACTCATCTAAAATTGATTCCCATATTTTATCATTTTCAACATTCCCAAATGAATGTGTAATCTCTGAAGTCTCTTGCCTATATTTTCAATAGGCTTCAATCTTTTCTAATCTCCATTCTTTTTCTTTTAATGCTTTCCTCAGACTAGCAGTCATCTTCAACTTAGGGTCATACTCCCTCTCTTTGACATAGAAGGTTTCCCATGGCCTAGGCCCCTCATATGGCAAATCAATTAATTCCACATACAGATCTGGGTTATCTTCCTTTGGATTCCTCCTGTCCTCCCAGAATGGACGACCTTCATGTACCATCTTGGCAAGAACCTTATTATTTATAATCCAGGAGGCTAGAAAACTATTTGGGTCATATTTCCATTTATCTTCTATGATGAGGAGCCCAAGGGTAGCTAACTTCCTTAACAAGAGGCTCTCTGCACCTCTAACTTCAAGTGTCATGTTTTTTCCTGGCCCATGGGACATCATACATCTTCTTCTTTCTTTTCTTGTAGCCAAAGTCATTATCAACAATAGATACTTGATGGGTAACCTCTAAAAATACGACCCTAGGGGGCAATACTTTAGGCAGTAGCATGGGTTCCCCAGCGAAACCTTGGACTCTGATTATTGTATTTTGTGCTCCAAAGAAGTAGTCACAGGGAATTAGGCAATTGGCTATAAAACCCCTTATACTCTGTGTCATCCTATGTTCCACAAGCTCAAGGCTTAACTGGCAGAAGTGGGGGTGACAAAAAGCTCCCAAAACTCATAGGGGTCAAAGGTTTCAGATAACACGTGTCCATGCAGACACAGGGATAGTTTTACCATGACCAAAATCTGGATCATACATATTTAAATGCATATGCTGTGCAAAAAGACCAAAGTTTTGATACAACATAAGATGAAATAGGAAAGTGAAATACCTAAATACTCACTTTGTTTTGAAATTTGCAAGCTGATCAATCATGGCAGCAACAATTTGTTCTGAAAAATCTAGCTAGTACTCCTGTGATTTATCCACAGTTTTCATTCTAAAAATGATTGCTAATTGCCAGTCATAAACTGTGTTTTCCTCCATTCCAAAAATGAAAGCTATCATTGAAAGTGCATCCTGAACATTTTGGTTAAATTGTGCCTGCCCAGTGGGTAGTGTGGGCATCTGAGTGTTATCCTCTCCTAGATGCATCTCTGAATTTAGGAATTTCAGTGTGTTATGTAAATTTGTCCATGTGCCTTGCATTTTGGCAATAGTTAGAAATGTGGCTATTCTATCATATTGTAGGGCCATCATGTCCCTTATGGCCTTGAGCGCAATATGCACTATAAAAGGGCCCTATTGGATAGAATTTGATGGTGCATGAAACATCTCTGCACACAATTCGATTAGCTCAGGACAAGGGTGGACATTTGGGACCAGGAACTGTGCCAATTGAGAGGTTCATATCCTCATACCAAAAGTCTTGAACTGCCTGCTATTCGCCCGGATGAGGCACCTCTGATGTGCCCCCTCCCAAAGATTCTTGGTGTTCTTTTGAAGGGGCGTATCATATATGTCATCTATATAGTTCTTCACCTGTTCTAGGTTGATAGATAACCCTACTTCAGGAACCCTTGTTCTTGGATAGGACTTCCTTGGTTATGCAGGTGCCGAAGCATATGATTTTCTATTTAACAATTTATCTGTTGACTCAAAAATTCCAAGTCCCTCCCATGGTGACTGTGTCTCAGACATATCTGTATCTTTGTGAGAAGAATACGAGAAGCTTTAACACAGAAAAGAATGAAACTATTTTATCAGATTGATACTTAGCTAAAAGGCACTTGTTAGGGATAGAGTTCAGATGCAACTGTGATTTAGAGCAAAAAGATAGAAACAAATGACGATTACACTTGGAAGGACTTAAATCCTATTTCATTGGGGCTTATGGAAATAATAAATGACACATCCCATCTTATTAATGGCATTAATGCTGAGAAACAACTAGTGTATCTTTTTGAAATCCGCATTGGATGAAGTGTCAGATATGTTATGAGAGTGGCTATCTTTCTAAAAAAATGTGTACTTCGGTGAGATTTTGGGGATTGCCGAACAACCTTAATAAATGCAAGGCTAAAAGAGAAGGGGCTTTGTGCTGCTTGACACGTGTTCACTGAACACTTATTTGAAAGGGAAAGTGGGAAAAGAAAGCGGGAAAATAGAAAAACGAGAAAAGGAAACAAAACTAACTATGATACATGATGAGCCCCTTCTTAAGTGAAAAGTTTCAAAAAGATCCCATTTACCAGAATCTCTTCAGGTTCTCCATTGATGGTCTCCAACTTAAATGAATTTTGTTGCTTGCAAGAATGAACTCTATAAGGGCCCGTCCATAATGATTCGAATTTGTTGTGTCGACCTGGCTTGCCAACTCTTTCATCCTGTTTCAATACCAGAGAGCCAACTTCAAAGATGGGATTAGAAGTCTTCTTATCAAACCAGTCCTTAACCATTTTCTGATGTTTCATTAGTGATTCATGTGCCTTTTCTCTCGTTCAGCAAGTTTGACTTGCATGGGGCCATTTTCTTCAATTTCTATCTATTTTAACAATTGCAAAGCAGGAATATCTAAACTTAGTGGCATTACTGCAGGTTTACCATAAACCAACTCATAGGGAGACATTTTAGTCACTTGCTTTGGCATGATCCTGTCAGGCCGCAGTGCTATATTAAGTAACTTATGCCACTCTCTATGATAATTAGTCCCTATCCTTTTTATAAGTCTGATAAGGTTTTTGTTAGTGGACTCTGCTAGACCATTACCTTGTGGGTAATAATTTGATGAAGTCTTCAAATACATCCCATTTCTTAATGCAAACTCAGATAACTTGGTTCCCAAAAATGCTTTAGAATTATCTGATATGATGGTACGAGGAGGACCAAACTGAGAAGTTATGCCTTCTAAAAATTCTAGTATGACTTTTTCTGTTGCCTCTTTGAGTGGTACTACTTCACTCCACCTGGTAAAGTAATTTGTTGCTTTGAGAATCCATTTGTGTCCCATATTTGACACTAGATTGATCATACCAATAAAAGCCAGATCCCATTGAGCAAAGGGTTCATCCACAACTATGGGGCTTAGAGGCATTGCTGGATTTCTCCTTTGGCCAGTATAAAGTTGGCAAGCCTGGCATTCCTTAACCATCTAATGGCAATCTGTAAATAGAGTGGGCCAGAAATATCTTGCTTGTGTTACTTTGATTGCAATGGTCCTTGCTAAAAAGTGTCCACCTGAGGCTCCATGATGCAATTCATGTAATATTATTTGAGCTTCATCTTTCTCTATACATCTTAAGAGTATACCATCAACATTCCTTCTAAATAAAATATGATCAATTAGTACAAAATGGGTTCCTTGCTGCCTATAGTATCCTTTCTTATCATGGGAGAGCTCATTTGGGAATATCCCATACTTCATAAACTGTATCCTGTTTCTGACCCAAGAGTCTTGGTCAACCTCTTGGAGTTTCAATACATTTTCACTTCCTATTTCTTTAGTCACTGTTCTTTCCATGTCTTGGGTCATGTATTGGCACAGTCCTTTGCCTCTGACTAACTTGGTGGGTCTTACTTCTACATCATATTCTAGAATATTTGTTATCCAATTGGCTCTTTTCTCAGTGATCTCACCCTCCATAATATATTCTCTTACACTAGAGTGAGCCACTAATATCAGAATCTTATTTCTTGTTACCAAATGTCTAAATTTTTTAAGGGCTTTTACCATGGCGTATGCTTGCTTCTCCACGAAATTATATCTAGACTCATATTCCCTGAGAGTTCTAGAGAAAAAAGATATTGGATGCTCTCCTTCCTATTGATCATCTTTTTGAGTTAGAATAGTAGCAACACTAAATTCTCCCCCATACACATACATTATAAAAGCTTTAGAGAAATCTAGGTTTTTGAGTACTGGGGTTGTTGAAATGGCTCTCTTGACTTCTTCAAAAGCCTGTCTTTTTTCTATGGTCCATTTGAAAACTAGATCTCTTTTAAGCAAATAGTGTCATTAGTCTAATTAGACCTACAAAATTAGATATGAATCGGCTAACAAAGTTAATTTTTCCTAGAAAGGATTGAACTGCTTTCTTGTTGACTGGTAGAGATAAGTTCATTATGGCTGTGACCCTTTCTAGATCAATGGAGACCCCTTCCTTTGCCACTATGTGTCCTAGAAGCTTACCCTGAGGTACAACAAAGATACATTTCTTGGGATTCAGAGAGATTTCAAACTCTTGACATTTCTTAAAAATAGCCTCTAAATGGTCAAAATGATCTCTGGCATTCTTAGAAAAAATAGTTAGGTCATCCAGATAGATCAAAATGATCTTATTTATAAGTTCCCCGAATGTTACATCCATTGCACGCTAAAAAGTAGCTCCAACATTTGAAAGGCCAAAGGGCATTTTAGCATATGCAAATGTTCCCCACTTTGTAGTGAACGCAGTCTTATGCTGATCTTCATCTACTAATGAAATCTAATTGTATCCTGAGAAACCATCTAGCAAGGAAAACCTTTCTGACCCAGCCACAGTCTGTAAAATCTGTTCCATAGAAGGTATGGGATAATGATCTTTCAAAGATGCTCTATTCAGATCCCTAAAATCTACACAAAGTCTTATGTCACCATTCTTCTTTCTTATAGGCACTAGGTTTGATACTCAGGTTGAATGCTTAATTGGGAAAATGATCTTTGATTTCAGGAGCTTTTGTAGCTCATCCACCATTAGAGGTTCAATTCTAGGATTCACTGGCCTTTGTTTCTGTCAGACTGGTTTGGATCCTTCAGTAAGCTCTATGGTGTGTTGGATGATATCTCCATTGTAGCCATGGAGGTCCTCATAGGTCCAAGCAATCACCCTATCATATTTATCACATAAAGCAATCAACTTTTCTTTTTCCTCTTGGGTTGTAGAATTACCTATTTTCAACTTTCTTCCTTCACTAACTTGGATCTCAGAATAATCTTCCTTATTTGCCTGAAACCTCCTCTTCTCTAGGCTTGCATCTTCCGGATCAAACAAATTTTCTAGAGTAATTAGTCCTTTAGGGAATTTATTTGATTTTAGTTGGATAATTTGATCACCATATGCTTCCTCAATTTTGGGATGTAATTGATCAACAAATTCACCTGATTGTTGTAAGAATGAAAGTACTTGAAGATCATTGTCAAAAACTTGCCAATTCATTGTCTGGAATTGTTGGTCTTACTATAACCTTAACTAACTCATTGTTAACTAATAGATCACTTGCTGGGTTAAACTGTGAACTAATTTGTGCCATTCTATCTGCTTCTGAATTTTGGTCTCTGGGAGCTACCTCAATATTGAAAGCCTCAAAGCCATCTATCAGGTTCCAAATCCTGTGCCGATAGGATCTCATTCTTACATTTTTGGCTATTGCTTTCTCTCTAATTTGTTTTACCACCAGTTCTAAGTCTCCTTTTACTATCAGATTCTTTATTTCCTTTTTCTTTTCCAACATGAGTCCATGCACCAAAGATTCATATTTAGTGTCATTATCAGTATAGGCAAACTAAAAGCGAATGGCTCTTAGAATTTTCTCACCATTTGGGGCAGTAAGTCAAATACCTACTCCAACACCATTTTTACTCCTAGCCCCATTAAAATTTAGGGTCCAGATCTCTGAGTCTCCTTTGGATTCTCCACTTTCTAATATTTCTTTCCTTATAATATTTGAGATTTCTTGGTCTTCTTCAAAAATAATGTAAGTGCCTAGACCAGTAGAGTCATACTTTCCATAGGGATCACTCTGCATCGTGGTCAATAGCTGATTGTTCTCTTTTTCTTGTTGGTCATGTTTAGTCCAGTCACCTAATTCTTCAATGAAAACTCTCTCCTCTTTATTCATCATGGCATGGGATGTTTCTAATTTTGGGGTTGGTTCATTTGTGATATGCTCTTTGGATAGTGGCTCAGACAATATTTTCATCTTTGTCCCATATTTGGTTCTCAGGATGAGGTGTGACCAATCTAGTGACATGTAACCTTCTATTTTGGATGTGAAATCTCTGGACAAGCATAAACCAAATACAAGGGGAATATCTATGACTACCACATCCTGATTGACAATTATATTGGGACAAGTATATAGTTGTAATGGAAGTTGTTTGATTTTTCCTATAGTTTGAATAGATTTCCCATCCAACTGCATGACCCCTCTTGTAAGTGGTTCATACTTTATCTTTAAAGCATCTGCTATCTGCTTTGGCATTACTATAGTACTGGCCCCATAATCTATCATTGCATTATGCAGCAATTTTTTCCCAACTATTAGAGTCTGATAAAAGGGATCTAGTTTAGATTTACCTACCTTAGGTGCATTGTTCAATAGAGTTGTTGTTTGTAGAGGTACAGTATCTTTATGTTGGAGTTTCCCTTTATCAGTAGCTCTTCCTTTAGCACTAGTGTATTTAGAGGCTTCTTGACCTTGCAGAGCTTCCTGTAACAGTGTCTTCTACTTAGGAATAGCTAACATATCCCAGATTGATACGTGTGTTGGAGTTCTTTTCAGCTGGTCCACCATGTTTACAGGTCCTAATGCTTGTGTCTTTGAATAATAAGGGTACCTTGTCTTTTCTAGCACCTGTCCTGAGGCTACTTGATTCTGCACAGACTAGGGCATGTCTTGCCTAGAGACTAGATTGTGATGATTTTGAAATGGAGGAGTTCCGATAATTTCATTATTATTGACTTCAGGCTGCTCCATCATTCTCCTCTTTGATCTAGTGTAATAGTCTGACTACACCAATGGTTTCTTTGAAGTGGATGCCTCATTTAAGAACACTGAATCTTCCTCTTCAATCAATGAAAATAAGGCATGTTCGGGGGCTATTTCCTCTTCTTTTTGTATGGACATCCCTTGCATCTGGACCACCATTACTGCATTTTGAACACCAGGGGACTAATATGGTGGAATATTAGAGGTTGAGAATTGTCCTTCTAACCCTCTCTGTTCTACTATCTTTTGCTGCAAATTACCTCTGGGATAGTCTCTGGGCATATGGGCATTGTTGCAGGGAAAGCACCAAGCATTTGTGTCATATGCTAAGTTATTTTTCCCTAGAACTATTTCCCTATTGGGATTATGAGGAATAGTTTGTAGAGGTGTAGGAACTGAAACCAACTGGTTTGAAGGCTGAGGATTAGTTTGCCTTTAAGGGCCTTGATATTGATTTGGCTGAAAGGGGGGTCCCTTGGAAACCTTGATAAGGGGGCTTTGAATAGGGATTTTGTTGTCTCTTTAGGTTAATTATCTCATTTGAGAAGGTCCTTAGAATGTTCTTGACATCATCCATTTTAGACGATTGAGCAGAGGTGGTTGCCCTAGTAGGTTGTTGGGGTACTGGAAATGAATACATGGACACAGGTGGGGCTGTAAGGTTAGGAGCTTATTGTGGTAAAGGTAGGGTAATTTCTGGGAACTTAGGCATAGGAGGTCTTGGGGGCAATTTTCTAACATCTATCAAATTATTTTCAACCTTGACTACCAATTCATATGCTTTTGGTAGTGTCTGACCTCCTAAAGACTAAATCATTACTGATATATCAGAGTTAAAAGCTTTGAGGTAGAACACAATAGCCATACCTAATAATGGTCTTGTTGTAGTAGGAATTCTATCCCAGGTCTTTTAAAATCTTGAGTTGAAATCAGTCATGGCTTCTTGTGGTGCCCTTTTGATAGTGATTAATTGTTGCAACAGGGAAGATTTATCACCTTTCTCTTCAAATCTTGCAAAGAAAGCATCACCAAGCTGATCCCATGTAGATATTTGTTGTGTGGTTACACAACACGCCCCATTTTGACTTGGCAAAACAGGGACCCAACTTTTGGCTTGGCTTGTGTTGTCTGCTTTCTGGTGGTTTGGTAAAAATAGGTCAGGTGCATCATCATCATGATACAGGATGAGGTTGGTCATCATCATGAGGTCAGTTTGTCAAAGTTCATATTTTGTTTCTATGACTTCATATTTAGAAAGAGCTTGAAATTCCATGTAGGTTTGCCTTTTACATCACCTGAAAATTCGTCCATATGAGGGAGTTATGCACCGTCAAAGTTTTGGTCAAACCTGATATTCGCATGAAGAGGGTCATATGTTATAAACTCAGTTTTGCTGTATACAGAGCATCATCATCATATTTGAAACGCCCCCTGATAATATCCTAAGGTCAAAATATCCGGACGTCAACTTTAAGTCATAGTAAGTTGTCCCCGTCGAGCGGTCTTTTGTATCGCGAAAGGTCATCATCATGATCTTGGTCTATCACCCGATAAAAATCATGCAGTCCCAATATCCGGACGTCAATCTTAAGTGATAGTGTGTTTTACCCGTCAAATGACCTTGGAAACATCGCGAGCATCATGATATTCTAACATCACCCGATATTATAATATCATGCTGATATTATAATATCACCGGACTTAGAAAATCCACCATCTGCATAATTTGCATGCGCACGTCTAAGTCCGGGTGATCATCATCATCCTGATCTTTCAAGGCAGGATCACATTTCGTAATATCCTCCTGATCTCCTTTTGCACAATCATGATGATCACCCTATCTTTCGGAGGGAGGGTGATATTCCATTCCTAAGTCATGTTGTCAAGATCATCATGATCTAGTTCATCTACCCGACTTTTCGTAATGTCCTCCTGTCGAGAAATATAACCTTTTGCAAATATCCTGATGACGTCATCCCGACCTGATAAACGAAGAAGCAAATATCAGGATGACATCACCATCACATTTCTCCTTCGGCAGGATTTTTTCCAAGGCATGATCCGGTTCGCGAATATGACGATGACGTCATGTTCTAAGATTAACAAAGGCCCCGGATATCCTGATGACGTCATCAGGACTTTCAGCAGGATCATATTTTAAATCACCCAGTGCGGATATGATGATGATGATGTTCATCATCCTGATCTTTCGAGAGGGTTACCTTGGCCGCAAAGGGGTCATATTACATTCATCATCCTGATCATCTTCCTTAGGTGACCCGTATTACATTTATCCCCTGATCTTAACGAAACATGACGGTGACGTCATCTTTTGCATTTTAATGAAGCCCGAATATGACGATGATGTCACCATCATTTTCCTTTCCTCAGCAGCAGGATCATTTTCCAAATCCTCCCTTTTTTCCTTCGACATGATGATGACGATGACGTCACCATCATATTTCATCAGAGCATTCGGAAGGGAGGAGCATCATATTTCATGATATCCTGCGGCTAGATAGAAGACATAGAGTTGGGCATCATCATGATTTTTGGTGTCGATATAACTGTTGCCATCGGCCAAGTCTAATTTTGTCACCCCGATCGTATGTGGTCACACTGATGCGAATATGATGATGACCCGAAACATACAAACAGAGCATGCAGAGCCGGATTTGAAATAAATTGAAAAGCGGTTATTTCCTTGTATATTTTGAGATACATGATCATATTTGAACCCGATATACAAGGAAATGGGCGGGAAAATGAAACGATGGTTGATCCGAGTGTTTTTTTAACGCTGTTTATGCATTTAGTGCATATGTTCCACAGGTATGAAGCTCCATTGCCTGTAGCTGCACATTTTGGAGGCTTGTTTAATAAAATGTTTAACTTCCTGTTGTTTATCCACATGATGATGAACTTAATGTTTGTCTGTTTACTTACAGGAAGTCATGATGCTGCTGCTGAAGCTGAGCATTGAAGTCATGATGCTGTTAGAGATGCTGCTGAAGATGATAATTACAAAGTTGCACATGGAGGCAACATGAACCAGAAGTGAGGAGGATATTGTCAAATATGCTATTCGCCAGCTGGAGACCGAATCAAGTTGAAGATGCTGGAATATTCTGTGCCAGCTGTACATTTGCCAACTGACGAAGCATGTGCTTTTCATCTGGACCGTTGTTTGTTATGAGAGGATCCTAATCCTTGGATCATTGTAACTGTTTTCTGGCATTTTCTCTATATAAAGGCCAGAGCCTAAAACATTAAAAGGAGATAGAGACATTAATATACACAGACGCATCTGGCGCATTAAAGCTAATTACTATAGAATCAATTAGGAGATCGGATTACTGAGACTGATGAGGATAGAATTGTTGAAATGTCAAGGTTCTTTCTTCAGATCACTGTAAATGTACTTGTTCTTGAGCATACTGAATGGATATGAAGTTTCAGATTACATCCTGATTGTAAATTTTACGTAATCTTCCTGTTGGTTTCTGGATATGTACTGGTGAATGCTATGTTCAACTAGAAGTGCTTTCATTTCATTACATGTTGTTATCAACTTTTCCTTTGAAGATTTGCACTAGATCATGCAGATTTGTGGAATGTCCTGGTGAAGTATGATTTTAGTTTCCTTCTTTTCATTGCATGTATGGGAGCTTGTATGTGGATCAGTGATCTAAGTCAAGTAGTTTTGGGAATCTCATTCTTTAACCCTTTTCCTTTTTTTAATTTCATAAATTCATCACCATAACTGCAAATCATGATAAATAACAAGCAGAACAGAGAAATATGCTGAAATCCCGTAGGTAACTGAAAATCATTAGCATATTTGAGTTAAATGCATGTAGTATTGAAAATATCATGCAAAGAATCATAAATAATGGTAGAAATCATGCAAATATCAGCCTGTAGGCACATTATTTGACTAAATTCACAGTGCAGAGGTAGAATTGTTGGAGATTTATGCAGAGCAAACATCCAGAGCAGGATATTTGAAGATAATGATGATGAACTTCGCAGAAACACGTAAGGCCCCTGAATGGAAAAGAGCAACACACATCAACCACTGAGTAACGACAGTAGATTAAGACCTAATCAACGGAGACTTGGGATCATGAATTCTCTGAATTCATCGTATCTTTCAAGA
Source organism: Cunninghamia lanceolata (assembly GCA_027924645.1). Taxonomy (NCBI): domain Eukaryota; kingdom Viridiplantae; phylum Streptophyta; class Pinopsida; order Cupressales; family Cupressaceae; genus Cunninghamia; species Cunninghamia lanceolata. Next base: position 2,169,972 of record BSBN01000810.1, on the reverse strand, counting down.
TGAGTAAAGGTTGTTGTGTAACTTTTATTCTATGTTTGTGAATGACTAACATCATGACCAACAATATTGTATTTGGAGTGAGAGATCTATACCAGTCAAAAGCCTTTCCTTTGAAAGAAGATGCTAGCAGTCTTATTGCCACATTCTATTCAGTAATAACATGTATTGTACACACATCAAATACATCTTGCAGATGTTCCCCAGGTATCTTGAAATCTTCTCCACTGAACTTAGGTAGAGCCTTCAAAGAATTGGCTGGAATAGGATCCCAAGTTGCTGGTGGTACTGGGAGAATGAGGAGACTACCAGTATTCTAATTTGCATAGTTTCTTGGAGGTATAAGTGCTCCCATATTTATTCTTTGTGCTACTACAACCTGATTCACTCTTCTCCTTGGAATAGTTACTAATGGTGGTAAAAGAATGCCCAGATCAGTAGCAGACTGAGCTCTTGTGTAGGTCCACAGTTCTGGCTCCTTATTACTCTCTAGCTCATACGATCTTGATAGAAACTTCAAGAAATGTCCCACCGGGCGTGCCAAAAACTGTTGATGTATAAAATTGCGCAGGTTCTAACACCAACATGGGAAGTTCCAAGAATGTGAGACTTGCTACTTGAAACAACCTCCAGATTTTAAAGAAGCTAGTTCTTCTCTATTCCAATTAGGTTTTGAGCAAAGGGGAAGAAATTAATAGGATTACAAATACAATAAGCAAATCTAATTATGGTGATGCGCCTAAGTAAAAAGTATCCCTTCAATTCAAGCACAGTGAAGCTATTCTCAAGATACAGTTATATTAAAGAGCAGATACTGCATGATTAACATTAACAGATAAAATGAATATTATCAAAGGCTTATAACCAGACAACTTTGCAAAGACACAGATGATATCAACCAAGGCACAGAATAGAGTTCTTCTTATTAATCTTCCAGCAACATAAAAGGCACAGATATATTAACTTTCTTATCAAGAACAACAAAATAAAGGTGAAATGACATAAACTGGTCACAATAAAGTCTCTGACTCTTCTATTAGATTTTTGATTAAAAATTATCAAAGATCAATGAATCAAATTCCCTCTCTATTACAAATTCTACATATTTATAATCATTGATTTGACCCAAGATTGCCTGCAACAACCTGAATCCTCAACGGCCCAATAGAACTGAAGATTACTAGAATTACATGGCAGTTACGATCTTCTGAATCTGCAATGGCCATCTCTCCTGCATGCTCATTGGCTGGGGCAAAGTATTATGTGGCACACCACCTATATTGAGACTCAAACACATGGTGAGACCCACACACTTAAAACTGAAAAGAAAAATGACAGATGGCAGCATCCACATCAAACTTAGAAACTCCTTTGTCTTCAAAGAAAACAACAGGAAAAAGACACTTGTCGCATTCCGCAGTCTCCAAAAAATGATACATGTCCTATCCCATGGAGCCTTTTTAAAACCTATGTCTTTATACTCGGGTGCCTTCCATTATGACATCTGTCGCAACCTACTTCACTTATAAATTGAGACACAATAATAATGGGACCCACAACCTTCATAACTCAATACCCTCAAAAGGAATAAAACTGGGACAGATGGCGGCCCTCGCGCTCATGCTAGCTAACACGCGGCAACTTTTGCAACACTTCTGAAAGAAATAAAACTTTTGAAAGGTCCCATGGAAGTTGACACTTGGCGCATTCCACAAAAAACTGTGAATTAAAAAGTTTCTCACCACAATAGTTATGAACAAAGCAACTCCTTCTCTGCATACCATTACGTGGTATCCTCCGCAAGCTTGAAACTAAATAAACTATGGCCCACCATGGTTTATGTTGACATCAATATTAATTTAGAAAGAGACATAGGACATCATCCATATAAAACTCAAAAGACACATGGCACCCTCCGCATAAAATGTAGCAAGAAAGGAAGCTTTTTGAGACTGCCTCTGCATACGACACATGGTGCCATCCGCAGTATTGAAACAAAATAAACTGTCGATGCTACCTGCTACGTGGCACACTCTGCATAATACTTGATGCTTGAAACATTGTTGTGGCTTTACACTTGGCACAACCCGTGCACAAAAACATTATAGGACTCGCGCACAGAAACATTATAAGACCTGTGCACTAAGCTACAAATATTAAGCTGAAACTGAAACAAAATGTAGAGTTTTGACACTCTACAATACCAAATGTCTCTGGTAACTCCACTTCATATGTATTTATTGAATACAACTTCCTAAGAATCCTACATGGTCCAAACTTTCTCATCTTTAGCTTGTTGTATGTCCCTACTAGAAATCTTTCCTTTCTGAAATATATGACTTCATCGCCAATAGAAATTTCTCGTCTCCTTTTCTCATCTGGTTGACCCTTATACTTTCTATTCATCTCTTCTAAATGCTTTTGGACCTGAGTGTGTATTGTTTCCATGTATCTTGCAAATTCTTCTGCCTCTACACTCCTTTTGTTGTCCATACTAATGTCTCTCAACTCTACAACTCCTCTAGGTTTTACTCTAGTCACAACTTCAAATGGTGTCTTCCCTGTACTTCTACTCACTGAGTTATTGTATACAAACTCTTCTTGTGATAGAATTATATCCCATCCCAACTTCCTACCTTGTCTCCTACTAAGAATCTCAACAAGTTACCCAAACTCCTATTTACCACTTTTGTTTGTCCATATGTCTATGGGTGAAATGATGAACTAAACTTTAGGTCTATCTTCATCTTCTTCCACAATGTCCTCCAAAAATATCCTATGTATCATGTCCCTATCTGAAACTATACTCTTTGATAACCCATGTAATCTCATAATCTCCTTGAAAAATAGGTCAGCAACATGTACAACATCATTTGTCTTTTTACAAGGAATGAAATGCACTATCTTTGAAAATGTATCCACTACTACAAATATAGAATCGTGTCCCCTCTGTGTTCTTGGTAAACCTTGTTACACATATGGTTCCTAGGGTTGTCATTGTTGGCAACTCATCAAATATCATTAAGAGAGAGACACTGTCGGTATCATGATGAATGATTGAGCATGTTGTTTGAGGGTGTTGTCATTGATGGCAACAAGAAAAGGAATAAGGTTGGGATAAATATTTTGGTCCGGTGAAGAAGACTTAGTTATTTTGGCTAAGTGCTGGCAGTATACAAGAGATGGCAACAGAGAAACAGTGTAATGGCTAGCATTGGTCCGTAGTTGAAGATCAGATTATGCAGTTCTAGTATGTTGTCTATAGTCCTTAGGTGAACTTATATCCAAGATTTTAGCTCTTGATAAGTATTGGAAGCATATCTTTAAACAACCTAAGTCTGGTAGAGCAGAATACAATTCTATTTAGAGATGAACACTTAGTTGATTTGGTCTGTATTCCTCCAGTGTTGCATATATTACTATACAGTTTTGAGGTATTGTAAATACTTGGATGAAGTGTCTAAATCTAGAATTGTAGAGTCTGAAGTTGTCAGCAACATGGTCGAGAGACACTTCTAATATGTTAGAGATTTGACATTGTCATTGATGGCAACAACCAAATATGATTGGAGATAGTTCTTGAGATAGGCTATACATAGTATTTTTGGTCGAGAAAGAATGACAGTCAAATTGACTAAGTGTTGGCAGTTTACTAAGGTAGTGACAATGATTCAGCTAGTACTCCTCCGCAGATGAAGCTTTTGGTGTATAGTTTGGAGGTGTTGTAAACACATATAAGAAGTATCTAATTCCAGATTTGTAGAGTCTGAAGTCTATTGGAAGATCATCTACAAGCTTCCAAGTATCAGCATTTAGTTGGACAGTGTTTCACAAAGATAGAGTCATTAGTTCAGAGATCCACATCTCGCCATATAAGAACATTATGATTTGCAGTTATGAAGGTATGATTGGTGATGCCTAATGAATGTTTGATATGAATTTTGGAGTCACATATGATCCGTACTCGAAGTTATGATATGATAGACAATATGGTTAAGTGTATACTCAAGTATAAGGCCAACACATAGTTAGATTGATGTGTGGTAAAGATATATTATTTAGATCATCATCCTAAGTGGTTATATAATAGGTCCAGACCTATGTGAAGGTTCTTGAATGACTGTATGGGTTTGCATTGTTATTTGTGAAAAAGATCAAGCTGACAAAGTACAACTTTTGTGGACACGTTTCATACTTGGCATGTCGACCTAGTTTTTAGTTAAATCTTATTGCAGATATATATACCTGATAGATTTTGATGTTGGAAAGACATGAGGATGTGAATGTGTTGTGAAGTTATTGTGTATGTGATTTTTGTGATTTGAAAAGTGTAGTAAGGGTTTAGAAGACTGAAGAACAGAGCATATCTGAATAGGGTAGAGAAACAGAGCAAGCATAATGAAGACCTTTGAATCTATATTTTGAAATATTAATGTAACTGTATTCCAGCATTTAGTAGATGCAATTGTAACAGTTCTTTCTTGGCAGTGAGCCACCCTTTCTCTATCTTCTTCTCTTTATGGCAATGAGCCTAATGTAGTGAGTACTTCTTTGGACAATGAGTCCTTGGGTAGTGAGCCCTAAGGCAGTGAGCCTTTCTGTAATCCAGTTTTGATATTATAATATATTGTGAGCTAACACTCACTGTGGTTTTTCCCTTTTGGGTTTTCCACGTAAAAATCTTGGTGTCTATGTGTTATGACTTTATGGTTGCTCTTCCTATGTTTATTTGCTTTCATGTTATTGAATTTGGTAAATGGATTAAAGAACATTTGAAAGAATGGTTTTATAGAATACTAATTCACCCACCCTCTCAGTATTCCTTGTGTTCAACAATTGGTATCAGAGCAAGGTTCCTTAGAAGAAGCCTAATAGCTTAAAGAAGATCTGGGAAAGTGAATACATGGTAGCCAGAAGATATCCTACTCCAGATAGTGTCATAATTGATGATTGCACATATGTCAGTAATGAAGAACTAAAAACTGTTGTTGAAGATCTTGATAAGTATGAAGCAGATATCTAGGATTTGAAGGAGAATCTCAAGGAAGCTGATGAATGCATCCTGAAGCTAAGGGAGCAAGTCAATAAATCCAAGGAAAGGAGCAAAGATCTAAGTGAACAATTGAAAGTAGCAAATGAAACTCTAAATAGTTTATCAATGCTAATTGAAGAAAAAGAAAAGGCTAAGGAGCATTTAAATCAATTTGTGAAAGGCAAGTCTAAGGAATGTGAAAAATTGGCAAAAGATGTTGTGCTTCTGAAACATGATCTAGAAATAGCTAACAGTTACAAAGAAAAGTTCAAAATAAGCTCTGCAAAGCTCGATGAGTTGATTGACAGTCAGAAAAGTCCAAATGACAAGCAAGGTTTGGGTTTTGAAAGAGGAGAAAGTTCTAAATCAGGACAAGTTAACACTGAGATGAAGAGAGTTAAAGGCAACTAGGTCTGGAATCAGAGAAACAGACCTAGAATACCTCCAGTCAGGCAACCAAATGCTCAAAGGTACCCATCTTTCAATGGCCATTGTTTCAAATGCAATAAGTTTGGTCATAGGGCTACTCAGTGTAGGAGCAGAATGAATCAAAATGTCCCATCATTGTCTAGTCAGTGTTTTAATTGCAAGAGAATTGGTCATAAAGCAAATGAATGTAGGAGTCTGATAAGGAATGGTTTTAACAATGTAAGGAATACTCAATCTTTCAATGTAAAATGCTTTGCATGCAATAGATTTGGGCATATGGCTAACCAATGCAGATCAAGAATGAATCCAATCAATGGAAGGTACCAAGGACAAAGGAATATTGTTTACTACAATTGCAATAGACCTGGACATGTTGCAAAATTATGCAGAAGCAAGAATGTGAAAAGAAACTATTCTGCAGAAGAGAAGAAAATAGAATAGAGGAAAGATAAGGGAAAGGAGAAGGTTGATCCGACAGAAACCAAGAAGGAAATGAGCAAGATCTAGATTAAGAAGGATGTAAATGAGGTCAAGGATGGATCCACACCAACTTCTAATGTAGATACTTCCTTCGGGAAGTAAATTGGGAACTCTGGCTCAAGGAGAGCTTTTTATTGAAAATCTTGATCCCCTAGCCAGATAATTGGTGCTGAGATTCAACATAAAGATATGCATTAATGAGATATTTGATGAATCTTTTGAAAAAGTTACCGGTAGAAAAAGATCTAATGCGATGCATTGCAGAGCAATCTTGATAGACTATGGTTGACAGTGAAATGTTTGACAACTTTTGGGAGAACAACATTTATGACGATTAGGTTTTTGCAAACAAAGGTTAAAAAGGGTCGCATCCAAAATATTAATCACTTTGCATTCAATTTTTCAAGCATCCAAGGAGATCAAAAGTAGAACCCTAAGTGACTTCAGTGATTTCCAGTGATTTAAAGAAGAGAAAACCCTAATTTCAGCAAAAAGAGGTATTTATAGTTAAAACCTTACTGTGAAATTGTTTAAATTATTATGCAAATGGAGACACCACAAGTAATCGATATCACTAAGAGACCTTGACCGAAATTCAAGAAACACCCCTTCAAATCAATAGAAGTCGGCCCTAATGGTGCGTTTTCAGTAGTGTCATATGGTGTAATGAATGAAGAAGGCATTAGGGCATACATTCATGTTGTCCTAGAAGAACTTGGTGGTAGTCAACTGATAGATTTGAACCTAAAACATCTAACTAGTGATGATTTTGAATTGAAGGAAGAGTACAAGGCGTTGGTAGAAAATAAATTTATACAATATATAGACTTCCTAACATTTGTAGAAGACAAATGGGTCTGGTATATATTGAGCAGAATTCACGATGAATTTATGTGGCTTGAAGATGAGAAGAATTCATGATGAATTTATGTGGCTATAAGGGCTGTAACAAGATTGAACTCTACCGGAATAGTGCCTGTGCTAAAGGCTATAAAGAATAGCACTATGATGGAGGCCACTGGATCTTAATTCGATAAAAGTGCACTGACAGTTAACACAATTGCAGACCATACAGTAAGGTTTGCATCAATGGTAATCAGATATAAGATATACTTCACAAATCGAGAGAACTCTATCTCCGGTACAGCCATCTACACTACCTATGAGATGGTTAAGAAGAATATTGATTATGACCTCTGTGAGTTGCTCTAGAAACAATTGATGGAAAAGATGAAGAAGACCAAAGAGTCTAAATATCCCTTCAAATATGGTATGTTAATTCTATTCCTATTCTTCTATTTTATGAAAGAGTTGCCCAGAAAGAAAAATTTGATATGGTTTCATAACAAACCTATTGCCACACAAATTAGAAATCATTTGAATAGCCTAGGTAGTTAGGATGCACAGAATAAAGCCCTATGGGGCTATTTCAAAAAGTTTCAAAAGGCCATGCAATAAGGGAAAGAATACCTAAGACAATTGTGGAAAAGTAACAAAATGACATATGCTTTATTATAAGGATCAATGCATGATGGTGACTATGGAGCCAAGGATAGTTTGGATCCTTCCAATGGGTTATGAAGTAGCTAAAAATGTGTTGAATGGTTATGCTGAGCTCATGTTGAGAAAACCTAGGGACACCACAGAAGAAAGATTTGGCACCTATGAAGAAATTTCTGTCAAAGTTCATGTTGAATTGAGAAAGCTTGAAAGTGTAAAGAAGGCTAGAAAAATGGCAGAAGAATATGCCCAGAGCAAAGGCTTCACTAAAGAACAATTTGCAGAAACAAGAGCAAAGGAAGAAGCAACAAGGGTAGCTGAAGGGAAGAAGCAAGGTGAACCTGAAAAGGCTCTAGAAGAGCCTAAGAAGAAAGTAAAGGAGCCTGTAGTAACAAGGAAAAGAACAAGAGGTTCAACCTCTACTCAAACTGCAACTGCATCCTCCAGTCCCACACCTTCTATGAGTGTGGAAGCACCTGCAAAGGAAACCACTACAAAAGAGCACAAGAGAAAGAAAACAAAAGGTAAAAGGATGTTTGTTAGTATAGGAACTGATGATGAGGAGACTGAGACAGATGAAGAGGTAGAGAAAATGAAGAACAAGGCTAGTGAAGTCTCAAAGAGAAAACAGGACAAGCCCTTTGGTAAGGGCAGAAAGAAGAAAAAGCCAAGGCAAATAGAGCCTAAAAAAGTAGAAGCTACAATAAATTTGAAAGATGTCCTAAATTCTATGGGATCCCATGGAAATCTAAAGCCTATAGCACAACTGTATGATGATGTAAAGCCTCACAAGTCATGTAAAAGCATTTAAACCAACTCAAAAATAAATGAAGTAAATAATCTGCTTAAATACAACATCGCAATAACCAAAATCAAAAAGTAAATAATCCACTTAGATACAATATTCAAAGGCAAAAGGTGTAATTAATCTGCTTAATTACAATATCTCCAATAAAAGGTAATCTCAAAAATATGAATCTCAATGCCAATAAATCTTACATATTCAAGTGCTTAATACAGGTAATAAGCATGATAAAATAATATACATAAATCCTTTGGAAAACATGCCATAATACATCCAAAATAGGTACAATAAATGAGTACATCAATAATAAATAAATCAATACACTCTCCAGTTGCACGGACCAAGTGGTCCACCACCTGCAAACTAAGAGACGAGAACATGGCTTAGGTGCTTTTCCACCCAACCATGAAGTATTTACACTTCTCCGGATCCCCTCCTAAAATGAAGGAAACCCAGCCCTATATGAAATGTCTAGCTACTTGGTAACAGCTATAGGAGGGAACACCCGATGCAACCCTGATGTCTAAATGTGCAATTCTAAGTAATGAAAAGTAAATTGTCTCATAACAAGATGTGGTAGAGATATCAATAAATAAGTTTTCTAAACAATAAACATCTATTTCAATGTTGTTCCGATTAGTTCTAATCATTTAAGTAAATTGGTCAATTCCTGAAAAGAGGAAAAGCCATCTCTGATAATCCACATTTGGCATTGCAATCCAAAAAGTAACCCAATACATTCCTATATAAAAACTACTTCTTTCCCTAAGAAGCAAGAAAATAAGTAAAGAATCACAAATTCAAGATTTCCAATAAATCAATCCAATCCCTTTCCCAAAACATCAAATAAGGAAAATACACTTTCAAGCAATAACCCATCTTTTGGGCATACAATCGAACTCACAAGTTTATCAATTTGATATGGTTTCTAATCTTGTATTTCAGTCACAATGTCTTCAATAATAGTCATTCTAAGATATTAATCTATCTTGTTATTTCTATGATAGAAAGTTTCAAAAATAATAAAACAATAAAAACCGTCCTCTTGTCGCAACTGTGACTAGAGCTATTGCAGAAATAGAAAAAGAACATAGATCATAGTTTTAATCAATTTCCAGTCATGAATATATATGTAGTAGGTCTTCATAAACATCATTCATAGAAAATATAAAATAGGAGTCTACAGTCTTTATTTAATCTTACCATCATTTTCTTATGACAGGATCTACTCAGTTTTAACCAATAAGTTTCTATATACTATTCACTAACCCTCCTGTCACTTCAGTGACAGGAGCTGTGACAGAATAGTAAAATAAATAATACACAGAGTTTGTAAAAGTCTGATGTCATTCAAGATAATGTTAAAAAAATTAGTGTTTTGCACAACAGTAATAGGGGAAATGTTTATGGAAATAATAATAATAACTTTCTTTTCTAATTGTAAGAATATGCATTTTACTTATAGTAAGGTCAATTTTTAACACAGAATCGCTTCAGCCATCATAAAAAGAAACACATTCATAAAATAATTGCCAGAGAAAAATCTACAGCGAACTGGAGGTTTAATTATAGTTTTATATCAATATACTACTAGATCTAGAAACAATCTCGTACTCCGGCGTAGCACAGTGGTAATCACCAAGTTTAAAGGAGTCAACCAAAGGTGGGTCTTATGTTTAAAATAAAATATGTCTAGCTAAGATAAAGAACCAAACGATAGCAAGAACAAGGGATCGATCTATAAATTTCAACAATAAAATCCAGATCAGAATATCATTACTTTGCTAGCAAAGCGACAGGGATAAATGATAGGTCTCAGATAAAAAAAGCTTTAACAAGGAGAACGCCTATCATGTCTTATCAGGAAAACAGTTTTATCAACATCTGTGGGTCAGAATATGGTTTAAGTCATCAACAAAATAGGGTTGATCCAACTGGTTTAAAACATGAAAACCAGATCTACAAGGTGGGTTCGATCTTTACCAGATTGCCCAAGAAACAAGCTAATCAGCCATAGAATGGATGGTGGCTAGAATAGGGATTGATGGTCATAGAGAAAATAAAGGACGACCAACATAAACCTAGGTGGCCAGAAATGTAAACAAGGGCCTAAAGTAAAGAATGCAGCTAGAAATGGGGATAATAACCCAAGTGAGTAGGTTGATCTGAAGGTAGAATGATGGCAAGAAGGAATATTACAAGTCACCTAGGTAGAAAACAAGAGGGGACAACTTAGAAAAGGAGTCAACGGCTAGAAAAGAATAGTTTGAGTGGCCAGAAAGCCAGTCACAACCATGCCATTCAAATGCAACAAAAATAAAGAAGAAAAACCTGGTATTAGTAGTCACCTAAAGAATAATTTGTAGAAGAAGTGGCTGCCCTTCGCTTTCTCTCCTATCGCAGCCTTTACTCTCATGTCACAGCTTCCAAACTAGCTTCTCACTCCAATATTTTTTTGCCTTTCTCTCCAGAGTTTGTGGACGTATCCTCTGTTGTAATTCATGGGTATATTTTTTTTTTAGCTGAGTGATCTGCTCTTTTTATTATTTTTCTCTCTAACTCTTATTTTGGTGGTCCAAGATTAGGTTTACAAATGGAGTTCATTTTCAGTTTGCATGAAAATAATAATTAAAAAATCATAATCTTTCTTATTTAAAATCAAATAATAGCTATTTAAAACAATAAAATAATATCCTTGCAGCTTACTATCGCATGGATGACATGAAACTTATTTTAATTCTTTTGTTTACTCATCTAAATATAATAACATTATTTTTAACCTAATTTAACTATTGTTATTAAACAAACCCATTTAAATAATCAAGAAGAGAAATGCAATGCAATATTGCATATTTATCCATATATATATACTTTTAAGGAACATATTGTCTTCCAAACATCTTTAATATTGAAATAGAAAACAATTATTCATTAAATTATTTATTTAAATAAACTACAATACATCATTTGAATATATTTTGAAAAGATATTAAGTTAAAGTAATCACATCATGCATTTGAAAATGATTAAAATTACGCATTAATGCAATAAGAACCATTCAATAATGCATATGCAACTATGTGATGTGTGTGATTGCATCAGGGTAGTCCATCCATCAGTTCTTGCCAAGTGGCTAGATCATCTCTACTTCAACCATGCTCTCATCTTTGACGAGTTCCTACATCCATTTGCACTCAACTCAATGTCAATAGGTTAGTGTCTCCAAAAACATAGCTGAAGCAAATCATTGCATTTACAATAACCAATATTTAAAACAATTTCCAATTTTCCTCAATATAACTCATAATAATTACCTCCACGTACTAAAAATTACTTAAAGTAAAGTCAATCAAAATAAATTTTCACTAAACTAGATTAATCATATTGTCCATAAAAACGAGACATGACAAATAAGTATAGTGATGTAGACAAAGGCATCATAGAGACTGTTGTGGTCAAATTATTGGAAATGTACAAAAAAGCACTCATTAAAGTAATCATTGATCTCCCTAACAGCTTGGGCAGTATCATGTCTGCTAGAAAAGAAGCAGCAATGGCTAAAGATGTAAAATTAAGAGAGCATGCATTGATACAATTGTGTCTAGACATAACAATTGAAGAGAAAACAAGAATCAACACGATACTTGGGAGAAAGTTTGATATAAAAACAAGTAAAGGACACAGAACAAATAACTCTTGATGTCCTAAAAGAACTCAACATCCCAACAATCTATGACAAGGAAGAAACAAATGTTGGTGATGACAATCCCCTTCCAGAAGTCAGCTCTGAGCAAGACTTGAATCAAACAAAGACTTTTCTAGAAAGCCCTAGAAAAGATGAAGAAATAAAGGAGAAAGAATGAGATAAGACTCCTGAGAATACTAAAGTCCCCCCTAGAGCAAACTGAAAATGTTGATCAAGGAAATCAAGAGGATGAGCAAGCTAAGAAGAGCCCTCCTCCAGAACACAAAACTGATGAGCAAGAAGCTGAGGATCAAGAACCTCTGGAATAGTCCAAAGAAGAAGAAGTGGCAAGAGACACTACTGCCACACAAGATCTAGTTAACATTGTCAGAGAATTTTTGGAGAAATGGCAAGGAGCATAGATTTTGGATTTACCTGAGCTACTGCAAGGGCCAATCAATTTGGATTCAATGTCACCCCTACAAAAATTGAAGTTAGGGTCAATTGTCCAAGCAAAAGCTCAAGAAGAAATATTGAAGTCCTACATTCAAGATAGTGAGCTCATTGATAAGGCATCTAATGTTTTGGATAAATTGATGCCTGGACTGCAGAAAGATACATCTCTATCACCATATGAGCAAATCAAAAGGCTCATAAATTCTATAAGTTCACATTTTGAATCCTTTGAAATATCTATTGATAATAAGGTCAGAGCAAAAATTCATGATAAAAAGGTTAGTTGAGTTGAAGGATAAGATAGCTAAAGATGTGTTATGCTAGAAAATGTCCCCTTGGGGGCTTTTCCCTCTTAAGGTTTAGCTTCTGGGTGCTTAGAATACATTTAGAGCATCTTGCATGTTAATTTTGACTCCCGATGAGAAAACCATGAAGTCTTATGGCAAATAGGAGCTAGAGGGTGCTATTTTAATGATCCCTGAACAAAAATGAGGGGGTGGACTTGGGTGCTAGTGCCCTAGTCCTACCCTATTTTGGGTCTTCCCTAAATTTAAATGTTAGTTTTATGACTACTATTTAGGTCCTATGCCGACATCTCAAGTTTGAATTATGAAATTCTTATCAGGAATCTTTGTAGTTGCATATATATGCATGTTTAGGATTTTATTTGCAAAATAGAGATAGAAATTCTAAGATGAACATTGTGAACTTGTGATTTTAATTCAAGGCATTCATTGTGTTGCAGAGCAGTACTTTGTTGTTATTGTGTTTGTATTTGCACATTTGACTCCATCTCCTCATGGCATGAAGAGTATCTTCCTTCCATGAGATCTACACTTCAAGCTGATATCTATTGTGTTTTCAATTATTTATCATTTGGATTTGGCCTCTATCCCATAGGGATACACACTCTTATCTGACAACGGTGTTTGGAAGACTTGAATGTCTCTCCAAGGCTTGACCAAGGCAAGCCTCTAAACACCACAACCCCGTCCCACACTCCTTTGTGATTGCAGGTTACAGGTACCGAGTTTCGCAGAGTGAAGTTACAGAAAGGAGGTTGCAGACAACAAGGGTTGGGGGTCTAAAAGAAAGAGGACAACGACGAACATTTTGGGACAAGGGCACTAGTGCCAATGTCCTCCATCTTTTCTAGGGTAGAAACATAAGATACAGTGTAGATCAGTGTCAGAAGGAGATTCAGATTCTGTGATGAAAACTATACCTTGGACTAGGGTGCTAGTGCCAGTGTCCCCAACTATTCCGTATTCTAGATTTTGAAAAATAGTGAGTTAATAGTCTTTGTCCTTCATCTCAGTCTGAAAAGATTTGTTGTAATTCATTAATTTGCTTATTGTTTTGCTTATTTAGGGTTTTAAGAGTAATTGAGCATTAAATTGAGATATTGTTTGATACATCTAAACTTCTACATCATTCCAAGTGGCAGCCCAACCTGATAGGTAATTGCTCTTGCTTAGTGGAGATTCAACTCGGTTAATATGCCCTTGAATATTTGGTGAGAAGGGAGGATTTGCCTTTGAAACCTAAACCAAAACATATCCACCCTTTTTCACCCTAAACATTTTGGTGAACCTATTTTTTTGGACATTTTGGCACCTGCTAAGTGTTGTGTGATAGATTTGCATTCATTCATTTTATTATATTTGAAAAACTACAAAAAAATTGAAAAATTTTCAAAAATTTTAAAACAATTTACATTCTTGTGTTTGAATTTTCACATAATTTGCATTAATTTAGTTGCATTTTATTTAATTTCTATTTTTTTCATTAAATCTGAAATTTATTTTTCATCATACACTTATTGCATTCAAAAAATTACAAAAAAATTGAAAATTTTGAAAAAAATTGGCATCTTAGGCTTGTATTTTAGCATAATTTGAATTAATTGGCATTTAATTTCATTAAATCTCTATTATTTTCATTAGATTTGATTTAAATTATAGAACTTCATCATTTAGTATTCATTTTCATTGCATTTTCATGCTTACTTTGATAAAAAAATGCTTGAAATTGTGCATTTTTCATAAAAACCTAGTTTTGCATTAACTAGGGCTTGTAGTCAAAATCTTGTTTCAGATTTTACTACCTTTTTCAAACACTCATTAGGAATGATTTCTAATTTTGGTGTTGCATCATAGCATGGTTTCCTTGCAAAATTTCATGTCTAGGGTTTGAAAACCTTGCATTTTCACTAGATTTGGCATTATCGTCTCTCTAGAATTGCATTACAGGCATCTTGTGAGGGATTTTGCTACATTATTTGACTGATATTAGGGTTATTATCTACTTCCCCTCCTGAAATTCATTACAACACCCTTTCTACTAGGCATTTACATTGAAAATTGGTGAAAAACTACATATTTTAGGTGTATTTTCACTAGGTTTTGACTTGTCATCACTCTAGACTAGCATCAAAAGCATGTTATGAAAGATATTGTTGCATCATTGGACTATTATCAGGCATATTATTTGCTTTCCCTCTTGAAAATTTTTACAACACCTGTTCTTTCATTCATTTGCATTGAAAAAAGGCAAAAAATCAAGCATTTTGGAGCTTAAACATATCTTTCTCCTAGGGTTTATTCTATTAGTTTATGCATTGAATATTGCATGTTATTGTATGAGTCCTATAACTCACTGCCATAATAGAAATATCCCTTTAAGAAGAAGTGGGAGGCTCATGGGATCTAGTGCTCTTGAAGAAAATGATATCCCTACCTCTGAAAATTTGTTGAACACCTTCTTTACAAAAGGAGAAACACAAATTTTGCAAGACACTATACCTAATACAACCACTATGGAAGATCAAATATTTCATGATGTTGATGACACTATTAAGGTGGTAACACATGTACCTAATCAGCAAATAAATAAACTTGACAAAGAACTAGCTGATTTTCAAGCATTTGTTGAAAATGAAAGGATAGCAGAAGAAGCTATACCTGTGATTCACAACATAAGAGAGTTGATAAAAGAAGGACAAGATGTTATTAATGTTATTTGAGGTTTAAAATAGATAGTACATAATAATTTCATGCTAGTGACTGAATGTGCGAATGGTATTAATAACATGTCGTCACCATCTCATATACAAGTATCAGCACCTATACCGACTATGGGAATATCTACATTTGCATCAACAATTTTAACTACTAATGCAAATGCTTGTAGTAATTCTACCACTAGTATTGGAGTGTTTAATGGCACTAATTCACAAAATTACAAAGCTGTGGGATTTAATTATCAGAACTCGGTATCTAAGGTGACCTCTTCTATGAATAACTACTCTCAACCACCTCTCCATCTAACTTAATCTCAGCCACCTCTTACATACAACTATTCGCAACCACCTTCCACTTATCACTATGTCCAACCACCATTCACCTATTCACAACCTCTACTTTTCCCTATTCAGGATCAATCACCTCCTCACTTCGGTACTAATTCCTCACAACAAACCGCATCTTCCATTGATGCCATTTTAAACCAACTCTTACAAGTCATGACTTCTTTACAACAAAAAGGTGAAAAACTTGACAAATTCTTTGCAACCTAATATACCAACCTATCATGCCCATAATCCCCTATCTTATGCAATCTTGATAACTCCTATACCTGAGAGGTTTGAAACTCGATTTGAAAAATATGGTGGAAAAGATGATCCTAATACTCATGTGGCAGCATTCATGGCTATGTGTAGTGATTTCTACTTTGAAGAAGATTTTTTAGCAAAACTTTTCCCGTGATCTCTCAAAGATACTACTTTAGAATGGTTTTGCTCTTCACCTCTGAATTCAATACATTCTTTTTCGCAATTAGTTGATCAATTTCTATAACATTTTCAAGAAAACCTTGGACCTCAAGTCTCCTTGATTGATTTAGTTCATTGCAAGCAAGGTCCAAAAGAGAAGTTAACTAAGTTTATTAGTCGGTATCAATCTCTCTATGCACAAATTCAATATCAGATGAAGAATGAAGATGTTCAAAAGGTGTTTATTACAAATCTACAACCTAACATCCGTCATAAGATTCTCTTGATGAAGTATAACTCCTTTCAACATTTATGTACTGCCCTTCGTGATTATCAACTTTCATCTAGTCAGTATGAAAATCAAAACTCATCAGCTCAAGTTGGTCAATCCATGGGTGGACCATCACAAAACAACTTTAAGAGGAATAATAAGACTTTAAAAAGGTTAATGGATAGAATTCAAACAATTTCTCACAAGTGTCTGCTATCACTAATCCAAAGAAGGTACCATTTCAACAAAGAAAGTTTACTTGGATATCTGAATCCTATCATTCTATCGTGAATCAAGATGTGAGTAATAATCTCTTGAAGCTTCCCTCGATTAAACCTTTGGATACTAGTAAAATGCAAGGACCTTATTTCGATACTAATGCCTTTTGTCATTTTCATTGACAACAAGTACATTATACTGAACGATGTATGCATCTTAAACATGAAATACAAGACCTCATCAACTCTAATACTATATAGGTATCAGGTGTGAATGATAATGGAAATAAGTTAGTTTAGTTTGGGCCAGATAATTATTTTTTGTTTTGTATCAAATCTAAAATCAATATTTTTAGTTTTGGCTGTTCATTACAAATGTCAAAATACTACTGCGTGAAAGCATTATTGGTATTATATTTTGCAGTGCATATGGCAAAAGAGATGAAAGTTGCTAGGGATAGAGTGCTCTTCCTAGCATGTGTATGATGTCAACCAGTGGTTAATTCCAACACCTACTGCAAATGTTGCACAGCTCTGATTCAATCACAACCACATACTTCTAATCCCTGAAACAACTTTCACTTACAACCATCTAGATGGAGCAATGAATAAATATGATGGCAAAATGGTAGTTGGTGGGTGGCAAGTATAGGTGGCACTGCTCAGTAGGTCTAGGTGCTAGCTTTAGCCCCTAAGGTGGTGCAGGTGCACCTAACCCACGGTGGCCTCCATGAGGCATTTAGTTGTTTTATGTTTATTTTTATGTTTTCAATAAGGTCCTAAATGATCATTAAATGTAATAAGGTCAGTTTGACCAATGTATTCTATTTTTAGGTTGTTAGTTTAGAGTTAGTTGGAGTCTGTTGGACAGCTGTATCTCCCAGCTGCCTGGAAGTGATTCCCAGCCACTGGGAACCAAGTCAGTACTACTCTTTGTGAGTAGATAAATACCCCCAGGGATAGATCGAAGGAGATATAGTATGTGTTGTAATCAATTATAGTTCAGTTCAGTTGTGGAATTGTAAATAGAGCATCTGTAATCACATTTCTAAAGAAGCATAATAAAGAAGATTCTATTGCATTTGAATTCACTGTGTAATTGATTTTTTGTACTAAGGTCGGATGGATTTGTTTATCCATTCCACCAGTTGATTCTCTGAATCGGTGGAATAGCTGTATATATATTAGTTAGGGTTTTGTTTTCTATGTTGTCTGTGTTAATGCTTGCAGGATCGAGCAAGGAATGCATTAAAGGGTTCTAGCGTGACTGCATGCTAGATTGGTGAAGTGCAGAGGGCTGCACGATTGAAGGAAAAGTAGATCAAATCAGTCGCTAAGTGAAAAATAGCTGAAAATAGTGAAAATCCACGGGTTGCAAGAAAGATACAATTTGTGTATATATCACTTTTGTATGCGAGATATACAATCCGTGTGTATATCGCATTTGCATGTTATGTGTATGTCGCATTTGTCCATCGCTGGTGTATCAGGTGAGAAAATAGGTCGAGAATGCATGTTATGAAGATGCAAAGTTAAAACCATATTGGATATACAATTCTTGTGTATATCACTTTTGTATGTCAAGTTCAATTTGTGTGTATACCCCTATTGCATGTGCAGATAGTTCCTGTGTATCCGTCAATTGTATCTGGCGGGTTTGTATGTGTTGAATGTACATTGCAAATGTACATCAGGTTATACAATTGATGAGTATATATCTTTTGTATGTCGGAGACAATTTATGTATATACTGCAGTTGTATGGGAGAGATAGTTTTTGAATATCTGTCATTTGCATTTTGTGTTGTGTATGGTGAAGATACAATGAAAGATACATGGGTTGACGAGTCGAGGTGGTAGCCTGCATGTATGTTCGAAGGGTTTTAGGTCTGCAGATACAAGAGGTGACTTGCAGTAGGAGGTAAGCATACAGGAAGAGCAGGTTGCAAGTTGTATGTATATTGCAAATGTATATTGTAATATACATTCCGCGATACAAAGGGTTATGTGCAAGCGGTGACCGATAGATCGGGTGAATGCATCTATAGGTTTGTATGTCACGGATGTGCAACGTGCACATACAAGTATCAATCGGCAAGAGGATAGCGATCGGTAGGAGAGACAAAGGCTTCACCAAAGAAAGGAGTCTTAGTGACAAGAGTGTGTGCATCGGCATGAGTTTAGCATCGGGGAGATAAGTATGAAGGTGGCTGATGGTGTTATGTTTTGCCGATAGGCAAATAAACATATAATGAAGGATGTATGCATATTAAAGAATGCATAGACATACATTTGTAAATGTATCTTAGGGTTTGAGTGGTGGGTGCTCTGCATCATAGTGGTATCAGAGCTCATAAAAAAGTCTGGGTCATTTGTGTGTTGATTCTGTCACTGAGAAGACAGAGGTAGAAGATTGAGAGGTTGACAAGATGCCTCCGAAAGGTAATGGTACTACCAGAGAGTTGTAGGAGATGAAGGAAAAACATGCTAAAGAGATGAGGAAGATGAAAGAGCTTGCTGAAGCACTTCAAGCTAGGCTTGCAGCCTTGGAGACAAACAAAAGAAGAGAAATAGAAGAAAGTGAATCCGAAAAGGAAGAAGATGATGCTGAAGAATTTGAAGAGGTAGATGAAGAACTGAATGCTGAAGATCAGAGGTTTGCAAAACTGTTAAGGGCAGTCAAGAATGACAAACCTAAGGTAAAGATTGATGTTCCAAACTACACTGGAAGTTTGAATGAGGAAGAGTTACTTGATTGGATTGCTGCATTAGATAATCACTTTGAATGTGAGGAGGTTCCGGAGGAACATAATGTAAAGATTGCAAAGACCAAATTGACAGGTCATGCTTTGGTATGGTGGGATTATGTCCAATCAGAAAGAAGAAAGCAAGGTAAGTCCAAGATTTCTTCATGGGACAAGATGGTAGCAAGGATCAAAGGTAAATTTTTACCCCAGGATTATGAAATTCAAATGTTTAAGAAGCTGCAATTTTTAAGACAAAAAGAAATGGATGTGAAGGCATATACTGAGGAATTTTACAAGTTGAGTATGAGGTTTGGTCATCATGAGAATAAGGTTGAAAAGGTTGCTAGATATTTGGCTGGTTTGAGATTGAACATACAGGATGAATTAGTTTTGGCTAATCCTAGGAGTGTGGAAGAATGTTATCAAATGACAATCAGGATTGAGGAGAAGATGAAAAGGAGATAGGATAAGTCCATGAGAGGAAGAGGCAACAATACCAGAGGGAGAGGATCAGCTCCTACAACAAGGCAAGCAAATGAGAATCAAGAAGAGGCTAGTAAAGGACAAGAACAGTTTGATTTCATAGGTGGATGGAAAGGCACAAGAGGCAGGTTTGGAAATGGAAGAGGTTCCAATACATTCTTAGGAAAGTGTTACACTTGTGGTGAATATGGTCACCCAACATTTAAATGTCCAGAAAAAGAAACAAGTTTAGTGGGAGAAAGGAGGACAAATCTAGTCCAAGAATCTGATGATCAAGGTGGGACAAGCTCAAACACTACTACAAATTATGCATATCCTGAGACAGGAGAAGCATTAATGTTAAGAAGAACAATCCTAAAGATATCCAAGGACATGTTTCAAAAGAGAGCACTTTTTAGGACCTGTTGCAAAAGCAAAGGGAAAATATGCAAGGTAGTAATAGATTTTGGTTCAACAGACAATATGGTATCTCAGGAAATGGTGGATAAACTGAAATTGGAAAGGACTCCACATCAAAATCCTTACAAAGCATCTTGGGTAAGTGATAGTCAATCACTTTTGGTATATGAACAGGCATATGTTGATTTTTAGATTGGAGATTATCAAGATAGAGTTTTGTGTGACATATTGCCCATGGAATGTTGTCACCTATTGTTGGGTAGGCCATGGCAATTTGATAGGAGAGCATTGTATGATGGGTATGCTAATACCTACACCATCATGAAGGATGGGCAAACTTTTCTGTTGGCACCTATGCAAGAGGATGCTGAAGCAAAGACGATAGGCAAAATTATTTTGGTAGGTAAGAAGGAGTTTGTGAAGATGCCTACATCCGAGTCAACGGCAGCTAAGGATATCTCCAGGAAAGGAGATCAGAGTTTGGAGAAGATTTTAGTTCTGACTGAGGTTCAGAAATAGGTTTGTACACAGCCACAGGCTGATTGGAATGACAAGGATGCAGTCATAGTAGGGACTATTGTTTGTCCCCTAAGAGTTGAAAGACAGACACATTTTGCCATAGCAGTTAATGAGGTTTCCCCTGTCCATGTCCAGATAGAGATGATGAATGATCAGCAAGATGTGAGAAGAGCCTACAGTGTTAGGTATGCGTATTTGATCCCATGGCAGTAGGTTATAGTGCAGAGATCATGGGGCAGATTTGAGACAGCAGTAGCTATAGGTGGTTTCAGTCAAAGACTTAACTCATGGGACATGAGTTCTTTTCAAATTGGTGAGTATGGTGCAGGTGCACCTAACCCATGGTGGCCTCCATGAGGCATTTAGTTATTTTATGTTTATTTTTATGTTTTTAATAAGGTCCTAAACGATCATTAAATGTAATAAGGTTAGTTTGACCAATGCATTCTATTTTTAGGTTGTTAGTTTAGAGTTAGTTGGAGTTTGTTGGACAGCTGTATCTCCCAGCCACCTGGAAGTGATTCCCAGCCGCTGGGAACCAAGTCAGTACTACTCTTTGTGAGTAGATAAATACCCCCAGGGACAGATCGAAGGAGATATAGTATGTGTTGTAATCAGTTGTAGTTCAGTTCAGTTGTGGAATTGTAAATAGAGCATCTGTAATCACATTTCTAAAGAAGCATAATAAACAAGATTCTGTTGCATTTGAATTCACTGTGTAATTGATTTTCTGTACTGAGGTCAGATGGATTCATTTATCCATTCCATCGGTTGATTCTCTAAATCGGTGGAATGGCTATAAATATATTAGTTAGGGTTTTGTTTTCTGTGTTGTCTGTGTTAATGCTTGCAGGATCAGGCAAGGAATGCATTAAAGGGTTCTAGCGTGACTGCATGCTAGATTGGTGAAGTGTAGAGGGCTGCACGATTGAAGGAAAAGCAGATCGAATCAGTCGCTAAGTGAAAAATGGCTGAAAACAGTGAAAATCTGCAGGTTGCAAGAAATATACAATTTGTGTATATATCACTTTTATATGCAAGATATATAATCTGTGTGTATATCACATTTGCATGTTATGTGTATGTCGCATTTGTCCATCGCTGGTGTATCGGGTGAGAAAACAAGTTGAGAATGCATGTTATGAAGATGCAAAGTTAAAATCATATTGGATATACAATTCCTGTGTATATCACTTTTGTATGTCAGGTTCAATTTGTGTATACCCCTGTTGCATGTGCAGACAGTTCCTGTGTATCTGTCAATTGTATCTGGTGGGTTTGTATGTGTTGAATGTACATCACAAATGTACATCAAGTTATACAATTGATGAGTATATATCTTTTGTATGTCGGAGACAGTTTGTGTATATACTGCAGTTGTATGGGAGAGATAGTTTCTGAATATCTGTCATTTACATTTTGTGTTGTATATGGTGAAGATACAATGAAAGATACATGGGTTGATGGGTTGAGGTGGTAACCCGCATGTATGTTCGAAGGGTTTTAGGTCTGCGGATACAAGAAGTTTCCTGTAGTAGGAGGTAAGTGTACAAGAAGAGCAGGTTGCGAGTTGTATGTATATTGCAAATGTATATTGGAATATACATTCTGCGATACAAAGAGTTATGTGCAAGCGGCAACCGATAGATCGGGTGAATGCATCTATAGGTTTGTATGTCACGGATGTGCAATGCGCACATACAAGTATCGATTGGCAAGAGGATAGTGATCGGCAGGAGAGACAAAGGCTTCACCAAAGAACGGAGTCTTAGCGACGGGAGTGTGTGCATCGACATGAGTTCAGCATCGGGGAGATAAGTATGAAGGTGGCCGATGGTGTTATGTTTTGCCGATAGGCAAATAAACATATAATGAAGGATGTATGCATATTAAAGAATGCATAGACATACATTTGTCAATGTATCTTAGGGTTTGAGTGGTGGGTGCTCTGCATCATAAGGGTAGGAAAGAATCATTGGCTAAGTCCATAGGACTAGGAACCAAAGCTACTAGTAGGCCGCAACTATGGTTGTTGATGTGACCACCCCACTAGGATGGGGTTGATTCTCAAGCGGCACCTTGCTCACCAATATGAATAGGGCCAAGGATCAAGGCAGCAGACGATTTGGAAGTTTGAGCAAGAAGATTTCGTCAAACTGATGGTTAATGCAAGTGGCAAAAATAAAGTTTAACACTGGTTAATGTGATCGAGGAGGACAATTAAGGTTTTAGGTGGGTGTTTTTTATATGGCTATGAGGAAATAGTGTGTGTGGACAGCAATGGGCCATACTTCCTCAGTCACTGATGTCACCAAGGGGTTTCAAAAGGGTGCCGGTTGGGGATTAGCTCCAGTCCCAAATATGACCAAACAGAGGAGATTTCAAACCTAGGCACGGGTGAGAGATTTCAAAACTAGGTGTAGGTGAAAATAAATCTCCAAGGACTAGTGTATAAAACAAAAACTCTATAGACAAAAAAAACTTTATGTACATCTATTTTGATGAAAAAGTAATCTAATGCTTTCAAAAGATCAAACTTGTGTCACACTTTGGGCCAACTAAATAATTTTAGCCAAGTAGAATTTGATCGAGTCAAATTCAGCCGAGTTACATTCGATCGAATCCACATGGCACTTGTTTAGTGCCAACATGGCCCCAAAATCTAATTATGTTTCGGTTGAGTGGTTTTTAGTCAAGTAGGTTTCGGCCGAATCCATTGAATATAAAAACAAAAAAGTAGTGGGGGCGGGTATTTTGTCTATTCAAAAATTCTAAAAAAAAGCACTCAAATAGTTTCAGCCAAATGTGATCCGGCCGAATCCCATTCGGCTGAATCTATCTAGGTGGCATCCTGCTTGGCAGCCAAGTCACCATTTTTTCAAATTTTCTATAACTTCCAACTTCTGCTAAATATTTCTGCAATCAAAATTATTTTTTAAAAAATACCCTTTTGTAGAGCTCACAGTGCTAAATCTAGAAATATATATTTTTTTTGTATTTTGAGTAATTTTAGGATATAAATATTTGAAAATAATACAAGTAGGTTGTTCAAGTTCAAAAAGAGGCTGATTTGAAATTTAAAAAAAAAATAGTAAAACATGATTAAAAAAATTGGAAAATATATGATGCCCTTGAGGAGAGAATCCTCTTCAAAAGGGTATAATTTATTTTTTGAAAATGAAAAAAAGTTAAACAATATTTGACATCAAATGAAAACTATTGAATTCAGGTAAGTTTGACTTTAAAACATTATTACGAGAAAAATATAGATCAAAAATTCAATTTTATTTTCCATGCCCTAGATATTGAAAGTCACCTATTTGGGAAAAAAATAAGGAGAAAATGCAGTTTTTTTCTATTTGTTTCTTGATGTCAACTAAATGTCACTTTTTTTTCAAATTTTCAGCATTACAAAATCTGCTCTTAAATTGATAAAAAAAATATCAAAAGAATTTTTAAAAAATCTGAAAAATTACAAGAAAAAACTTCAACAAGAGATCTACATTTTCTTAGTTTACATCATTTTGAAATTCAAAACATAAAGACCACTTTTATGTGGTCAAAGTTGAGAAATTTTTTTTATGTTGGCCGATTCCTTTATAAAGTGTGACACAGGTTTGTACTTTTACCTACTACCAATGGACAGAAATCAGTGAATAAAAATGACTAAATATACTACCAGTTGATGGTAATTAATGATTACAATGACTAAATAAATGACTACCATGACTAAATAAATGACTATCATGACTAAATAAATGACTAGTTAACAATAATCAATGACTAAATTAACAACTAAATATACTACCAAATTGATCAATCAAAACAACCAATAAATGACTAAAAATGGTTTAGTCATAAATTTGGTCGCATTATAAATGAATGGAAATAAACTACTAATGGTCACGTGACCAAGCTTAGTCATTTATATGCAATTTTTAGTAGTTTTTTTGGTCATTTATTATTGTTTTTCTACTAGCGACAACCCCCTCCCACACTCCTTTGTGATAACAGGTTACAGGTACCGAGTTTCACAGAGTGAAGTTGTAGAGAGGAGGTTGCAGACAACAAGGGTTCGAGATCTGAAAGAAAGAGGACAATGGTAAACATTTTAGGACAAAGGTGCTAGTGCCAGTGTCCTCCATCTTTTCTGGGGTAGAAACAGAAGATATAGTGCAGATCAGTGTCAGAAGGAGATTCAGATTCTTTGATGAAAACTATACCTTGGACTAGGGCGCTAGTGCTAGTGTCCCTGACTATTTCACATTTCAGATTTTGAAAAATAGTGAGTTAATAGTCTCTATCCGTCATCTCAGTCTAAAAGGATTTGTCGTAATTCATTAATTTGCATACTGTTTTGCTTATTTAGGGTTTTAAGAGTAATTGAGCATTAAATTGAGATATTATTTGATACATCTGAAATTCCACATCATTCCAAGTGGTAGCCCAACCTGATAGGTGATTTCTCTCACTTAGTGGAAATTCAACTCGGTTGATATGTCCTTGAATGTTTGATGAGAAGGGAGGATTTGCCTTTGAAACCTAAACCAAAACATATCCACCCTTTTTCACCCTAAACAAGATGCAATTTTGTTAGATAATAGCATCAACAACATAGATACTGCTATTAAGGATGCTAGTGACATATACAAATTTTGTCTAACATGGCCTATGACAACAAAGGAAATGAAGGAGAAAATAAATGACTTGGAACTTCAATTGATAAAAATCTTAGAAACATTTTATCCTTCATCTGACTCCATCAGCAACAAAAAGGCAAAAATTGAAGGCATTCATGCAAAGATAAGCAGTCTACAGAATAAGAAAGAGGCCACTAAGAGCAGAATGTACCAAGTTAGAGAAACAATAGAATCCAAGATTGATTCTATGACTAGTCTTCTAGTAGAGGCAACAAAGGTAAATACAATAACTTATGTGCCTACCACAATAGACAAAGCAGAGGAAGTAGTGTTTCAACTGAATTGAAACATTCAAATTTTGAGTAGTGCCAAGGTCAAATGGGATGGAGAGATAGCTCAATTGAAATTCATATACTCAGATATCCTCTCCACCTTTTAGTAGGGAATCTATATGATTACACTTGTACATATGTGGACAAGTATAACAATTTTGCAATTTTGACACAATTTTGTTACTTGTAAATACACCTTTGCCATTGATGTCAAAGGGGGAGAAGAAGAACCAATGAAAAATGGCCAAACATCTTAAAGGAAGAAGAAAATAGAGTGTACATAGTAAGGGGGAGTAGTGTGAGCATTTTTCACTAAGTGTTGCCATCAATGCCAAAGGGGGAGATTATTGGCAACATGGTCAAGAGACAGGATGCAACACACAACATACACTCAATACAATTTTGCCATTAATCATGTGAGAGCCAAAGATTTGAAGACTGGAACATAAAAAAACTTCTATTCATCAACTCCGCTACTACAATGAGAGAAAACTCTCTTATATCCAAGAAAAACAAAAAAAAAAAAATTTACCTTTTTTGGCAGATTTCGACAATTGTCAAATTTTGCCATTTTAGGTAATTTTACAATCATATCTTGAAAATCCTATTTTTTCCCAAAGGCTTCCTAAAACTAAGTTAGGATGAAATGCCAACTAATATTCTAAATTTGAAACATGAATTTTGATTTATTACAAAAGCAACTTTCTAAAAATCTAAAAAAAAACACTAAATTGCTATTTTGAGGGTCAAGATGAAAGTTTCAAGCCCCGAAAAAGTGCCGAAACAGGGTCCAACCCACTAGGGTTGATTGTGAAACCACTTTCCACCAAATAATGCATCCACCCGTAGAATCTCATAGAAAACCCACATCCGAGTCAAAAGTTATGATCTCCAGAAGTCCCTGCATCAAGACACTACTAATATGTTGGAGATTTGATGTCATTGATGGCAACAACTAGATATGATTAGAGATAGTTCTTGAGACAAGTTATGCATAGTATTTTTGGTCCAGAAAGAAT
This sequence comes from Cunninghamia lanceolata, assembly GCA_027924645.1. Classification (NCBI taxonomy): domain Eukaryota; kingdom Viridiplantae; phylum Streptophyta; class Pinopsida; order Cupressales; family Cupressaceae; genus Cunninghamia; species Cunninghamia lanceolata. Next base: position 2,143,189 of record BSBN01000810.1, on the reverse strand, counting down.
GACTTAGTCAAATTGACTAAGTGTTGGCAGTTTACTAAGGCAGTGACAGTGATTCAGCTAGTACTCCTCCGTAGATGAAGATTTTGGTGTGCGGTTTGGAGGTGTTGTAAACACATATAAGAAGTATCCAATTCCAAATTTGAAGAGTCTGAAGTCTACTGGAAGATCATCTACAAGCTTCCAAGTATCATCATTCAGTTGGATAGTGTTTCACAAAGACAGAGTCATCAGTTCAGAGATCTGCATCTCGCCATATAAGAACATTATGATCTGCGGTTATGAAGGTATGATTGGTGATGCCTAATGAATGTTTGATATGAATTTTGGAGTCCCATGTGATCCGCACTAGAAGTTATGATATGATAGGCAGTATGGTTAAGTGTATACTCAAGTATAAGGCTGACAGACAGTTGGATTGATGTGTGGTAAAGATATATTGTTTAGATCATCATCCTAAGTGGTTCTATAATAGGTCCAGACCTATGTGAAGGTTCTTGAATGATTGTATGGGTTTGTATTGCTGTTTGTGAAAAAGATCAAGTTGACAAAGTACAAGTTTTATGTACATGTTTCATACTTGGCATGCCAACCTAGTTTTGAGTTAAATCTTGTTGCAAATATATATACTTGATAGATTTTGATGTTGAAAAGACATGAGGATGCGAATGTGTTGCGAATTTATTATTTATGCAATTTTTTGATACAAAAAGTGCAATAAGGGTTCAGAAGACTAAAGAACAGCGCACATGTGAACAAGGCAGAGAAACCGAGAAGGCTTAATGAAGACCTTTGAATCTGTATTTGAACTATCAATGGAACTATATTCCATCATTCAGTAGATGCAATTGTAATAGTTCTTTCTTGGCAGTGAGCCATCCTTTCTTTATCTTCTTCTCTTTATGGTAGTGAGCCTAATGCAGTGAGCACTTCTTTGGATAGTGAGTCCTTGGGCAGTGAGCCCTAATACAATGAGCCTTTATGTAATCTAGTTTTGATATTATAATATATTGTGAGCTAACACTCACTGTGGTTTTTCCCTTTTGGGTTTTCCATGTAAAAATCCTACTATCTATGTGTTATGACTTTGTGGCTGCTCTTCCTATGTTTATTTTTCTTTCATGTTATTGAATTTGTAAATAGATTAAAGAACATGTGAAAGAATGCTTTTATAGAATACTAATTCACCCCACTCTCAGTATTCCTTGTGTTCAACAAAAGTCCACTGGAAAGATAGTTATAACCTGATGCAGAGGCATCCACACTAAAACCTTGACATACAGCATGTATGTCCGCAACCCATCATCATCATCATCATATTTCCCTTAACACTGTCAGCATCATCATATTTTCTCTGCCGACCGATATCCTCCTGCAGACAAACCTTCGACCTTTCGCCTGTTAGCAGCATCATCATATCCGGCTATCGGCAGCATCATCATATTCGGCAAGTGCAAACATCCTCCTGATGTTCACTGTTCATCTTACCGCCAAACGCTTTCTTCAGCATCATGATGTTCAACATCATGTTCATCAACAGGATATAAAATATCCGGTTCCTCCCATATATCCTGATGACGACACCCTCATGCACCTTTCCTTCGATGCTTACGTCACCCCGATATCCTGATGACGATTATCCTGATGACGATGACGTCACATGCAGTTCCTTCAATATCCTGCTGTCGGCCAAACTTAACATTATCAGCCCGCGATGGTTTTATCAACCCGATCTTCTACCTTATGCCGATACACTCCTCCTCGGCAACACCTGATGATGATCACCCCAATGCACATTCACTTTATGCAAACGATTTCATCATGCTCACCTCCATCTACTCAGATGACGCCCGAAGTAACTGCAGGATATACACAGAAATATCCTGATGATGCCGTTGCGATGGATTTCCAACCTTAGCGAATTTCCAATCCGCCGAACCTCCTGAGGTGACCCGATCCGCTTCCTGGACAACTTTCCAGACTCTAACAACCAGCACGACCTAGCACATACCCATGCTAGGGTTCTCAACACCTCTCGACTGTGATCTTGCAAACATGCACATGAACAAATAGAAAATACAAACTAAAACCTAAACTATTGTACATAACCATTCCACCGATTCGACGAATCAACCGGTGGAATGGATCAGCGAATCCATGAAACCACCAGAACAGCAAATCGATCACACAATGGAATCCAAACAGGAAGTTGACACAAACAGGATCTCTTTATTTGATTTCAAAAGATGCAAGTACAATATTCAGTCTCTCTCTGTAATCTAACTCCTCTGCTCAATGTCTAAAACCAACCGATCCTCATGCATAAATAGGATCTGCTTGCGAGTACTACCACTCGATTCCCAGCGGCTGGGAGCTTCCAAGCGGCTGGGAGGATCCAACCGAACATACAGCATAACAGCTGTCCTAACAACCTAGCTAAAAATAGTAAAGTATGGTCAACATGACCTTATTACACGCATTGGTCTTATAAGACCTTCTTGGAAACATTAACCAGACCTATAACAAACTAACTGCCTCATGGAGGCCAGCTGTCAGGTAGGTGCTCCTACACCATACTCCCCAACAGAAAAGAACTCATGTCCCATGAGTTTGGTTGTGGAAGTCCTCCACCTTTACACTTTGTCATGTCAGTGTCTTGACCTGTTCCAGCTTTGTCCTCTGCTGTCTCTTGGCTGCTCCAAGACTTATGAACTGTAACTTGCTTTCTTGCAAGTAAATCCTCATGCCTGTCAATGTAGGCCCTTCTCTCACATACCTTGTGTCTGTCAGGTTGTCTGACCAGAACCTCTGTCTGAACTGCCTCTTGAACTTCTGCAATGTTCAACTCTGTCTTTCTTTCAACCTTTATAGGACAAACAATAGTCCCAACTATGACAACATCCTTGTCATTCCTCTCAACTGGTTGCTGTTTGCAAACCTGTTTCTGAACCTGCTGCTGACCTCTGTCAGTCAAAACTGAAACTTTCTTCAACCTGTTGTCCTTAACAACTTCTTTCCCTGCAGTGTCCTCAACTGCCTTTATGCCTGCTCCTATAGGCTTCTGCACAAACTCCTTCTTTCCCACTAAAATGATTTTGGCTGCCTTCTGTACTGCAGCATCTTCCTGCAATGGCATCAACATAATAGTCTTCCCATCTTTCTTGATGGTGTAGGTATTAGCATACCCATCATACAGTACCCTCCTATCAAATTGCCATGGTCTACCCAACAGTAGGTGGCAACATTCCATGGGCAAAATGTCACACAAAACTCTATCATGATATGCTCCAATCTGAAAATCCACATATACCTGTTCATAGACAAAAAGTGATTGACTATCACTCACCCAAGATGCCTTGTAAGGGTGTTGATGTGGAATCCTTTCCAAATGCAGTTTATCCACCATTTCCTGAGATACCATGTTATCTGTTGAACCAGTATCAATGACAACCTTACATACTTTACCTTTGCTCTTGCATGTGGTCTTGAAAAGAGCTCTTCTTTGCATCATATCCTTTGATGCCTGCAAACTAGTTCTCCTTAGCATCAATGCTTCTCCCTCCTCAGGATATCCATAATTGTCAGGAACTCTATCTTGATAAGTGTTTGAACTCTGCACACTTTGCTCTACTTTCTCTTCTTGCACAAGTTGTACTCTCTTGTCATTCATTCTATCATTTCTGGATGATGAACCTTTGCTTTCTGGACATTTGAAAAATGGATGACCAAACTCACCACAGGTGTAACACTTTCCTGAAAATGTAGTAGAACCTCTACCACTTCCAAATCTGCCTCTATTACCTTTCCATCCACCTCTGAAATCAGACTGTCCCTGTCCTTTACCAGTGTCTTCTTGACCCTCATTGGTTTGCCCTGTTGTAGGGGCTAATCCTCTTCCCCTCATATTGCTGCCTCTTCCTCTCATGGACTTATCTTGTCTCCTATTCATCTTTTCTTCAATCCTGATTACCATTTGGTAACAATCCTCCACACTCTTAGGGTTAGCTAAAACTAACTCATCCTGTATGTTCAATCTCAAACCAGCCAAGTACCTAGCTACCTTTTCTACCTCATTCTCATGATGACCAGATCTCATACTCAACTTATAAAACTCCTCAGTATATGCCTTCACATCCATTTCCTTCTGCCTTAAAAATTGCAGTTTCTTAAACATCTGAATTTCATAATCCTTAGGCAAGAATTTACCTTTTATCCTTGCTACCATTTTATCCCATGAAGTGATCTTTGACTTCCCTTGTTTCCTTCTCTCGGATTGTACATAATCCCACCATACCAAAGCATGACCTCCTAACTTGGTCTTTGCAATCTTTACCTTCTGATCCTCAGCAACATCTTCACATTCAAAGTGATTATCAAGTGCAGCAATCCAATCCAGTAACTCATCTTCATTCAAACTTCCATTATACTTGGAAACATCAACCTTTACCTTAGGTTTATCACTCTGCACTGCCTTTAACAGTTTTGCAAATCTCTGGTCTTCAGCATCCAGATCTTCAGCTACCTCTTCATACTCTTCAACAGTATCTTCGTCTTCTTCAGACTCACTGTCTTCCACTTCCCTCTTTTTGTTCTTTTCCAGGGCTACAAGCCTGGCTTGAAGTGCTTCAGCAAGCTCCTTCATCTTCCTCATCTCTCTGGCATGTTTTTCCTTCATCTCCTGCAATTCCCTTGCAGTACCATTACCTTTCGGAGGCATTTTGTCAACCTCTCACTTCTCTACCTCTGTCCTTTCGGTGACAGAATCAACACACAACAGCCCAGACCTTTTGCTGAGCTCTGATACCACTATGATGCAGAGGCATCCACACTAAAACCTTGACATACAGCATGTATGTCCGCAACCCATCATCATCATCATCATATTTCCCTTAACACTGTCAGCATCATCATATTTTCTCTACCGACTGATATCCTCCTGCAGACAAACCTTCGACCTTTCGCCTGTCAGCAGCATCATCATATCCGGCTATCGGCAGCATCATCATATTCGGCAAGCGCAAACATCCTCCTGATGTTCACTGTTCATCTTACCGCCAAACGCTTTCTTCAGCATCATGATGTTCAACATCATGTTCATCAGCAGGATATAAAATATCCAGTTCCTCCCATATATCCTGATGACGACACCCTCATGCACCTTTCCTTCGATGCTTACGTCACCCCGATATCCTGATGACGATTATCCTGATGACGATGACGTCACATGCAGTTCCTTCAATATCCTGTTGTCGGCTAAACTTAACATTATCGGCCCGCGATGGTTTTATCAACCCGATCTTCTACCTTATGCCGATACGCTCCTCCTCGGCAACACCTGATGATGATCACCCCAATGCACATTCACTTTATGCAAACGATTTCATCATGCTCACCTCCATCTACTCGGATGACGCCCGAAGTAACTGCAGGATATACACAGAAATATCCTGATGATGTCGTTGCGATGGATTTCCAACCTTAGTGAATTTCCAATCCGCCGAACCTCCTGAGGTGACCCGATCCGCTTCCTGGACAACTTTCCAGACTCTAACAACCAGCATGACCTAGCACATACCCATGCTAGGGTTCTCAACACCTCTCGACTGCGATCCTGCAAACATGCACATGAACAAACAGAAAATACAAACTAAAACCTAAACTATTGTACATAACCATTCCACCGATTCGACGAATCAACCGGTGGAATGGATCAGCGAATCCATGAAACCACCAGAATAGCAAATCGATCACACAATGGAATCCAAACAGGAAGTTGACACAAACAGGATCTCTTTATTTGATTTCAAAAGATGCAAGTACAATATTCAGTCTCTCTCTGTAATCTAACTCCTCTGCTCAATGTCTAAAACCAACTGATCCTCATGCATAAATAGGATCTGCTTGCGAGTACTACCACTCGATTCCCAGCAGCTGGGAGCTTCCAAGCGGCTGGGAGGATCCAACCGAACATACAGCATAACAGCTGTCCTAACAACCTAGCTAAAAATAGTAAAGTATGGTCAACATGACCTTATTACACGCATTGGTCTTATAAGACCTTCTTGGAAACATTAACTAGACCTATAACAAACTAACTGCCTCATGGAGGCCAGCTGTCAGGTAGGTGCTCCTGCACCATAACCTGTTGAGTATCACTAAATAGTTTGATAGTGTTTGACTGTGACAGGGTCTATGTTCTGATGGTCTACATTTTGTCACAAGATGATATCATGCCTTGCAGTTCTAAAGGTAAGATTAGGGATATGTGAAGATTCGTTGATATGATTTTGAAAGTATCTTGTGGTCCGTAGTGAAAGTTGCAGTCTGACAGATGAACTGAACCAGTGGCAGTCTATGTTTGAGGCCGACATGATAAGTTCAATTTGTATGCAGTAAGTTCTATTATTTAGAACTTAATTCTAAGTGGTGGTATAGTTGAGGCCGACATATGAGAAGGTATTTCAAATGTTATTTGGGGCTGCTATGTATTTTGGTAAGTAGATTTGGCTGACAAACTACAAGTTTATTAACATTATGCTTCATTTGTGTATACCAACTTAATGCAAAGATTTTAAGGCTTGCGGATATATATGAGATCAAATTCAATGTTTGAAAAATGAAGGATGCGAATATGAAGGTGTGTGTGTGTGTGTGAAATGTGAAAGATTGTGTTTTTGTTAAGGCGATAAGAGCAGAAGAAGAGAGATCTTGTTCCCATGTAAAAGCAAAGCAGTGAAATAGAACAGTCAAAATGAAGAGTTTTGAGATAGTATTTTTGAGCTTCATTGGAACTATAACTATGCATTCTTAGATGCAATCAGAGCAGTTCTTTTTAGCAATGAGCCACTTTCTTTCCCTCTTTCTTTCTCTAGGCATTGAGCCTTCTTGCAGTGAGCACTTCTTTTGGACAGTGAGCCTTTTTTGTAATTTGATATTGTTCCTACATAATATATTGTGAGCTAACACTCATTGTGGTTTTTCCCTGTTTTGGGTTTTCCATGTAAAAATCCTGGTGTTCATGTGTGATGCATTGTGGTTGCTTCTTTTGTGTTTAATTTTCTTTATTATTGCATGTGGTAAATGGATTACTAGTTTAATAAGTAAAAGGCTTAATAGAATACTGATTCATCCCCCCTCTCAGTATTTTGGGTGTTCAATAATTGGTATCAAAGCCTAGTTCCTTGGGAGAAGTCTAACAACTTAAGGAAGATCTTGGAAATTGAACACATGGCATCCAAAAAGTATTCTACTCCTCCTAAAGAAATGGATTCAACTGAAACTATAGAAGAATATTGCATACTTGTCAATCAAGAAGAACTCAAGATTGCCTTTGAAGATCTTGAAAAGGTTGAATTAGAAAATAGTGATCTGAAAGATAATGTCAAGGAAGCAGCTGAGTGCATCAAAAAATTGAGGGAGCAAGTCAAGAAGTTCAAAGAAAAATATAATGAGGTTAGTGAACAATTGATATCAGCACATGAAACCTTGAATGATTTGAAAGTAGAAGTTGTAAAAAGAGCAAAAGCAGAAGAAGACCTAAGTCAGTTGGTGAAAAGAAAATCTGAAGACTGTACAAAAGTTGAGCAAGAAGTTGTGGATCTAAAAGATGATTTGAAATAGGCATGGATTCAGGAAGATACATTTAGAGTGAGTGCTACCTAAATTGATAGAGTACTTGTTAGTCAGAAAGGCCCTGATGACAAAGAAGGCTTGGGATTTAAGAAAGGTGAAAATTCTAAATCCGGTCAAGAAAAGAATGTTGAAATCAAGAATGACAAAGGCAAACAAATCTAGAATCAAAGGAACAAACCTAGAAGGCCATCGGTTAGGCAACCAAATGCTCAAAGGTACCCTTCTTTCAATGGTTATTGTAAGGAATACAATAATTTTGGTCATAAGGCTATTCAATGTAGGAGCAGAGTGAATCAAAATGTTTCATCATTCTCTGGTCAGTGTTTCACCTGCAATAAAGTAGGTCACAAAGCTAATGAATGCAGAAGTCAGATAAGGAATGGTTACAACAATGGAAGGAATGCTCAAACTATTAAAGGTAACTACTTTATATGCAAGAGGTTTGGTCATAGAGCTAGTGAATGCAGAAGTCAGATAAGGAACAACTATAATAATGGAAGGAATGCTCAATCTTTCAATGGGAATTTCTTTGCATGCTATAGATTTGGACACAAGGTTAACTAATGTAGATCAAGGATGAATGAAAGGAACAATGGTTAGAGAAATGTTGTATGCTTCAATTGCAACAGACCTGTACATATTGCAAGATTCTACAAAAGTAAGAATATGAAGAAGGATAATCAGGTAGAGATGAAGAAACTGGCACAAAAGGCAAATCTGATAGAGATCAAGAAAGAGATGAACAAAATTTGGGTTAAGAAGGAAGCAAATGAAGTCAAGGATGAGTCCACACCAGACTTTGGTGCAAGTACTTCCTCTGAGAAGTAAATTGGGAGCTCTAGCTCAGGGGGAGCTTAAATGAAAATCCTATTCCCCCAGCTAGAAAACTGGTGCTGACAATCAACACGAAGGTATAAGATAGAAAAAAAGATAATAGAGCTTTTGAAGAAGATTCTGGTAGAAAATAATCTAATGTGGTGGATTGTGGGGCAATTTAGATCGATTGTAGACAATAGAATAAGAGTTTGACAGCTTTTTGAATCAGCATTTATGATGATTAAGTTTTGATGAAAAAGGATTAAAAGGGAATTCGATTGAAAGGAAATCACATTACATTCAAACTCTCAAATGTCTAAGGAGATCTGAGAAGCAAAGCTAAGGCAAATTCAAGTATTTGGTGATTGGTGTGAAGAAACCCTAACCGAAGACAAAAGGCATTTACAACTATCTCTCTCTTGAAAAATTTCTATGTTGAGTCAATAAAGATGTCTACCCCTCAAGTAATAGAGATTATGGAGAGGCCCTGACCTAAATTCAAGAAGCACCCATACAAATCACTTGAAAATGATCCAGATGGTGCATTCTCTAAGATTTCACATGTTGTTATGCATACGGAAGATGTTAGGGCACATATACATGTAAACCTAGATGAATATGATCACAAAAAATTAGGGAAATTTTATCTAAAGGAACTGAGTGATGACAAATTTGAGCTAAATGAAGAATATAGTGCTTTGAATGAGAAGAATTTGGATACCTAGTTGGATTTTCTAGTGTTTTTGGATGATGCTTGTGTTAGGTATGTTTTGAGCAAGATTAATGATTTCTTTTGGCTTGATGTGCCTTATATGATAACAAAGGATGCCATCAAACCAGTAATTGGCATGTGCTCCACTGGAAAGGTTCTAACCTTGAAGTCTATAAAGAACAATATAGTAATGTAGTTGACAGGTGCAAAATTTGATAAGAGGGAACTGATTGTAAATGATATTGAGGATCCAATAGTGAGATTTGTGTCAATGGTTATTTGTTACAAGGTCTACTTCTCCAACAGGGAGAACTCAGTCTCTGCAACAACCATATATATAGCATATGATATGGTTAAGAACAATATAGACTATGACCTATGTGAGTTTCTCCAGCAACAACTGATGGAGAACCTAAAAAGAACAAAAGACACAAAATACCCCTTCAAGTATGGAACTCTGATCATTTTCCTATTTTTCTATTTTCTGAAGGAGTTACTAGGTATGGACAATATTGGTTGGCTTGATCATTCACCAGTAGCAACACAAATCAAAAATCATCTACAGAGTTTGGGAAATACTGATAAATAGAATGCAACTCTATGGGGATATTTTAAGAATTTCCAAAAGAAAATGCAGGCTAGGGCCAGGATCCCTAAAAAGATAGTCAATAAATATGAAAAACGACAATGTATTCATGGTGGACAAGGATAAATGCCTCATGGAGGATGTAGAACCTAGAACTATATGGGTCCTAGCCATGGGATATGAAGTCATAGAGGACATCCTAACTAGTTTGGCAAACCTAATGTTGAGCAAACCAAGAGATCCTAAGGAGGAAAGATTTGGGACATTTGAAAAATTATATATCAAAGTTCATATAGAATTTAAGCAACTAGAGATCAAGAGAAATGTACAGAAATGGGTTGAGGACTATGCAATAAGTAAAGGCTTTAAAAAAGAGCAAGTCAAGGAAGCTATAGCCCAGGCTGAAGCAGTTGAGACGTCTAGTGCTCTGGAGGGGCAATCTTCGAAGGCTCCAGAGAAGAAAGAGGAGAAATCTAAGAAAGAAAATCTTGCATCTAGCTCTGGGAGAAGAACAAGAACCTCATCCTCAACAACAACTACCTCTAAGGCCTCTGGACCCTCTATTGAGGTTGAGAAAGAAAAGACAAAACCTGCAAACATTGAAAAGTAAGTGCCTGAAAAGAAACCGAAAGAAAAGAAGAAAAGAAAGAAAGAACAAGCCACAAAGAGAGTATATGTAAGCCTTGGAGATGGAGAAGAAGAAGAGGAGGAAAAAGAGACAGATGAGTAAATTAAGGCAAAAAGGGTGAAAATAGATGAAGCCACCTCTGGCAAAAAGGAGAAGCCTTCATAAAAGGTTAAGGACAAAAAGAAAAATAAAGGTGAGAAGACTGAGACCAAAGGAGATGAAGCAACAATAAATTTGGAAGCCACAGTCAATGCATTTGCTTAGCATGGAACCCTAAAATCCATTGTTGATATGTATGATGAAAGATCTGATGCAGATAAGGCAATAATTGAGACAATAGTTGTAAGATATTTGGATATGTTTAGTAAAACATTGATTGAAGTTATAGATGAGTTAGCAGACAGTTTAGCCAACATCATGACATCAAGAAAAGAAGGGATCATGGCCAAGGATGCTGAGATAAAAGAATATGTCTTGTTGAAACTCTGCCCAAACTTCACAAGAGAAGAAAAGGCTAAAGCCATTAAGAATCTTAGTGATGAATTCAAACCAAGAAGAGAGTCAATGCTCTAATGTCTAGAGACATTGAGAATCTGATTAGAGAAACTAAGGAGATAACAATAAAAGTGTTATATGAGCTGCAAATCCTAACCATTGTTGACACCAATAAAGAAGAACATAATATTGATGCTGATAATATAGTCCCGGAAATAAATATGGAACAAAACATGGAACAAAGTACAGTTACTCCTCTAGTGGGCACAAGGAATGAAGAGGATGTGAATAAAGAATAGAGCATGGACCAAAGTGCAATTACTCCTCCGAAAATCCATGGAAAGGATGAAGAAATGAAAGAGTCTGTAGAAGAGAAAAACTCTATGGAAGCAATAGTAGTATCTGAAGAAAATGTCTCTAAGAACCAAGGTGAGAAAAGAGAAGAAGCAAATGAGCAATTAGTTGACAACTCTACTTTAGAAACAATTGATAACAGACAAGAACCTACTTCGAAAATAAAGGGAAATGAACAAGAGCCTACTCATGAAGAACCTCCGAAAAGACATGTTGATGAGATATCTCAGGTTGAAGATAAGAGAGACACTGCTGACTCATTAAGAGAGTTTTTGGAGAAGCAAAAGGAAGCTTAGATTTTGACTACACCTAAGCTATTTCAAGGACCAATTAACCTTGCTACTATGTCCCCATTGTAGAAATTAAGACTTGGGACAATTTTTCAAGCTACTGCACAAGAAGAGATATTGAAGTCCCATATGGAGGACAATGAGCTGATTGAAGATGCATTAGTAATTTTTGAAAATATTATGCCTAGAATAAAAAGAGATACATCTTTAGGTCCTACTACTCAATTGAAGAAGCTCATGGAATCAATCAATTCTCATTTTGAGTCCCTTGAACAAGTAGCAAAGAAGAAGGTAAGGGCAGAGATTGATGACAAAAGGTTAGTAGAGCTAAATGATAAAGTCTCTCAAGATAAAGTTTTGTTAGAAAATAGTATAGAGTATGCATAGACTGCTATCAAAGAGGCCAGTGAAATGTATCAATTTTGTCTTACATGGCCTAAAAAGACTAAGGATATAAAGGAGAAAATAGATGGATGGGAAGCTCAAATAATGAAGATCTCAAGAAGCTATGATCCGGTGAAGGATGTCATTGGCAATCAGAGAGCAGAACTTGAAACCATTCACTCGGTGATAAATAAGTTGTAAACTCAAAAAGAGGTCATAAAACACAAAATGACCTACCTCCGGGAGACAGTAAGTTTCAGGATTGGTTCTATGACTACACTTGTAGTAGATGTAGACAAAGTGAAGCAAAATACTGAGGGCCCTACTACCACTGAAAAAGGAGAAGAACTGGTGTCTCTAATCAATGGGCACATACAAGTTTTGAGGCATGCTAAGGATAGATGGGATGAAGATGTAGTACATTTGAAGAAGATCTACAAAGATATTCTCCCAGAAAAAATAGTAAGCAATTTGATTTCATCTGTATATATGCGAACAATATAAACAGTTTTGAAGTTTTGCCAACTTGTACATATTTTTGTACCATACACCTTTGTCCTTGATGTCAAAGGGGGAGATTGAATCATGTGAAAAACATTTGAAAAGTAAGAAGAGAAGCATGAAGTTATGGGGAGCAGTGTAACAATTTTTCACATCAAGTGTTGCCATCAATGCTAAAGGGGGAGATTGTTGGCAACTTGGAAAACATCATTAAGAGAGAGACACTGTTGGTATGATGATGAATGATTGAGCATGATGTTTGAAGGTGTTGTCATTAATTGCATCAAGAAAAGGAATAAGGTTGGGATAAAGGTTTTGGTCTGGTGAAGAAGACTTAATCATTTTGGCTAAGTGTTGGCAGTATACAAGAGACAGCGATAGAGAGATAGTGTAATGGCTGACATTGGTCCTAGTTGAAGATCAGATTATGTGGTTCTCGTATGTTGTCTATAGTCCTTAGGTGAACTTATATCCAAGATTTTATCTCTTGATAAATACCGAAAGCATATCTTCAAACAACCTAAGTCCAACAGAACATAATACAATGTTATTTAGAGCTGAACACTCAGTTGATTTCGTCTGCATTCCTTCAGTGTTGCATATCTTGCTATGCAATTTTGAGGTGTTGTAAACACTTAGATGAAGTTTCTAAATCTAGAATTGTAGAGTTTGAAGTCCACTAGAAAGATAGTTATAAGTTGTTGAGTATCGCTACATGGTTTGACAGTGTTTGACTGTGATAGGGTCTGATTTCTGATGGTCCACATTTTGCCACAAGATGATATCATGCATTGTGGCTCTAAAGGTAAGCTTAGGGATATGTGAAGAGTCATTGATATGATTTTAAAAGTATATTGTAGTCCACAGTGAAAGTTCTAGTTTGACAGATGAACTGAATCAGCGGTAGTCTATGTTTGAGGCTGACATGATAAGTTCAATTTGTATGTGGTAAGTTCTATTGTTTAGAACTTAATTCTAAGTGGTGGTATAGTTGAGGCTAACATATGAGAAGGTATTTCAAATGTTATTTGGGTCTGCTATGCATTTTGGTAAGTAGATTTGGCTGACAAACTACAAGTTTATTAACAATATGCTTCATCTATTTATGTTGACCTAATGCAAAGATTTTAAGGGTTGTGGATATATATATGAGATAAAATTCCATGTTTAAAAAATGAAGGATGTGAATATGAAGGTGTGTGTGTGTGAAATGTGAAAGATTGTGTTTTTGTAAGGCGATAAGAGCAGAAGAAGAGAGATCTTGTTCCCATGTAAAAGCAGAGCAGTGAAACAGAGCAGTCAAGATGAAGAGTTTTGAGACAGTATTTCTGAGCTTCATTGGAACTATAACTATGCATTCTTAGATGCAATCAAAGCAGTTCTTTTTGGTAGTGATCCACCTTCTTTCCCTCTTTCTTTCTCTAGGTAGTGAGCCTTCTTCTAGCGAGCACTTCTTTTGGGTAGTAAGCCCTAAGGCAGTGAGCCTTCTTTGTAATTCAGTATTGTTCCTACATAATATATTGTGAGCTAACACTCACTGTGGTTTTTCCCTATTTTGGTTTTTCCACATTAAAATCTTGGTTTTCATGTGTGATGCATTGTGGTTGCTTATTCTATGTTTAATTTTCTTTATTATTGAATATGGTAAATAGATTACTAGTTTAATAAGTAAAAGTTTTAATAGAATATTGATTCACCCTCCCTCTCAGTATTCTGGGTGTTCAACAGTCTTTGATGTCAACATTGTCACTAGGTTGTCATTGATGTCAACACTATCATGGAGGTGTTATGGTGTTCATGGTTGGATGTCATGTGCAAAGAAGATACAATTCATGGTTAGATGTCATGTCCTATCCAACAGAGAAGAGAGAAGACATAGTTAATGGTTGGATGTCATGCCCTGATTAGTGCAGAGTTGAGTATGAAGTAATATTAATATGGGAATTAGATGCACTAAGATGATTAGATGTGTTGATGATTTTACTAATGGCCTGAAACATGTATGTTCCAAGTTTCATGATGATTGGATTACCGGAAGAGTGTTTTGGTGTTGATAGTCTGAAGATAGTATTGTTTCTGTGAAGGAATTCTATGTAGGACAATGGAATGCTCCACATTTATAGATATGGCTATGCAGTTCTAGATCTATGTTTAGGGTGCAATGAAGATGATAATTCCAACATTTTAGATCATTTGTCCTTTTGTTGTGAGAGTTATGCATGATAGAGTACTAAAATGTGTTCTGATAGAGTAAGTTGGTGTTGAAGGCATGTTGGAATGCTCTACATTCCTCCGGAAGTGAATGGTTTCCTTTGTGGATTTGTGGACATGTTTATGGATGTGAATTAGATGCTTCCTTGCATTTTCAAGTCTCTTGGTAGTTCACATGCTTAATTTCTCAATGACAGTATGTTACAGTGTGTTTTGGATGACAGGTTGTGCTCAGAGTTCATGATTGAAGATGTGCGGTGTAAAATCTTTGATGTGTAGAGGTAAAGGAGTGTTTGTAGTTGTTGTATGAGTCTTGTAGACTCATCTAAAAAAGTTTCATGAAGATATTTCTTTTTTCTAGTACCGCACAAGGTTTTCAAGTTGATGTGGCCATTATGCTTCAAGTTTCATGTACTTTTGCTTAAGGCTATCCTATTTCCAAATGAGTAGAGTGTGCAGATGTAATTCCTTGTTGTTTGATGCTATGAAGGATGTTTTGGACCTAATTAAGCAAGTGTTGATGTCTGCAAGGCATGGGTCTTATGTTGGTGTAGTGTGTAGTCTTGTTTAGGACTTGTCCTCTACATGTTTCATATTGTGTGTTGTCTGGCCGACTTGTAAATGTATTTTTTCATATTGCATTTGGCTGACAAGTAATGTAATCAATGTAATATCTTTTATAAATTGTAAATCAAATTGAGTGAGGCAAGGTACGATTGCAAAGTGATTGATAGGGCTCGCATGCAAGATAAGGAGCGGAACGAATGCATTATGATGTGCGACTGAAGGAGAAAGAGTAGAAGTTGTAGATGTTGTCTTGATTCATCTTGAAGACTTATTTATGACAGTGATCAAGTGTAGAGTGTGCCTAACTAATCTGATCATCAGAAGAAAGTGTGAAGAGGTAGAATAGCAATCATCAAAGGTGTGAGTTTCAATGTCAGTTTTTAGACAGTAAAAGGACTGTCATACTGTAATATTTTGTAAGTGTGTTCTCAATTCAGGGAGTAGTAGCTTCCTTAGGTTGTATCCCTAAAACAAAGTTATTATTTTGAGCTTCATATATTGTGAGTTAATCCTCACCATGGTTTTTCCCTTCTAGGGTTTTCCACATATATCTGGAGTTATGTGTTGATGCACATTGTGTTAATCTTTCATGTTCATGTTAATGCTGTAATACTTAAGTTCTAATCTACTCCAGAAAATTTGAAGTTTGTTTAGCCATTGATTCACCTCCCTCTCAGTATCTTGGTGTGTTCAACAAACCTAATATGAAGTCCATGCTTATGTCTTCCCAAGGTCTCTCTGGTACTGTCAAAGGTTTATAAAATCTAGTATTCTGACTACTCCCTTTTGCTAGTTGACAAACTCTGCAACTTTGAACAAATTTCCTTACATCCTTATATATTTGAGGCCAAAAATAATGTTCATTCACCAAAGCTACTATCTTATCAATACCAAAATGTCTTGCTAATCCACCACTACGCTTCTCCTTGATCAAATTCTCTCTCATTTAACTCCTAGGAATACACTTGACTGATTCCCTTTGAACAACATATCATCCTAAATGAAATAATCCAACCACTTGCTTCTATCTATCACAACAGGTTCCTTAAATTCTTTCCATGCTTCCACAAAATCAATCTCTTCCTCATACATGTGCTTAAGTTCTTCAAAACCTAGTACTTCTACCCTAATATCTATCAACAAGCTCCTTCTTCTACTCAATGCATTTGCCACTTTGTTTGACTTTCCACTTCGATGATTCAATACAAATGTGTAACTCTACATGAACTCTACCCATCTCATGTGTCTCTGATTCAACTTACACTGACTATTCAAATACTACAAAGCTTGATGGTCAATGTACAACACAAATTATTTTGGCAACAAGTAATGTCTCCACTTCTTCAAGGCTTGAATTATGGCATAGAACTCCTGATCGTAAACTGAATATCTTCTCCTTGCATCATTTAACTTCTCACTGAAATATGTGTCTAGTCTCCCTTGTTTACTTAACACAGCTCCTATTGCATTTCCACTGGAATCATAATCAACTTGAAATACTTTGTCAAAATCCGGTAATGCTAACACTGGTTGCTCTGTCACCTTTTGATTCAATAATTTAAAACTCTTATGTGCTCATGATGTCCACTTAAAATCCTTCCGGTCACCTCTCATTGTCTCTATCATTGGTGTGCATACAGTACTAAATTTTTTTATTAACTTCTAGTAGAAACTTGCTAGTCCATGAAATGATCTTACCTCTCCAATGTTCACAAGTGTTGGCCATTCAACAATTGCTCTGACTTTCTCTAGGTCCATCTTCAATCTTTCCGCAGAGATCACAAATCCAAAATATACCAGTTCTGTCTTCATGAAACTACATTTCTTGATATTAATCAACAATTTCTCTTCTCTCAGCCTCTGAAATACTTTTCTAATATGCCACAAATGTTCTTCCTTGGTTCTACTAAAAATCAGAATATCATCCAAGTAGACAATAACAAACTTACCCAAGAATTTCTTCAAAACCACATTCATCAACCTCATGAAAGTACTTGGTACATTAGTTAATCCAAAAGGCATGACTAACCACTCATACAATCATTCATTTGTCTTGAATGTAGTCTTCCACTCATCTTCTTCTCTGATTCTAATATGATGGTATCCACTCTTTAGGTCTATCTTTGTGAAATATTGTGCTCCGATCAAATAATCCATGATATCATCCATCCTTGGCAATGGAAATCTATACTTGATTGTGATCTTATTGATTGATCTTGAGTCTATATACATCCTCCATTCTCTATCTTTCTTCAGTGCTAGTATTGTAGGTACCGCACATGGGCTTAAACTTTCTCTAATCAATCCTTTCCTCAATAGCTCCTGCATTTGTCTATCTAGCTCCATATTTTTTACTAGTGTCATCTAATGTGTCACTTTGTTTGTCAAACTATCTCTAGGTGTGATGTCCATATGATGACTAATACTCTGGATTGGTGGCAATCCTTATAGCACATTCTCTAGTACAATATCTTGGTATTCTATCAATAATTCGGTTATTTCCTTCTACGATGGTTCTTCTTCTTTTGCTGTGGCAGTTTCTACACTTAGATTATTGCACTTCTTTGAAATCAATGCAAAACACATGTTCTCATATCTCAATCCATCCAAAAATTTCCTTCCATCCGCGAAATAGATTCTAGCATTACCACATACTTCACTTTTGATCTCCTCTTCTAAAGGTATCAAGATGTGTCTCTTCACATTAGATGTTATAGTATAGGTATTCTTTCTTCCATCATGTATTGCCTTTCTATCATACTCTCATGGTCTTCCCAACAATATATGATAGACATCCATCGGCATAATATCACACAATACCTCATCATTATAAGATCCTATACGAAATTTCACCAAACATTGTTCACTCACCAGTACCTTGTGTTCATCTTGAATCAATACTATCTTGTAGGGCTTCAGATGTTTCAACCTCTCTAGATTCATCTTCATCAACATCTCTTCAAAAACCAAATTATCTGTACTACCACTATCAATGATAACCTTACAACGTTTACCTCCTAATTTGCATCTTGTTCAGAACAAACTCTTCCTTTGCGATGGCTCCTCAGTTATTTCTACTTGGAACAAAGCTCTCCTCATGACTATGTTGGCAAGAGACACTGTGTGGCTTCATTGGTGTTGTCATTGATGGTAACAAAGACCACTCCACACATCCGCAGGACATGGTGCATCTTTACTGGAAGTCAGATTGAAGAATACTTTGGTCTGCTAAGCAAGAACAAAGCATGCAACAAGGTCTGACAGTCAGGTCTGGATCTCTTAGAGGAAGTATCTTTGTAAAGTGCAGACTTGGGGAAGTCAAGAGGAATACCTTGACTAATATATTCTAGGGATTGAGCCTCTGGTGATGAAAGAGTGAAGAGATATGAGCATCTAAGTATTGGGGTCCGGTTTGGTAGAGTAGACAGAGGAAGAACTGACTAACAGAGCATTAGAATTATTCCGGATGAGATATTGATGGTGATCAAGGTTCTTAAGGTATCATCCATGATTGGCTGACATGTTAGATGACTTCTATAAGTATCTCCTTGATTTGCATCACTTGGTAAGAAAGGATTTTGCCGACAGACTAGAGTTTGGGAAAATATTGACTATTCCAGATGCCGACTAGAAATAGGATGAAATCCTTTCTACGGATATATATACCAAATAGATTTAGATGTGAAGTAGTTGTGGTGTGTTGAGGTGTGTGAAGAAAAGTAGAAGAGTAGTACAGAAGTAGTAAGGCAGGTCCGGTATGTGAAAGGACAGCAACACAGAAGAAGAGAAATGATGAAGTGTAGTAGATCAGTATACTGACCCTAACCAGAACTAAACTCCAACATATGTGGATGCTTCTTATCAGTTCAAGTATCTTGTTACTTTCTTTATAACTTGTAGGTAGTAAGCCTCTTGTGAGCAATGTGCTCGAGCAGTGAGCCCTAATTAGCAGGTGCCATTTTGTATTTCTATTCTTCTAATAGAGAATGCATTCTTGGGTTAGTCACCCCATGGTTTTTTCCCTTAACAGGGTTTTGCCATGTCAAAATCATTGTGTTATGTGTATTGACCTTGTTTCATCTTTCATGTTTATGAATGCTTATTTTCTTTGATGTTGCACTAGTTGTTAAAGAAGAATAGAAAGTTAAATTAGTTAAGATAACTGATTCACCCCCCCTCTCAGTTATCAACAATTGGTATCAGAGCTAAGTTCCTCCAAACAAGAGCCTAACAGCTTGAGGAAGATCTAGGAATTCAAATGGATGTGTATGGTATGAGGGAACAACTTCAGTCTGCCCTAGATGATCTTGAGCAATCTAACTCTGAAGCCAATGAATTGAAAGAAAGACTCAAATAGGCTGATGATTTCATAAATGAACTAAAAGGGAAACTAAGTATCTCTATGAAAAAGAGAAAGGATCTACTTCAGCAATTGGCAAGTCAAGGTGAAGCCAATGATACAAATGAAGACCTAAAGGAGAAAACCAAGTTATGTGAAAAGTTATCAAAAGAGATCATTATGGCAAGACATGAAATGGAATCAAGAGTTATAAAATTCACTCAAGAAATTGAAGAGAAAAGAAAAATTGAGGATGATCTAAGACAATCTCTCAAAGAGAAATCAAAAGACTACCACAAAATGGATAGAATAATTAGGCATCTAGAATCTGATATTGAAGAAGCTAGAGATAATGAAGAACAACTTGAGAATCAGATTGACACTCTTAAAAAGGACCTTCAAAAAGCAAATGAATACAAAGAGAAATTCAAGATAAGCTCTACTCAAATTGAAGTTCTTCTTCAAACCCAAAAGAGGGTAGATGACAAGCAAGGCTTGGGATATGAAAAAGGTGAAAGCTCCAGATCCGGTCAGAAGAACTCTAGATCAGAAAATCCAAGAAATAGGCCTAGAAGACCTCCGGTAAGGCAACCAAATGCTCAAAGATATCCTTCCTTCAATGGATACTACCATAATTGCAATAACTTTGGTCATAAAGCAAATTAGTGTAGAAGAAGAATGAAATAGACTAATTTATCCTTCTCCAGATAGTGTTTCAACTGTAAAAGGTATGGTCACAAATCTCTTGAATGTAGAAATATGCAAATGAGCAATTCATTCAATGGTAGATGCTTTGCATGCAATAGAATGGGACATATGGCTAATCAATGTAGATCAAGAGGATATCAGTCAAAAATGCATGTTATTTGCCATAATTGCAATAGATCCGGTCATATTGCCAAATTCTGTAGAAGCAAGAATCAGGATAAAAGAGGTCCGGTGCATCATAATCAGAATCAAGACAAAGGAAAAGTGAATGCAGATGAGGTTCAAAGGGAAATGAACAAGATTTGGGTAAAGAGGAGTATAGAGAATGTTGGGGATGGGTCCGCACCAGAATTTGGTGCTGATATTCCTTCCAGAAATTAAAAAGATGAGCTCTAGCTCAGGGGGAGACACAAGGAAAAACATTTTCCCCTAGCCGGTTAATTGGTGTCTGAAATTGGCACAAGGATTGTTGCGGATTAAAGGGTTCACATAGGAACATCTAAATAAGGTTTTATAAAGAGATGGAAGATCCACAAGTGGGTTTGAACAGGTTAATCTTCCAAGACCAATCTGGTTCAACAGTTATCCAGTAAGAAGCAGGTTTTTCACAGTTAGATCCGATATGATTCAAACTGAGGAATCTTGATCTGTGGATAGATGAAATGTTTGGGGAAAGAAAGATATATTGTCAATCATCACCAAGAACAACTCTAAATGCTTCTTAGTGATCCGAAAAAGATCTTTTCTTAGAACAAGGAGAACAAGGCAACCATAATGACTTGAATTGTGCATTTATTGCAATATGGAATTAGGGTTTGCTCAGAGATAAAAGGGTTCATTTGATCGTCATTTACACATTTGCACTTGAAAAGAAGAGAAAAAGAGCTCTGCAAACAAATTATCTCAAGTCTCTCAAAGATCAACCACAGAAGACAATTCTTCCAGCAATTTGATCCAGCTCATTCCATGAAACCTAGAAGCGTAAAAAGGTATTTTTTACTCTTGATCAAACTTTCTCTGAATCATTAAGCTGGCTACTCTGAATGTTGTAAAGATTTCTGATAGGTCTCACCCCAAATTTAAGAAACATCCCTACAAATCTCTAGAAGTGGATCCCTTAGGGGCATTTTCCAGCATTCCGCATGGGGTTTTGCATGTAGAAGACGTTAGGGTTTACATTCACGCAAACATTGAAGATTTTGGTGAATCCAAGCTGATGGACATCTACCACAAGGAACTGATAGATGAATCTTTTGAACTAAAACCTTAGTATAAGGCCATCCGGGATAAACATTTCGGTCAGTACATCCATTTCCCCTATTTTGAAGAAGATGAGTGGGTCCGGTATGTGTTGAGCAGAGTGTATGATAACTTCTTAAGGTTGAATAGACCATTCAAGATCACCAAGGATGCAATTAGGGCAGTAACCAATTTACACTCTTCCAGAGGGTTACCTATTCTCAAAATCTGTCAAAAACCAAACTGTGAGTGAGGCCACCAGATCAAAATTTGATAAGAGAGCAATGACCATAGAATATATCACTGATCTGGATATCAAGTTTGCATCTATGATAATTGGCTATAAGATATATCACTCCAGTAGGGAGAATTCAGTATCTGGGACTGCTGTGTATACTGCTTATGAAATGTTTAGAAAGAATGCAGATTATGATCTCTATGAACTCCTTCTAAGCCAACTGATGGAAAACTTATAGAAGATCAAGAAGGACAAAAAGAACTCTTTTAAGTATGGTGAACTAATATTGTGTTTGTTTTTCTACTTTATGAATGAGCTGCCCAGATCTAGTGGTTGGGTATGGCAGAATGACAGACCTGTTACAATTCAAATCAGAGATTACTTGCATGGGCTTGGGGATGCTAAGGCAAGAAATATAGCTCTATGGGGTTACTTCAAGAACTTTTAAAATGATGCAAACCAGAGAAAGAATTCCCCAATCATTGGTTGAGAAGTACAAAGATACAATGTGTTTCATGGTTGAGACTGATCAATGCCTAATGGAGGCAGTGGAGCCAAGGATAGTCTGGATCATGCCAATGGGGTATGAAGTAGATGAGAAAATTGTAGAGCTACATATCCAACATCTGTTGTGCCATCCCAAAGACCCTAAGGCAAAAAGGTTTGGAACCTTCCAAGAGCTGAGTGTCAAAGTTCATGTGGAACTTAGACAGCCTAAAATCAATAGGAAAGTGAGAAGGGAAGTTGAAGAAGTTGCGAAGAGGCATGGAATCTCAAAAGAGGAACTTGATGCCCGTAGAGAAAAGATGGAAAGAGCAGAAAAAGAAAAGGTAGAAGCAAAAAAAGAAAGTGCTCCGGTAAAAGTCCCCTCCCGGTCCAGATCTTCTAAGAGCTCTGCACCTGCAACTGCTAAAAGCTCAAAGGCATCTAAACTGGAAGCAAAATCATCCAGTAAAGTAGAGAAAAGAACTAAGACAAAGGCTACAGGGTCTTGCATCAGTCAAAAGGATGATGAAGAAATTGAGTCAGATGAGGAGGTAAAGAAAATGAAGAAGAAAAAGAAGAAAGGATCGGGTGAATCTTCTACAGGTCAAGACATGGAAGAGATGGCAGAAGAATTTGTTGAAAGGCCCACTCTATCCATTGATGATGTAGTCAAATCAGTCACTATGGATGGAAACCTAAAACCAATGACTGAATTCTATGATGATTATAATGAAGCTGACCAAAAGATCTTGCAAGAAGCTACAATCAGATATTTGAATATCTATAATAAGGCTTTTATTGAAATTATTTCTCTCATTCCCAAAATCCTAGAGAAGGAATTAGAAATAAGAAAGAATAATGCAAAGGCCAAGGATCTTGAGATCCAGGAACAGATAGCCGTTCAGCTCTTTCCTTCAATCACTCAGAAGCAAATGAATATGATATTCAAATATTGCAAGGATGAGTTCCGGAGCAAAGCTAGAATGAATCAGCTTATGCTTGGCAAAACTGACAAAATAGCAAAAGAGATAGAAGAGATCCTTTGGAATGCATACAAAAGATTCAACATTCCCATTGTAGAAGACTTAGATGATGAAACCTCTACCATGGATGACAAAGAAGAATCCACTAAGATAGTAACAGAAGAGGCAAAGGAGACTAGTGAAGAAAAAGCTAAGGACTTAGATTCCTCTGTTCTGGAAGAGGAAGTCCAAGGAGAAGTAAATCCAGATTCTCCAGCAGTCTCTGGATCCAAAGGAGAAGAAAGAATAGAGGAGAAAGAAGAAGAAGTGAAGGGAAGGGAAGAAGGTCAAGCTGAGAAGAACACAAGTGATAGTGCAGAAGGAAAGAAAACTTTGTCCCCAGTAAGAGACACTGCAGAAACTGTCAAGGATTTCTTGACTAAAGAAATGATGGAGATTGATGAACCGGAGTTACTTCATGGACCATTTGACTTTGATTCTCTCTCCCTAGTTCAAACAATGAAGATATCATCCTTTGCCCAAGCAAAGGCTAAAGAGAAACTTTTAAAGTCTCACATGGAAGACTGTGAGCTGCTAGAAATTGCATCTGGTGTGCTTGAAAAGATCATGCCATCCTTTCAGAAGGATTCCTCAGCTTCTTCATCTGGTAATCTCAAGTCTCTTGTTAGTTCTGTCAGCACTCATTTTGAATCTTTAGAGAAATCAGCTGTGGTAAAGGTTCGGAAAGAGTTTTTGGATAAGAGATTCTTTGAGTTACAAGGCTTTATAACCAATGATAGGAGAAATATGGATATTGGGATAAAGAGCTTAGAAATGCTCTTAAGGATGGAGGAGAAGTATATAAATTTTGTATATCCTAGACTAAAGTAACAAAGGATATTGAGAAGAACTGAAAGAACAAGAGGATAAACTTCAAGCCTCTCTCAGAATTTTGATCCTCTCACTATATCCATAATAAACTAGGAATGTCAAACTATTGTAGTCATGAATGAGATTAAGAAGCTTGAGAAGGAGAGGAAGAACATATTAAGCAGAATGGGTGAACTTAAAGGGATGATTATCCCTAAATTAGAGGCCATGCATGAGGCCCTAACTAATGCCCAGACCATAGCCCGAACCAGTTATCTGACAGATCTTAAGAGGACAGAAGCTTTTGCATTCTTGTTGAGTGGTCACATCTCAATTTTGAACAGAATAAAGCAGAGTTGGGCAATAGAATTTGCCTAGTTGAAGACATCTTTTGCCGATATACTTCAATATATGTAAGTGTATCATGTATTTATACTTATGCGGCTAAGTATAGTTGATTTTTTGAGGATTGTTGGTGTACGGATTCTACCCTTTGCCATTGATGTCAAAGGGGGAGTGAGGAGCAGTGAAAAATGTGGAATCTAGCTAAGCGGGAGCTCCAGCAAAAATGTACATTAGAATAGAGCATCAACCAAGGGGGAGTGTAGTGTGACACTTAGTCATTTTTCACTATGTGTTGCTATCAATGCCAAAGGGGGAGATTGTTGGCAAGATACACTATGTGGCTTCATTGGTGTTGTCATTGATGGCAACAAAGACCACTCCACACATCTGCAAGACATGGTGTATCTTTACCAAAAGTTAGATTGAAGAATACTTTGGTCCGGTAAGCAAGAATAGAGCTTGTAGTAAGGTCTGACAGTCAGGTCTGGATCTCTTAGAGGAAGTATCTTTGTAAAGTGCGGGCTTGGGGAAGTCAAGAGGAATACCTTGACTAATAGATTCCAGGGATTGAGCCTCTGGTGATGAAAGAGTGAAGAGATATGAGCATCTAAGTATTGGGGTCTGGTTTAGCAAAGTAGATAGAGGAAGAACTGACCGACAGAGCATCAGAATTATTCCGGATGAGATATTGATGGTGATCAAGGTTCTTAAGGTATCATCCATGATTGCCCAACATGTTAGATGACTTCTATAAGTATCTCCTTGATTTCACATCACTTGGTAAGCAAGATTCTGCCGATAGACTAGAGTTTGGGAAAATATTGACTATTATGGATGCCAACTAGAAAGAGGATGAAATCCTTTCTGTGGATATATATACCAGATGGATTTAGATGTGAAGTATTTGTGGTGTGTTGAGGTGTGCAAAAAAAAGTAGAAGAGCAGTACAGAAGCAGTAAGGCAGGTCCGGTATGTGAAAGGAAAGCAGCACAGAAGAAGAGAAAGGATGAAGTGCAGTAGATCAGTATACTGATCCTAACTGGAATTGAACTCCAGCATATGTGGATGCTTCTTATCAGTTTAAGTATCTTGTTACTTTCTTTATAACTTGTAGGCAGTGAGCCTCTTGTGAGCAGTGTGCTTGGGTAGTGAGCCCTAATTGGCAAGTGCCATTTTGTACTTCTATTCTTCTAATAGAGAATACATTCTTGGGTTAGTCACCCCGTGGTTTTTTCCCTTAACAGGGTTTTCCATGTCAAAATCATTGTGTTATGTGTATTGACCTTGTTTTAGCTTTCATGTTTATGAATGATTATTTGCTTTGATGCTGCACTAGTTGTTAAAGAAGAATAGAAAGTTAAATTAGTTAAGATAACTGATTCACCCCCCCTCTCAGTTATCAACAGACTAATGACTCACCCTTCTCTGGTTTTCCTATTGAACTAGGTGATCCAACTGATTCTTCCTCCGCATATATGTTACTTTTTCACTATTCTCTATCCTTTTGTTAGTATTCCCTTGATGACATTCAAATTCTAGGTGTCCTTCACCTCCACACTTGAAACATGTTCCTTTGAATGATCTTTTTTCAAATCCTCTTTCATCTCTCTGGTATCCTTCATTGCGGTAAGAATTGTTGCAGGTATGTGCAGTCAGTGTTGTCATTGATGTCAACAAGCTTGTGTTGCTATTGGTGTCAACTGTATGAGTAAGAGTTGTTGCAAGAGTGTGAGAAAGTTGTTATTGTGTGGATGTTATCTCTGATGATGAGGAAGTGCTAAAGTTAGTGATAATATGCTTCTGGTGCCTAGTTTCCAATTGCTTTTGAGAAAATTTGAAAATAAAGGAAACAGTGTGTTGTAAAGATGTTTTGTGTTGCAGAGTAGTGTTCTAGTTTTGCTCTGCTTTTCTTATATATTAAAGATTTGTTCATGTAGTTTGAATATGTTGTTTAGAGGTGTTTATAGATGCTACATTCAGGACTTAGCATGCTAGATTGTTGTGTAGAGGGAGGTGTGTTCACCAGTATGAAGACTATGATTTGTAGAGGTGTCTGTGAGAAATGTCTTTGCTCTGCATTTCTTCGCAAAGTGGTTTTAGGTCATGTGGCTTTGAAAGTGTGCTTATAAGGTTCATATCTTTATTCTATTGAAGTTATTCATGGTTTGTGCTCTGGAAGTTGATCTCTAGAGATACAATGCATGACAGAGATAGTTAAGCATACTAGATAAATAGGATAAGGTTGTGTGGCAGGTGAAAGTTGTTGCGAAGGAATTTGTTGGATTTCAGGATGTTTTTGAATGTTCATGGAATACTCTAGATTGTGTTAAAGCCTAGCATGTGGTTTGTGAGTTATCTTTGGGTTTGAGGAAGCATGTACTTAAAAGTTCATTGTGTTAACATAGGTTTGGTTGACCTTGGGTGTTTACACTAATTGCAGAGTTACTTCGGTGATTGTGGAAGCATGGAGTGGCGTGTTAGGATGAATTTAGGTCCAAGCTAAAGTGTGTTGTGGTCTGCCTTCATTCCTTTCCACCATGGGAATGTTTTAGGTCTGACCTAATTTGAATTTGTGAAACTAAGGTGCTTTGCCGACTTTGGAGAATGCTTTCAAGGTTGAAGATGGTATAAATAAGCATTAAGGGATCATAAAAGTGTGTGTGCATGAAGTATGTGATGTGAATAATAGTGTGGTAGAATGTGTGGTGCAATACAAGCTTTCATGTGTTAGATTACTAGATGCAGTGAGAAAAAAGTGTCTATAATTTTTCCGTATGATTGCGAAGGTGTTAATGGTGTTGCGGTGGAATTCTCTGTTGTATTGAGATAGTCTTCTCCTTGTAACAATCTTCTCTATCTTCTTCTCTATTCTGGCAGTAAGCCGTTGGTAGTGAGCCTTTATTTTGGGTAGTGAGCCTATTGTTTTTCAGTGTTGATATTACTTTATACTATTAGCTAATCCTCACCATGGTTTTTCCCTTCTTGGGTTTTCCATGTAATTCTAATGTTCTCTGGTGTTTGATGTTGATTTGATTTAGTTTATGTTATTTGCTTTCATGCTTAATCATCATAACAGTTTAAGGGTTAATTGAATTGATGTGGATCTAAATGTATTGTTTGAGGGTTTTGGAATTATAAGTTACAACTGACTCATCCCCCTCTCAGTTGTCTTATGCATTCAACAATTGATATCAAAGAAAGGTTCCTTGGAAGGGAGATTAACCACTTAAGGTAGATCTAGGATGGTGCACAAGAAGGATGATCACCTATTTGATGGAACAGATTATGCATTCTAGAAAATAAGGAAGGAAGGTTATCTGATTTCTCTTGGATATGAGATCTAGAAGTCTGTTGAGACTGAATTCACTATACCGGAAAATGGTTCAAGTACTGCAAATGAGATCAAGTCTAATGAAACCAATGGTAAAGCAAGGTATGTTCTTTTAAGTGGTCTTACTAATTCTGAATTGGTGAAAGTTATGAATCTAAAAACTACTAATGAAATCTGGAAAAAGTTAAAAAGTATTTATGAAGGAGATGATAAGGTCAAGCAAGCTAAAATGTAGAATTTGAAGCTCATGTTTGAAACCCATGTGAATGTCTGAAGATGAAAACATTAAAAGCTACTTACATAAGGTGGATGAAGTTGTCAATAGCATGAAAGGACTTGGTGGAGATGTGGAAGAAAAAGAAGTGGTATTGAAGGTACTTAGAACTCTTCCTAAAGCTTACAGTCATAAATTTTTTTCTATTGAAGAATTACAAAATCTGAATCAGTTTACCAGAGATTAGTTTCTTGGTACCTTAACTACTTTTAAAATGAGAGAATTTGGTACAAGTAGTACAAAGGCTGAGACTACCTTCAAGGCTAGAAAATCTAAGAAGACTGTGGAATTAGATCAGGGGGATTCTAATCATGTGGAAGCTAACTTTGTGAGAAAGATGAAATTGGGTACTAGTAAGTAGAGTGGTAAGTTGCCTTTCAAGTGTTTTAGTTGTGGCAAGATAGGTCATTATGCTTCAAGATGTCTAGAAAGAATCTTGAGAAGAAAAAATAGGGAGAACAAAAGTAGAGTGCCTAAGAAAAGCTACTATGTTAGAGAAGATGCAAGTATATCTGATGATGAATCTGATTATGAAAATGATGAGGATAATGAATATCTGTTCATAGCTTTAAAAGATGATACTATCTCTACTAACTCTGAGAAATGTGTGAAGGAAAGGGCCATGTAAGTAAGTCTTAATAATGAAGGCACTTTGATATCTACTTTTCATACTAGATAGGAAAAGAACTACCAGGTCATTGACAATGGATGCTCGAATCATATGACTGGTGATAAGAGTAAGTTTGTTAAACTTGAAAAATATGATGGAGGACTAGTTAGATTTGGTGATGATACATCTGGTAAGATATGTGGAAGAGGTTCGATCATTTTTTATGGCAAGCATAATACTAATGATGTTCTTTATGTTAAGGGTTTAAAGAATACTCTCTTTAGTGTTGGACAAATGTGTAGCAAAGGATACAATCTTGTGTTTTAGGATGGTGGCTATGAGATCAGAAAAGACTCTAAAACTATGATAGCTACTAGAAAGAGGACAGATGGAAATGTTTATCAGCTCAAGGGTGGTGATGATTATTGTTTCATGACTTAGATCAGTGAGAGTTGGCTATGGCATAGGAGATTATGTCACATCAATTTTGATAGCTTGGTAAGAATAAGTTCAGTTCAAGTTGTAAGAGATCTACCAAAGATTACAAAGCCTGTCAATGTTATATGTAACGAATGTCAAGTGGGAAAGCAAACAAGAAGAAGTTTCAAAGTCAAGGATCAATATTCTACTAGATTGTTGGAATTGGTGCATATAGATCTTTGTGGTCCTACCAAGGTAAGGAGTTTTCAAGGTGACAGGTATTTCATGCTACTGATTGATGACTATTCTAGAATGACATGGGTTACTTTTCTCAAAGAAAAATCTAAAGCCCTAGATAAGTTCAAAGAATTCAAAGTCATGGTTGAGAATGAAATGGATATGAGAATTAAATGTTTGAGGTGTGACCGTGGTAGAGAGTTCACCTCCAATGAATTTAACATGTTTTGTGAGAATCATGGAATAAAGAGGCACTTATCTACCCCTAGGACTCCTCAGCAAAATGGAGTGGTTAAAAGAAAGAATAGGACTATTCAAGAGGCTGCAAGGACAATGATAAAGGAAACAAATCTACCTAAGGTCTAATGGAGAGAAGTAATTCATATTGTTGTTTATATACTGAACAGAGTGCAAGAAAGAGCAAACAGTAAAAAGACTCCTTATGAGTTATGGTATGGAAGGATTCCTACTGCCAAGTATTTCAGAGTGTTTGGAAGCAAATGTTATATCATAAGGGATGAAGAAAACCTAGGAAAGTTTGATACAAGGTCTGATGAAGGTATTTTCCTTGGGTATTCCAATGAAAGCAAAACTTACCGATGCTACAACAAAAGGCTAAGAAAGATTGTTGAGAGTGCAAATGTCAAAGTTGATGAAGATCTACAAAAGAATTCAGAAGTAAATGGATATGAATTAGATGAATCTTCTTGTGGAGAAGAAAAAATGCTAAAGAAAAAGAAGTGCAGGTTGAAGAGGAAGAAGCTCTGGAAAAGACTCCTAAACTCCCAAGTATGTGTAGAAGCATCATTCTGAAGATCAGATCATTGGTGATAAGAACAAAGGTGTACTAACAAGAAGGAAAGCTATTGAAGAATAGGTAAATCTATATTTACTCTCTAAAGTTGAACCTAAGATAGTAATTAAAGCATGCAAGGATGAGTATTGGATCAAGGCTACAGAAGAAGAACTAATGCCGATTGAAAAGAATCAGACTTGGGAACTTGTCCCAAGACTAGTAAATAAAATGTGATTGGAACCAAGTGGGTATTCTGGAACAAACTGAATGAGAATGGAGAAGTGGTAAGAAACAAGGCAAGGCTTGTGTGTAAAGGTTACTCACAAGTAGAAGGAATAGACTATGAGGAAACTTATGCTCCTGTGGCAAGAATGGAGCCCATAAGGATGTTTTTGGTTTTTGCAACACATAAGGATTTCAAAGTATATCAAATGGATGTGAAGTCTACTTTCTTGAATGGTGAATTGGAAGAAGAAGTATACATAGAACAACTAGAAGGATTTCAGTTATTAGATAAACTAGATATGGTTTGCAGGTTGAAGAAAGCACTATATGGTTTGAAGCAAGCTCCCAGAGCTTGGTATGCAAGGTTAGACAGGTACTTAATACAACAAGGATTCAATATAGGTTCTGCAAATAGTAATCTGTACATCATAGTAGGAGAAGATCAAATTCTGATTGTAGAAGTATATGTGGATGACATAATCTTTGGAGGAAATGAAGGTATGTGTAAGAGTTTTTGTAGATGAAATGTAGAAAGAATTTGAAATGTCAATGTGTGGTGAAATGAACTTCTTCCTTGGGCTACAGATCAATCAGATAGATACAGGTATTTTTATTTCACAATCAAAGTATGTCAAGGAGATGTTAAAGAAGTTTGGAATAGAAGATTCTAAACCTATATGTACCCCTATGACTACTGGTTGCAAGATGAACAAGAATGGTGAACCTCCTAAGGCTGATCAGAGCAGATATAGATCAATGATTGGAGGACTGCTATATTCAACTACTACTAGACTGGATATTATGCATGCAGTGTGTCTTGTGGCTAGATTTCAAGAAGATCCTAAAGAGTCACATGTTGTAGTAGTGAAGAGGATATTCAGATATTTAAAGGGCACTCTAGATCATGGCTTGTGGTATGCAAAAAGTGATGACTTTTCTCTAAGTGCTTATACACATGCAAATTGGGCTAGTTTTGTGGATGGAAAGAAAAGTACAAGTGGTGGTGCATGCTTTCTTGGAGGCAGAGTGGTGTCATGGTTAAGTAAGAAGTTGGATTCAGTATCTTTGTCTACTATAGAGGAAGAATACATTGTTGTAGTATCTTGTTGCACACAAGTGTTATGGATGAGGCAAACCTTGAAGGATATAAGAGTTGTATATGATGAACTTATTCCTATCTTCTGTGATAATACAAGTTCTATTAACATTTCAAAGAATTTGGTGATGCACTCAAGGACAAAACATATATCAATTTGGTATCACTTTCTAAGAGAAAAGATTGTAGAGAATGAGGTGAAGCTTGAGTATGTGCCTACAAAGGATCAGGTTGCTGATATATTGACCAAGGCTCTTCCTAAGGACACATTTGAGTATCTTCAGGAGAAGTTAGGGGTTATTGCCCCTCCTTATTTGAACTAGAAGCATAAGGAGATGCATCAGTCTAGTGAATTTCAAGATTCATTCCTTATTCTGGATTGATGTTGGAGGCTACCTCTCAGGGGGAGTAGGTAGTGGTCATGATGGTTGTTGCAGTCCAAAGGAGTAATTTCTAATATTGGTTTCTTCTAAGGGGGAGTATGCAGAGAATTAAAAGAAATGATGTTGCAGAGTAGTAGTGAGCAGGTACAAGCTTGAGCAGTAGTCTAAAAGTAAGATTGAAAGAGACATGTGTAGCTCTTTTTCATTGATGTCAAAGGGGAGAGAGAGTAATGTGAAAAAGGAGAGAGTCAGTTGTCAAGAAGAGAGTAGTAAGCTGAGGGGGAGAGAAAGAGAAAGGAAATGTTGGTATGAAGCATAGTATTGAGGATGATGTTGTGTTGATGGTTTTTCACATTATGTGTTGCCATCAATGTCAAAGGGGGAGATTGTTGCAAGTATGTGCAGTTGGTGTTGTCATTGATGTCAACAAGCTTGTGTTGTCATTGGTGTCAACTGTATGAGTAGGAGTTGTTGCAAGAGTGTGAGGAAGTTGGTATTGTATGGATGTTGTCTCTGATGATGAGGAAGTGTTGAAGTTGGTGATAATATGCTTATGGTTTCTAGTTTCCAAGTACTTTTGAGAAAATTTGAATAATAAAGGAAACAGTGTGTTGTAAAGATGTTCTGTGTTGTAGAATAGTGTTTTAGTTTTCCTCTGCATTTCTTATATATTGAAGATCTGTTCATGTAGTTTGAATATGTTGTTTAGAGGTGTTTATAGATGCTACATCCAGGATTTGGCATTCTAGATTGTTGTGTAGAGGGAGGTGTGTTCACCAGTATGAAGACTGTGATTTATAGAGGTTTGCAGAGGCGTATGGGAGAAATGTCTTTGCTCCACATTTCTCCATAAAGTGGTTTCAGTTCTTGCGGTTCTAAAAGTGCACTTATAAGGTTCATATCTTTATTCTATTGAAGTTGTTCATGCTTTGGTGCTCCAAAAGTTGATCTTTAGAGATACAGTGCATGACAGGGATAGTTAAGCATACTAGATAAATAGGATAAGACTGTAAGGCAGGTGAAAGTTGTTGTAGAGGAATCTGTCAGATTTTGGGATGTTTCAAGATGTTTGTGGAATACTCTAGATTGTGTTGAAGCCTAGAATGTGGTCTGTGAGTCATCTTTGGGTTTGAGAAAGTGTGTACTTAAAGTTCCATTGTGTTAACATAAGTTTGGCTGACCTTGGGTGTTTACACTAATTGCGGAGTTACTTCGGTGATTGTGGAAATGTGGAGTGGCATGTTTGGATGAATTTAGGTTTGAGCTAACGTGTGTCGTGGTCCACCTTCATTCCTTTCCACCATGGGAATGTTTTAGGTCTAACCTAATTTGAATTTGTGAAACTAAGGTACTTTGCCAACCTTGGAGAATTCTTTCAAGGTTGAAGACGGTATAAATAAGCATCAAGGGATTGTGAAAGTCTGTGCACATGAAGTATGTGATGTGAATAACAATGTGGTAGAATGTGTTGTGCAGTACAAGCTTTCATGTGTTAGATTACTGGATGCAGTGAGTAGAAGATGTCTACAATTCTTTAGTATGATTGTGAATGTGTTGATTGTGTTATGGTGGAATTCTCTGTTGCATTGAGATAGTCATCTCCTTGTAACAATCTTCTCTATCTTCTCTATTCTGGCAGTGAGCCTTTCTTTTGGGTAGTGAGCCTTCTAGTAGTGAGCCTATTATTTTTTAGTGTTGATATTACTTCATACTGTGAGCTAATCCTCACCGTGGTTTTTCCCTTCTTGGGTTTTCCACGTAAATTTGGTGTTCTCTTGTGTTTGATGTTGATTTGATTCAGTTTCTATTATTTACTTTCATGCTTAATCATCATAATATGTTAAGGGTTAGTTGAATTGATGTGGATCTAAATGTGTTTGAGGGTTTTGGAATTATAAGTTAAAATTGATTCACCCCCCTCTCAATTGTCTTGTCCATTCAACAAGAATTATGACTCCCTCTATTATTGCGGGAATTTTTTTTGTCATCTCTCCCTCGGTGATATGAATTGTTGTCTCTTTCTTCTTTGTGGTATGGGCTACTCTCCTTGGTTTGCTCTGCATATGGTCTTCCTTCTTTGCATTGTGTTCTACCTCTTTGAAATTTTCCTCCTCTACCTTTCTATCTTTGCTCATGTCTCTTGTTCAACTTTTCTTCAACTTTCAGTGCAAAGATATGCTTCTTCCACTGTTGTCATCCTTACCAAACTTAGTTCTTCTTGAATGTTTATCCTCAGTCCATTTATGTACCGTATCACTTTCTCCTTGCTTATTTCATTATGTCCAGTCCTAATAATCATCTTATGGAACTCTTCAGTGTACTCTTTCACTGTCTTCTTCTTTTCCCTTAGGTTTTGCAATCTCTTCAACAATTCCAACTCATAGTTAGCAGGTATGAACTGATTCTTCAATTTTTTCACCATCCTATCCCATTTTATGATTTTCTCTTTTCCTATCCTATTTCTATCCAATTGAACTTCTTTCCACCAAATAGTAGCATGTCCTTTCAACTTAGTTTTTGCAAATCTTACTCTTTTTGGATCTTCTATTTCCTTATATTCAAAGTATTCCTCCATGTCATTTATCCAATCAATCAGTTCCTTGGGGTTCAAATTTCTAGTATAGTTTGAAATTTTCATTCTAAGTCTCTTACCAATCTTAGAAATAGCTTTCAACATCTTTCCCTGATCAGATTCTTCTTCTTCTAGGGTTCCTTCATTTGGTCAGTAGCTTGAAATTCATCATCATCACTCTCATCCTCATGTCTAGGGTTTATACCTCTTCATCTATCTTCTTCTACAACATCCAATCTAAATTACATTATTCTCATCATATCTATCATTTCTTCCATTCTTTTGTCAAAATTAGCCATAGTAGGCATCCTCCTTGGTGGCATCTCTTCCTCGGATCCAATGCAACTGCCTCAATTCAACAATCTGACTACAAAGTTGCAACTACCTCACAATTGACACTCTATTGACAAACATAGGTAGACTACCTTAGGTTGGTGATCTGTTCACTTCAAGATCTTCTAGAATGCCCTCTCTCCTAAAGAATTCACAAACTTTTCTCTAATACCACTTGGTGCAATCATGGATGGAGGGTCTAGAGAATGGACTTTCCAACTATGCAGCCTGAGTAAACATAATAGAAACAACACAAGAGTAACACAAGAATAGATTGCAATGGAAGAATTATTGATTCAATATCTTAGACAATTACAATACTCATATGCTAGTAACACGCAGACTATTATGGGCTCGCATGCCTATCCTCTAGAAGAATTACATGAATGATATAGCTTTGAAGTGCCTTCTATAAATCCACAACTAAAGGCTAAAAACATTCTATCATATTACTTATGCTCCTAATACATCTAATGAATACTTATATATCATATCCTAGCTCAAGGAATGCTTTGCATCGGCATTAAGAGGTTTCAAACTCCAATGCATGATGAAACATGTAGGTCGGCCTACAACATGTGGTAATGCTCTGCAAATGGATGAAATATGTCGCGGTTCTCAATAAAGATCTATCTAGTCCTATACTACCTTGTGAGATGTTCCATGTGGTTCCGCACATCATGGAAGTGTTCTGCAAACCTTGTATACTCATACTGGATGTCTAATGCTCTATTCTGTGAGTTCAGATGATGTTCTAATAGTGATAACTCTCTTCAAACAATTCCAAACCTCATGAAATCTGGATATGATGTAGATGACATAGTGTAGAGTGTAAATCCTACTTTGTGAGTTGTGAAATGATGATGCAGTAAAATGAAGTGCAAAATGCTAAAATTGCAATTGATTGAAATGGAAGAAAAGAGAAGAAATCAAATTTTTTTTGGTTGATGCAATATTGCCTTTCAACCTGGGATGCTCTTGCATCATATGGTAACCATTGCAATGAAGTTTTTATATCCATTACAATAAGCATGAAAATGGGAGATAAAAAAGGGTTCAAAAGTGGCCTTTTTTTCCTTCTATAATTAGTTAAAACTAAAATTGGACAAGTAATTCGAGATGTGTACACTCAAAATTTGAAGATATGATAAGAACAAGAATTATATTAATCTAAATCTAGTTTCTAAACTATTATTTTTAAAAATGGTTAAGTTTAAGGGGGTGAAATGTTGAGAACACACAAAACTGTTCATGTTTTCATCACTAAAATATAACATAGTGTCTCGTGTGTGCCCCACTATTTTTTTTGCTACATTAGGTATTTTTAAAAACCAATTGGTGGAAATATAGCCAAGACTAAGTACTACAAGCTGTATTTTTTTATTCAATATTTTATTTTTTGTGATTTTTCAAAGTGGATGCATCCTGAAAATTAAATCACTGAGCATGCACGTCACATAAATTACACAAAACTAATTGAAAATATAAATATTTTTTTGAATGTGTATATAATGAAGTGTAGAACAATCCTATATAGCTTTTTTCAAATTTGAAGAAGTGCTTCAAAAGTTATTAAAAAAATCAA
Organism: Cunninghamia lanceolata; assembly: GCA_027924645.1. Taxonomy (NCBI): domain Eukaryota; kingdom Viridiplantae; phylum Streptophyta; class Pinopsida; order Cupressales; family Cupressaceae; genus Cunninghamia; species Cunninghamia lanceolata. The sequence goes on along the minus strand of BSBN01000810.1, from coordinate 2,106,967 downwards.
TACATATGTACTGGAGGAATATGAAGACACTCTTCAAAGAAAATAAAAAATAAATATCTTAACTTATTCAAAATATATGAAAAAATTGTAGAGCTAGATAGCTAAGAAGTAGCTCTTCGTTTTGGTGGTGGTTTCATAAAATTTTATTGCAAAACATATAAACCTGATGAGTTTGATGTTCAAATTCAAGCTATTTTTGTTAACAACACAAATTTAGGATCTACAAGAGACGTCCAACCCTTAAGCTTGGAAATCCAACCTAAATGGGCAGGATCATAAAACATTTAAATTCAAGGCATTAAAACTTCATGTGCATTAAAACACATATGTGTTATTTTTTTCATGTTATGCAAAGACATTTTGTTGAAAATCTCATGGCTGGCCACTAATTTGTCCCTCATTTCCATGCACCTTGTGGTTGTTTGGACAATTGTGCTTGTCTGAGTCTAGTTTTTGGTATCCCTACCTCAACAAAAATATGATGTAATTAAGGGAGAATGTTAGGATTATTACATCATATAGTTAGTCTATAGTTTTGCATTAATGTTTTGATTAGTTTAATAATTTATAGTTGGGTAGTTTTTAGGTAGGTATTTGATAGTTATCCAAGTGGTTGAAAAGAAATGGCTTTATAAGCCCATTTTTTACATTGTAAAAGATATCTGAACATAATACAACTTTTTTGTTCTTTTATATTACTTCTATATGTAATTCTCTATTATTATTTATGTGTTTGAGCCTACAAAAGTTTTTGTAAGATTTTATAAAGACATGAAATATAAATCAACCTAGGAACAAAATAGCATTATAATGACACATAAATTTATGTGAATAAGAAAGATTAGATTTTAGATTTCTAATATCTAAATTTTATTAGATGTGTAAATGGAAGGAAAGAGCTACAATATATAGCCTCATAGTTTCTAAATTTAATGAGGATGAGGTAAAAATCCAAAAATGAGGGAATGACCTTTAAGGTTCCAAATCTAAGAGGATAAGGAAAAGTGGAATCCCATAAAAGGAGAATATATGAAATCATTATCCTATCCTACCTAAGTAAAAAAAATTTATCTAAGTAAACTTAATATAATAGATGTAATAATAAATTACACCAACACCCCCCCTTAAGTGCAAGGTAATAAAGAAATGGGTCCTAAAAAGACAAGCCATGTTAGGTACCCATGTACCATATAAAAGAACACTAGTGTACAAAAGAGTGTAGCCCTAGAAGTAAAAAGGGAGAAAACCCATAGGACAAAAATCCATCCCAATTGAGGTATGATTAGGAGGACAAGTTAACCCATTTCCTAAAATCCCTAGAAGACAAGGGTCATGTGTACCTTCACAAAGAAGAGAGAAATTCAAGAGTGAATGTCACATGGTGAGTGCTATAGTAGACCCCTCTACAACACAGTGATGAATCTTCCTTTTAGAAGAAAAAACCTAGAGTTGTTAGACCACCAAATTCTCACTCAGGTGGTGGAATGTAGGAAGGAATTAGGATGTATATTTCTAGAAGTTTCTCATGTGTCTCAATGTTGATGATGAACTATGATTGTGTCATATAAGATTTTAGAATAGTTACCATGTAAGTGCAAGACTTAAACTAATGTGAATCAAGATGTGTTAAGAAAGTAGCATGATGTGGAAAAGAGAGAATAGGAAGATCTAGAAGAGGAGATGTGACTTAGTGTGAGATGTTATCAAGGAAAAGACATATGTCCTCAATGCTATTGTCAAGATCCATAATGTGAGATTCTATAAAAACTAATGTATGTTGGATAAGTACATATCTCATTGATCAAGAAGACAAATATGATCTTTCTTAAGAGAATCTATAGTAGCATGTGGAGAAGTTGAGATCTATTTTGATTTAGTAGGTGGAAGTTGGAGAATAGTTACCAATGTTGGAGGTATAGGAGGAGGAGAAGTAATATGAGAGGTCTATATGGCATTAGAACATTTGAGACTTTCCAAATAAGTAAGTTCCTCTTCAATATCATCGTCATATAAAGGATTCTTAGAATCATCAAGGGGGAGAAATCTAGGAATAGAGTTTCATAGGGATCATCATACATCTACCATAGTGTAGCCCAAAGAGTGAGAAGGCACTCAATGTGTGACAAATATCATGATGTGTGGTCACCAACACTAAGACCGATTAATCCTAGGACATGATCATTCTTATTTCCCATACAAATTTCTACCAACAAGAACCTAGTTTAGGAATAAACACAAATAGATGGGGCAAGAGATGAATCCATTATCAATGCTTTAGGATTCCATGTGCCAGGACTTGTAGTTTCCTTCTTCTAAGGTGATGATAGAGGGATGACTGGTTATACCCATTAATGAGTTAGATTGATTACCCCCTTGGCAAATTTAGAACTTTAATTTAGTTCATGTTTACAAAATGCCCATGTGTTAAGCCCCATAAGATTAGAACATGAAATGACACTTTATAAGTTGAGTGCATGTGCATTAACAATCCCCCAAATAGCTCAATTTTGACACCCTTAGTAAGTTACAATTTTTGGAACTTTATAAATTAGCGTGTTTACAAAGTGGAAGTGAATTTTCTAGTTTTACAATGTCTAATGGGGACTAGAAAGATAAAATTATAAGAAAATTGTTACATAAGAATAAATGACTTGCATCAATGCATAGTGCTGAAAAATAAATCCATTTTCAAATGAGATTCAAATTTAAGTCTGTTTGTGAAAGTTATGAGGCCTAGAAGCTCAAAATATTACAATTACACAACAAACATTGAGAGAAAACTAAAATTTCTAAAAAATTGGGAGTTATGTGTAGAAATGGATTATACCATCATAAAGGTCATGAAATTTTGTCCTATTTAAAAAAAATGTGTCAAAAAATACCTCTATTTATTGAAGATATGACCTTCCAAAGTTGGCCTCCAACACAAATAATGACATTGGAGAGGGAGGTCTTTACTTGATGGTAGTTGCATGGTTCAAGGATGATGCTTGGGTGGCATAGCTAGTTGCATGTGTAGGAAATAGGTGACATCATTTGAGCAGTAGTAGAGTGGATCTATAACAGAAGATAGGTGGCTTGGCTAGTGGTGGCAAGGTGCGAGTAGAGTGGTGGTGGTGCGTGAGTAGCATTGTAGTGGAGTAACACTAGAGCGATGTAGAAGTGGTATGGAAATGAAAAAATTTCTATTAGTGGTGCCTAGGTGAAGCTATGATGTCATGTGGGTAGTTGTCTGGTAGGGTGGTGGGTTGGTAGTGGCAAGGTGATGTGGTAGTTGCTCTATGCAACACAATGCTAATATTAGCACTACATAGAACCAAGTATAAATCTTATATAGTGCAACAACCAATTTCTTTACTACTTTGGGTGTTCTACTTAGATTTTGATGATTTCACAGTTGACTTATAAGTCTTTGGTCACTCTAGACATAATGGTGAGGTCTATTTTGTGCTAAAATGCCCTAAAATGCATGTAACTTGTTGGAACTTTGTAATTCCCTAGAGTTGTAGAGTTTGCTTATGAAGATGTCCTCATGACCAGAGACTTGCTAATGTCTAATTTGACCTAAGTTTGCATATTTTAGTGTCTATGGCCCTTAGCTATTGGCACCTTGTCTATCAAAGTCCTTTAATCCTAAAAATACCCTTAATATGTTTCAAAAATTGGTTACCCTCCTGAGTCTAGCTAAGCTCAAAGTGCAAGAGAGAATATCCACTCTCATCAATTAGCCTTTAACCATCATTAGTTTGTTGATGATCCCCTATTTTTACCTTCTTGATGACACTACTTAGCCTTAAAGGTGAAAACATACTGTAGGATTATGGGGTTGTGGTTTCAGGACCCAACACCTCTCATAAGAGTGTGCCAAATGAACAAACTTTGGAGACAAATTACCCTAGAGATGTACCATTACAAGTAAATACACATTGAAAACCTTTTCTTTGAATTACAAGATATATTCTTTCCTTTTGTATACCAAACCCAATAATATTTGATGCCCTAGATCCACTTGAATCACCTATAGGTCCAAAATTGTCTCAATGATCAACCCTTAAAATGATGTGAAAACTTATATTTATAACACTTGAACGAACATGCCCTAATCCTCACATAGGAATTTGATGGAGAATTGGACATTAGAACATAACAACTGTATTAATGGCGATCCACATGAAAATAATCATTTGTCATTGAAAATGCATATGGAAGCGTGCCTCTAAGATAAGTGATGGCGTTTGGGAAAGAAAATGGCAGTTGAGTAGTTGTAGGTGTTGAATTAGGTTATTAATGGTATCTTGGGTTGTGCAGGGAGGTAGGTAGGATTTTTGGTTCGAATAGTGGAGTTTCAATATTTCACATACTAGTGCATTTGGAGGTACAAAATGCTTCAGAGGTCCAACAAGAGGGAAATATGTTGGGGATCAGGGTTTAGGCTTATTGCATGCCAAATGCCTTTGGTAGAAGGGGAAGGGGAAGCTTGAAGGCTCGAGACCAAGGAGAAAAGGATGACATCAGCACGACATCATCATGATGTTAGTAGGTGAGGGGCATAGGGAAGGGGAAAATAGGAACTTTGGGGATCAAGGTTCCAGCCTACCACATACCACATGCCTTTAAGGCATGACGATAAGGGGAAGGTTGAAAGCCCAATCCCAAAATACTAGGTCAAGGATCAAGGTTTGGGTTGACCTCATACCACATGCCTTTAAGGCATGATAATAAGGGGAAGGCTGAAAGCTTGATCCCAAAAAACTTAGATTAGGGACAAGGAAGTGAAGAAAAGAATTTTAGTAAAGAAAATATCAAAACCTTGACAAATGCTAGGAAAAGATCCAACAACCTTACACTTACAAACTTTTGAGATTCTAGTGATTTGAGCACACAAATAAAGTGTAAGGGGAATAAAAATCACAACACCAAGCACATATATGAACAAAAAGGTGGCCCATGGAAGATTTCTTTTATCATCTATAAGTTATGGACAATATAGGGCCATGTAACAAAGGGGCACAAACTTAGGATTTTGTAAGTTTGGAGGCCTCTGGAACTAGGCTCCAACAAGAGGGACCCACTTCCCCTCTTAGTTCAATGATGTGCAACCTAACTACTTAGCAACATGTGGCTACTCCAATGAAAGATGAGTAATCCCAATGTTTCATGAGATAGTGATAGCTACTAGGAAGGACAATGTGGGCCCAAATTGGTGATGTTGCCAAGTAGGGTACATTACATGGCATTCAATGTGTCCATAAAGACAAATGAGAGACCCACACCAATTTATAATCCCACATAGTAATGGCAAAGGAAAATGGCAAAGGAAATAAAGGTTGAACATGTGTGATACCAATCTAAAAATAGATTAAAAGATCAATAATTGGGATCGATAGAGCTTTGAATAGGTTAACCTACCTGCCAGAGTTTGATGAAGCTCACATGTTTGTCCACATTGATTGCTTGAGTAAAGAGGACGGTGATAGATGTAAGGTTTTATTGATTAATGAAATTACCATTCTTGAGTGATCTAAGTCTAGAATGAGAATTAGTGTATCAAAGTTGAAGAGAGGAAGCATTTGTAATTTCTCAACCCATGGATTATATGCTTCCAGCCAAATTTCATTTGCAAAGCTCTATATTTCACAATGAACCTACTGGAGACATGGTAAATTTTGTTCTCTTGCTAAATTCTATCATTATCAAAAAGAAAATATTTTAGTTTTCTTGCAAGTTCACTCACAATTTTGGTCATTGTATTCTTTTCTTTAAGAATTATGAATTGTTTTATCGAAAAAGAGGGAAGATGGGATTGATAGGCTAGATCCTCCTTTCACTGCAAACATTCAAGGACATTCAACTGAGTTAAATCACAACTTTTGCAAGAGGATTCACCTACAGGTTGAAGGTCACTTGTAATGATGTGGAAATTTAGAGATTTATCAATTAATGTATTAATTTAATGTTCAAATATGCTCAAAACCCTAATTATGCAAAATCATAAGTAAACTGATAAATTATGACAAATTCTTACAGACTAAGACAATAGCCAAAGATTAGTTACTGACCATTTTTTAAAGTTCATGATGTGGAATATTCAGTGACACTGGAGCTAGCACCCTAGTTCAATGCAGTGTTTTCTTCAGGGGGTTCTAGACTCCTTATGATAATGATGATCACTATTCTGTCTATTTCTGCCATGGAAGAGGCAGAGGACACTGGAGCTCACATTGTAGTCCAAGGTAGGATATTCCTTAGTATGTTAGGGCTTCTTCTGATGCTAATTATCACTGTCATAGAGATTTTTGTGTTTACAAGCTCAGAGGACACTGCCCCTAGCGCCCTTGTACTAAAAGTGCACCAAACAACTTCTTTCCGTCGGATCCAAAATCCTTATCTTCTGCAACCATCCTCTGTAACTCCACTCCATGAAATCTGATACCTGTAACCTGTAATCACAAGGAGTGTAGTTGGGGGTTGTGGTGTTTAGGAGCTTGCCTCAATCAAGCCCCGGAAGGACATTCATGTCTTCCAAACACCGTTTTTAGATAAAGAGTGTGTGTCCTTGTGGGATAGAGGCAAAAACAAATTGATAAATGATTCAAACATAAATAGATATCACCTCGGAGGTGTAGCTCACATGTAGATGAAAATCCTTCAACACAATGAAGCTAAATCAGCAATCACAAACACAACAACAATATTCTACTCTACAACAATGAATATCTTGAATGCTCTAAAATCATAAGTTCACCAAAAGTTCATAATCATCTTCTAGTTTAGAAATGAAACCCTAAACATGCTTATATATGCATTCCCGCTACAAATTTCGTAATTCAAACTTAAGATTTCAGCAACAAAACCTTCTAACGGTCATATAACTGACATTCAAATTTGGGACCTAGTGGTGCCCACCTAGGATTTGGGTTTCAAGTATTCATCTGCAGGCATTTTCAGAGAAATCCAAAAAATTCTAAGTCCCTCGGCCTCCTGCACAGTTAAAGTCTATGTATCATTCTTTATATGTGGCTGTTGTATCTTTGTATGTACAAGTGCAGATGTACATTGGCAGACATGAAAAAGAGTTAAATCGGCTTCAGAAAAGTGAAAAAATAGTTGTATGCATCTTTGTATGCATATCAGGTTTGTATGTGGCATTTAAATGCAATTCTAGGCATGAAAAAATGGTTGTATATCGCAGATTCTTGGAATATTCTATGCTTGTATGTAAAGCTTTGCATGTACATTATGTTGTATGTTTGAACATGCAAAGGGCAAATACAAGAGCAAGATACAAAGTTGAAGCATACAAGGCAGACATACAAAGGTGATGTACAAAGTGCACATGCAAAGGAAAAGATGCAAGGGTCTTATACATTCGCCACATGCAAGGAAAGATCAATCGGCGGCATACAAGGAAACTATACAAGAGGCCGATATACAAAGGGTCATCGGTGAGACAAGCCTCATCGGCAGCTAAGTCCAAGGTTTCTCCGATCGGCTGATGAATATACAAAGGAAAGTGGGGTCCGCTTTCATACAAAGGCGATTGTATCTCATATACAAGTCGCACATGCAAGGAAACATGTCAGAAGAGATACAAAGCCTCAAGCCCATCAGTTGTATGATATGCGATTGTATCTTTGCACATACAATTGCATATGCAAGGGGCATATACATTTCTTAGATACAAGGCCTGGACCCGAGGTGAATATGTAGTTTAGTTGATACAGAAAGAGGTGATTGTATGTCTTCCTTGTATATATGTTTGCATTGTATGTTGGCACATACAAGGGTCATATACAAAGCGATATACAAAGGCCACATGTATATGTTTGCATTGTATATGTGATATACATTGGTTATATGCAAAAGGGAAGATACAAGCCAGACCTGAATGCGATTTTAGTTTGTTTTATGAGGATTTGGGGTCCACGCTTGTATGTGGTGATTGTATGTATATACAATTGCACATACAATTTTAGATGCAAATGAAGATACAATGGATTGCCGATAACTCAGAGATGCAATTTTTCAACGACGGTGAACCAATCAGGGGCTGCCACATGTCCAAATGCATTTGTATGTACATGCTTTTGCATATACAAGGATTTTAAGGCATAAAAGGCAAAATGGGCGAAAAGGGTAAAATATATCTTCACGCTGCAAAAAGTCAAAGAAGCAAAAGCTGCCTATGTGGCACGATCCCATTGGCTGATGACTTTTCAGCATGATTTGAAGCCATTGATCTTGGCGATGGGGAGGAATCGACGACCCTGTTTTAAATTTTCATAGGAAGGTTTTCCTATGTATTCACAGTTGCATTTCAGGTGGGAAGAACTTCAGAGCACGTAGCTGCTGCGTTTCCAAGGGCCATGGGTAGGTTGGCCATTAATGGCATAGTTACAGAGGCATGGATCTTGAGGGACAGGCCAACTACCATTTTTAAAGGAAAATCTCCAAGCGGCGGCACACTTCCTGAATTCAATGACTCCCTTCTTCTTCTTCTGCCTACACATTGAATATTTTTGGATGCCATTCAGATGGTACGATGTATCTGGCAACATTTTGAGTTGACCATTGTACTTGATTGCTGAGTACACATTCTAAGTTTATATCAGAACTGTGTTACTCATTTTTTGGTGGTGGAAGACTTGGGCAATTTTTTGGAGGAAATAACGAAGATCAGAGCATTTCTTGGTTGTTCTATCTCTTTTGTGAGTTTATGAGTTGCATTTGAATGCATCTTGCACATATGTTCAATTCATGTTGTTTTCATATGAAAAATGCTTTATTGCATGTGTTTAGTTGTTTGTCTCCATTTATTGTATGCATCGCTTCTTCTGAATCTAGTTGCTAAGGGTTCCTCAGATTCTAGAATATAGACTTTATGTATTGCATGCTTGATCTGTGACTTCCATTAAAGGAGTGGATTAAACTATTTTAGGTTAAGTATGAAGAAGATTGTATGGCAGCGAGGATGTTTGTAAGTAGAGATAGCTAAATACTCACTCTTGGGTGGTGTTTGTAAGGCAAGCACCAATCTAACCCCTTGAAACTTGAATGCCAGTGCAAACCATTCACTTGTATACATCTAGTTGACTCCTTGCCCTGAGATAGGCACTGGTCTGCCCTTGTGTAGTAGTTATGATCCAAAACCACCTGTCTTGCATCCAAAACATCAAAACAAATCCTTTCATAATTCCAACCTGTTAGTTGTAGGAGTAGAAATAGGACCCCTGCATACTCTCATTCCTAACTAGTCAGATATGTCCAAGAACATTACCAACCTTATGATCTATCACACAAATCTTGGTCCAAACATGAGAGTATTCTACCTGTTGCTGTAAAGCTAAATCTTTCTATTAGGTGAGTCAAAGACAAATCTTTAGCTATAGGGATACCCCCCTTGGTATGACAAAACTAGACATGAAGGGGAGGCAGCTCACGCAACCTCCTGTATTTGTTGGCCGAATCTGCTTGTGCATTGGAACTGGCAAACCCTCTGCTGATTCAGAGAGAAAGACCCAACAGGACCTACCTAAAATAGGTCAGGACTAGGGTACGAGTGCCCAAGTCCTCAGGTCCTATTTTAGGGCAAGGTCAAATGCCACAATGTCGCTTAAGCCCCATTTGACATGGGTTTTAGGCCATTTTCTTTCGGGAGTCAAAATGAACATGCAAGATGCAAAACAAGGGCCCCAGGAGCTAAACTTAGGAGGTAAAAGTCCTAGGGGGACATTTTACGACATAACATTTAGCCCCCACTTTAATGCATGCATGAACGCAAGTCCCATACATGCATTAAAGTATGGTCAAAGCACAACAAACACGCCAGGCACTTGAAGATAATGCATACATAGAGATTGAGGAACTATTTCTAGCCCCACTCTCAGGTAGACATTAGAGAAAACACATTATAGACATGCTAAACATAGTGAAGCTAGTAACAGGCATGCAAAACACATAGAAGATAGTAACTGGCACGCAAGACATGGAGAAGATAGTATTGAAGACATGCAAAATATAATGAATACAGTGATTATTTATTTTCATTTTCTCATATATAAATGAATGCAAATGCATGGAAAGTAAAAATGCAACATACAACCCAAAATGTAGGAGGGGCATTTCACCATACTCTTTAGACTACACATGGGGCAATAGACATGCAATACAAATCTCAAAGTGTAGGGAGGGACTCATCGCAACATAGCTTTAGACCACACTTGAGAGCAAACATGCCATACAAATTCCAAAGCATAGGAAGGGCATTTTGCCACACTCTTTGGACTATACTTGGGAATAAACATGCATAAGACACATGGAAAACATGAGCATCGTATAGTATGCCAAAGACATACTATACATCTAAAACATGACAAACAAGGCGATGGAAGGAACTTATTGCTAAGCCCCCACCATCTCAGGCACATTACAAGCACACCTGATGGTTGGGCTTATGCCACAACAACCACCAAAGACATGCTTAAGGGAGGATACACCAACCCCACCTACTCGGAGGACTTTTGAAATAAAAAGGATGTGCACTAGCTCAAGAGATACACCATCCCTGCCTCCACAGGGGGCTTAAAATAAAAGGATATGCATGATATCATGTCTCCGTAGAGGGCTTAAAATAAAAGGATATGTATGATATCCCACCTCCATAGAGGGCTTTCTCATTGCAATATAAAATAAAGATGTGCACTCACACAGAGATACATCCCGCCTCCATAGAGGGCTTATAAACATGCTTCATTAGTACCAAAATCATCAGACAACTTACCTTATATGCCCCCACCTTAAGGTGGTTGATATTGTATACCAATATCAAGCACCTTAAGGTAGATACAAAACACACAAGGGAATAAGAGTTCATGAAAAACCCATGCCCCCAAAGGTGACATGTACTTTACGATCACTGAATGTTCCCACAAACACAATTTCTTGCAAGAAGAGAGGTTAGAAATCTTTCTCTAAAATAATAACCACATCACATGATAAAAGAAATGCATGAAAGTAATCACATCAAGAGCCAAAGTTATACTACAGATTCAAAAACTGAGTATAACTATGGGGCTATACTGTAGAGATCTCAGAACCGAGTGTAACCAAGGTGAGACCCAAGATAAACAAAGTGCATGGAGTAGCTATATTGTTATGTTTTGTTAGAAAATAATAGACATCATCAAAATATCACATAGAGTGATTCGACTAGCCAAGCGTCGGATAATATATATCAACCCCATCGTCATGTATGGACTAGGTCCATTTTTGCTTACTCGCTGAAGGGACACATAGTCTGTATTAGTATTATTTGTTTTTCATCATCCGCCAGCTAGATAGAACCACTAGAACAAGGTAAACAATAAATCAAGAGAGGAGAACAAGTGCCTTAGGTTTGTCACATAGGAAGGTACCCCCAAGTCACCAACCGCAATGCTATGCCCCTAAGACACAACACACAACAATAAAAATAGAGGAGAAGCAAGATAGAAGAATGATGATACAAATAGAAGAAGGGTCACAATAGAGGCAAGCAGTCTCCCGGTATCCTTGACCTTACAAGAGTATCAAGGGTCATCCAAGGAGGCCTAAACAACACGTAACACATCACGGGGGGAAACATAATAGAGAGGTAAAGGGTTAGAAATACTTACCTGAATGCACAACCAAACTAGCAGTTGTCATCAAGCAAATCATCATCTTCCCAATCTCGAATGTTAGAGGAAAGAGGTACATAAGGTACCATAGCCCAACTCTTGTTCTTCTCTTTAAATTGTTTATTCTTAAGGTCTTCTTTGTTTGATTCAATGTTAAGTGGAATGTTTTCTTATTGAGGTGTATTTTGTTGGGCAAAATCTTGTCTTTTCTTCCTCCTTTCTCTTGCTTGTCTATTTCTTCTTGTCCTATTGCTTATATCTTCAAAAGTATTGGCATGTTGTTCTATTGGTCTTTTTGTGTTAGAAGAGGAAGATTGTTCAAATCTCATTTGTCTTGATGAAGTGTTTTATTCTCGTCGAATAACTCTTGATCTTTGTAAGGATGACAGATAAGGAACCTCAACATAGGGTCCTTTTCCTTTTCCTCTAGGAAGTTCTTCTAATGCGGGTTGTTCATCTCTTATTGTTTGCATAGGAGGCTCAGCCACTCTAGATATAAGTTTTGCTTTGTATTGTCTATATTGTAGGAAAGAGTGGTCTCTTCGTGGCTTAGGGTCTCTATTAGGTTGTGGCAAAAAGTAATCAAGAGTAAAGTTATTTTCCATTACCAAAGGTTGATATGCATTACATCGAATAGTACACACTTGTCCATGTAAAGAGAATTTTATACAATTGTGAATAGTTGAGGGGACAATGTTCATAGGTTTAAACCATGGGTGTTCTAGTTTTACACAGAAGAGGTTAGATAAAGGGATAACCTCAAATACTTGATCCAAGGCTTTATCATGAATTGTAACCAATAAAGTTATCTTCCCAAAGGTAGGCATGAAAGCTCCAGTATGTGTCTTAATCCTTAAATCCGAAGGTTCATAGGAATCTTGTGTCAAATTATGTGCGAGAAGGAACTCTTCCATTACCACATTAGTCATGTAATTAGGATCTATATGTGTACCATGCACTAGAATCTCCATTATTTTCACGGTGATGTAAAGAGGCCCTTCATTATCTACAAATGTTTTATCATGAGGTGTAAATGTTATTTCAGGTTCAGGGCTCCTTCTTTTCAAATAAGGCCTAGGAGGGAACCTAGCATTATTTTTATGATAATAAGTCATGTGTATATGTATTCAAATGAATGCAAGATCAGATTTTAAAAGGTTTTCAATATTTATGCAAGGAACAAATGCAAAACTATGTATGCTTATGATCTAAAATGCTTGATTTTTTCACCTTTTTCAATGCAAATGCCTAAAAGAAGAAGTGTTGTAAAGAAATTAATGAGGGGTAGTGAATAATAAGCTCAATATCAATCCAATAATGGAGAATTATCCTTGACAACACACCTATAATGCAAATCTAGATAGATGACAAGGCAAAATCTAGTGAAAAAACAAGGTTTTCAAACCCTAGGTGTGAAATTAAGGCATGAATTTTTGCAAAAAAGACACTATGATGAAACACTACAGTTAGAAATCAGTCCTAAAAGAGTGTTTAAAAGAGTAGTAAAATCTAAAACAAGATTTTAACTACAAACCCTAGCTAATGCAAAGACTAGGTTTTATGAAAAATGCACAATTTCAAGCAATTTTTAACAATTTAAGCATGAAAATAAAATAAAAAATGATTAATTAATGATTTACTACTATAATTTATATTAGATATAATGAAAATATTAGAAATTAAATTAAATAAATGCAAATTATGCCAAAATGCAAGCCTAAAATGCCAATTTTTTTAAATTTTTCAATTTTTTGTGAATTTTCAAATGCAATAAGATGAAAATTAAATGAATGAATGTAAATCTAAAGTACAAAACTTATCAAGGTGCAAAATTTAAATAAACAAGGGTTCACCAAAATGTTTTATTGGAAAAGAGGGAAGATGGTATTGATAGGCTAGATCCTCCTTTCACTACAAACATTCAAGGACATTCAACCGAGTTAAATCACAAATTTTGCAAGAGGATTTACCTATAGGTTGAGGGTCACTTGTAATGATGTGAAAATTTAGAGATTTATCAATTACTATATTAATTTAATGTTCAAATATGCTCAAAACCCTAATTATGCAAAATCGTAAGCAAACTGATAAATTATGACAAATGCTTGTAGACCAAGACAGTAGACAGAGATTAGTTATTGACCATTTTTCAAAGTTCATGATGCAAAAAATTCAGGGACACTGGAGCTAGCACCCTAGTCCAATGCAGTGTTTTCTTCAGGGGGTTCTAGACTCCTTACGACATTGATAATCACTATTCTTTTTGTTTCTACCACTGAAGATGCAGAAGACATTGGAGCTCGCACCATAGTCCAAGGTAGGATATTCCTCAGGATATGTCGGGGCTTCTTCTAATGCTAATTATCACTATCATGGAGGTTTCTATGTTTACAACCTCAAAGGACAATGCTTTGTTGGTTAACAGATTTGTCACTTCAATTTATACTCCCTCACCTACACAAATGACAAATAAACCAATAGTTGAGTCACTTGTAATGATAGTTGCAAGTGCTCTCTACTTATTTTACAAGGCGCATCTACCTTCAAAAGATTTGCAATGAATAAAAACAAAATATGCTTTTGACCATAAAGCAGAAAAGGCAAACTAACACCTACCCATAACCATGGAAATAGATGTGAAAGATTGATTCAGAATGAAATGAATGTAGATAAATGATACACATCTCACCTATCCTACACCCACAAATAGAAATGAATTGATAAAAAGATAGCTATATTCATCTCAACACATACCAACATAATAGGGGCAATATTGAAGACATATTACAAATTGACATAAGAAAAATTGCAACTAGAGAAGATATTTAAAGACACAAAGTTCTGAAAATGATTCTTCATTTCTCCAACAAAACAAAACTCAAAGTTTCTGAAAATGCTCATGTACATAAGCTAAGATAAGAAAAAAACAATAACTAATTACAAAGCAACATAAAATTGAATTTGCTCCTCCTCCCCTATTTCACAGAACAACTAGAAAAAGATCCCCTGATTGACTACAGATTGCATATTTATATATCTTTAGGAACCCTTTGGTTTCTATAACTACTTGAAAATCATAGGAAATAAAATTCACTTTTCATCTTCCCATGGAATAACTATTTCTTGAAAGGATCAATTTCTTCCTTTTCTTTAAAAGAAAAAGAGAAAACAAAAATGAGAAAAACTCTGGTAACTTTTGACATTTCACACTACTTATCCCCTCTCTATAATAGTTTTGTAGGAAGATTTAGCAAGTGAAACTTACTTTTCCCCTCCCCTAACTACCCTTTGAGAGATGATTGTAAAAAGAAATAAATCTTTCATTCTCCGTGCACATAACTATTTTTTTGAAAACCAACCCCCCAACTTTCCTTATAAATCCACCTTTATCTTTAAAATGGGCTCTAGGAATTTAGCCATTCCAATGATATTTATAAAAAATATATCATTTTACTGCCAATATTTATTTTTCTAATGGTTTCCAATCAATTCCTCTGCTTTACATCTGTAGTCTGCATTTTCCACACTGTTTGCTGCAAACTCCAATATTGATAAACTATTAATGTATAGCTGGTGATGAGATTGTAGAGCATCACTACCATATTACTTGAAATTTATGCATTCATCAACAATGAATTCAAATATATGTTGCATCAGTTGAGATACATCCTATCTTAGGCTCCATGAATAATCAATATAGGGGAGAGATATAATTGGCACTCTATGTTGGGGTCTGCTAGCAAAGGCGTGGAGTCCAGCATTATACCCGCCATTTGCATTTACTTGAAAGTTTATAAAGCTTTTTCAACAAATCCATATAGTGCAAATCCGGCAATCATGGTATCCCATGTCTGCCAATTACATTTGCTTGAAAATTTCTAAACTTTATTCAACAAATCTATGTAGTGAATACCCTGTTCGATAGCACATTTGATCGAATAGTTCATACATTTTGAACATGATTTTACATTTCACATATCGGTATGTCTTCCCTTTGAATCCCAATATCTAACAGAGATCTTCAATTCACAATACTTTGAGGGATGTCTATACACTGTTCTTATTCCAATTAACACGGGCTCGGGCTCGGAGTAGCTTCATTGTCAGGCAGTCGGAGCATTCTAGAACTTTAGAACCTTTAAGACGAGGAGTTTAGGAGTTCCCAAAATTTATGAATCCCCAACTTGATAGTTTGGTCTTTTGAATTTGCAAACGAAGAAAAGTCGAGCCTTTGTGAAGTTCCGAAACTAATCAAATCTCTGACAACAAAGGGATTCACTATTTAGGAAGCTCACAATTTTCACATGCAAATAAATACTTGGCTTAAATAAGGTCATTCACCTTAGACATAATAAAGTTATCCCCAATGCTTTCATTCACTTTTCTTTTAACCTTGAAAATAATATTAAACTTCAGCAAAAATTTCCTCGGTGAATAAATTAGAAACCTTTTGAAAACCTACTTTAAGCTGAATATGGAAAATCACATATCTTTCTCATAGCAGCTCCATTTATCATGAAATTTGGATAGAAGGAGGATCAGATACTACAGAGAAAAACCCAGAATTCTTTTTGCCTCTAGCAACACAGATGTCAGATTTTGACTTCATTTGCAAATTGTCAGGGAGAAAATGTAAAGTTTAAAATTTCTCAAATGGTAAAGTACTTGGGCATGAAAATTGGCTAGACTGGGGAAAATGGAGTCAGGATCAAGGTCATGAAAGGATTTTCCACCAACTTATGTTTATTTTCATATTAAATCATTTTTATGTTTCGGCAGGTTTCGGGGCATATAGGGGAATGCACTAAAATTTGAAAATTTTCAAGTTTAAATTTTGGGGCAACATGCCCCTAGCACCCTTATCCTGAAAGTGCACTAGATAGCTTGTTTCCACCAGATCCAGAATCCTTATCTTCTACAACCTTCCTCTACAACTCCACTCCGCAAAATCTGATACTTGTAACCTGCAATCACAAGGAGTGTGGTTGGGGGTTGTGGTGTTTAGGAGCTTGCCTTAGTCAAGTCCCAGAAGGACATTCAAGTCTTCCAAACACCATTGTCAGATAAAGAGTGCATATCCATGTGGGATAGAGGTAAAAACAAATTGATAAACGATTCAAACACAAATAGATATCACCTCGAAGGTGTAGCTCGCATGTAGATGAAAATCCTTCAACATGTGAGAAGATGAAGCTAAATCTGCAATCACAAACACAACAACAATATTATGCTCTGCAACAATGAATATCTTGAATGCTCTAAAATCATAAGTTTGCCAAAAGTTCATAATCATCTTCTAGTTTACAAATGAAACCCTAAACATGCTTATATATGCATTCCCACTACAAATTTCATAATTCAAACTTAAGATGTCGGCAATGGAACCTTCTAATGGTCACATAACTGGTAATCAAATTTGGGACCTGCCTAAAATAGGGCAAGACTAGGGCCCAAGCACCCAAGTTCTCAAGTCCTATTTTAGGGTAGGGTCAAATGCCACAATGTCCCTCAAGCCCCATTTGACATGGGTTTCAAGCCATTTTCATCCGAGAGTCAAAATGAACATCCAAGATGCAAAACAAGGGATCCAGAAGCTAAACTTAGGAGGTAAAAGTCCTAGGGGGACATTTTAAGACATAACATGAACCACTCTTAAATTAAACACCTAGGTCAACCCAACCACTTGAATTTCTAGTCGTGTCCAACAAAAGAAAACCCACCCAAGATTTAACAAAGTTTTTCCTCTAGGCCTTGAAGTGTGATGCTCCAAATAAATAAAGTATAGAAAATATAAATCAGATCTGAAATATTTCTAGAGCCTTGCATATATATTAAATTTCTTCTCAAAATGAACATAATTTCTCCATAACTATGCAATCCAAACTTTGGCAATTTTAATTCTAGAACACCTGAAAGTTTCTTTAATATCATCAATCTGGAAAACACATCTAAAAACAGCCACACAACACAACAAACTCATTGAATATTATTAGCAACAACAATCCCAAAAAATATCACAAAATATGTCAATACAATCCATGTAGTGGACACCTAGAATTAGCAATTTGTATGCCAAATGAAAGATAAACCATCAATACTTGAAATTAAACCTTTGAAAGTATGAAACACACTAATATACACTTTTATAATAGAAAATACAAAAGTATAAATAATTCTTGAAATTAAACCACACAAACCACTGTATACAAGATGCTCCAATGCACTAGATTTGATAATTTCAGCACCATTTAACATCCACAAATTTGAAAGAACAGTCTTAGAAACCCCTAAGTATAGAAAAGTACTATTGTTCAAAACTTACAATAGAAAACAACACAACAGAAAAATCTAGAAACTCATTGTTACACAGATGGTTCCTAGGGTTGTCATTGATATCAACATTGTCACAAGGTTGTCATTGATGTCAACACTATCAAGGAGGTGTGATGATGGTTGGATGTCATGTGCAGAGAAGGTACAGTTCATGGTTGGATGTCATGTTCTATCTAGTAGAAAAGATACAGTTCATGGTTGGATGTCATGTTGAATATAATGAGATTATTGAAGTTCATGGTTGGATGTCATGCCTTGATCAATGCAGAATTGAATATAAAGTTATATTAAGATGGAAATTAGAAGCATTAAGAAGATACATTAATATGGGACTCAAAATCACTAAGATGATCTAATGTGTTGTTAATGTTGAGAAGATGTTACTGGTGGCCTGATCCAAGTTTCATGATGATTGGATTATCAAAAGAATATTTTGCAGTTTGAAGACAATTACTATACAGCAATAGAATGCTTCGCATTCCTCCGCATTTGCAGATATGGCTATGTGGTTCTAGAACTATGTTTAGGGTGTAGTGAAGGTGATAATTTCAAAGTTTCAGATCATATGTCCTTCTATTGTGAAAGTTATGCATGATAGAGTACCGACATGTGTTCTAGCAGATTAAGGGAGGGTTGAAGCCCTGTTGGAATGCTCTGCATTCCTCTAGAAGTGAATGGTTTCCTTTGTGGTTTTTTGGACATGTTCATGGATGTAAATTACATGCTTCCTTGCAGTTTCAAGTGTCTTGGTGGTCCGCAAGCTCAGTTTCTTAAAGACAGTATGTTGTAGTGTGTTTTGAATGATAGGTTGTTCCCAGAGTTCATTATTGAAGATGTGCGGAGGTAAAGGAGTGTCTAGAGATGTTGTATGAGTCTTGTAGACTCATCTAGAAGAGTTTCATGAAGGTCTTTCTTTTTTCTAGTACTACCCAAGCTTTTCAAGTTCCTGTGGCTGTTATACTTCAAGTTTCATATATCTTTGCTTAAGGCTATCCTATTTTCAAATGAGTGGAGTGTGCGGATGTAATTCCTTGATGTTTGATGTTGTGAAGGATGTTTTAGACCTGACTAAGCAAGTGTTGATGTCCGTAAGGCATGGGTCTTCTATTGGTGTAGCGTTTAGTCTTGTTTAGGACTTATCCTCTACACATTTCATGTTGTGTGTTGTCTGGCTGACTTGTAATTGTATTTTTCATGTTGTCTCTAACCGACAAGCAATGTAATCAATGTATAAATTGTAAATCAATGTGAGTTCGGAAAGGTGTTATTGCAAAGGGATTGATAAGGTTTGCAAGTAAGAAAAAGAGTAGAATGACTGTATTATGATGTGAGACTGATGGAGAAAGAGCAGAAGTTGTAGATGTTGTCCTGATTCATCTTGAAGACTTATATGTGATAGTGATCAAGTGCAGAGTGTGCCTAACTGATGTAATCATTAGAAGAAAGTGTGAAGAGGTAGTATTGCAATCATCAAAGGTGTAAATTTCAATGTTAGTTTTCAGACAATAGAAAGACTGTCATACTATAATCTATTCTAAATGTGTTCTCAATTCAGGGAGTAGTAGCTTCCTTTGGAGTGACCCTAATGTTGGCAAGAGACACTGCTCTGATGAAGAATTGCATGTTGTCATTGATGGAAAAAAGACAAATGGATTCCATTGGCATGACAAAGAGACATTACTCCAGAAGACCAACTTGGTTTGGCAACAAAGTACAAAAGTATTCTAGTCTGGAAGGCTAAAATGACTAAGTATGGACAGTATACAGAGTAAGTGACAGAGATTGGGTCAGTATGCCTTCACAGTAGAAGATCATTATATGCAATTTAGATATGTTGTTCATATCTATTTGATGATGATATGTTCCAATGATCAAGACTTGACTTCCTCCGGAAGTCATATTATGAAATGTCTAAGTCTGAGTGAACTGAACTAAGACAACAACAGTGCACAGTGCCTGAGAAAAAGGGTCCACATTTCTTTGCAGTTGCATATTTTGTCTTGTAGTTTTGAAGGTATGCTAAGAGGTCAAGAATGAATGTTGGTTATGAATCCTTGAGTCTCTTGTGGTCTGCAGTGAGACTTTTGATGTGACAGATGAATTGGCCAAGCATGTTCTTAAGAGATAGGCTGACAGGAATGTAAAATCCATATGCAGAGAAGATATATTATTTCAATAATAAATTAATGTAGTTATGGGAGACAATCAGACCATTGATACCATATTTCACAATAATAGGCTATGATATCAAACTCTTCTTCAACTTGACATGAACTCTTCAAGGACTACAAACCCAAAATTTGTTTCAAAACCTCAACCTCTGCAAACTAACACATGGGAGACCTTTGAAATGATGAATGTGACATGACAAGATCATACATGGTCATCAAGAACTTAAACTTTGCAATTTTGATTAAGTGCCTTCATAATTTGCCCTCACAAACTAGTAGCCCTTCACCAATGATTGTCAATCCATAACATTGAATTTAAGCACTAAACCATGAAGTAAATACATATTATAATACCCTTTTGGACCATTAAAAACATATTTGAAAATTAGCATAGGTTGTCTTGTAACAAATACTCCAAATGATGACTAGTAATCTGCCCCTTAAGCCTGATTTAGGCATCCCAAACTGCCAACTCTTGACCTTCTTGGTATTCTCCCAATAAAAAGGATCTTGAAAACTTTATTATGGATTGAAAACATTCAAAACATCTTACTCAATAATCTTCTAGGGTTTACAAACATTATTACGACACCAAAATGCCTTATTCCCAGTCATGTCTGTGACTGTTATATACAGTCTTAATAGGACAGAGTTGTTCAAGAGTTTAAACCTTCATTCTTTCTGTCAATTCTAACTTGAAGAATATGCAAGGACTTCAATTGTTACCCTTCATAGACTAAAATTCATCATATTGGATGATCTATCCACAATAAAACATCAAAAACTCATCTTTTCTGCCCTTTACCAGTCTGAGACAAGGACAGAACAACACTAGGGCATCAACAAATCTTATGCAAACCTTGATCACTTTATCTAAACCCTTGTCATATGAAAATATAGGTTATTAGACATCATTTAATTCATTTGTGGACTCTTCATCATACAAAATATCAAAGAAACATCATTTAAATTACCTTCTGTTTACCATAGGAGAGGGTTTTAACTATCAACAGAAAAATTACAATAACTTTTCCAATACATCATGAAAATGAATAAAATCAAAGCCAAAATGAAGAAGACTTAGGGCACAATCCATTTCAGGTGTTTTTAGACCACTGATAGGCCGTACCATCCATACAATGTCAAGAAAACAAGAAAAATATGCTTGAAATACATAGTTTTCTCATTGATTTCTTATTCAATCTTCAATACATCTTTCTCCAGCATACAAAATGGCTCATAAGAGCATATTTAAACCATTTACAACCTTCTCAACTAACTACAACTGTTTAATTACCCATTTGACTCTTCATATTCCTTATTTTTTCAATTTTGCAATTTGCAACTTTTACATCATTTTGCTATTTAGACACCTTAGACCTTCTAGACACCCTAAAACATTTAAAAGTGGTCTATTAGACCTTATCACATTGATGAAAAACTAAAAACAATTAAAAACCTAACATTTGCCTCTAACTTACCATGGTACCCCTGCACCATAAATCTAAGTGGTTGTATGATTGGTGCCAAACTATACGAAGATCATTATATGTTTGGTTTGGTTCGCATTATTGTTTGTACACATGATCAAGCTGACAAGGTAGAATTCATTGTATACACGCTTCATGTCTAGCTTGCCAAATCTTGTTGCAGATATAAATACTTGTTGATTTAAGATATTGAAGTGTGGTGATATGTGATATGTATGTGAATTCGAAGTGTGAAGGATTATGAGCAGAGTGCAGAGGCAAAAAAGTAAACAAGGGTAGAAAATAGAGTATATGTAGTTAAGTTGAGAAGCAAGGCAGAATAAATGAAGACCTTTGAATCTGTGTATTGAACCTTCAATGGAACTATGATCCAGCATATGGTAGATGCATTTATAGAAGTTCATCTCCTGGCAATGAGCCAATCTTTCTTCTATCTTCTATATTTCTTTCTCTGTGGATAGTGAGTCCACTTGCAATGAGCATTTCTTTGGGCAGTGAGCCCCATGGCAATGCGCCTTTTGTAATCCAGTATTGTTATTCCAATATATTGTGAGCTAACACTCGTCGTGGTTTTTCCCTTTTTGGGTTTTCCATGTAAAAATCTTGGTGTCATGTGTTATGTCATTATGGGTGCTATTCTTATGCTTATTTTGCTCTCATGTTTTTGATTTTGGAAATTGGATTAATGAACATATTAAGAAGTGGTTTTGCAGAATACTGATTCACCCCCCTCTTAGTATTCCTTATATTCAACACCTAAAACAAAGTATTCAAGGAGTAGTAGCTTTGTTGGGAGTGATCCTAAAGCAAAGTTTTTAGGGAGTAGTATATTCCCTGGGTTATAGCCCTGAAACAAAGTTAGCAGGGAGTAGTAGCTTCCTTGAGTTGTAGCCCTAAAACAAAGTTGTTATTTGAGCTTCATATATTATCAGTTAATCCTCACCATGGTTTTTCCCTTCTTGGATTTTTCATGTATATCTGGTGTTATGTGTTGATGTGCATTGTGTTAATCTTTCATTCTTATATTAATATATAATGCTTAGTTTTAATCTACTCTAGATAAGTTGAAGTTGTTTAGATATTGATTCACCCCCCCTCTTAGTATCCTGGTGTGTTCAATAATCCTCATAAATAAAACCTGAAAACCTACAAACAAACACACCTAAAAACTACATAGTACTCCAGTCAGCTCCAATACAACCTCTGAGTGAGATTTCCCTACTAAATCAAAGGGTTTTCATCTTTTGATTCAAGATGCCAATGGGTTTCAGTCCAATCATCCCATTCTCCTCTAGGTTTTCATCCATAAAAGAAATCATAAGAACACCAGTGCTCATATGGTAGTGAAAGAGAAAATGTCATCAAAAGGTTCTTCTATATGAAATCTCCCACATACTAATAGATGCCTGCAATTCAAATTTGGGTGCCTAAATTCTCCAACACATTATCTTGGAATAAAAAACATAATTAGCATCCACCTATTCCAAGCCCATCAATGTCAGCTAAAAAATAGGAAAGTAACTTCCCACTTACACCTTGTCATAGAATCTACTAATTTTGTATTGGGAGTTACAAATCCACATAAAGAGATCCCACGCCCCAAAATAAGGAGGCTAAAATATTAAATAAGTAATATTTCATGGATCATACTATTTTGGAAAATAATAATTATTCCAGGTCGATAATTAAACATTAATTAAATTATTTCCTCATTACTTACCTTAGCCCATCAGAAATACAGAAATGGGCTAATAGGTCCTCCTAATTGAAAAAATTAGAAAGGAGACTTTACAAGTCCACCCTCCCCAAAATTACTTGTCTTCAAGTAATGCAAATTTGGATGCTCCAAAATCTTAGGTCCTTCCCATGTGGCATCCTCAACTGGTAGATTTTTCCAACGGATCAAATATTTTGCGATACTCCTCCTCAAGTTCTTCACCCTAGTATCAATCACAACTTTAGGAATCAAAATTAGTCTTCCCTCATCATCTAATGGAGGAAAATTAACTAAAGGAATAACATGTGAACCAGTTGCTTTCTTCAAACAGGAAAGATGAAAAACATTATGAATTTTACTATTCTTAGGAAGTTCCAATTCATATGCCACTTCAGCCACTTTCCTTAAAATCCGGTAAGGACCATAAAACTTGGGTTTAAGATTTGCTACCCCACTTTTCTTGATTGAAGATTTCCTATATGGCTGAAATCTTAAGTACACCATATCACCCACCTCAAAAGATCTTTATGTTCGCTTCTAGTCTGCATACATTTTTTGTTGATTTTTTTCTTGTTGCAAGTGATCTTTGAGTGATCTTAGTATTTCTTGACTTTGATTAACCAAATCACCTGCTATGAGAACTCTATTATCTCAAAACAATAAATCAGAAAAAGAAAGAGCATCATAACTATATAAAGCTCTGAATGATGACATACCAATGGACATATGGTAAGAATTGTTGTAGTAATATTCTTCCAAGTGTAACCACTTAATCCATGCAGATTGTTGATTTGAAACATAGTTTCTCAAGTACCCTTCAATCCACTTGTTGATTTAAAACATAGTTCATCAAGAAACTGTAGTGTGTCGTAAAGGGGATATTGTAAATAAGCCACACCCATATTGATGATGGATTGGCCAAAAAGGGGTCAGTCCAGGTATGGCTTATTTCCAACATTTTTGTGCATGTCCTACCATCATGGCATTCCATGTAACCACATTTCTTTGAGGCATTATGTCAATCAGGCTATTATTTGTTGCAAGTATGTATAGTCGGTGTTGTCATTGATGTCAACAAAGCTTGTGTTGTCATTGGTATCAATTGTGTCATCTATGTGAGTAAGAAATGGTGCATGAGTATGAGTAGTTAGTGTTGAGTAGATGTTGTCTCTGATGATGAGGTTGGTTGAGCAGAGATAAGGCTGTTGCAATGGTATGAGTTGTTTGGTTGAGTTGCTTTGCTGAAGATGATTTGGTTTTTTCTATGAAGAGGTACTGAAGATGTTAAGAATATGTTCCTGTTGATTGGTTTCCAAGTGCTTTTGAGAAAATTTAATTAATAAAGGAAACAATATGTTGAAGTGGTATTGTGGTTTACAAAGTAGTATTCTAGTTTTACTCCGCATTTCCTCTATGTTGAAAATCTATATTTGTGGTTTGGATATGTTGTTCAGAGTGTCAAGAGATGTTATATTCCAAATTCCATGCTTTGGTTTGAGGTATAGAGGAATTTGTATTCACTAGTGTATGGATTGTGTTTCTAACCTTTTGCAGAGGTGTCTAGGAGACACTATTTTTCTCCACATTTCTCTACAGATTTGTTTTTGACCTTGTGGTTCTCGATTTGTGATTATAATGCTTATATATTTCTTTAGTTCAAGTTCTTCATGGTTTTATGCTCTGCAAGTTGATTTCTTGAGTTCTAATGTATGACAAAGTTGTTTAAGTGCTCCGGTGTGAACTTCAGTTAGGTGAAAGTTGATGTGGAGGAATTTGTTGGATTTTAGGATGTTTCAAGATGTTTGTGGAATGCTCTAGACTATGTTGAAGCCTTGCATGTGGTCCATGAGTCATTTTTGGGTTTGAGGAAGCATGTACTTAAAAGTTCATTGTGTTAACATAGGTTTGGTCGTCCTTGGGTGTTTACACTAATTATAGAGTTACTTCAATGATTGTTGTAGCCTGCAGTGGCATGCTTGGATGAATTTAGATCTAAGCTAAGGTGTGTTGTGTCCACCTTCATTCCTTCCACCACATGAATGTTTAGGTCTAGACCTAATTTGAATTTTTAGGGTTAAGGTGACCTTTCGATCTTGAAGAATGTGTTCAAGGGATCATGATCAAGTGTGTGTGCAATGGGAGTGATGTGAATAACTGTGTGGATGAATGTGTGGTTGAATGTGTGATGTAGTACAAGCTTTTCATGTGCTAGATTACTAGATGTAGTGAGCAGAAGGTGTCTACAATTCTTTAGTGTAACTGTGAAGGTGCTGATGGCGTTGCAGTGGAATTCCTTATTGCATTGAGATAGTTTTCTCCTTGAAACAATCTTCTCTATCTTCTTCTCTATTCCGGCAGTGAGCCTTTCTTTTGGGTAGTGAGCCTATTGTTTTTTGATGTTGATACTACTTTATATTGTGAGTTAGTCCTCACCATGGTTTTTCCCTTCTTGGCTTTTCTGTATAAATCTAGTGTTCACTTGTGTTTGTTGTTGAGTTGTTTCAGTTTCTATTATTTTCTTTCATGCTTAATCATCATAATAGTTTAAGGGATAATTGAAATGATTTGGATTTAAATATACTTGAGGGTTTTGGAATTGTAAGTTACAACTGATTCACCCCCCCTCTCAGTTGTCTTGTGCATTCAACAATTTGTATTAAAGCAAGGTTCCTTGGAAGAGATCTTAACTGCTTGAGGTACATCTGGGATGGCGTACAAGAAGGATGTTCCTTTGTTTGATGGAATGGATTATGCTTTCTAGAAAATAAGGATGGAAGGTTATCTGGTTTCTCTTGGATATGAGATCTTGAAGGCTATTGAGACCGAATACACTTGTTTAGTGTGAAAAATGGGAAACAAGATAGAAGGCTACAAGTTCCACACTTTCACACATTAAAGCATTAGGGAAGCACGGGATGAGTTTAGGGATACACTACTAATATCCTATGTTCCCTTTTCCTATAAATTATGACTATGTGACTATTTTAAATTAGGGTTTTACAAGGTAGTTTCATTCAACAAGTATGAAACCCTAAATCACTAATCAGACTGTAATAACAGAATTTCTGACAAAGATACTGATAAACTAATTATAGAAACACAGAGAGGATAGTACCAAGAAAGTGTACCCAAAAATAGAGCATCTGATGGACTAGGGTGCCCAGGGCAATGTCCCAAAAATTCTTGACTAACAAAATCTTTTGTATCAGATGTCTAGAAATCTTTAGAGGCTCCCAGATCCAAAAGAAATCACTTGGTTGGACTAGGGCACCCAGGGCAATGTCCTAAAAGTCTTAGAATCTTGAAATCCAAATTTCGTGACAACTGTGTTTGCAATATAAATCTTCCTGTCGCTCCTTTCTGTCAGATCTTGACAAATTCAACCTACACATGCAAATGGAGGAGAAAGAGGGTTGTGGCTGTATAGTAGCTTGCCTCAATCAAGCCTAGTTTTAATATTCCTACCTCAATAATAGCCAAAGATAAAGATCTGCAGATGTGTGTGTTCATCTAACAAATGTGTATGTGGAAAATACAAAACCCTAGATGACTCAAACATCAAGGAAAAATCAACAATTTGTTCCACTCAATGAACAAACACAACTTCACCTTAAGGAGATGAAAACAATGAAGACTTGCATGAACAAGAAAGTGAATTAGCAATGTCTATAGAGGATCTCCAAGCTCGATGTTGGAGGCTTCAACCCTTCTCCCGATCATGCAAAAGGTGTACATACCCTAGGAAGAGAAAGATAGTCTCAAGATCTTGATTCCTAATCTCCATCCATTGTCTCCATGATAGAAAATTCAAATAACTTTCAAGAGCTTCAACAAATCATTGATCTTCAATCACAATTTTGGTAGAGTTTTGGCATAGAGCTTGCATAAAAATTGTGTGTCACAAAATGATTTTTAAATGTCTCTAAATATCTAAACTTAGGAATTTCAAATTTCAAAATAAGATGTCGACATTGTACGAAAAACAAAAATTTGAAAATGGAATCCTGGAATGCATGGTAGGAGTCGACATCCCTCCAAAATTTAGGACTCTAGGAAATAGTGTAGGACAAGAGCCTAAGTGCCCAAGTCCAAGCCCTAATTTCCTGCTCAAGACTGCCTCAAGGAGGTTAGGGGATCCCAAATCCAAGTTTTCTTTTCACCTTCATTCTTCAATTATTTCAAAATACAACATTCTTCCAGTCAGACATAGGTCAATGAGGATTCAGGAAGGTCTGAAATAAAGTAGGTTGAAAACTCACCAAAGGAGAGGAGCTAAACCATGGGAAATTGTACCATTCTGTACAGGAGGACAATTTCTGACATAACATCTAGCCCCCACTTTAGTGGTCATATGACACTACGTGCATATGCAACGAAAGGAAAGTAAATACATCAATCATGAAAAGGATACCCAAAAGGATACTATAGAGGATGCTGAAGCATTGACGTAGAAAGGAAGAAGCCCCAAGTCTGTAATCCTGCAACACCACAAAGTTAGGAACCACAACCTGCAAAGGAACACTTGTCAAAAAATCAAAATAAAAATCAAATCAACCTGCAACCACCATCAATGAGTCAGTCCATAAACACTAAGGGGGTTGAGTGATGAGACATGATGAGGGAGGAAATCAAGGGAGATATATGCCCCCCTTGTTTCTGCTTGCTTAGTCCGAAAAGGAGAAACAAGGAGATATCTACACATGTCAATTTCGATGGAACTTGATAAGAAATGTGTTGTGAGGCTTGTTTGGAGAAACAACTCCCAAGCACAATGCATTGGGTAAGATAGAGAACAGAATTAGGATTCCAATGCAACAAACGATGCAAAAATCTAAGATCGACAACTCCAGATAGAGGCTTAAGAGTAAAACTGTTTAATTTTACACCTAGATAGTGATAGGAATTCTCATCCACTTACTATAAGTAAGGGGAGTTTTCACTTTTCACTATTCATTCTTATTTCGTTGTGCAGAAGAGAGAAGGAGAAGAATGAAGAGACTGATGATGCTGACCTGACGCCCATACCAGCTTCCAAGACTGGAGATGCTCTAGGCCCGAGTGGCAGAGAGACGCTTTGAAGTCAAGGTAGGGTCCATATCCTTGCTTGTATCATGCTTTCTATACTTTTTTTAGTTTTTTATCATTTCTCATGCTGAAAAGGACTAGACAAAATAAACATATCTTGTCGAAATTGAAGCTAAACTAACTAGTAAGTTTTTCTTTTTAAAGTAACATCTAACATATAATCTTAAGCATAAAATTTCTTGAGGTGCGCAACATTAATAGGTTCTTTAAGTGGCGTACCTTATTCATTGGCTAGTTTATATGCTTCTGATCCAAAGGCTTCAATAACGACGTATGGTCTGAGCCAATTAGGGCTGAATTTTCTTTTTTCTCCTGAAGGTGCATTTACGTTGTGTTAATTCTCATAAAGTACCAAGTCTCCAACATCAAATGAATGGTGTATAACACACTCATTGTATGATCATTGTATACTCTTCTGATGTACCTTAAGATGCTCAAGATTGTTAATATGTTGTTCATCTAGCATCTCAAGTTGTTGTAATCTCTTTTCACGTTCCATGTCATCATCAATAACATCTCTCAAGGAGACTCTCAATGAAGGAATTTCAAGTTCCAAGGGCATTACTGCATCAGCACCGTAAACAAGATTATATGGGGTAGTTCCAGTAGCCATACAAATACTTGTTCTATAAGACCATAATGCATAGGATAATTGAGTATGCCAGTCTTTCTGATGTTTGTTAACAGTTTTGCATAAAATTTTTCCAATAACTTTGTTTGAAGCTTCTGCTTGGCCATTTGATTAAGGATAATAAGGCATAGAGAAGTGATGTTGAATGTGATACTTTTCTAGAAATTTCTTCACATCCTTGTTCTTGAATGGCGTACTATTGTCAGAGACCAAGGAGGAAGGTATACCAAATCAAGAGATTATATGTTATCTTGGATAAGGTGACAAATTACTTCAGCCGTCATGGATTGTAGGGGAACAAACTCAAACCACTTTGTGAAATAATTGGTAGTAGTGATTATAAAGGTATGCCCCTAAGAGGAGGGTGGAGAAATTTTACCAATTAGATCCAAGCCCCAAATAGAAAACGGCCAAGGTGACACTTGGGCATGAAGTTCCTGGGCAGGTGCTTGAATTAAATGTTGATGTTGTTGACATTGCAGACACTTTTTGACATAGGCAAATGAATCTTGTTCCTACATTGCTAATAATACCCCATACATGTTAGTTTTTGTACCAGTGATTTTCCTCCAAAATGTCCTCCACAAGCACTAGAGTGAGCTTCTTCTACGGCTATCGAAATCTCTGAATTACTAAGGCATCGGAGAAGAACATCATTATAACTTTGTCTGTATAAAACATTAGATAGAATAATATAGTGTGCTATAAGTTTGCATAAGCAAACTTGAGAATTTTTAGATGTTGAATTAGGAATGGGTCCATCATGCAAATAATTGAATATATGGGAGAACCATTTGTCTGAATTTGTATTACCATAGAGTTTCATAGTTGTGATGATAGAATCTTCTACTATTGGTGTTTTGATGTTATAAATAATGAAAGTAAATTCCTCAGGAGAATCATCAGGGGATATAAGGAAAGTTACACTTGCCATTGCATCTGCATGTTGATTGTCTTTCTTGGGAATAGTATCTATTGAAAACAAAGTGAATTATTTTAATAGAGATAGAGCAAAATCATGATATTGAGATAGCTTATCATGTTTAGTTTGATATGATCCAATTATTTGTCTTACAGTTAACTGAGAATCACCATATATAGTGATATTTTTTATGTTTAGGGCCAAGGGGGCATGAAGTCTTGCGATGAGAGCTTCATACTCAGTGATATTGTTTGTGCATGAGAAATTTAAAAATATAAATTCCATTTATCATCCTTAGTAGTGGCTAGAATTTGATCATTAGGGAATGTGTCTTGATGTTGTATAGCAAAAGGGGAAGGTGCCTCGGCTAAATGGTCAGTTAACACTTGTCCTTTAATCACTTTTTGAGATATAAACTTGAGATCAAATTTAGTTAACAACATAACCCATTTAGCTAGACGACCTGAAAGATCCATTTTAGTAAATAAATGTTTCAAAGGATCAAATTTTACAATTACATGTGTCTTAGCATTTAAAAGATAATGCCTAATCTTTTGTATTGCGAATACAAGAGCTAAGCATTGTTTCTCAATGACAGTATATTGCACTTCATAATCGAGCAATGTTCGGCTAATGTAATATACAACACATTCCTTGCCTTCAGTATTATGTTGTGCTAATAATGTTGCGAGGGCATTATTAGATGATGAGGTATATAAAAAGAAAGGTTTATTTGAAACAGAAGGTTGTAAAATAGGAGGTTTAGTGAGATAACTTTTTAAGTCCTCAAAATCCTTTTGACATTTTGAATTCCATTGAAATTTTGAATCCTTCTTCAATAGTTGAGTAAAAGGGCAAGTCCTATCTATGAGTTGTAAGACAAATTGGTGAATAGCCTATACCTTCCCTTGCAAACTACGAAGTTGAGATATGTTTTTAGGTGCTGGCATGTTAACAATCGCATCAATCTTTTTCGTATCTACTTCAATACCATGATTCAAAATTATAAATCCCAATAGTTTTCTAGTATCTACACTAAATACACACTTACAGGGATTCAATCACATGCTGTATTTCTTTATTCACTCAAACATTTGTTGAAGAGTCATGGTGTGATCTTGGCAATGAATAGACTTCACCAAGATGTCATCAACATAGTCTTCTAAGATATTATGCATGTAATCGTGAAAGATAAGGGTCTGGATAAGGCAGTTAGTAGTTTAGGTCCAGTTTATGTTTCCAAGAAGGTCTGTTAAGACCAGTTGCATGTAATAAGGTCATGCTGATCAGGATGAGATCATGCTGACTGGGCTTTTGCTATTTTTAGCTAGTTAGTTATAACAGCTGTCATGATGTATGTTCGGTGGGATCTCCCAGCCGCTTGGAGAGTTCCCAGCCGCTTGGAGTTAGGTCAGTAGTACTCATAGGGAAATCTTTATAAGCATGAGATCGGTTGATATTGAAGGGACAGATATCATCGATCAGACTTTGCGAGAGTGAGACAGAGCGAGAGGAACATCATATTGTAGTTGCATCTTTTGAAATCGAATAAAGTATTCCTGTTTGTGTTCATCCTCTGTTGCATTCCATTGCTTGATCGATTGCTGGTTTGAGAGGTTTTCATGGATATACTGATCCATTCCATCGGTTGACTCATCTGATCGGTGGAATGGTAATGAACAGTAGGCTAGATTGTAGGTTGTTTTCTGTTTGTATGCAGGTGTGCAGGATCGCGGTCGACAGATGCTGAGAAGCCTAGCATCCTCATGTGCTAGGACAAGTTGAGAAGTTTGAGTTGGAAGATCACCCTGAGTAGGATCGGGTCATCCCTGGTGGATCGGCGAAGAGAGATTTCGCTAAGTGCAGAAGTTCGTGAAGACGGCATCATCAGGATATCTCTGCAAATATCCTGCAGTCGGGTTAGGCATCATCATCCGGATAAGTGAAGATGAACATGATGCAATTGATTGCATGAAGTGTGGGTTCGTCGGGGTGATCATCAGCAGGAGGAGTCGAGGAGTGTATCGGCATCAGGATCATCATATCGGAGTGCCAAACATCCGCATATCGCGAGTAGATGCGGGATGAAAATTTGTGTTTTTTTGGCTAAGTGTTAAAGAGGTCATCAGGATATCGGGTGACGTCATCGTCATCAGGATATGACGTCATCGTCATCAGGATATTGAGATATCCCCTTGTGCGAGTTTATCCTGCCGTCGTAAGGTGTGAGGGTATCGGCGGAAGTCCGTGTCAGGAAGTTGTGTTAACATCATCATCAGGAGGTTTCGAAGAGAACCGGATAATTTATATCATGATGCTGTTGCTTGTATCATCGGGCAGTGGAGCGTCGAAGGCAAGGTGTTGAAGGTGATCGTCATCAGGATATTTGGGCAACCGGATATTTGGATATCCTGCTGACGAAGGTGATGTTGCATATCATGATGATGCCGTTAGTGTTCGGCACCCGATGAACAGTGCAACCGGAGGATGTGTGCGCCCGCTGAACATCATGATGATGATGTTAGAAGGAAAGCGGAGGAGGTGAATAGTAGTCGGCAGGAGGATGACTGCAAGTATCCGCAATATGATGATGCTGTTAGTTTTAGGAAACATGATGCTGACAGAGTAAAGCCGAAACATGATGATGTCGTTGGTAGTTGGAGGGAATATGATGATGATGGCGAAGATGATGATGATGAGGTTGGTCTGCAGACATTCATGCTATGTGCGAATGTTATAGTGTGGATGTCTCTGCATCATAGTGGTATCAGAGCTCAGCAAAAGGTCTGGGCTGTTGTGTGTTGATTCTGTCACCGAAAGGGCAGAGGTAAGAGATAGAGTTGATTGTGTTGTGATTGAGAGGTTGACAAAATGCCTCCAAAAGGTAATGGTACTGCAAGGGAACTGCAGGAGATGAAGGAGAAACATGCTAGAGAGATGAGGAAGATGAAGGAGCTTGCTGAAGCACTTCAAGCCAGGCTGACAGCCCTGGAAAAGAACAAAAAGAGGGAAGTGGAAGACAGTGAGTCTGAAGAAGATGCAGATACTGTTGAAGAGTATGAAGAGGTAGCTGAAGATCTGGATGCTGAAGACCAGAGGTTGGCAAAACTGTTAAAGGCAGTACAGAGTGAAAAACCTAAGGTAAAGGTTGATGTTACCAAGTATACTGGAAGCTTGAATGAAGATGAGTTGTTGGACTGGATTGCTGCACTGGATAATCACTTTGAATGTGAAGATGTTGCTGAGGATCAGAAGGTAAAAATTGCAAAGACCAAGTTAGGAGGTCATGCTTTGGTATGGTGGGATTATGTACAATCTGAGAGAAGGAAACAAGGGAAGTCTAAGATCACTTCATGGGATAAGATGGTAGCAAGGATCAAGGGTAAATTCTTGCCAAGGGATTATGAAATCCAGATGTTTAAGAAGCTGCAATTTTTAAAGCAGAAAGACAGGGATGTGAAAGCATTTACTGAGGAATTTTATCTGTTGAGTATGAGATCTGGTCATCATGAGAATGAGGTAGAAAAGGTGGCTAGGTACTTGGCTGGTTTGAGGTTTAACATACAGGATGAGTTAGTGTTAGCTAACCCCAAGAATGTGGAGGATTGTTATCAAATGGCAATCAGGATTGAAGAAAAGCTGAATAGAGGACATGATAAGTCCATGAGAGGAAGAGGAAACAATAGGGGAAGAGGAGTAGCCCCTGCACAAAAGCAAACCAATGAGGTTCAAGAAGACACTGGTAAAGGACAGGGACAGTCTGATTTCAGAGGTGGATGGAAAGGTAATAGAGGAAGATTTGGAGGTGGTAGAGGTTCTACTACGTTTTCAGGAAAGTGTTACACCTGTGGAGAGTTTGGTCATCCATCTTTCAAATGTCCAGAAAACAAAGGTTCATCATCCAGAAATGATAGAACAAGTGACAAGAGAGTACAACTTGTGCAAGAAGAGAAAGAAGAAGAAAGTGCACAGAGTTCAAACAGAGGTCCTGATAATGTTGGATATCCAGAGAGTGGTGAATCACTGATGTTAAGGAGAATTAGTTTGCAGGCATCAAAGGATATGATGCAAAGAAGAGCTCTTTTCAAAACCACATGTAAGAGCAAAGGTAAGGTATGTAAGGTTGTCATTGATACTGGTTCAACAGACAACATGGTATCTCAGGAGATGGTTGATAAACTGAAGCTGGAAAGGATTCCACATCCACACCCTTACAAGGCATCTTGGGTGAGTGATAGGCAATCACTTTTTGTCTCTGAACAGGCATATGTGGATTTCCAGATTGGACCATATCATGATAGGATTTTGTGTGATATATTGCCTATGGAATGTTGTCACCTACTGCTAGGTAGACCATGGCAATTTGACAGAAGGGTACTGTATGATGGGTATGCTAATACCTACACCATCAAGAAGGATGGGAAGATTATCAAGTTGATGCCATTGCAGGCAAAAGCTGCAGTACAGAAGGCAGCTCAAATCATTTTAATGGGAAAGAAGGAGTATGTGCAGATGCCTAGAGGAGCAGGCATGAAGGCAGTTCAGGACACTGCAGAGAAAGGAGTTGTTACAGACAACAAGCTGAAGAAAGTTTCAGTTGTGACTGACAGAGGTCAGCAGCAGGTTCAGAAACAGGGGTGCAAACAGCCACCAGTTCAGAAGAATGACAAGGATGTTGTCATAGTTGGGACTATTGTTTGTCCTATAAGAGTTGGAAGGAAGATAGACTTGAACACTTCAGAAGTTCAAGAGGTAGTTCAGCCAGAGGTTCTGGTTAGGCAACCTGACAAACACAGGGTATGTGAGAAGAAGGCCTACATCAACAGGCATGATGATTTACTTGCCAGAAAGCAAGTTACAGTTCAGAAGTCTTGGAGCAGCCAAGAGACAGCAGCAGACAAAGCTGGAGCAGGTCAGAAGACTGACAAAGCAAAGTGTAAAGGTGGAGGACTTCCACATGCTAAACTCATGGGACATGAGTTCTTTTCTTTTGGGGAGTATGGTGCAGGAGCACCTACCTGACAGCTGGTCTGGATAAGGCAGTTAGTAGTTTAGGTCCAGTTTATGTTTCCAAGAAGGTCTGTTAAGACCAGTTGCATGTAATAAGGTCATGCTGATCAGGATGAGATCATGCTGACCGGGCTTTTGCTATTTTTAGCTAGTTAGTTATAACAGCTGTCATGATGTATGTTCGGTGGGATCTCCCAGCCGCTTGGAGAGTTCCCAGCCGCTTGGAGTTGGGTCAGTAGTACTCATAGGGAAATCTTTATAAGCATGAGATCGGTTGATATTGAAGGGACAGATATCATCGATCAGACTTTGCGAGAGTGAGACAGAGCGAGAGGAACATCATATTGTAGTTGCATCTTTTGAAATCGAATAAAGTATTCCTGTTTGTGTTCATCCTCTGTTGCATTCCATTGCTTGATCGATTGCTGGTTTGAGAGGTTTTCATGGATATACTGATCCATTCCACCGGTTGACTCATCTGATCGGTGGAATGGTAATGAACAGTAGGCTAGATTGTAGGTTGTTTTCTGTTTGTATGCAGGTGTGCAGGATCGCGGTCGACAGATGCTGAGAAGCCTAGCATCCTCATGTGCTAGGACAAGTTGAGAAGTTTGAGTTGGAAGATCACCCTGAGTAGGATCGGGTCATCCCTGGTGGATCGGCGAAGAGAGATTTAGCTAAGTGCAGAAGTTCGTGAAGACGGCATCATCAGGATATTTCTGCAAATATCCTGCAGTCGGGTTAGGCATCATCATCCGGATAAGTGAAGATGAACATGATGCAGTTGATTGCATGAAGTGTGGGTTCGTCGGGGTGATCATCAGCAGGAGGAGCCGAGGAGTGTATCGGCATCAGGATCATCATATCGGAGTGCCAAACATCCGCATATCGCGAGTAGATGCGGGATGAAAGTTTGTGTTTTTTTGGCTAAGTGTTGAAGAGGTCATCAGGATATCGGGTGACATCATCGTCATCAGGATATGACGTCATCGTCATCAGGATATTGAGATATCCCCTTGTGCGAGTTTATCCTGCCGTCGTAAGGTGTGAAGGTATCGGCGGAAGTCCGTGTCAGGAAGTTGTGTTAACATCATCATCAGGAGGTTTCGAAGAGAACCGGATAATTTATATCATGATGCTGTTGCTTGTATCATCGGGCAGTGGAGCGTCGAAGGCAAGGTGTTGAAGGTGATCGTCATCAGGATATTTGGGCAACCGGATATTTGGATATCCTGCTGACGAAGGTGATGTTGCATATCATGATGATGCCGTTAGTGTTCGGCACCCGATGAACAGTGCAACCAGAGGATGTGTGCGCCCGCTGAACATCATGATGATGATGTTAGAAGGAAAGCGGAGGAGGTGAACAGTAGTCGGCAGGAGGATGACTGCGAGTATCCGCAATATGATGATGCTGTTAGTTTTAGGAAACATGATGCTGACAGAGTAAAGCCGAAACATGATGATGTCGTTGGTAGTTGGAGGGAATATGATGATGATGGCGAAGATGATGATGATGAGGTTGGTCTGCAGACATTCATGCTATGTGCGAATGTTATAGTGTGGATGTCTCTGCATCAAATCACATGCTGTATTTCTTTATTCACTCAAACATTTGTTGAAGAGTCATGGTGTGATCTTGGCAATGAATAGACTTCACCAAGATGTCATCAACATAGTCTTCTAAGATATTATGCATGTAATCGTGAAAGATAAGGGTCATAGCACATTGGTGAGTTTCTCTGGTGTTATTAAGTTCAAATGGCATGAATACCCAACAAAATGTACCCCAAGATGTTATAAATGTTGTTTTATATTGATCTTGAGGGTTTATAATGATTTGATTATATCCTAAAAATCCATCCATGAAGGAAAGTAATTCATGGTCAGCTATTGAGTCAACAATCATATCAATGTTCAGAAGTGGGAAATCATCTTTCAAAGATGCAAGGTTCAAATCTCAAAAGTCAGTACACATTCGAAGACAACCATTGCGTTTAGCAATGATGATGATATTTGAAACCCAAGGTGAATAATCAATAGGGAAGATAAAGCCAGCTTGTAAAATCGTTTATATCTCAACCTTAATGAGTAATGCAACCTTAGGATTCATATTGTGAATCTTTTGTTTAAACAACTTAGCATCTGGTTTCAGTACGATATTATGTGTTACAATCTAAGGATCAATACCAGGCATGTTTAAGTAATTCCAAGCAAACAATTCAGAAAATTCATGTAAGAGTTTAGTCATTACTTCTTTTTCTCTTGTGCTTAAACAATCACCTATAGGGATAACCTTTTCAATGTTATCTTTCTCCATGAAAACATCAACAGTCTTTCCATTAAGCAAGGTACTATGGTTTGGGAGATCAGGTAATTGTGGTAACTCTTCAGATTCTACCTTAGATTTTAGAGTAGCATTTATCATATTGGTGGTTTTTCCAAAATATGCATTATTTGAGAGGAACCTCCTGCAACAATATAATGAAAATGCACAAAATAACAGAACTAGCAGAAACACAGAAGGAATTTATTGATTGCAGGCCACTTCAAGGGGGCAACCTCCTTTGAGCAAACTCAATACAATAAATTCATGGATGACTTCATTGGCTACAACACGTACTTATATACTAAGTCTAATCTAAACAGCTATTACTTCCCATGAATGTGGGATAATACAATATGCTCACGAGATGACTTACAAAGCATATGCGTCCAAATGTAATATACTAACAAAGTAAAGAGAAAGGTTAAACACAGGTTCCTAACATCCCCTCCCTCTTAGAAAAGCTTTGTCCTCAAAGCTTAAGATGTGGAAATTACTGTTGAATCTAAAGGAGTGATTCCCATGTAGCATCCTCTGGTTGCATTATGTGCCACTGAATTAAGACCTCTGTGATGGATCAGAAGTGAAGCTAATGGGTGCATCTATCAAGGATTACCTCCAGCTCCAAAATGATGGATCCTTCGTTACCCAGTTCTAGTAAAACAATTTGTGCTTTGATGTTGGTGCCAAGAACTTTCTTTAGACAAGAGACATGAAATACTGGATGAACGCGGGAAGAAGGAGGTAGCTCCAATTTATAAGCAACTGACCCAATCTTCTGAAGAACCTTATATGGCCCATAGAACTTTAGAGCTAGCTTATGATGCCCTTTGAGTTTCTGGGATGATTGCTTGTATGGCTATAGATGAAGAAAAACCATATCACCTACTTGAAAAGTGCACTCAGAATGGTACTGATCAACTTGTTGTTTCATTCAATTTCTTGCCATGTGAAGATTGTCCTGCAGGATGTGAAGAATCTGATCCTAGGTTCGAAGAACCATGTCGACTGCCTGAACTGGTGAAATACTGTGGGTGTATGGAAGGAGCACTGGCAGTGCCTGACCATAGACTTCTTCATATAGAGTCATTTTAGATGTAGTGTGGTAGGAGGTATTCTACCACCATTCAGCGAGAGGGAGCCACTTTACCCACTGATGTTGTTGTTTTGAGGTGAAGCAACGAAGATAAGTTTCCAAACATTTGTTGATAATTTTAGTCTAACCATTTGTTTGTGGGTGATACCCCAAACTCATCTTCAGTTTGGTGCTAGTGTGTCGAAATAGTTCTATCCAAAAATAACTGGTGAAAGTTGCATCACGATCTAAGACAATGGAAGAAGGGATGCCATGAAGATGGAAGATCTGGTCCATGAAAATTTGTGTGGCTGAGGATCCTGTATAGGGATGGCTAAGGGCACAAAAATGACTATATTTGGAGAGGTGATCAACCACAACCAAGATCATTGTCTTTCCTCCAAATTTAGGGAGCCCCTTAATGAAATCCATAGAAATATCTATCCAAATTTGTGTAGGGATGGGCAAGGGTTAGAGCAATCTAGGAAGGAGTGTCATTTCACCCTTGTTATGTTGGTAGGTATCACATTCAGCCACCATCTGTTGAATTGCCCTTTTCGTTCCCTTCCAAAAGAAGTTACGCCATGCTCTCTCATGAGTTTTGAGGAACCCAGAGTGCCCTGCCGATGGAGAAGCATGGAGTTCATAGAAGACAGCTTGCCGAAGATCTGTGCTCTGGGGAAGCACCAAACGACCCTTGTATCGCAGAGAAGCACCATCCCAAGAGTAATGCAGTATAGCAGACGGTTTAGTGGCCAACTATTGAATGATTTGAGATAATGAATATTCATTGACATAGCCCTACTGGACAAATTCCAACCAATTTGGAATAGGCATAGAAATAGCTAAAAGGGAAGCTTGGTCATCAAATGTGCGAGAAAGAGCATCCACCACAATATTGTCCTTACCCTTCTTGTAAGTGATCTCATAGTCATAACCCATGAGTTTGTTGATCCATTTTTGTTGTGCTGGGGAGGAGACTTGTTGTTCAAGGAAATATTTTAGACTCTGGTGATCAGTCTTGATGCAAAAATGATTCCCTAGTAGGTATGGCCACCACTTCTGTACTGCATGCAAAATGGCCATCATTTCCTTCTCATATGTAGAGAGTACTAAATTCTTACCAGAAAGGGCTTTGCTGGTGAACGCAATGGGATGTTCTTCTTGAAGGAGAACAATACCAATTCCATTGCTGCAAGCATCACTCTCAATGGTGAAGGTCTTGGAAAAATCTGGCATAGCCAGAACAGGTGTAGTACATAGCTTGTTTCAATTTTTCAAATGCACACTCAGTAGCATGTGTCTAGATAAAAGCATCCTTTTTTAACATAGCTATCAATGGAGCTACAATCTTCCCATAATCCTTGACAAACTTGTGAAAGTAACCAGTTAGCCCCAAAAAACTATGGAGGCTCTTGAGTGTCTGAGAATGCAGCCAATTTTTCATGGCATCTATTTTTGTAGGATCCACTGAACCCCTTGGGCTAAAAAAATATGCCCAAGATACTCCACTTCCTCCTCGCCAAAAATACATTTAGACTATTTTGCATAGAGATGATGATCAGAGAGAAGTTGCAGTACGAGATCTGGATGTTGGAGATGCTCAGCCCATGTTTTACTATAGATGAGGATATCATCAAAGAAGACTAGAATGAATTTCCGCAGGTAGGGTCGGAATATTTTATTCATCAATGCCTAGAATGTTGAAGGAGCATTAATGAGGCCGAAGGGCATGACCAAAAACTCATAGTGGCCATCATGCATGTAGAAAGCTATTTTAGGGATATCATCCTCATGAACCCAAATTTGGTGATACCTAGAACGAAGATCCAACTTGGAGAAAAAATGAGTGCCATGAAGCTCATCAACAACAAGAATCAAAAACTTATCCTTGATGGTGATGTGATTAAGTGCTTGAAAGTCAATGTAAAGGTGCCATGACCCATCTTTTTTCTGGACAAGGATTGGTGAAGAAAAGGAACTGGTACTAGGGAAAATAATACCTTGCTTCAGTAAGTCTCAAACGAGCATCTCAATCTCTATCTTTTGGTGAAATGGGTAGTAGTAGGGCCTGATGTTAGGAGGAACGCTTCCAGGAAGGAGTTGAATATGGTGGTTCTCTGGTCGTGAAGGTGGCAATCCCACTAGTTCGGCAAAGACAGATGAATACCTATCCAAAATTTGTTGTAGATCCGAAGGAGTAGTGGAAACCGTTGATGGTTGCATTTGAATGGAATGGAGCTAAGTGATGATACCATGTGAATTCTTCTTAAGAAGCTTTTCCATGTGATGTGAACTTATGATACTGAGAGACCCCGGTTGTAAGCCCTTCAATGTGTGTTTTTGCCCATTGTCTAAAAATTGCATCCAAAGTTTAGCAAAATCCCATAAGATGGGTCCAAGTGTGCGTAACCATTGGGCGCCCAAAACCACATCACATCCACCTAAGGGCAAGGCAAACATGTCAAAGCGTATGTTATAATCTCCCATAGAGATACGCACATTATGTCACTTCTCTTTGCAAGGTAATGTGCCCCCATTGACAATCATGACTTCAAAGCTAGAGCAAGGATGTACAAAACAATCAGCCTATTTGGTGATCCAAGGGTTAATGAAGTTATGAGTGCTACCAGAATCAATGAGTATTGTAAGAGGGAGTTTCTTGAAGTAACCCTTGACCTGCATGGTTTGTGGGGTGGTGACTCCTACTAAAGCATGGAGAGAGATCTCTGGGTGGTCTTCCTAAGAAGCAAGATTAACAAGCGGCTGCTGGGTGTCAACCTGATCATCCACTGTATCCTGAGCATCCACATAAACTTTAGTTTCAGGCAGAGAATCCACATCCAAGAGATAGAGCTTTTACCCAACACATCTATGTCCCCAAGTGAATTTCTCATCACAATTATAACAAAGCCTTTTTCTCTACGTGCCCACATCTCTGCTTCAGTCAAATGCTTGATAGGAGTTGTTCTAGGAGCTGGCATTATTTGAGGTCATTAGGAAACCATATTTCTGAATGGAACAAAATTGGATTTGGATCGTTGTTGAGTTGTGATCTTGTCCTCCACCAACTTAGCCAACCCTAGGGCTTCCATCATTGTGCTGGGATGGAATATTTTAACCTCAGAGTGAATTGCATCCTTCAGACCACTGACAAAACAACTCCTAAAGAATTCATCAGACAATCCCTCTGTGTGATTGGCTTGTTTTTCAAATTATGTCTGATATTCTCTCATAGTGCCTATTTGGCACAATTTAGTGAGTGCTCCTATGAAGTCATCAAAAGCACTAGGGCCAAATTGTTGCAAAATGAGTTTGCAAAAATCTGTGCATTTTGGCTCTTCATGAGCCTTGATGAACCAACAGAACCATTGAAGGGCTTCATGTTCCAAATGAAAGGATACAAGTGGGACTTTGTTGACATCAAAAGTATTATGCAGACTAAAATATTGTTCTACCCAGTATATCCATCCAATCGGATCATCACCATTGAAGTGAGGAAAATCAAGCTTCAGCCCACGAAAATTGCTGGAAGAAGAAAAACCAATGTCTACAGAAGATTCTGGCTATCGTCTATTATTCATGGCTAAATGCTGAAGATTGAGGGCAAGAATTTTTTCATCCAGATCTTGGAGTTTGGTCTTGAGGGCTATAAGTTCATCCTCCATGTTTTTTGCTCCCGCACGGGTGACAACCATAACCAAGAGTTTTTTTTTTGGGAATGGGTAGAAAAATAAAAATAGAAACTTTTTTAGTAAAGGAAAATTTGGATTTGGGAAAAACTTTGATGGGTAATTGGGGTTTGACTAGGTTTTGGACACTTTCTGAGAGAAAGGGGAGCATAAAATGGGGATTTTAGAAGTGGGGTGAAAGAATGGGAAAATTTGTCCAAGAGGGACAAAGGAGCAGAAACATGAAATGAACACTGTGGCAAAAT
The DNA here is from genome assembly GCA_027924645.1 of Cunninghamia lanceolata. Taxonomy (NCBI): domain Eukaryota; kingdom Viridiplantae; phylum Streptophyta; class Pinopsida; order Cupressales; family Cupressaceae; genus Cunninghamia; species Cunninghamia lanceolata. Next base: position 2,064,613 of record BSBN01000810.1, on the reverse strand, counting down.
TTGAAGGCTATTGGGTGAGAATCAAAGGAGTTATGGCAAACCCTAAAAATAGACAAATGTGAGATTTTTGTCTTTGATAAGTGGAATTTGGGATAGGGTCCTCAAGGAAGGAAATATGTAGAATGAAATTTTAGGGGTTCCAGTGAATTTTGAGAGGAAACGGAGCTAAAGCAAGGAAGATATGGCGAAAAAACAATTTGCAAACTGCTCTGGATGGATTCAATCTGTGATTTGTTGGCTGTCAATAGATCTCGGCCCCAAGTATGTTTGGCTTCCTAAAGGTTCAGGGAGTCACTCAGCCACCAATGTTGTCTAATGGCTTGCGTATTGGGGCAGCACCCCTCACTCCATGGCTCAGGTAAAACTGATAACCGCTTTGCCACAAATGACAACTCTTGGTTTACCTCACGAATGGGAACTAGTCAATCAGGTAGGGGCCACTGCCCTTTTTGTTGGCAAGTCCTCTCAATGGGCCAGCTACTTTGGGGTTCTTGTGGTACTCCTCATAATGAGTTTTAGGGCTATGCTTAGGCACTTCCCACAGTTAAGCAAATAGGGATATTCCCTGATCTGAACTTGCAATTGAAATGAACAATACATATGCAAAAAAGAAAGAACTACTACAATAATCACAATGCCTGGAGGCCACTGCAGATTTTTTTTTTATAGAAATTCCACTCAGCGAGCCCAAGAAAGTGCTTTGATACCGGATGAGAGGAACCTCCTGCAACAATATAATGAAAATGCACGAAATAATAGAAATAGTAGAAACATAGAAGGAATTTATTGATCACAAGCCACTTCAAGGGGGCAACCTCCTTTGAGCAAGTTCAATACAATAACTTCGTGGATGCCTTCATTGGCTGCAACATGTACTTATATACTAAGTCTAATCTAAACAACTATTACTTCCCATGAATGTGGGATAATACAATATGCTCACAGGATGACTTACAAAGCATATGTGCCCAAATGTAATATACTAACAAATTAAAGAGAAGGGTTAAACACGGGTTCCTAACATTATTGTTCAAACAATAAGGTAATCCATGTTTATGATGATAACGGGGAATATTATCATAAGCACCTAAGAATTTAATTATCATTTCATCTGTTGCAAAGATATCGAAGGGAAGCTCTCCTAGAGGACAACTAGTGTTAATCATCTCAAGAAAGATCAAATTAAGTGTCGATATTGTATTCACATTAAGAGAAGGATGTCTACAAGATTTAGATTCCTTGAATGGGTTATATCCAATGCCACTTGAGTAATGTTGCAAAGTAGATTCTATATGTACACAAATCACTTGTTGATTAATACCACAACCATTACCTACATAGTCATAGTTCTTATAAAGGATCTGAAATCCTTGACCATATAGAGAAGCCATTTCCTTAGAGGATGATGTGGCTTCATAAGTTTCATAATCTATAATATAAGTGAGAGTATTATCCATATTCATTATCGAGGAGACATTTGAATTTGAATTTTTAGATGATATCGATGCAACACTGGATGTTTCAGGAGCAAAGTTGTTAATTTTGTATTCTCCTATAGAGGGAGATGTAAAATCTAACAAACCCCATTCGTCACCAAAGAATGCATTCGATTGTTTGGACTCTTGCACAATATTGTTTGTGGCAAGAGGAGCTGATGAGTCAACTTTCAGATTGCTTAAGATCTTATGATGAACAACTTGTTTTTGTGCTTCAATTTGTAAACAGTTGTCAGGTTTAGGGTCAACATGAATAGTATGAAGTTTATCTTTAAAAACAAACTTGATTGAACGATGAAGGGTAGAAGGAACTACCCTTGTAGACACTTAAAAATGTCCTCATGTCGCAAATGTGACAAGATGAATTTCCTCTTCAAATCCCATTATTTAACTAATTCAATTTCATCCATGCTAGTCATTTTTCCATATTTCTTCTATAATTAAATAACTAATTCTAATTGATTATTTAATTATTCATACCCTAAAGTCCCCTTCACTTGATTTATTCGAATAAATCAATCAATCCCCTTATCTGAATCCCTTTTCGCATGAATCCCTTTCACATAAATTAAATAAATTAGGCAAATCTATTTAATTTAAATCCCATTTCTCACCTCACCATTTACCTCAATTTAAAATTCTATTTTATCCTCTTGTGGTGAGGAAACCCTAATCATCCTCCACCCTTGATTTGGCTCCCAAGTTAACATCAAATCCTGTCCATTCATTCAAATCAGGTGTTCTATAAAGCACCTCTTTCAGCTTCATTTTCACCTCTTAGACTCTCATTTTTCTCTCTTAGTTCATTCTTTATTTTCAAATTTGCTCTTTCTCTCCAATATCTTGCTAATCAAATACATGAGCTTCTCATGATGTTGCATGAACTTGCAAACCTAAGAACAAACTATGAAAGATAGAGGAGGACAATAGAGATAAGACAATGTTAGCTTAGATTTTAGTTGTTTTGCATGGTTGTTTGATAGATTTCTAGGCTAGATTGCTCTCTATTGTAGTTAGGGTTTATTGTAGGTTCATTTCTGCATGTTTGAAAATCTAAACCCTAGCCCACATTGGTGAACCTAACGTGAAATGCATGAAAAATCTCACATTTTTTGGTGATTTCTAAAAATCTATTTTTGTAGGTGGCCTTTAGAGCTCAAATGGACCTCACCATTGAGTCCAGGAGGTCCGAGAAATGAAAATTGACATAAATTTTGATATATTTTGGTTATAGAAAAAATTTGAATTTTTTTTTTTGGTTTTGGCCCCTCGGTAGGGCTATACCATATGGATCCGTATGGCATCCTATGCAGGGGTCCATGGTTGTATTTCTAGGTTTTGTTGATTTTCTGCACATCTAATGCTTTTTTTGAAATTTGGAGGTTTCATTATAGGTTTGAGATTGTTTTTGTTATTGGTTTATTCTGTTGCAGGTTGTAAAACCCTAGGTCGACATTACTTGGTGGCTCTGTCACCACTGAAGGAATATAGTCACCACCATTTACTACTAATCCCCTGTTGCCACTGAATCACCACCAAAACTTCCCCTCTCGTAGTTGAAAAAACTTGCCCTGTTGCTGCCTATCCACCGCCTCTGTCGTTTGCAAGTTTCTTCACCACCGATCCTAATCTCCATCGAACACCTCTACACTTCCTGCTATTCAAATCTCCTTCTGCCACTGGTGTTAAACTCTCCCGCTAGCCCTAGTTCATAGCCCTAAGATTGGCCACCACCATTCAAAGCCCAATCGCCACCCTTGTGTCGTCGCTAGCCAAACCTCAACACCGCTATTCCACCCATCCTCGTCACTCTACAGAATGCCGTCACCACCTGTCTAAGTATCGTTGCCACCATCAGATAGTCTTTGACCCCTTTAAAACTTCAACCTCCATAGTCAACATCCCTCCATTCTTAGCCACCTGCATTTTTACTTTCTGCCGCCCAACATCATAACACCACTGTTCGAAACTTGTCGACCATACCTCTGCCACCGAATGCTTCACCCTATTTCGCTGACCTCCTAGCCACCTCCCATCCTCTGTTTAGGCCCCTCATCGACTGTGTTTCCAACAACCTGTCATCTCCCACCCTCCGTTCGGTCGCCGCCCTTGCTCCTCCAACTCTCAGCCCATCCTCAAATCTTACCACCCTTCGACCTTAGCCTGCACCCATGATAAAACCCTAAACCACTAACCGCTAGGAGGGAAAATATGGACGAAATTCAAATGCTTTTTATTATTTTTTATTTTTTAATTTTTGTTGTGCCATAGGGGGTGGTCATCTCAATGACCTGGGGGAACTTTTCCCCTTTTATTTTTTGGACCGCCTAGGCCCTCGGTCATATGGGGGACCGAGGACCTCTGCTTGCCCTTGACTGCCAAAAAATAGACCTTAACTACCAGCATCCTGACTATGCCATGTGACCAAGAGGAATACAAACTACTAGCGGTCTAACTGTTAATTGTCAGGACCCCTCTTTGCCTCCATATGCTGAAATAGGCATTTTTTTTCAAATTTTCATATCTTTTGCAAAATAGGTCGAAATCACACGAAACGAGTTACGTTGCAGAGAAAACTCAGTGAATTTTGCAATGGTAAGATCAATTTCAGGTAATGATGCCATTTTATTAGTCATTTTTGTGGTCAAATTCAAACTTAGTTTCAAACTTTGACTGCTCATAGCTTGTGCAAATTTGCTTTGTTTTTGATGAAATGTTTTTTCAAATTGCATAGAATTTTGTCAATTTTTTGATCCTACAATTTATTTTGCTGTAACTAATCAAAATTTTTAGTTATTTTGTAGATTCCATTTTTTGACCATTTTGACTTCGAGGCTTGCAAAAAGGGGTTTTTTCTTCAAAATTCATGTTTTTTGCAATGTCATGGGGATTTTATGCTACTAATGTCTGATTTGTAGCATGTGGCATTCATGGGCTAAAGACTATAAACTAAAACTATTAACACATTTGATGTAGGGACTCAATTTCTTTCATATGCATATGTGTTGGTTATCACAGGCACATTTGGTTTTGGTGCACTAAAATGAACATAACTTGTTGTTTTCACACATATCTTGGGGCCTAAAATGAACCAACATTTGCTTTGCTTGGTGATTGTGTTTATATTGTGAAGTGTGTATGCTCTTCCCTCACACTTTATGCGATCTTGGGAATCAAAAACACTTCACAACGTTTGCATAATCACACCACACATGTATTTTCTAAGGTCAATGAACATGTGCGATTGTGAGCAAGTTCACATGTGTATGCTCTCCCCTTGCGACTTAGTGTGAACCTAGGCATCAAAAACATGTTTCTTGCTTTTGTCAACCTTAGAGTGGACCTGCTCTTGAGACACATCCGCAAGGAGAACTTGTTTGCAACCCCAAGCGGTACTTTCATCTGATCTGCTATATAAATTGAGGATAAGGTAACTAGCTTGAAAGGAAGCATACCTTAGTGTATATTAAACTCCTAGTAGGGTTAGTTAGAGCCTTAAGTGGCTTGCTAGATGCTTGCGGGGTGCCAGTCCCCTGGATATACACTATAACCTCTTTGTTTAGTGGCCAAAAACCCTCTACTTGTTGATACAAGAGGTTGAAAGATCAAACTCTGATAGCCGTCCCACATTTTCGTAGCTTATGGCAGAGATAGCAAGGTACCTCAGGATCTACACATCCTAGGACCTAGAACTTGGTGTGCCTGAGAAGTGAGTGTACTGTAAGGGGGAGCCTGTGCCCCAAGTTCCTGGAGCTATACACCATAAGTAGGCACTGGGTAAAACCAAGTGGGAACTCAGCAAGTATTGTCCTTGCCTAGCCTAGGATTATGCATATCTACAAGTGTTTGTAAAACATCATGAGTCATCAAAAATAGCCAACTGATTGCCAAGTGTCTTCTATGATTGATGTGTGTGCTTGCCTAATCATCACCCTCAACATTCTTTCCATCCATTCATCCCAAGTCATCATACCTTATCATATTTATACCATATCCTTATCATTCAACATTCATATCCTAGTCACCCCCCCAAGCCAAACAATTTTATCCTAATCATTCCACTTCAACATAATCATTATCCTAATCATCATCCTTGTCACCCTGCATATCCTTATCACTATCCTAATCATTATCTTAATCCATCCAATTCACTTAACAACATCATTACACGTTATCATCCTCATTCCAAGTCACTTTCATTTCACCTTAATTCATCCTAGTTATTATCCTTGTCCTTCCTCAAACATCCTAATCATCCCATTCCTCATCATTCAACCACATCCCTAATCCCATTATCCTTACACATCATCCTATCATATCTAGACAACATCGATCTTAATCATTCCTAATCACATTCTTGCCATATCTTCTTCATGCCACCTCATCATAATTATACTCTAATCATTCCTAATCATCACATCCATTTCACATCATGTCATATTCATCATTCCAACTCAAACTATCCTAATCACATTCCTACTTATATCTTCATTATTCAACCCTCATATCTTAATCACCCTTCTTAGCCACATCATATCTAAGTCATCCCTAATCATATCCTAATCACATTCTTATTATTCCTCATCATTACACCTCATCATAATCCTATTCTACCCTACCATTCATGATCAATCCACCTCATCCCAATTATATCCTAAGCATCATAATCATATCCAATTCATCATGCATAACCATTACACATCGTCATCCTAATCCAATCCATTTCATCCTAATCATTCTTCTAGCCATCATCTTAATCAACCTAGTCAAACCCTAATCACCTCTTTCATCTAATCACTTCATCCCAATCCATCCAAGTCATCATTCTTAATCCTTTCACATAACCCTAATCCATTCTATTCATCATTCCTAATCCTTTCACATAACCCTAATCCTTTCTATTCATTATTCCTAATCCTTTCACATATCCCAAACATATCCAAGTTATCATCATCATTCTCCTAATCATATCCATAACCAATCCCAATCACATCCCAATTCAATCCAATCAACCTCATCCTAATCCATCCTATTCATCCTTAATCATTTTACCTCATCCTTGTCCTATCCTATCCATCATTCCTAATCATTACACCTCATTCTTATCATGTCTTCATCATCCTATTCATCATTCCCCTTCATCATAATCACATCCTACTCATCATGCCTAATCACTACATTTTATTCTACTCATCATCCTTCTCAAACCCTAATCACTTATTTCATCTAATCACATTACCCTAATCATCCTTGTAATCATATCCAAGTCATCCAATCTAATCATTCCATATCATATCCTAACCACTCCACCTCATCATAATCATCATCCTAATCATACCCTCACCATTTCCAACTCATTCTAATCACCTCTTTCATCCAATTAACATCATTTTAACCATCCCTAATCATTCCATATCATCATCATTCCTTGTCACCTTCTTCCTAATCACATTCTTATCATTCCTAGTCATTACACCTCATCATTATCATATCCTAGTCATCATTTCAAATCATTCCACCATATCCTTGTCATAGCATATTCAAAAACCTAATCATTTCACATCTCATCGTAATCCATCCAAGTCATCATTCCTAATCATTACACATAACCCTAATCACCTCTTTCATATAATCACCATCATCTTAACCATCCAAGTCATCAAAATCTTAATCATCAACATTCATTATCCAATTCACTTCTTCCTAATCCATCCAAACCAATCAATCTCATCACTATACATCATCATCATCATTCCAATCCAATCAAATTCATCCTAATCATTCCCAATCATGATACACCATACCATAGGGAAACCTTTGAGCATCTACTCTCCCTATCGAATCTAATTGCAACTGTGTCAAAACCTTATAGATCTTTTGGTTCTATTCACTTACTACATATTCCATTCCATTCCTTTACAATCAAATTTCATCACAATATTTCATTAGAATTCAGCCTTTGACATATATAGAGGACCCTAAATATTAGTCTTCCTAAGGTTGAAACATAGGGAGAAATTGTTGAAGCTTGACTATATCACAAGTACGAATTCAGACCAAGAGACCTTGACATCTGTTTCACATCAATCACAAATTGGGCTTAATAATCCATAGCTAGTTTAAGTCCATCCTTACAAGTAAATTCTAAAACTCATGGGTTCACTCTAATCAATAACTTTAATCCACACCTCAAGGTCTTGACAAAACCAATTTGTGCTTTGAAAGGTCATTAGTAGACAAGAGTACCCTCTTGGAGCTAGACTTTTCAAAGACTAATATCATTAGCCTCTATCATAGTCTAGGCCATATCACCTTCCATTGACATCCACATAGCATCCCACACTTCACAAGTCTTATAAAGACACGGTTACAAAATGAAGAGAAAGGGGGAGTAGATCCTCCTAGTCATCCCTCATACACACAACATTTACAACATTCCTTCCAACAAATCCATTCCAAGTCACCTTCATTCATAATCAAAATGCTAATTATCCTTGTCATCTAATCTTGCCATTCCTTAACATCCTAATCATCTCTTTCATCCAATCCAATTCACCCTAATCATTCTCCTAATCACATCTCATTCATCCTAATCATTCTAAACCATCATCCTAGTCAAGCACTTGTCAACATGGTCCTAATCCCATAAGAAGAAACAAAATGATATGAAGACATGCATCATTCCATGACAATCCTAGAGAATAGGGTTCTAGCACCCCAAGCCTATCCAAGTCCACCTTGGTGACAAGACGAACTACCTTTAAATTCTCATGCCATCTTTGACAAGGGCAACATAAGTCTACCTCATCCATCTTTTAACTACATTCTATCATCACTCCACCTAATGCTAATCACAAGTCCACATCATCTACCATCATTGTCCATCCACTATATTGTCCTTCCGTACATACACTTGCAAAGGATGTGATCCATTAGCTACTAGCAAGGGGTAGATCATCCCCATGTCAAACACCCATTCATGAACCTACCAAAGAACCTTTGAATACCATGTCCATTCCTTCGACCCCATCATGTGGTCCACAACATATTGACCCTATTGAAGAGTCCTCCACATTCACTTCCATTCCAAGTCAAGAGATATGTCAAGGGTATAATCCTAAGAATGAGGAAACATTACCCCTCATCCACATTAAGATCAAACCCTTGCCATTGCACCCATCCATAACACACTTCGTCCTTTCCATGATCAAGCTCCCATCTATGATCAAGATCCCCTCTATGATGAAGAAGGCTGTGATGACTCACTTAGCCAGCTTTATGTATTCCATGGTCAAGAGCTTGCCACCTCACCCATCCATGGTCCAACCACTTCCACTTGTCATGCTGAGACATGTGCCTCCCAAGAACACATAAACATAGAAGATCAAACAAATAAATTGGATCTTAGTGAACACAATGATAATCATGATCCTAATGATCCTTCTTCATCCACCATCGATACCATTTCAAGTCCACCATCATATTCCCTTGGCCTATCTGCCTTCATTCATGAGTGTTTGTCCTTAGGAACACAACAACCTTTGTCCTCCACTTTGCCTTCTTCATTGAATAATCAGCTCATGTCTAGTGTCCAAACTACACATAGCCCTATTGTCCATCCCATGCACCAAAACATGAACTACCAAGGTAAAGGCTTAGGCCTTCACGAACAAGGTATTTTGGAGCCTATTCATGTCAATGTTCCTCCATGCTCATATGGCCTTGGATACACACCTTAAGGTCAACAATCTAATGATGTTGGTACTTTCTCCATCCCCCCTAAATCAACCACTTTCCATTGCACATCCTATCATATTCCTAAAATGTATGCGACCATTCCACCTCTATCATTCTACAAATGTCAAAAGCATGTGACCATACACCTTCCACCATCTGATTTACCCCTACTTCTTCCAACTACGCATATTCCTCCATCCACTTTGCCACCATTGATTCCAACACCTAATAGCCCAATCATCCTTAAAACTCCTTACATTCCTAATCATGGCCAACAAATGCACACATTGTCTAAACATGAAGCTTCCACTCATTCCATCCACCCCATGGGATTCAAAAATAAATATTTGGATGCCTCCTTTCATAAAGACAAAAATCCTAAGGATCCTAATGCCTTAGGACATCAATCCAAAAATTCAAAGCAAGGTACATTCAAAAATCCATCCAAACCCATACCTCGAAAAGTAAAGTCAAAAACTAAAATGATATGGGTCCCTAAGCAAAAATCAAGCAACTCAAATGAGGCAGCCTCTTCCTCTCAAAAATCCCAACCATCCTCTTCCATCCATTCCACTCAATAGTTTCAAATTCCTCCAACCCACATGAAAAACAACAATCATAGAAATACTAAGTCAATTTGGGTACCTAAACTCTTACGTCATTCATCCACTAAGCAAGCATCACCATTGCTTCCTACACCACCATCCAATCAAAATCTTCCATGTTTATTATGGTGTGTGCAACCGTTGGTCATGATTACTTTCCATACCTCCATCACCCCATCTTTCATCCACTATCCTACATATTTCACTTATTCTATTCCTATGGTCCATGCTTTTGCATAAGTCCTACATAATCCACATCATAATCCACTATCATCCCAACATAATCCACATCATAATCCACTTTCATTCCCTCCATAATCCACATCATAATCCATTATCGTTCCTTTCATAATCCATTATCTACCTTATCCATCTCATATTCATTCAATCTTCCCTACCAACATCGATGAGCACACTTGACATGGTCCATGCGATGACATTCACCTCTAATGGGACCATCACCTTCATGGCACTAGACACTTGAGTCCCTCTTGTCCATATCCACCTATCCCATTCAAAAAGTCAAAAAGTAAAAAAAAGTAAAAAAAATAAAAAAATCAAAAAAGTAAAGAGAAATCCCTTCGTCTAATGGTGAAAACCACCCTTGGTGGCACCTTGGGTAAGTACCATGATGAAAACCTGGCAAAAATGCATCATGCGTAGGTTGATCTTCTACGTCACTTACACTTGGGGGCACCTTGTCTCATCCAGCATATCACTTTCATCGTATCATTTCCACACCCTATCCTGCCATCTTTAGCCATACATATACTTAGCCTATCAAGTCCATTCATTCTCCCTTCCTTTTTTGATCTTCATAAAGAAATGGGGGCAAAATGTTGAAACATGTCTTGGGTATCTCTTGGCATACCTCATCCTTTCCAAACAATCCTATCATTACCCTCTGGTCATAAGCATTGTCACAAAAAATCATAAGTACTACCTACAATGGGGCACGTTATTTTGATCTGACATAGTCCTTGGCAATCACATCCTTGCCCTCTTATGCATACATTCCTTCCATCCACTATCGCCCACCCCTTTTATCCATTCACCCAATTCCATTCATTCCTTTGTACCTAGGCTTGGTTTCCCCTTGTCATTGGTATCTAACACAAAGGCTATTCAAATTGTCATCCATTCCCCCAAAACATTTTCAAAAATACAAAAAAATCAAATATTTTCAAAAAACGACAAAAAAATCACAACATTCCAAAATACCAAAAAATTCAAAACATTCCCAAAAACTAAAAAAAAATCAAATAACCCTAAAACACAAAAAAATCAAAACATGTTGAAAATCCTAAAAATTGAAATATTTCCAAAAACATCAAATATTCCAAAACTCCAAAAACATCCAAATATCTTCAAAATCCCAAAAACATCACATATTTCAAAAATCACAAAAAAATCAAATATCAACCAAAAAAAAATCCAAGCAATAAAATCACTCGATCAACTCATCACCACTTTAATCTATCACATCGTTCCAACCAAATTAATTCTTCCAATCATTCAATTCCTCAACTACATCACTCAATCAAATCTCTTGATCCATTTAAACATCCTAATCAATCACATCATCATATCATTTAAATTAGTTCTTCCAATCATCCACAGTCCGCATGGTCAAACTACGTCGCCTCTAATCTTTCACATAGGTAAGGCCATCTTCGATGCACCCTTGAGGCATTAGGTCAGTCCCTTAGGGCCCTTTGAGTCAACCATCATAATAAGTCATCCTTTTGTGAAATGGACACTTTGATCAGACCAAAGCAATCAATCTTTTGCACTTCAAACCAATCCCAAAATCAACCAGACAAGCTATTCCAATCACTCAAACCAATCAATTATCTGGTGATAATCATAAGTCACTATCAAACTATCCTCATCAATTATCACATTCTCATGTGGAATGGAGCATCATCAAAACCAGGATTCTATTCCTTATATGACGTGTCATTTATCAAACATCATCAATCAAACCCTGGTGTTGCTCGCATGACCAACAACACTAGTGTCAATCAATCATATCACTTGCCTTAGATAGGTAGGGGCATTGTCGAAACCAGACTAGGCATCTTATATGACATGCTTCCTATCCTAAAACTAGGCCTTCTTCATCTCATCATAATCAATCAAACAAATATCATTTGGCAAAAGTTCCAACTGGCTATTGGTCTAGTTTGACTCATCTTTTACTGGATTGTTTTGTAGTCTCATTCTTATGCTTCTCAAGGCAATCCCTAAGTGATGAAGAGAAGCGAGGATAGAGCAAGACCTTTTCCTTTGATTGTTCTTTATAGTTGTCTTAGAAAAATGACTGGGGCAACTTGGTGTCTTGCATGTGATCAGGATTCCATTGGGTGTGAATCAAAGACATCCTATGCATTGGAAAGAATAACTGCTTCCTTGCATAAGGACTTGCACACCTCACAGTTATCTCATCGCATGTTCCAACAAGGTATCATAGTTACTAGTCTGAATCAGGCATTCCTTGTCTATCATGTGCCTATTTCACAAGGGACTACACTTTCCACCTTGGCCTATGTCACGCCATGGTGATTGTTGTCCTTTGACATAATAAGGTCTATGATTATAAGAAGAAAAATTGCAAATGAGAAGCTCAAAAATCTATCAAAGCAAGATCTCATTTCCATTCTTCTAGCCAATCTTTCATTCCTCCACCATCTCTCTCTCACATCTTCCTTTCTCTACTTTCATTACAGCCTACCATACCTTTCATTTCCTCTATCCATTCCCCAACTAGTCCCTTTCATTTCAAGAGCCTTCTCATGTTTGTCCAACCTGCCTATCCTCTTGAGGGGGCATCATCACCCTATCCTTATTTCATTGTCTCTTTCCTCGATCCATTTCCTTAAATTCTTTGAAATGATGTTGCTCGACATAATTTTTCATCATCTCAAACATCATCTCAAAGAGGGGCAAAATGTAGACACTTAAAAATGTCCTCATGTCGCAAATGTGACAGGACAAATTTCCCCTTCGAAACCCATTATTCAACTAATTCAATTTCATCCATGCTAGTCATTTGTCCATATTTCTTCTATAATTAAATAATTAATTCTAATTGATTATTTAATTATTCATACCCTAATGTCCCCTTCACTTGATTTATTCGAATAAATAAATCAATCCCCTTATCTAAATCCCTTTTCACATGAATCCCTTTCACATAAATGAAATAAATTAGGTAAATTTATTTAATTTAATCCCATTTCCCACCTCACCATTTACCTCAATTTAAAATTTTATTTTGTCCTCTTGTGGTGAGGAAACCCTAATCATCCTCCACCCTTGATTTGGGTCCCAAGTTAACATCAAATAATGTCCATTCATTCAAATCAGGTGTTCTATAAAACACCTCTTTCAGCTTCATTTTCACCTCTTAGACTCTCATTTTTCTCTCTTAGTTCATTTTTCCTTCTCAAATCTACTCTTTCTCTCCAATATATTACTAATCAAATACATGAGCTCCTCATTATGTTGCATGAACTTGCGAATCTAAGAACAAACTATACAAGATCGAGGAGGACAATAGAGATAAGACAATGTTAGCTTGGATTTTAGTTGTTTTGCATGGTTGTTTGATAGATTTCTAGGCTAGATTGCTCTCTATTGTAGTTAGGGTTTATTGTAGTTTCTGTGATAAGTGAAAATAAAATGAAGATTAATACATAAATCAAATGCAAAATACACAAGATTATACCTTCATAAATGAACTCACAAATCCATGCGGGAAGGAGATGCACCCGATAGAGCTCCTCAGATTTTTCCCATGACTAGTGTGTAGATGTGGATTGCTCAAATGCTCAACACAATGTAAGATGAATGATTAGGGATTAGATGATAGATTTGAGAGACTAGATGGAAATGAGAGATGATTTAGAGTGATTTGGACATTATGGTGGCATGATAAGGGGATTGTGGAGTGATTTTGGCAGAGGTTTGATGCATGAAGGAGTCTCTCTAAATGGCTTGGAGAGGGTTTCATTTATAGATTTTCTGAGATGAGGATGGAGGGTGAGGATTGAAAGATGAGATCAAGGGCTATGAATAAAAGTGAATCTTTTATTCATTTTTGGGAAGAGGGGTGATAAATGAGGTATGGGTGTGAAAGAATGTGAAATGAATTAAAAATTCATTTGGGGAATGGGAAATGAATTAAGAATTCATTTTGGGGATAAGAGGTAATGAATGAGTATGGGCTTGTAAGGGAAGTAAATGTGATGTGTGATTTATTTCAATTTTAAATTTGGGGGATGTGGGGAAGGGTGTTAAACTATTTTTGACCACCCACATGAGAGGTTAGGACTAATCAAATAGAGGTTTTGCTTAATTGATCCTAGGGCTAGGATGAGGTAGGATAGGGTAGGTTAGGGTAGATTAATTAATAGGCTAGATCAATTAGATAACCATGATTTGTCTAATTGATGAGGATTAGGGAAAAGGAGAATTGAATCAAATAAATATTGGGAATATTTATTTGATTAATGAGGGATAGTGTTGTAATGTCTTAGTGATAAATTAAGTGGGTTAATTGATCACAAGGGATAGACAGATGGTTAGGGAAGATACGGGAAATTGGTTTGCAGAGCAAGTCAAATTTAGGTGTCTACATTTGCCCCTCTTTGAGATGGTGTTGCTGCTAAGTAACATCATTTCAAAGAAGTTAAAACATAGAGTTGGATTGGATAGAAAAAATATTTTGGCTTAGAAGAATAGGGTAAGGTTTGGGGATAATTGGTAAGGGTGATGCCCCCTCGAGAGGATAGGTGAGTTGTGAGAACACAGTTGTGCTCTCGAAATGGATGGAAGAGATTGGTTGAAGTGGTTGAAGGATAAGTGGTGAGATGAAAGAATGATTATGGTGGGAAATTGATTGGTGGATGATCATTGTGTTGAAAAATGATTTAGAGCAATCCTAGGTTTGATATAGCCAAGTGGATATGTTTTCACCAAGGTATAGAAGACCAGGGTGATGATGTTTATCCAACATTTGCATGGACTAGACACACAGACAAAGGGATGATCTCATGCATGCCCAAGATAGTACAACCTTGTCCTGACGAGGGAAGGGGACTCATAGCATAAGTCCTTAGTGCACAAAAGGTATGATAAACCTTAGATGCATAAGGGGATCAATATGCTAGAACCGACCCTATGATCAACAAGATATGAATACTATCTTGGAGTAATGAAATCAACCCACAAGAACAACAGACAAAAGTAAGACTATGTCCCATTCTAGATGTTTTCGCCACATACCATGATATAGTAAGATCAAGGTAGCTTTGATGTGATCTTCGAATAGGACAAAAGATAAAAATCAAAAACAAAAAGACCAATGAACCATAACAAATAGCCATTGTCTCTCATGCCAAAATGGATAATGATTGGATAGATTCTACCTATCATAGGAAAGATATGTCCTAAGGCAGGAATCAATTGATGATTGGATCATGATTAGTTGATGTTGTAAGATTGGCTCAAGATATGATGGTGACAAGTTATGGTTGATGCTGATTTGATAGTTGATGATTTTTGATAAGGGATGATGCTTTGATAGGTGATGCGATGCTTGGATCTAGTGTAAGCTCATTGAGGATAGATGTGATGATGTTGGAAGATGATGTGTTGGATGATTTGGGTGATTTTGAGGATGTTGGAAGATGATGAGATGTTGATGGGACAATGTTGATTTTGGGATGGATATATTATTTTTGGAACTTTGTGTGTTTTCTATTGTTTTTGGTATTTTTTGATTTTTTGTGATGTTTTTGGATTTTTTGATTTTGTGATGTTTTTGGATTTTTTTGATTTTGTGATGTTTTTGGATTTTTTGATTTTGTGATGTTTTTGGATTTTTTGATTTTGTGAAGAGGAATGGTTTATTATGGGATGCTTGCATTGGATTTTGTGTGGATAACCTTTATGCTAGATACCAATGACAAGGGAACACCAAGTCTAGAGGTGAAAGTGATGGGGTTGGATAGCAGAGTTGGCGATGAAAGGATGATGGATAACTGATTCATGATAGATGAATGGACAAGTGATAGGGATGTATGTTAGATAGATGGAAGATAGAGATGAGGATTTTCTCCAAGGGCTAGGTTGCAAGGAATCATATGCCCCTAATGCTTAAATAATTTTGCATGATGGGTTCATGTTTGAATGGATGGACTTTGCAGTAGATGGATGGAGGATGTACTTATAAAGGGAGTATGCCAAGAGGTGTCTAAAGCATGTTGTTGATATTTTACCCCTTGTCTTCATCAAGATCTAAGGAGGAGGAAATAGTGGATAGAATGGATGGGGAATGATAGGGTGAATAGGGGATGGTAGATAGGAATATGATAAGATAAATAGGGGATAGTGGATAGGATATGCAAAAGGATGTTATGGATTTGGATGATTAGATGGTTTTACCCCCAAGTGTAGGGATACAAAATGGATGGAGAAGGGATTACGCATGACACCCACAAGGGGTTTTCATCAAGGTACTTGCCCAAGGTGCCACAAGGAGTGGTTTTCACCATTGGACGAATTTTTCTCTTTACTATTTTCTTGATTTTTTTTTTGCTTTGTTGCTTGAAGGGGGACTCTAGCGTCTGTTTCCATAGCACGAAGAAGATGGTCCCATGTTGGATAGAATTTTGGATGATGATTGTATGGATTGTTGGTAGATAGGAGAAGATGGAATGGATGGTGGATAATGGATTATGATGTGGATTATGCAAAAGCATGGACCATAGGAATGTGATGGGGAAGATATGTAGGATAGTGAACGAAAGATGGAGAGATGGGGGAATGTGGGAATGTTAAGTGGTGGAGGGGAAACAAGACCAATGGTCACATACACTGTGATGTATTTGGAAGCTTGTACTTTAGATGTGGAGTTGGGAGTAATGGGGATCGAGATGGGGGATTTTTGTATGATCAATTTAGGGTTTTAGGGACCCAAATAGACTTAGGATTTATGGGATTTTTAGATGTGGAGCAAGATGTTTAGAAGTTTGGAGTGGATTGGGATGTAGATGCCTCATTTGTTTTGACTGATCTTTGCTTAGGGACCCACACCATTTTTGCTTTTGCTTTTTCTTGTGATGGTGTGGGCTTTGATAGCCTTTGGGATTTTTTATTTTGATTGGAAGGGATAACATCTTTAGGCTTTTGTGATTTATGCATTGAGGCATTCAAATTATTACTTTTGAATCCCATGGATTTGGGGGAAGCTTCATGTATGAAAGATGTGTGCTTTTGTTGGTCTTGATTGGGAATTTTAGGGGGTTTATGGGTGGAGAAATTAAAAGTGGATTTATGGATAAATGGATGAGGAGATTTGAGGATGGGGATATTAGGAGTTGGGAGGATGGGAGGATAAGAGGATTTGTGGATAGGGATGTTTGGTGTTGGTAGGATAGGAGGTAGAGTGGATTTGATAGGAATATGTGGAGTTGGAAGTAGTGGAGGTAAGTTTGATGGCAGAAGATGGATGGTCACATGCTTTTGCAAATGATAGGATGATGGAGGAGGGATGGCGACATATGTTTTGGGAGTGCGATGAGATGCACCATGTTTGGGATTGGATGAATGGATTTTAGAAGGTGTGTGGGTGGTACCAACATGTTCATTTTGTTTGTCTTGGGATGTATAGCCGAGGCCATGCGAGGATGGATGGAATGTGGTGTGGATGGGCTCCAAGATACCTTGTTCATGAAGGCCTAAGCCTTTGCCTTGATAGTTCATATGTTGGAGCATGCGACATGCAATGGGATGTTTGGTGCTTTGGAAACAAGACGCGAGTCCATTCTTTGTTGGAGAATAGATGGTGGATGGAAGTTGTTCACCTATTACAAGGGGGGCACCACGGATGAAAGTGCTTTGTCCAAGTGAATAAGAGGATGGATTTGGGATAGGATTGGTTAATGGAGGTAAAGAATTAATGGAGGATGGTGAAGGGGTGGTGGAAGATGGTGTGAGATCTATAAGTTGATCAATAGATGGGAGGGGATTGTGGATGGGATTAGATGGGATGGTTAGATCTTGATTAGGAGAAGGGGTTGATGTTTCAACATGCTTTAGATTTGATTTTTGACATAACTCATGTGGTTGGATAGAAGTGGGAGTGACTTGGATAGATGTGGTAGGTGCTTGGATGGATGTGATAGGTGCTTGACTTATGTGTTCTTGAACATGGCTGCATGATGGTTCTTGAGTTATGATAGGAGATTGTTCAAGAGGTTTGGTGGATGTAGGATTGCATGAGGGTGTCTGATTCCTTGCTAATAGCCAATGGATGGTATCCTTCATGAGTTTATGGGTTGAAGAACAATGTAATGGATGGATAATGATGGTGGTTGGTGTGGGATTAGGATTGGAATTGGATATATGGGTGATGGGATTAGGTTGTTATGGTTCATGAATGGGTTCAAGGATAGTTATTGGACTAGATGATGGTGTTGGAGGGGTGTAGGATTCCTTTGCTTTGCTTGGTGATGTTCTTGGGAGAAATTCCCACAAGGATTCTTTGGATGTGATAGTGTTAGGACTTGGAAGATTTGATGGTGGATTAGATGGTGGATGGGTGATAGGGATTGGTGGATTGGGAGATACATAAGGTGATGGATTAAGGTTGATAAGGTTGGAGGGATATTGTGATGGGGGGATTGGAGGATGGGGATTAGGAGATGGGGGATTTGGTTGTTGATATGACGTTTGGATTTCAGATATAAGGTGTGCTAGATTGGTGTTCCCTTGATCAAAGTGAGCATGACAAAGGTTGGGGGATGGATAAGGTGGAGGTATTGATTGGTTGGATAAGTATGATGGCATGGATGTGTAAGGGGATGGTGATTAATATGAGGGTATAGGGTGATATGATGAAGGTTGATATGATGGAAGTTGGTATAAGGTTGATGGCATGGATATGTAGGATGTTCAAGGTTGATATGGTGGAAGTTGATATGATGAAGGTTGATGGGAGGTTGATGGTGTGGATATGTAAGATGTAGGTTGGTATGAAGGTTGAAAGAATGACGATTGATATGATGTGGATGGGGATGATATGTAGGATGTTTGTTGATATGATGAAGGTTGGTTAGGGGCTTGGGATTCTCCAATGATGAGGTGTGCTAAGGGCATATCTATAATGTCATTTTTGAATTGTTCCTTAGCATTAGGATCCATGTTCTCATAGACTTTTCTAAGTCTTTTTAATTGTTGTATTGATTCATAAAGATCCATTTTGTGGGAGAGAGTATGGGATGATGGGGGATGATTGTGATGTTGAGGATCAAAATTTCAAGACCTTAGGATGATTTGATTTGATTTGATTTTATTTTATGAATGGTTCTTTATGCTTAAGATAGACTAATGATCTTAAGCAAGAGGGTTGATTGGGTTGATTTGATTAGGTGATCAATTAAGGTCTTAATTTTTGATTGGGTTGATTTGGATTTGGAGTTTGATAATGATGTTGGGGGATTTGGATAATGATTGGGATTGATGTTGATTTTGGATTGGATGTGGAATATGGTTTGGAAGATTATGGATTGATGTTGGTTGGATTTTGGATTTGATTTGGATGAGATGGGATTAGAATGATGTTGATGAATTGGATTAAGGGTGATGAGAGTGATTAGGATAAGATGAGATTGAATGATTTGGATGATGATGTGGATAAGGTAGGTGATTAGGATGATTAGGATAGATGAGTGATTGGGTTTGAATGTGTTGGAAGAATGAGGTGAATGACTTGTCTTATGTGTTTGATGTTTATCTTGATTTGGCAATGTGCAATGAAATGATCACACTTGTACAAACATGAATCACTCACACAAGACACAAGTAATTTTGAATTTTGAATTTGAAGAATATGATGATGATTAGACAAGCACACTTGCAAAACAAATTAGCATGCCCTAATGTCTAGTTTGATGTAAGGTATGGCCAATTAGGTTTGGGCAATGTTTACACGAGGTTGACTAAGAATTGAAAGTGAAATCCTGTCACATAGCCGGGAGAAGGGGGTAAACCACCCTTCACCTTCACTTCCCAAAGGTAGAAAGTTCTTTGGGGCTTAGCCAAGAGTGACAAGATTCTAATTTCAAAGAGGGTGTCTTTCAATTCAGCCTCAGATGAGAGAGCATACACACACCCACTTGACTCACACTCTCACTTGGTTAATTGCCCTTAGAAATTGAAATGTGAAGAAGACACTTCAAGCAATGATTCTTTTTAGCCCAATTCCAAATGTGTGATGAAAGCACTTGTTGATTTTAAGCTCAATTTCAAGGATGTGTGATCAAACAATATTCATTTTAGAAGCCCAAATTGAAATGTGTGATGAAAACAAGATTATGAGATAAAGGATGAAATGAATGCACCTGATTAAATTACTGTCCAAATTGATGTAGATGCTACTCCTAATGTTTTGCCAGCCCCGAATGATCACCTGCAAGTCACAAGAATGAAAATGGAGCAAGTAGACTAGCATAGGAGATTGTTATGCGAAAATTGATAATATGATAAAATTTGATGCAAGATGAACTGATATAGCAAAATCGATTGCTTGAACAGAAAATTCAAGAAATTCTATGCGATTTGAAAAAAAATTCACTGAAAACTGATTAAAATTGCTCAAGTTATGATGGTTTGAAGTTTTAAAGCATCTTTGACTTTGACAAAAAAAGTGGTCAAAACGGTATAGTCACCTAAAAATTTCCTCACAACTGTGAAGTGCTCAGAGTCCTCTTTCCGATGAGTGTTCGTTTGCTCGATTTTGCCTCCGTATGCAAAAGTTGTCTAAGTTTGAAAAAAATAGCCTATTTCGGCATGTACGAGGCACAAGGCAGGTCTAACAGTGTTAATTAACCACTAGTAGTCTGTGAGAAGATGATCACATGCGAGTGTTAAGTCTCTTGTGGTTAGGGTTTAAGTTTTGGCCAAAAGGGGCCCCTGGTCGCTGATATGACCAGGGGTTTGAAAGTTTTGAAAAAAAATAAATATAAAGGGGGGACTAAGAGCCCTTCCTCACGGTCACCATCAGGGTAAACCCTAACCCTAAAGTGTAATTAACAGGGATACTGCGAGTGGTGGTCGGGAGATGCAGGCGGTGGGAGAATGGAGCGGAGGAACTCGCGGGAGGCGAGACACAGGATCAGGTGGTGGAGTGTAGGTTGGCGATGGGGAGTGGCATGACAGAGGGTCGGCAGGGTGCAGGGATGAGGGGAGAGGGGAGAGGGAGTGAGGGCGGTGCAGGAATTGGGGAGGATGGAGCGGTACAGGATAGTTCAGGAGAAGGGGAGGCACAAGAGTCTGAGGGGAATGGGGGGTGCTGGGTGGAGCGGGGACAGGGGTGGCGGGAGGGTGGAGGGTGCTGTAGGGAGCAGAGAGGGGGGTAGGATGGAGGTATAAGGGTTACATGTAGGCAGCGGGAGATGGACCGGTGTGGGGGTGTTGGGGCAAAGCAGCGGCGGAGGACGGGGAGAGTCGGCGGCGGCGGAGGATGCGAGATATAAGGGTTTTCACAAATGGCGATAGGGTGCTTTGAATGTGATGACAGTGTGGTGATTACGGAGAGCTGCTGGTGGCGACCAGGCAGAAGATTGCAGGGAGGAGGCGACTGGGCGGTGAAGCGGTGGATCAGTGGCGGTTTAAACCAATGACCTTCAAAATAAAAGCATTAGCCCTACAAAAAAAATTGACCCTACAAACCAACGATGGCAGAAAATAGAGAAAGCACCAATTAGTATAGCAAAGGGTACGGTTCTGTATGGTACAGATCCATATGGCACGGACTATACCCTAAAAAATTTTCAAAAATTTTCAAAAAAAATTTCACAGAATATAGGTGAGTTTACTGTCAAAATTCACAGAAACAACGACCTGATCACAATGGTGAGGTTAGTTTCTACATAGGACACAACCTGTGACATTTTATCACCAAAACTTGCAAAACCTCACAAAACAAGAGTTAGAAAACAAAGATTTTGACACCAAAACCTTCAAAACCGACGATTAGCTTTAAGACCGGGTGTGCCAATGTGATAAGTGAAAACAAAATGAAGATTAATACATAAATCAAATGCAAAATACACAATATTATACCTTCATAAATGAACTCACAAATCCATGCGGGAAGGAGATGCACCTGATAGAGCTCCTCAGATTTTACCCATGACTAGTGTGTAGATGTGGATTGCTCAAATGCTCAACACAATGTAAGATGAATGATTAGGGATTAGATGATAGATTTGAGAGACTAGATGGAAATGAGAGATGATTTAGAGTGATTTGGACATTTTGGTGGCATGATAAGGGGATTGTGGAGTGATTTTGGCAGAGGTTTGATGCATGAAGGAGTCTCTCTAAATGGCTTGGAGAGCGCTTCATTTATAGATTTTCTAAGAGGAGGATGGAGGGTGAGGATTGAAAGATGAGATCAAGGGCTATGAATAAAAGTGAATCTTTTATTCATTTTTGGGAAGAGGGGTGATAAATGAGGTATGGGTGTGAAAGAATGTGAAATGAATTAAAAATTCATTTAGGGAATGGGAAATGAATTAAGAATTTATTTTGGGGATAAGAGGTAATGAATGAGTATGGGCTTGTAAGGGAAGTAAATGTGATGTGTGATTTATTTCAATTTTAAATTTGGGGGATGTGGGGAAGGGTGTTAAACTAGGTTTGACCACCCACATGAGAGGTTAGGACTAATCAAACAGAGGTTTTGCTTAATTGATCCTAGGGCTAGGATGAGGTAGGATAGGGTAGGTTAGGGTAGGTCAATTAATAGGCTAGATCAATTAGATAACCATGATTTCTCTACTTGATGAGGATTAGGGAAAAGGAGAATTAAATCAAATAAATATTGGGAATATTTATTTGATTAATGAGGGATAGTGTTGTAATGTCTTAGTGATAAATTAAGTGGGTTAATTGATCACAAGGGATAGACAGATGGTTAGGGAAGATACGGGAAATTAATTTGCAGAGCAAGTCAAATTTAGGTGTCTACAGTTTCATTTCTATATGTTTGAAAATCTAAACCTAGCCCACAGCCCCTAATTCATGAATCCAAGGTCTACCAAGAATCATGTTGTAAGATAAAGAACAAGGCATGACATGGATCAAGGTAGGTAAAGTCACGAGCCTAACTTGTACAGGTAAAGTTATAGTGCTTACAGATTGTCTTCCAACATTATCAAAGCCACGGATGCTTATCCTATCCAGCTTAATCAAAGATGTATCAACTTTAATCTTATGTAATAAATTGATGCTACAAACATTAAGAGCTGACCCATTATCAATCATAACATGTTTAATCAGTTTCTTATTTATTGTAATGAATATAATCAAAGGATCATACTAATTTTGAACTTCAAGGGATCGCAACTCATTTTGTTGAAACAGAATGTCTATTTTTGTTACATGCATACAATCTAATAGGGTTGCTACATCATTTGGTTTGACAATAGGTGGCACAATCACCTTTTGTAAAGCTTCTTGGAGCATTCCATGGTATGTAGGTGAAGTTTGAATAAGTTCCCAAAGAGATATCTTAGCAGGAGTAACACAAAGCTGCTCAACAAGATCATAAGCTTGACCAACCTTATGCATTAAACGAGGTGCTTGATGAAGCATAGGTTGAGAAGATGGTAAAGATATCATAATGCTCGATTGTTGTTTTCTTTGTTTGTTATTCCAAGTATTGTATGTATGAGCAACCACAATATGACTAGGTTGTTGTAAATTTCAATGTGTTATCTGTTTATCATAGTTATAAATGTAATCAGGAGGTTGAGAAGAAGGCGAAAGACCTATAATAGTGAGCACTAGTTTAGAAGGAGGTTGAACCGCATCTGAACACAAAGTGACCACTATTTTTAGTTTCACAGATTCTTCTTAAGGTTTAGAAACATAAATTGCATTTACTAATCTTTGAAATAAAAATAGTTTATGAGTCGTAGTGGAATGTTCAATCGAGATAAAGTCCTCAAGGGCTTCATCTAACATATTGAAGTCATCACAACTGAATGGGTCATCATACACATGAAAGTATTGTAAAAAGTAATCTGACATTATAACATGCTCAAATTAACCCAAGACTTAAATGTAAAATGTTATAACATGAACTTTGTGAAAATGAAATAGAACAACACTATGCAAAACACAAAGTTGTAATTTCAAAACTCTTTTAATGAAAGGATAAAGGAAATCACTCAAGTTTCAATGCATGCACTTTCATAAAAGAGGGTTTGCAATCTAAATATGTTTTAGGACAGAAAACTAACTTAGATCTGATGTTTAAAAGGATGCTAATTATTTAGAGCATGGGTTCACCAAAATGTTTAGTGTGAAAAATGGGAATCAAGATAGAAGGCTACAAGTTCCACACTTTCACACACTAAAGAATTAGGGAAGCATGGGATGAGTTTAGGGATAAACTACTAATGTCCTATGTTCCCTTTTTCTGTAAATTATGACTATGTGACTATTTTAAATCAAGTTTTTGCAAGGTTCTTTCATTCAACAAGCATGAAACCCTAAATCACTAATCAGACTGTAATAACAGAATTTCTGACAAAGATACTGATAAACTAATTACAAAAACATATCTAGAGGACAGTACTGAGAAAGTATACTCAGAAACAGAGTAGATGATGGACTAGGCCGCTTAGGGCAATGTCCCAAAAATTCCCGACTGTCAAAATCTTCTATATCAGATGTCTGGCAATCTTCAGAGGCTCCCATATCCAAAATAAATCACCTGGTTGGACTAGGGCACCCAAGGCAATGTCTTGAAAGTCTCAAAATCTTGCAATGCAAATTATGTGACGACTGTGTCTATAATATTCATCTTCATGTTGCTCTTTTCTATCAGATCTCAATAAATTCAACATACACATGCAAAAGGAGGAGAAAGAGGGTTGTGGCTATATAGGATCTTGCCTCAGTCAAGCCTTGTTTTTAGTATTCCTACCTCAACAATAGCCAAAGATAAAGATCTACAAATGTGTGTGTTCATCTAACAAATGTGTATGCAAAAAATACAAAACCCTAGATGACTCAAACATCAAGGAAAGATCAACAATTTGTTCCACTCAATGAACAAATACAACTTCACCTCAAGGAGATTAAAACAATGAAGACTTGCATGAACAAGAAGGTGAATCAGCAATGTCTACAAAGGATCTCCAAGCTTGATGTTAGAGGCTTCAACCCTTCTCTCGATCATGCAAAAGGTGTACAAACCCTAGGAAGAGCAAGATAGTCTCAAGATCTTGATTCCATGATAGCAAATTTAAATAACTTTCAAGAGCTTCAACAAATCATTGATCTTCAACAATAATTTTGGCAGAGTTTTTGCATAGAGCTTGCATAAAAATTGTGTGTCAAAAAATGATTTTTAAATGTCTTTAAATATCTAACCTTAAGAATTTCAAATTTTGAAATAAGATGTTGACATCTCATGAAAAATGAAAATTTGAAAATGGAATCCTG
Source organism: Cunninghamia lanceolata (assembly GCA_027924645.1). Classification (NCBI taxonomy): domain Eukaryota; kingdom Viridiplantae; phylum Streptophyta; class Pinopsida; order Cupressales; family Cupressaceae; genus Cunninghamia; species Cunninghamia lanceolata. The sequence continues at coordinate 2,039,247 of BSBN01000810.1, read as the reverse complement.
GAATGCACGACAGGACCTGACATCCCTCCAAAATTTAGGACCTCGAGAAATAGGATAGGACAAGGGTGCAAGCACCCAAGTCCAAGCCCTAATTTCCCACTCAGGACTGCCTCAAGGAGGTTAGGGGATCCTAAATCCAAGTTTTCTTTTCACCTTCAGTTTTCAGTTATTTCAAAATATGACATTCTTCTAGTGAGACATAGGTCAATCAGGGTTTAGGAAGGTCTGAAATAAACTAGGTTGAAAGGTCACCAAAGGAGAGGAGCTAAACCAAGGGAAATTGTACCATTCCATATAGGAGGAAAATTTCTAACATAACAATGCTATACCAGAAAATGGTCCAAGTACTGCAAATGAGATCAAGGCCTATGAAACCAATGGTAAAGCGAGGTATGCTCTTTTAAGTGGTCTTACTAATTCTGAGTTGATGAAAGTTATGAATTTGAAAATTGCTAATGACATTTGGAAAAAGTTACAAAGTATTTATGAAGGAGATGATAAGGTCAAGCAAGCTAAAATGCAGAATTTTAAGCTCATGTTTTAGACCATGCAAATGTCTGATGATGAAAACATTACAAGCTACTTATAGAAGGTGGATTAGGTTGTGTTGTGATGTTTTCACACATCGCCCCATTGCAAATGGGGACCCCTCTTTTTCTTGCTTTCTATCTTAGTTTTTCTTTAGGGTTTAGGTTTTCTCTAAGTTTGTAGATTTGGTAGTATATATTTGCCCTAGTCTAGCCAAGTTCTTACTCAAAGTCCCTATAGAAATTGAAGAAATGGGCTAAGTCTGATGTCCTAAAATCCCAGAATTAGCTAAGCTTGATATCCTGAAACCCTGAAAAACTAAGTAAGTCTGAAATCTAGTGGATCCTCAAAAATCTAGAATCTGCATGTTAAATCCCATGGATCTTAGACCTATCTCAAATATCCTAACAATATATTTCAAAATTCCTAAGAAAAAATCCCTCGACTTTACCAAACTTGAGACTGGAACTTGTTCCCGAACTCCCAAAATGTGTGACTTTTCTTGCTCCTGACACCCCCAAAAGTGTACCAAGAATTGTGAAGGAAATAAGGAAAAATGCGCCAAAATTTGTGAATGCACTTAAGAAATTTGTGCTTTTCATTGACATCATGAAATTCCCAACCAAAGTTGTGAACAAGGTAAAGAAAAGTGAGATCTAATTTGTGAAAGAGCACTTGAAAAGTGCGACTTAATTCGTGAATGATCTCATGAAAAGTGCACTAAAAGTTGTGCAAGACCATTAGAAATGTGCACCAAAATTAGTTAATGGGATACCAAAAGGTGCATTGAATATTGTGAAAGAACACAAGGAATGTGTGACACAACTTGTGAATGAACATCCAAAACCCCTGACTTTTCTTGTGAAAGACATCATACAATGTGCGCTAAGTTTGTGAATGAGTTCATGAAATCCCTAATCAAAGTTGTGAACAACCACCTGAAAAGTATGATAAAATCTATGAAACCACCCAGGAAATATGCACTTTACATTATGAATGACTACATGAAAATTGCAATTTTTCTTGTGAAAGGACCCATGAAAATTATGTTTTTTTTTATGAAAGATCCCATGAGAAATGTGAAATTGCAAGAAAGAACAAACATTTGTGAAATCCATTTCACTCCTGACCAAGTTGGCCTATGCAAAATTGATAAAAAACCATTTTTGAAATCATAAGTGAGGTCGGCCTATAGGAGGAATTTGCCTAAGGAATGTGTATTTATATGGGTTTTTCAAATCACAAATTTTCAAAACAAATCCTAATGCAAATTATGAAGAGCAGAATTATTCTAAGGCGAATTTGTGAAGGAGAAAAATTATTTTCAAGTATTATTTTATTTATTTCTTTTAATATAGATTCTTGAATGAAATTTCATGCAAATGTATTCATTCCATTGCATTAAGGATGCCCATAACTTTTGCTTTCAAGGTTTTCATTTGTTTGTGCAGGAATTCAAGAACAAGGATAAGTTCCATGAGGAGGATGCAAGGATGATCAAAGCTGTTTGAGGTGGATGCAAAGAGTTCCAACATTCAAGAAGGATACTACTTTCCAATGACAAGGAGACTTCACAAAGCTTTGATGAAGATGAAGGAAGTTCAAGACATTTCAATAACACAAGGAATGCTAGCATCAAGGGCAATAGAGAAGAGTCCAACATCAAGGATTCCAGTGCCTAAAAAGAAGACCAATCTTGGAAATCCAAGAACAAGAATTCAGTACATCATTCATCAAGAAAATCAAGTTCAACATCATGAAGTTCAAGATTACACCCAGAATCCACGCCAATACCAAGAAATTCAGATGAAACCCAACACAAGGATGAAATTCCAAGTTCAAAAAGCACTCAAGGTATAATCATGCTAAGGTGGCATCTAGTCATCATCCACCAATCCAAGTATGCCACATCGACATGTCTAGATACATTGAACCTTGTCACCCAAGATAGAGATAAGGATGGAGCCTTTCTAGAAGATCATGTTGTTGACATCTCATTGGTTGTAGTCATTAGGGTTGTGTTGTCTTAATCTTGGCCATTGATTCTAAAATCAATTTGGGCCCTTGGTTATAATTTTGAGCTCTATATAAAGGCTCATTCTCTTCATTTGTAAAGACATTGGATATAGATTAGAAAGTTCTTCATTATAGTAGAAGCTTTTGAAAAGTTGGAGAGACTTTGGCAAATTGTTGTAAAGATACTACCAAAATCAATACATACTCATTGAAGCTTGGTGAATTTGTATTATTTTGAGATGTTAGCATGGTTTCCATTTTCTTGAAGATGATTCAAAGCAAATTAGATAAGTTTTAGTTGCAGTTCATTGATATGGTGAATTAATGTGGAGATATTTGATGAATTCCTCGGTTCATACTTTTTGTGGATTGATGATGGTAATTTATAGTGCAAATTTAGCCTAAACCCTATTTTGCAATATTTTGATTATGGATATTTGTTCAAGTTGCGCCAGTTGTGGGTATTTGAATGCATATTTGTAATATGAAAATCCTTCATTTCCTTTGAAGATTGCACTAGTTTCATGTAGTTGTTGCTCTCATGGAAAAATGAAGCTTGGTTTGAAGGAATTTGTCTATCAAAGCATCATTCATTATCTCATTGTCATTAGATTAGATTTCTCTAACCTTTTCCCTTTTGTCTTTTCTTTTAAGTTTGATTGAAGAAGTTTCATTCATTCACACATCTAAGGAGTAATGAATTTATCCAAATCCATGAATAAGGAGTAATTTAACGTAAGTCCCTTTGTGATTACTAGCAAGATCACATCATTTCACTAAGTCTATCCATGCGCATGTCAAGACCTGACATTCAAGGAACCTTAGAGTAGTCTCACTTGATCACATAGTTTAGCATTTGAGATACTTTGTTCAATAGAGGATAGAGCACTTAGTGTTTTATTCTAATGTTGTTGAACATGTCATAAAAAAAAATCAACAGAATTGGCGCTAGAAGGTGGGCGAGAACAATGAATTACTCCATTTATTCCAGGCATGAACTACGAATTACTCCATTCATTTTAGGTTGAAAGAAGAATTGCTATATCCATCTCGAGTCATTTCTCCATCAAAGGCACAATGGAAGAGAGAATGAATGTTGAATGAATTATGGATTGTGAATGTAAAACCAAAGTGAGCTTTCAAAAAAGAATTCAAGATTTGCTAGATCTCTCATATGTGGAAAAATACAAAAAAAGTAAAAAAACTCAAAAAATAAAAAAATGGACATGGATTTCTCAAGAAGGAAATTCAATGTGGATCATCCTCAAGTTAACATTCTCCAGATTTGGTGGACTTTGAATGCACAACTTCATCCTAAGAATTTGAGAAAATTTGCATCACGGAAGGGATGTAGAATTCACAATACCAATGGACACGAGGAGCTATATTGTCTAACATTTTTGTCAAGGATGGAATTAGCATTACAAGGGAAAATTTATTTTTCATAGGTACATGAGCCAATTGTCCCTACAAAGGTGGTGCCCGATGCCTTATTTGATGAAAGAGAATTCTTTATAAGTTTCAAGGAAATGATCAAGAAGAGATTGAGCATTGAGAAGAACTTTCCTACAGAAGAAATGTTAATTCTAGGTGGTTGGTGTAGGATTCATAACATAGCTCATTCAGAACTCACATGTTCATCTTGTAAGGAATCTATTCATCAAGTCAAGGAGCAAATAAGATTGGAAGAGGAGTCCAAGGCACGATTAAGATTAGACAACTTATGGAGCAAATGTCTTCAAAAAATTAGTTGGACATGCAAAGGAGAAGACATTCCCATTTTATCCAATAGTGAAGATAGCACAAGTGACCTTGATAATCAAAGAACTATTGTGGAGAGCCAATTTACATATCTTCTTCCAAGAAAGAAAGAGCCTGCTGAAGTAGAAGTTGAAAAGGAAATAGAAGATGTTCAAACAAAGGCAAATGATGATCAAGATGCTAATTCCACAATCAAAGATGAAGGTGACTTGAGTCCATTACAAGGAGAGGAAATCCTTGATGAAAACTCATCCATGCTACAAGAGGAGGTCATCAAGAATGAATCACAAGAAATTTCAAGTGTCCTTGGAAAGGTAGACAATCACGGGGTAGAGTTACGAGCTATCACTAATGAGTCCAAGAATGAAGGCCAATTCAAAGGGGCCCTAGAAAATCTCAATAATGAAGTGCATGAAAAACTAATGCCAAAGTTATTCCAGGATGAATGAGTTGCTGCAAGAGGAATGACCCATCATCAACTTCGACCTCTCGATGCGTTGGTGAAAAGAAAACAATGTCCACTGGAAAACGAAGTACACTAGGTTGTTTCTTTCCCTGCTTTTAGTTGTGAAAATTATGAATTTTATTATGGAGACTTAGGAAAAACAACTTGCATTTGGATTAATCATGGTCCTTTTGAATTGCTGCAATTAATAATTTTACAAGAGGTTTTGCTTGAATATGAGAATCATATTGTGCAAGATCTATTATGGAGACTTAGGAAAAACAACTTGCATTTGGATTAATCATGGTCCTTTTGAATTGCTGCAATTAATAATTTTACAAGAAGTTTTGCTTGAATATGAGAATCATATTGTGCAAGATCTTTTCTCCGAATTCAAGGATGAATTCGCTAAACTTCGAACCATCACTTGCGCATTATTGCTCTTATTCATTTTGAGAAATCATGCTAGATCATGTATATATTTAGGTCTTTTGAGTCTTGTTTGCTCCTTGATTAGAGTTAGATAGGTTTCTTTTTGCTTTAGTTTAATTTGTTGTGGTCATTTGCTTTCCTTAGTTTAGTGGTTGCTTTGCTTTAGGTTTCCTTTTTTTGGGGAATCCCGATTTGTGAAAAGATGAACTTTCAAACACAATCTGGCATGTCTTTAATGTTAAAGTCCTTTTCTTTGATAAATATTCATGAAATTCTATTGAATCAGAGGATGATCTTCTCTAACTCTATCATTAGGTTAAGGTTTGTACTTGACTCAGAAAGGAATCATTAATTGTGTCCTAACACTGATATCTTGCAATTATATATTTTTCATCTATTGTTTTATTGACTTCTCTTAGTCTTCTTTTGAGAAACTCAAGGCATGAATCGAAAGTTTATTCTGGACTCCATGGTTAGTGTTGAATAGTGTGAATGCTTGTTTTGGGAAGAGGAATTCATTGTTTAGTATGACTTGAAATATTTGAAGATCTTATATTTTTACACATCTTAATGATCCTGAAGTTTCTAAGTCTTTGTGACCTTGGATTAAGTGAGAAATCCTAAGGTAGTTCATGGTTCCATTCCATTCCAAAGCATTTCCACATACCTCCATCTCTCCATTCCACCTATTACTTCATATATACAATAAAATCTTCCATCCACTTTACCTTCTCTATCAAATAATGAACTCAAGTCTAGTTCCCAAACCACACATGGTCCCATTGTTCATCGCATACTTCAAAAAACAAACTATCAAGGTAAAGGCTTAGTCCTTTGTTAATGAGGTATTTTGGAGCCCATCCATGTCAATATTCCTCTACACTCATATGGCCTTGGATATACACCCCAAGGTAGCATTCTTAAGATGTTAGTATTTCCTCCATTCCTCTTGAGTCCACCATTTTCCATCAAAAATTCTATCATACATCTATTACATATGCGACCAGTCCACCTCCACTATCCTACAAATTCCAAAAGCAAGTGACCACACACCTTTCACCATCCATTTTACCTCCACTTTTCCCAACTTCCATCACCCAACTCCCTTAGCCATCCCTTTATCCATAAATCCCCTAAATTTCCTAATCATGGTCAACAAATGCACACGTTGTCTAAACAAGAAGCTTCCATCCATCCCATGGTTTCAAAAATCAAACATTTTGATGCCCTTACTCATGAAGAAGAAATGTGAGGCCTACCATTTCACTCCCTTATATTGACTATTTTATTTTACTGTTGGAGACGCATTTTAGACTTATGGGACTGTTGATCCCGATTTGCAGGACTATTAGACCTTATGCTTTATGTTGATTTATTATGTTTAGCGTGATTATGATGAGACTAGACCTTGATTTGATTCACTGATGATGTTTAGACATATGATTTACATTATGATGTTATTGGGATACTATTCATTTGATTATAGTTATAGATTTATTATGTGATCTTATCTTCTGGTGGATTATTGAAATGCAAAATTAGGAATTTAATTATGATGTGATTCTTTGATGTTTATATGATCATGAGATGATGTGAGTGTATGTTTCACTTTGCTCCAGCTATGATATACATGTTGGACTAATATTTAATTTGAGTGCGTAGGTGTTTCTAACCAAGCCACAGATAATTGGAGATCATCCCACACACTTTGTGATTTCCCGTGTAAAGCCGTTCTAGTTCCAAGAGGAACCAAGATCAACTATGTGATGCATGATGAATTTTTGTAATGTTGTTGTGTGATGTTAGTCAGGTTATGTCTACCCCTTCTTATATTTGATTTTTGATTTGTGTTGTTAAGTGTAAAGTTCCTTTGAATTTTATTTTGAGTTTATAATTTTGAGACCCCTTTTTATGTGTTTTTACTCAACCTATGGTGCTCAAAATGGGTTAAAATTGACCCTGGGTTGTACCCCTAGGGTCTAGGGACCATTTGAGCTTGTATAACCTTAGGTAAACTCCCATTTGGTCACTTTAACTTCACCCTAAAGTAAAGTGACGAAAATGGAAGTTTGGGAGGGAGTGGAAGAGTGGGTCAAACACTCAACCTCTTCCTTTCCTCTTTCCTAGGTTGGGGGGGTCTTCAAGACCCTTTAATTGTGGAGGACTCAACTCCAAGCCTCTCCCACAATTGGTGAGGGTACCTTGGGGTTGTGTGGGCTTTCCTAGGAGGAGATGATTGGGGCACTTGTAGTACCCACTCCTTCTTTGGCTCCACATTCCTCTCCCACATGTGTGAGAGAGCACAAGTGGATGGGAGCAAGACTTAGTGAAATGGGTAGGTGACAAGTGTCGCCACCCCATTCCAAGAGTCTTGCAAGTGGTTGTCTAGAGGAGTGAGGAGGTGACATGTGTCACCTCCCCATTCCTCAAGGCTCATGAGAAGAGCCTATTTTAATCCCTCTTGAAGAGAGGGAGGGGGTTGTTGAATCTTTTTCAATTTTTGAATTTTAGTTGTTTTGGGGGAGAAAGTTAGAGGAAAATTTGGAGGCTCAACTTGGAGAGGGAGTTAGAGGAACTCTTCTCAACTATCTTTCATTTGGGCTTTATAAGGTAGGATTCAAGGATAATGCCTTTTCTTATGCATTTTCTTTACTTGTGTGATGCTATGTGTGAGTTTCTATTTGTGTTTTTACTTTATTATTGTGGGAAAAATGGTTATGGGAGTTGTGAGAGCATCTCCATTTGGAGAAAATGCTCAACATGTGTGGGGTGGGGGATTAGTGAACCTCCTCGGGGTCACATCCTTAGTTTTGTGGGATTTTAGCCTTGAGGGCAATATGTGAAAATGAATTTTTTGAAATGGCTTGAGAGCCAAGAGAAAGTTTTGTGAAAATTATTGTTTTAAGTGTTGGCTTGAGGCCTTGAGAAAAAAAATTGGTTTGGGAAGTTTTTGGAGTGGCACTCTTGAGTTGAGTGATGTTCACTCCCCTACCCCCATTAAACTCATCTTGGATGAGTTTTGTTATGTGCAAGCCATGGGAGTATATTGTTTTGGTGTTAGTATGCTTTGTTGTGATGTGGTGTGTGTTTTCCCTTCTGTGACGATGACCTCCTACCTCAGGGGTGACTCATGAGTGATTCTATGGTAGGGAGGAGAGCAGTTTGTTAGTGGCTTCTTTCCCTTCCTTGTGTTATTGCACAATACTTTGGAGCTATGAGATGTTGAAGAAAACAATACCTCTTTTCTTGTGTTGTTATTTTCAACTCTTGAGAGAGCATGACCAAGATAGGCCTTGTGTAATTGTTTTTTAGTTTTCAAGAGAGGAGATCTTTGCTCTCTTGAGTTGTAAGAATATATGTTTTAAACTTGAGTTGTTTTTAAACTTATTTACATTTGGAAATGAAAGTTATAGATGTTGATTTTATATGCTATGTGAATGAAAAGAAAAGAAAAAGTTTTGCAAGTAAAAATGTATGTTCAAATTATTGGTGTATTCATAAGTTTTATTTCAAGAACATGAAAATAGATAGTTTGCTATTTTATTGTTTGAAAGTTTAAATGGTAGTGATTTTACTGTTAGAAAAGGAAAAAAAAAATATAGTCATTGCTATTTTAGTTTAAAAAAAAATAATAATGAGAAAACTGTATAAGTTTTTAAATCTACTTGCCCTCATCACCTATTTGAACTTACCTTTATCCCTAAAAAAATAATAATATATATAGTTGTTGTGTTGGCTATATAATTTTATTTACCAGCATTATTATGTGGAAGTAATTTTCATTCTATATTATGCATATATACATGTTTTTCCATTTAATGTGACCCTTTGTTTTAAGGTATATATTCACACACACACACACACACACACATATATTATATACAAATATACATTCATTGCCTTGTGTATCTAATGAAAATCTGTGTATATCTGAATGGGTATATATATATATTGTTGTTTTAAATATTATAAACTATGTGAAAAAAAAAAATTAAAAGAGATTTGAGTTGAAGTTTTGTCTTAAGGTGGGGGGGTTATACCCCCGCCGACACCACTGTATCATAAGGGATTGGGTGTGGGGAGGGGGCCGAGCCCCACCCACACCCCACTGTAGTGGGTAGTGGGGTGTGGGTGGGGCTCAGCCCCCTCCCCACATCCCCCCCTTCTGTTGCCCAACAAACCACGCCCCCCATCACCTCCTCAACCACCGTAACCCCCGTCGTCGGACACCGTGCGTAGCCCCTGCTGCGTTTAAAACCTGTGGCAGCCGATTTCTCCTTGTTGACGTGATTCAGCCCTTTGGTCCACTGTGAATTAAACCTGCAATCTTATATTTATCTTTGCTAATTAAAATATATATATATATATATATTGTATATATATATATTAGCATATACTCATTGTTGTTGCTTCAAAAAAAAAACCATCTGGTTAAACTCATTGTATATATACATGTGATGCGTGTTATGACTGCATGGGAAATGTGGGCATGAGAAGAAAATCCTAAGGATCCTCATGCCTTAGAGCACAAATGCAAAAATTTAAAGCAAAGTACATTGAAAAGGCTACCTAATCCCATACTTCCAAAAGAAAAAGCCAAAAAGTAAAATGGTCTGGGTACCTAAGCAAAAGAAGCCAAATCAAAAGAAGCACTTGCATCCAAAAAATCCCAATCCTGTTCCCTCCATCCCATTCAAACAATTCCATTCCATTCAAGGTCTCAAGTTCCTTCATCCCACAAGGAAAATAAAAATCATAAAAATCCTAAGTCTATGTGGGTCCCTAATTTCCTACATCATCCATCCCCTAAACAAACATCCTCATTGCTTCCTACACCTCCTTTGACTCAAAAGCTTCAATGTTTATCTCTATGTGTGCAATCGTTGGTCATGGTTCCTTTCCATTCCACGACAGTTGTGCATACCTCCATCTCCCTATCCTATAGCCATTATCCTACATACTTCACCCCTCACCTTCCCATGGTCTATGCTTTTGGATAATCCCTCCATCCATATTTTGGGTAAACCTTTCATCCACCATAGAATCCTTCCATAAACCCTCCATCCATCCTTTTGCATAATCCACGTCCATCCATTATCCCCCATCCATCCATCCATTTTGCATAATCTTGCATTTTCATATCATAATTTGCTATACCCTATAAACATTGATGAGTATAATTACTTGACATGGTCTCGATGTGGTGACACTTGACACTTGACATGGACTATCACCTTTCATGGAATTAGACACTTGAGTCTCGTCCATCCATTTTCCCTTATCCCACCCAAAAGTCAGAAAAGTCTAAAAAAATAAAAAAAAATAGTAAAGAGAAATCCTTTCATCCAAAGGTGAAAACCACCCTTGGTGGTGCCTTGGATAAGTACCATGATGAAAACCTGGCAAATAGGCATCATGTGTAGATTGATTATCTATCATTTCCACTTGGAGGCATGTTGTCTCATCCAACTTATCTATCCCATCATATCATTTCCTACCATCCTTATTCATTACACACATATACACATACTTATCATATCGAGTCCATTCATCCTCTATCCATGAACTTAAGTAGCTTAATACAAGTGAAGTTGGATGACCTTAGTCTCTAAGTGATGGAAATGAATGCAATTGCACACACTTGGATCCTTGAATCATGAATGGTTGTACTAAGCTTTTGGTTTCGATTCCTTAATCATGTATTCCTGTTCATTTAATCTAACATGTGGGTTTACACAGAAGGTTCTGATTCCTTGAATTTTGTTTATCATTGGAATACTTCACAGGATCAATGTTTGTTGAGCATTGCACACACCACGATAATCAAAAGATGAAGTGTCTTTATCCAATTCATTGTTCTTTTCCCTTTCAAGTGTATTTCCTAGTCGGTTGATAGGACAAAGGGGATTATCCAAAGGTTCTTGGTTTGGAATTGATCTTTATCTTTGGAATGTTCAGGAACATTTGTTGAAAGGTAGCGCTAGATATTGTGACATTTTCACACATTGCCCCATTGCAAATGGGGACCCCCTTTTTTTCTCGCTTTCTAGCATAGTTTTACTTTAGGGTTTAGGTTTTCTTTTAGTTTGTAGGTTTGGTAGTATAGATTTGCCCTATTCTTGCCAAGTTCTTGCTCAAAGTCCTTATAGAAATTGAAGAAATGGGCTAAGTCTGATGTCTTGAAATCCAGAAATTGGCTAAGTCTAATATCTTCAAACCCTGAAAAACTGACTAAGTCTGAAATCTGGTGGATCCTCAAAAATCTAAAATTTGCATGTTAAATCCCATGGATTTGGGACCTGTCTCAAACATCCTAATAGTATATTACAAAATATTTAAAGATAACTAAACGTATACTTAAATGTATTTTGAAATATACGTCAGGCAAGGACCTTCAAAATCTAGCGAAAAAATTGTGAAATTCCTAAGAAAAAATCCCACGACTTTGCCAAACTTGCGACTAGAACTTGTTCTTGAACTCCCAAAATGTGTAACTTTTCTTGTTCTTGACACCCCCAAAAGTACGCCAAGAATTGTGAATGAAATAAGGAAAAATGCGCCAAAATTTGTGAATGCGCTTAAGAAATTTGTGCTTTTCTTTGTGAACAACATCATTAAATTCCTGACCAAAGTTGTGAACAAGGTAAAGAAAAGTGCGATCTAATTTGTGAAAGAGCATTTGAAAAGTGTGACTTAATTCATGAATGATCTCATGAAAAGTGTGCTAAAATCTGTGCAAGACCATCATAAATGTGCGCTAAAATTCATGAATGGGATACCAAAAGGTGCACTGAATATTGTGAAAGAACACAAGGAATGTGTGACACAACTTGTGAATGAACATCCAAAACCCCTGACTTTTTTGTGAAAGACATCATACAATGTGCACTAAGTTTGTGAATGAGTTCATGAAATCCCCACCCAAATTTGTGAACAAACACCTAAAAAGTGTGACATAATCTATGAAACCACCCAGGAAATATGTTCTTTGCAGTATGAACGACTAAATGAAAATTATGATTTTTCTTGTGAAAGGACCCATGAAAATTGTGATTTTTCTTGTGAAAGATCCCATGAGAAATGCAATATTGCAAGAAAGAACAAACATTTATGAAATCCATTTCACTCCTGACCAAGTTGGCCTATGCAAAATTGATTAAAAAACATTGTTGAAGGGTGTTGCCACAATAATGGGTTACACTTTCTGGGACATCCTGATTTTTGCTAAAATCACATATTTTTAGAAAATATAATGATTTAAGTCTTTAAAGGTTCCATTTAAAGGATTTTAATTGAAGAGGGTTTGATCAAACCCCCTTAGATAGTACCCCGCTAGTTTTAAACCATACCTATAATGGAGTCTCCTCTACGCCTATCAAGATGCTGATAAAAAACCACTTTTGATTTACCTTTTGGGGAATCAAATGAATTCATTTAAAATTTATGTTTTGTAAGTATGTAGTCCTTATTATAAGCTTCCCAAAAAGTATAATTTTAAATATATTTAATTTGATTATTATATTTATTTTTTTATTTCTTATGAATGTAGGTTTTTCACCGAACATCAAGTTCTTTGTTCTACACATGGAAAATTAGTAAATTAGTGAAAAAAAAATTCTTAAAAATATCTATGCCCTAGGTATTGATGTCTTTGTTTCAAAAAAAAAAAATTGAATTTTGATACATACAGAAAAAATTATGTTTTACAAAATACGCTTATGTCTAAATTATAATTGGTTTGACATCAAACTTAATTAAAAAAAAAAATCAACAAAACATTATAAAACCAAATGCATGACCTATATATTGGTGTTACCAATCTAAATTCAAAAGAATCAAAATTTTATCCTTTGTATAAAAAAAAGTTATGTGCTACAGAATACACATCACTTTAAAAAAATGTTGTTTACTATTAAAAACTAGTTATCAAAGGAGATGCAAAAACAATTTACAATTTAACTCCAATTTTTTTTAAAAAAATATATTTCGAATCTACAAATAAAATCTCACAAATCACTAGTTCACATCATCTTGAAATTCCTAACAGTTTAACAGATATAAGTGTCAGAAAGTAAAGATTAAGTTCAAAATATTGATTTCAATGTCAAGTTTGGCTAAAAAGTGTAACCCATTATTGTGGCATGACCCTAAAATTATAAGTGAGGTCATCCTATAGGAGGAATTCACCAAAGGAATGTGTATTTATGAGTTTTTCAAATCACATTTTTTTTTTTCACTAAAATGCAAGTTATCTATTAAAATAAAATAACACTTCACAATAAAATAATGGGTGGTTAAAAGGCACACCCTGAGAATCACATGGGCTAAGCCCAGAAAGATCTAGAACAAAGTATTGTTGATGATGATTGTTAGTCATAACAACATGCATAAAAAATTTGCACAACAAACCTTTATTGTCTTGTAAAGTACGATCAGCTTAGGATAAGTTGATGACTCCAAGTCTTCGTTGATCATGTCATGAATGTCTGACGTTACTCAGAGGTTGATGTGACACGTTGTATTCCATTTCAAGGGGTCTTACATTTGTCTAGGTGATTAGTATTGCACTATATCCTGTAAATTCACTCCACAGAGAGGTCAATTCTACTCTATTTTCAAAGATTGCTGAGATATTTGTAAGTTTGATCAATTCTTCTGATCATTGATCATTATGAACTTGCTCTTTCTTCTACACTGCAAATCTATTTAAATGATGTGTCTATAAGTGGATATTTATATGTATTTCAAGGATATTTATCTAAATTTGCATGATATTTATCAATTTGACATGTTTTTATTCCAAATATGCTCTGTATTTTCAATTGCCTAAGGGATATCTGCATATTTCATGTTTATTTGCTTTTGATTGTCTATTATTTGCAATTATGGAGATGATCTGTAATGAAATTGAAAGAAATTTAAAAGAATACTTCTACTTTAGTGAACCTTTAGTTATTGAATCACATACATACAAGATACATTCATGGAGAGAAGAAATCAAACCATAGGTCACAGGACATTCCACAACTAGATATGGTTGATGTTAACTTCAAACGAACTAGGAATGAAAACAATACATGCAAGTTGAAAAGCACTCCAAGGGACATAGCTAATCAATGCATATATCTAGATTTCAATCATAGATTACTAAAGATTTATGATGATTTGTAATCAAAATGGCTTCTCTTTCATTAAGTATGCATAACATGTACATTTACAACAACTTTGAAATGAGTCCTAAACTTTTTAGCAATCAAATTTCAATTAAGTTTCGAATGTCTAAAAGATTGCACCCCTGCACCTTTTATAGAATAAGGTGAGGAGGTAGTTACAATTGACCAATGGTCAAGATTTATTAATTAATATCAACGGTTGACAATTACCCTATGACTTAGTCAACTTTTCCTCATGGCACAGGTTGCTAGCTGGCAACCATCTATATGACTCATTATTTATGAGTACCTTATGCATATGTTCACTTAGTGATGCATCTTCATTCATTCCTCAGGTTCTTCTTCTTCATCATTCTCCTCATCTTCATCACTTTCTTCATCACTATCACTTTGATATACATCCTCTTGTATGTGGACCTTTACTGCTGTCCTGACATGTTCATATGCTTGTACTATTTTATCAACCTCTCCCCGGTCTTGGAATTTGGTTTTTTCTATTGCATGTTTATGAGACTGGAACTTAGTCTTGAGAGATTCCAACTTACCTTTCCTATTGTTTAAAGACTCAGTGTATGTTTCTACTTTAACTTTTATCCTCATAATTTTATTCATTACTTCTTCTATCAGGTGGGTGAGAGGGTCATCTGCGACTGACTTAAAATTATCATGCAGAGCCTTAATAGCAAATTCTGCATCCTGATTCTCAATTTTGCCATCTATTTTACTCTCCAAGGCCTCAAGGATTTCTACTTCATACACCATCATGCTATGCAATTTTACACTAATATCACTGAGTTTACCACTGCACTTCTTCAAGATATCACATTCAAACCTAATATCTTCATACCATATGCTTGTCAGCAGAGCAGTATTATTATCCAACACTTTATTACTTATCAAAATTTGTGGATCAATTCTCTTCATTTCACTTAGAGCAGTCAGGTCCTTTTCCAATTGGAATGACCTTTTTGCTATATCATTTTGCATTTTATCTACCTTTCTCTTTAGATTGCTCAAAGAATTCCATCTCTGTAGGGAGGTTCTCAATACATCTTTAGCTCCAGTGAGAGCTGACAACATCCACTTTTCCATCTCCATTGCCTCATGTTACATTAGGTCCAACTTGGTCACTTCTTCTTGTGATATGACAGTCAATGGGACTGCAGGATCAACTGGTGTTTTATCAGGGTTAATTAACCCTTTTATGAAAGAATGTAGTTACACAATGTGCTCCTTATGCATTTTATTTTTCTCTTTCTCCTTCTTCACCCTTTTGGTTAAAGAATCAATAATATCCTTCCCTTCTTGACCTTCCTGATCTTCATTGGCAAAACCCGAATCAATAGTTGTGATTTGGAATTCCTCTAAGCTAATTTTGCCCTTTTCCTTTTCAACTGTGGGAAGTGCTACTTGTGCAGTCCTTTTGATTGTAGCATGATCTCTTTTTATGGCTGATGTTAATTTGTCCTTCCTCCTTGGCTTCATCATCTTCTCGGTGAACAAGGTAGAAACATCAAATTCTTGAATTTCTAACCCTTGTTCCATGCCTATTTCCTTTTCTAGCCACTGAGGAACATCATCTCCGGATCCTTGGTGGCCTTTGTCAATATCATGTATGCCCTATTCTCTAGTGTCTGCTTCTATTCTTGGTGGAGAAGGCACCTTCTTGATTTCTTCCTCATGTATTTCCTCATGAGGGGAATCTTGTTGAATTTTTCCTGCTGAGGGGTTTCCTTTACAAAGCAGGATCCTGTGGAATTTCCACATTCTGATCCTATGCTTGATCATGTACTCCCTCCTTTGGATTTTCATCTTCTTTATTATTTTTCTCATCAAGTGGCATATTGACATCCTTGGATGTCTGTGTATTGTGCCCTTGAGGATCACCCTGATCAAGGGTCATTTATTGTACTCCACCCAATGTACGGATGTCTTGTGGCTTAGGGTCCTTCTGACCTGATTTATCTTCTGTTCTTGCGACTTCTCCCAGATCTCCATGGGTTTGAGCAACACTAGCATTTGATATGTCCTGATCACCCCCAGTCTTCTATTGAACTTCTAATACTTTTGGTTTCGTAGGTGTCTCATGTTGTTGCTGACCCATATTAGGAGCAGTGCTATCTTTTTCTGCATGCTCTACCACTTTAGTCTTCTTTGGTTCCTCGGGTGCACCTGCTTTATCCTTAGGGCTTACATCACCCATATATGTTAAATCTATGGTTGCAGGACTAGTCACTTGCTCAACCAAATTATCAAGCCCTATCTGTTGGGCTGCCCTCTCTGGGCAACCTTGTTTCATCTCTTCTGTTTGCTTTACCTCCTCCAACACCACCATATGTGCTAATGGAGTTCCATGAGGAGTCATGCAGGTGTTGGAAACTAGAGTCTCCATTTGTTGAGAAGCCACACTCTGAACTACCTCATCATCAGATATGTCCACTGTATCCTACAAAGAGAAAGGAACACCCTGACTTGCTTTAAACACTTCTCTCATTTGTTCCTCTGCTTTCTCAGCTTTGAATTTAATTATGGTGGGAAGAGGAACATCATGTTACAATTCCTTTATGAAAGCTTCACTACCGGCTCCTCTCAATATGATGGGATTAGCCCAGATATCCCCCCTCATGGATGTTCTTTGCTTCTTGGGTGGTGACATTAGCGGCATCACCCTCCTCTTCTTGCTGGCTACCTACAAGTCATCACCTCTAGGTT
The DNA here is from genome assembly GCA_027924645.1 of Cunninghamia lanceolata. Lineage (NCBI taxonomy): Eukaryota > Viridiplantae > Streptophyta > Pinopsida > Cupressales > Cupressaceae > Cunninghamia > Cunninghamia lanceolata. The sequence continues at coordinate 2,022,180 of BSBN01000810.1, read as the reverse complement.
CTTTATTTATGTGCTCTTCTTCCAAAGGGATGCCTCCTTCCACTTCCTTGCCTTCTACCTGCACCTCTATAGTTTCAACGATGGACTTCAAAATTCTTTTGGTTTTTGGTTTTTCAATAAGAGGCTATGTAGATGACGCGGATGCTTGAGTTGATGTAGATGCACCTGCAGCTAACGTGCCAATCCTTTCTATTATCACCCCCTTTGGTTCATCTTCACCTTTCTTACCCTTAGAGGGGCCTTTCCATTTGTTTTTCTATATGCAACCTTTCCCCATTGGACTTTCTCTTCTCAGTGAGGAAATCATCATATTCCTCCTCAGATACCTCCTGCCTTTTCTTCTTGTTATCAACTGTAAGGGCAACACCCCTTTTCTTCAATCTAGATATTTCTTCATCTACCTAGGCCTGGGTTAGCTGCATCACCCCACTTGTCATCTGATCTAAGGATATATCCTCCTGCTGTGTAAGATCTGGGGCTGATATGGTGTAATTATACACCTTTTTGTCCTCATATTCATTGGACATGATTTTCCCATCATCCTTACGCAGTTGTACTGGCACCAGGATGCAGTCAAAGGTTTTAATTTGATTCAAGGTGAGTCTTTGGTATTTCCTTCTTCTCACCTCAGCTTCATCATCACAATCAGTCTAGAAGTCTTCTAGATGCTTTTGATGTATCAGTTTTCCTAGTATCTTCTGCATCCTACCATAAGGATCATATGATCTAGCTAGGGGAAATGGTTGTAAATACATCAATTTTAGCCCCCCGATGACATACTTTATGCTCTCAGAATCTGAGCACATGTACCATCCCATGGATACTGGAAATAAAATTGGAGGTATCTTCTTCTGTGCCTTGTAGGCTTCAACTATCATGGATACCTGCCTAACAAATTCCATCAAGACAAACCCATCAGTAGTGTATCATGGCAACATAAGAGGCTGTCCCTCAAATCCCTCTATCCTAATATATGAGAAAGTGGCAAACTAGATAAACCAGGCTCCATGCTGATAAATAAATTCTTGAGCTTCCATGCTCAGCCTTTTAGTCCTATCCTCCTCCATAGTTCTGACTAGATGCATGGAGAATGCATCATTTACTAGTTAGTAGTCTAGGAGGTAATCCTTCCTTTGTAATTGGGGATAATGATCCCATATGTGTGTATCATCAGCATCACCACCAGCCTTACCCACTGTCTTCAAAGCATCAAAAGTTCCTTTATATGCACATGAGTATATCACATATGAGGTCATGTAAAATAAGCATGTTTGTCCTCCTAAGTTCCTCATTCCCTCATCCAATGCGTCACTAATGATCTTAGCCCATAATGGCCTGTTGTCTGCATATAAGACCATCTAGATGATCCCAAACATCCAGTTCTCAAAATTTCCAGCATGAGGTTTACCAATCATCCTTATCAGTAGGGCAATCATATATTGGTACTCATCATCAAAATCAAACTTATACAGAAGCATGGGTAGCTTGGCTGAGGTGGCATATGTGCTGCTCTTTGATCTCCATTGGTAGATCCTCTTCCTTGTATTTTTCTTATTATTATTATATTCTGTTTCCAACTTGCGCAGGTCCACACTCACTACCTTCTTCCTAACTGGCAGATTGAAAGTGGCGGTAATGCCCTTGACTGAGAAGTCTACATATATCCTCCCATGTTTCTCCACCTGTCTGGTTTTAGGGTTATAATTTCTTGCACATTCTACTACCAGCTCCGGGGCATCCATAGCATATAGAAAACTAGCTGCATACCACATACTTGAGACATATACCCCATCCATAATGGGATTGTCCTTATCATGATCCAATCTTGTTGACCATACTGCCAGGTCTATATCTCCTTGGTGTGTATCACCAATAACTCTGTACTTGAACTGTACCCCCTCAGGTTGGACAAACATGGTCTTGAGGAACTCCACCTCAGACCTATTCCTTCTGAGATCTACCATGGATTCCTGCAATAAACATGATATTTTTTACCCTACAGTGTCCACATGCATTTCTACAACATCATGTACTTCTATATCATGTGTACTCTGTATACTATTTCTCACTTCATCATTATATGTATTATCACAAAGCCAAACCACAGGTAAAAACAAATACTCTACCTAGACATACAGAAAATGACAACAAGATGGTTTATAGTTACTTACTTGACAGTGCTTTCTTCTTTTGGATTAGATGACTGATTACAGAGAAGGGCTATAGACACTCAAGATCACCCGTTCTGTTATGTTGAAGGATCCAATCCGTTGACAAGTAGTTGTTTGAGGGTTTGACTTCAGAGCTCTATAATTTCTTAATTTATTGCAAGGTAAATGAAAATAACCTTCAAATTTTACCTTTAAAGCAGATCAATATGACAAATTAGGGTAAAAATGCGTTGTCTTGATCAAATCCGTTGATCACCTGCAGCGAATCCATAGATGCTGCCAAGTGTTCAATTTGCATTTGTAATCGGCGGGAATTCATCTACCGCATTTAATTGCATTTAATGTCAAAAAAAAGGGGTGATCTTCAAAAGATCAGGGGATTTTCAAAATATTGCCCCCCCACCTTTGAGTGGCAAAACTGAATGCAAAGGATTGGGTGATATGGTCAATGTTTGACCATGTGTATATTAGGTCACAAAACTAAGATCGGGGGCTATTCAAAAATATGACCCCGCAGATAAAATGACCCCCTTCGGAAAAAGATTAGGGTGACATCACTATGTCAGTGACATTGTTTAATTACTATGTTTTAATTACGTCATCGTCATTTTAAAGAATATGATGAATATCAGATATATACCTCCCCGCGGGTAGAATGGAACAATGATGTCATCATCAGCATGATTTCCTTTATTCATTGGACTTGGATGATGTCATTGTCATATTGACATAGGGTTATTTTTGTGAAGAGGATGATATTCATAAGATGAATGATATTAAAAATATGACCCCCCGTGAGATAATTGAAGTCATTTGACATGTAGATATTGGCTCTTACTTAAAGTTGACGTCCGCACTTCGTGGACCGGGCGATTATCAGGTGATAATCCTATATCGGGGTGATCTTATCTAAGATGACTGATGTTTGAAATATGACCCCCCCATGCGTGGTATATTAGGTTTGACCAAACTTTGACTCAACATAACTCTCTTCCCTTAGACAATTTTAGGTTGATCTAAAAGGCATACCCGCTTGGAATTTTTTGTACTTTCCAAGCATGAGGTTAATAATGTGAACTACTAACTTTGACAACTAACTTCATCATTTGACAAATCCACCGTCTTACAAAGTTACATGGATGAATGATTTTACCAAACTGCCCAAAGCAAAAAACAAACAAGCCAAAGCAGCAAGAAAAGTTGGGTCCTTATTTTGTCAAGGCAAAATGGGGCGTGTTTTGTAACCACACAACTTTCCACCAAAGAACATAACCAAATTCCAATGATTCAAGTGATGTGATCACATTCTAACATAGCATTTTAACTCTTTCTAAGTATAAGTATTATAATCTTTCTAAATGATAAGGTTTTCATCAAGGCAACAATGCTAGCAAAGGATCAAGTGTGTGCAGATGATTAATTATCCTCATCTTGAAAGTAAGTTAAAAACATGAGTAACTGATGTTTAGCTACATAGTTTGGTAGCATCCCTCATAGCCAACCTGAATAGAGCCTTGCTGCCAACAGGCGTCTATAGCCCCAGCAAGGTTATCTATACAATCCCCCTAAGTAGAGCCCCACTGCCAGCAGGCATCTATAGCCCCGGTAGAGTTACTTAGATGGCCTAATTTTATTCCTTTTGGATTTTCAATATTTATTCTTTATGTTCATATGATGTCATCATGTAAGCTTAATATGCAAGGCATGATCACTTGTTGATTTAGGTTGGAGATTGCATTGGTAGCAAGGGAGTCCCTTTAGATTTTTCACTTAACACCTATACTTATGTGTTCCACAAACCCAAGGCTGTTAGATGAGTCATTGTGAAAAATTACTTCGTTAAGAAAAGGCACCCTGATGAAAAGGATATCACAGACCTGATCACCGATACTCCTCAAAATGAATTGTAACCTATGCAGGATTTTGTTCTCACCACTAGAATCTTAGCAATTTGGTCATTTTCTTAGGGTGATGAGTTGCATCATCTTGACTAACCAAAACAAAACTCAATAGGAAAACAAACAAACAAAACAAAACTATACAAACAACTCTACAATATGCACATATGATACATTTGACCTACATGACACTGTTTCAGGCTTAAAAATAATGCTTGAGGAACTGTTCATTAATTGGTAATGGGACATCCTCACCGGATAAAGTCTTAAGCGTGTAGGTACTGTCTCCTAAAATCTTTGAAACTTGAAAAGGACCTATCCAAAGTTTATCAAATTTACCATGATCTCCTTTCCTTTCATGTGCTTTATCCCACATAAGGACTAAATCTGAAATTCTAAAAGCCTTAACTCTGGCTCTTTTGTCAAACCATCTTTTGACCACTGCTTGATGTTTAGCAAATTGATCAATTGCTCTATTCCTTTTTTCTTCTAGATGCATTAACTGAAGTAACCTGACTTCTTGTTTGTTATCTATGCCTAGATACTCTTGTGCGAATTGCAATGTGGGGATTTTTAGGTTAACAGGGAGGATGGGATCCACCCCATATACTAAGTGAAAAAGGAGAATTTCTTAATGCAGCCTTCATCCTGGTTCTATCTACCCACAGTGCATACTTTAATAGGGTGTTCCACTCCCTTGGGTTCTTTTCTATCAATTTATTTATGATGTTCAATAAATTCTTGTTTGTAGATTCTACTAATCCATTCCCTTGAGGATAGTAATTTGAAGAAAACTCCAAAATAATTCCATGGTCAAAATCCCAACTTGATAATCTTATTGATGCAAAGGGAGATCCATTGTCAGACACTAAAGCATAAGGAACTCCATACCTGGTTACTATGTTGCTTTCCAAGAACTTGATCACATCCTCAGCATTGTATGTCTTACTACTAACAACTTCAGTCCACCTAGTACAATAATTAGTAGCAGTCAACACATACCTGTGGCTTGAAGATGATGGAGGGTTGATAGGTCCTATGAAATCCATCCCCCATTGAGCAAATGGGTGCATCTCCATCACTGGTTGCAAGGGTTGAGTAGCATACTTTTCTCTATTTGCAGCAACCTGACACATATGACAACATTTGATGTGTTCAGTAGTATCTTTAAAAATAGTGGTCCACTAATACCCTGCTCTGAGGATAGCATGAGTGGTAGCTAAGTATGATCCATGTGTGGTTCCAAACTTGTCATGCAATTCTGTTAACACTTTGTCTGCTTATTACCTTTCTAGACATCTAAGGTATATTCTCTCATAGTTCTTATTGAAAAGAACTCCTCCTTTTATCATGTATTTTTGGGATCTTATCTTCAAGGCTCTCCTCTCTGAGGCCTGTAACCTTGAAGGGCATCTTCCAGTAATCAAGATATGCCTGATGTCTAAATACCATTCTCCAATTTCCTTTGTATTTATGGCATATTGTTGGCTCATGATGTTAGGATCAATTTCAGATATCATTTGACTTAATGCTTGCCCTCTCACTAATTTCATGGGTGTTATGTCCATATCATACTCTTGGAGAATAGTTACCATTTGGCTCTCTTTTCACCTGGTTCACTTTGCATTAAAAGAATCTTTACTGCTGCATCTGGTACTACAACGATCACTTTGCTTCTCAAGATGTAATGTCTAAAATTCTTGACTACTCAGACTAGAGTAAGTGCTTGTCTTTCAACATCCATGTATCTAAGTTCTACATCCCTGAAAGGACAACTCATGAAGGCTATAGGCTTTTCTTCTTTAGCCTCATTCCTTTGTGTTAGTACTACTACAGATGTATGCTCTGAAGCAAATGAGTATATGTAAAAATCTTTGGTATAATCTGGACTAATTAGAATAGGAACATTAGATATGGCTTTCTTGATATCTTCAAAAACTGCTCTAGCTTCAGGTGTCCACTCAATTTTGGCATCCTTCTTGAGAATTGCATTTAATGGTCTGACAATCTCTACAAAACTAGTAATGAATTTTCTAATGAAATTGATCTTACCAAAATAAGATTTGAGCTCCTTATTACTCCCAGGGAGTTGTATCTTCATGATCGATTCTACTCTTGTAGGGTCAATGATGATCCCATTCTCTGTTATCAGGTGACCTAATAACTTCCCTGTGGTTACCCCAAATATGCATTTCTTAGGGTTTAGGGATATTCCATATTGTTCGCATTTCTTTAGTACTTTTTTGAGGTCTTCTACATGATTCCCTCTCTCTTTAGAGAAAACTGTCAAGTCATCCATGTATATGATGATGCATTTACCAATTAATCCCCTGAAGGCTATATCCATTGCTCACTGAAAGGTGGCTCTAGCATTTATCAATCCAAAGGGCATGCACCTGTAGGCAAATATTCCCCACTTAGTGGTGAATGGAGTCTTCAATCTATCTATCTTGTCTACCATCACTTGGTTGTAACCTGAAAAACCATCCAAAAATGACATCATCTTAGCACCATTTACAATCTGCAAGACCTCATCCAAGGAAGGCAAAGGATAATTATCCTTTTCAGAAGCTCTATTTAAATTTTTGAAGTCTACACACAACCTAATGTCACCATTCTTCTTCCTTACTGGGACCAAGTTAGCCACCCATGTGGAATGTCTCACAGGAAATATGATTCTGGCATTAAGCAATTTCTTCACTTCTTCAAAAATGATGGGCTCCAGCAAAGCATTAACAGGTCTCTATTTTTGTCTAAAAGGCTTGACATCTGGCTTTAATGGTATAGTATGAGTGATGATTGAAGTGTCATAAGTTTTCAACTCATCATATGTCGAGGCAATAACATGAATATAATCTTTAAGTGCTTGGGTTATCCCCACCATTTCTTCCTCTGTACACACCTTTCCAATCAGGACATTCCTTTTCTCTACGTCATGTCCTATGTTAACTAGTGAATATTCTCCTCCATCTTCTTTAAGGAGATCTTTCTATTTCAACATGTTATCTAAATCAAATGCTCTTTCCAATTCTATCATTCCTTTAGGAATTTTGTTACTAGGCAACTCTATGATCTCTTCTTCTTCCCGGGTATGATCTTCCACATTTCTTTCATCTATGATCTGTGTATCAAGCACATCTCTATTGGATATGAAGTCTAAAATGTGTTGGTCATCATCAAACACTTGAAGGTTAACTACATTGTCTAGTACAGAGGGTACTGACCCTAATTCAACTAAAAATCTCTTCAAACCAGATATGGATAATAGTTCTAGAGTACTTGCGGCTTGGGCCAAGGCATCTACCCTATGATTTTGTTCTCTAAGTACATGGGTGATGTTAAATGCATCAAAATCTTCTATCAGATCCCATACCCTATGTCTGTAATTAGACAACTTCTTGTAATTACAAGAATATATGCCCCTTACTTGTCTTACTACCAATTCTGAGTCTCCATAGACATGCAAAGTCTTTACTTTCTTTCTGAGTGTAAACAATATCCCATGGATCAGAGCTTCATACTCTGTCACATTATTTGTGCATGGGAATTTTAATCTATATGCTGCTAAGTAGGATTTACTAGCTGGATCAGTAAGATCTATTCCTACTCCAGCCCCTTGTTTTGATTTAGATCCATCAAACTTGAGGATCCATGGCTTATCTTCAGTTAAAGGTTTGTCTAGGCCTTCTCTTTTCTTTTTAGCTCTAGCAGCTGTGCCACTTGATATCCATCTTAATTTTAATGTTTCAATCTTCTCAAACTTCACCTTATCTAGCTGATGTGAAGCTAAAATTCCTTTTTCTTCTTTGTCATCAAAAGGAGGATCCTTTGAACAAGGCAAAATCTGCTTTTCCAAAATATGCAAACATAATGAGCAAGTAGTTTCTGAATGTGGTTCTTCATGTAACCTGTACCATCCCTCAATTAAAACATCTTGTGGGGATCTTTGCTGCTATATCATCTTCTGGATTTGTTTTGATAAAAATTCTCAAACTTGGACAAATTACTGTCTCCATCTTCATTAGATATTTCATAATCTGACTCAACCAAGCAATCAGTTCCTGGGGTGATATTCTTCTTACTTTTAGAATTACCCTCGCTACACACCAATAGCTCTTCTATCATCTGGATAGGACTTTCATCATGATATGTGCTTTCTTCTGTTCCTACAAATGATAGACAAAAATTAGTATCACTATCACTATCTATAGAACTTACCCCGGATGATGATGATCTCTCACTACATGCCTGTTCCAATTTCATCATGTCTAAGCAAGCATCACAGGTCTTTTCAGAATGTGCCTCATCATGTAACCTGTACCATCCTGCAATTAGAACATCTTCAACAGACACTTTTAACAATTGGCGACGTTGCACCTCTTTGGACAAGTGTAGTTCAAAGTTCTTGAAGTGATCTACTTCTATCTCATTTTCAGAACTACAATCAGACTCTAAAATTATTCTATCATCCTGAAGATTGTCATTATGAACATGAACATCATACATGAGGATCTCCTCTATCTTGACGGTCTGGGGTCTGATGGAATAGGCTCTAGGTTAAACATCTACATACATGATCTCATTAGTTTTATTATACTCAGTGATCATATGTTTCATGCGAGGCTTAGCATCTATCCTTATTTGATTAGGTATTCCTTTCCAAGGTAACCACATGTAACTAAAATTAGTAGACATGTATCCATTGAGTGTTTTTGACCAATCTCTACTAAGCAACATCCCATAGGTATCTGGTATATCTACTACTTGAATATCAATGTAGTATTGGATTCTTGGATCTGATGCTAACTGCATATGGATGTGAGTCAATTCTCCTACGACACTCACCTCTGTTTTATCTAACTATGTTACTTGCTTCACTGACTTGGCAGGATGCAACCCTAAGGCGTTACATATGGACAGAGGCATTACATTAGTAGATGCACCTGAATTTACTAAGCAATTATGCAAATTCTTACTAAACATCCTTATGGTAAGGAGAAAAGGAGGTGACTCAATTTTATCTCTGTAAAGAGTCATGTGTGAAGTCTCTACAGCTTGAACAGTGGCTAGAGTTTTGTGTTTAACATTAATATCATTAATGGTATGATCTTTATTCCCAGCCTGACTCGAGGTATGATTATCCTCTTTTGGAGCAAGTGCATCTAAGGATTTCATGAAATCTTTTTTAATAGCTAGGGTTTTGAGTAGTTCTGACAATGACAGGTTGATCTTGATCTTTTTCATTTCATCTGCTAAGTATGTGACCAATTTATCAGACTCAGGGGGAAGATTACCAGCTTTTGGTACTGTATTTTGTGGTGCTAAGTACTGAGCATTAACTTTAGGAAATCTAGGGTTATTGCTTGCCTTAGGATTGAGAGGAGTGTTGAAATTATTTGGAGGCAAGGATGTAGTCAAAGGACTAGCAGGTCAGTTGGAGTTATTCCTTAGGTTGTAATTATGTCTACCCTGATATTGCTGTTGATAAGCATGCACCTCTTCATGTTCAACTGATGGCTCATTTTCATCTTCAAATGGAAAAACATAATTGGTTTCAAAAGCCATAGCTGACTCTTCACATGCTAAAGTGTAATTCTCATGAGGTGACATTGTCTACTGATGAGGATGATTGATGAAACTTTCTAATACAAGAGCAGAATCATATCCACAGGGGACAATTTCATTTCCTTCAACACAAGGTGGATTACCTACAGTATTAGATACTTCAGTTTGGAATATACTAGCGGCTATCCTAAACTAAGGACAATCTAGCTCTGCATGAGCATTGGTATTATGTATCCTACACCAGTTTGTAAGAGCTGCCTCTGCCAGGTTCACTCTAGTGGTCTGCTTAGGTTCACTAGGAGGCTGATTATCTAGGGGTGATGGCAGAGAACCATTGTTTGGCTTAGTGTTCCACACTCTAGGTTGTCTAAGAGGATTATTGTTACCATTGTTGTTATTGTATCCCCTATCAGGGTAACCAGATCTATCATTGGCATATCCTCTATTCTGATTTGGTTGAGAATAGAAATTTTGACTCCTCAAATGAGTGATCTCAATAGTGAGTTTCCTCAGTTGTGTTGATATCTCTTTAATTTCTTCCTTTTCTTCCTAAACTTTGGCTACTACGCTCTCTATTTGGGTTTTAAATAAGGAAGAGCCATTGTTATTGTTATTAAACTGTTCCACAACCTGAGGTACCTATGTATGTCCTAGATATTGTAACATTTGACCATTTCCATTTGGAGGTGGCATGATACTGAGTGGAGGTATCTGTAAAGGACTTGGCATCATAGCTGGAGGTATCATGGTTCCATTGGTCTGTTGTTGAGTAGGATATGTAGGATAAACAAGGAGTGTAGGAAATGCATTATTAGGTTTAGAGTAGGGATCAACTATTGACTGACTTTGAAAGCTTCTTCAAAAGCTCTGGCCAAAGTTGTGACACCAAGATGTGTTCTCCTGATAAACATAGAAGTCAAGGGATCTAATGCTGAGTAGTATATACTCCTAGCAGCTTCATCTGTTATAGTATAGGGAGCAACTAGCTTTGAGAGCATCTTTTGGAATCTTGCATTGAAATTGGCAATAAGTTCTCTCTCAAATCTCTTGATTGTGGCAAACATATGATAATTCATTGAAGGATCTATAGGTATTTTGAATCTATCCTTAAAGGCTTTCTCCAAGGTAGCCCATGAACCGACTGAACCTTGACCAAGGCTGATATACCAATTATATGCCTCTTCCCCTAAAGAAAATGGAAATAACCTGCATACCACATCCTGATGTTCAATTCTTGCTCTACAACAAGCTTCCTTGAATGTTCTAATGCGATCATCAGCATCCTAATATGGATAATATTTAGGACAAATTTTATTAGGATTTTTAGGTAAAGGATGATATGCAGTGAAAGTCAGAGGTGACTCTACAGTAAAGAATGACATTGTAACTGGTCGAGGTTGGATTGGGGGCATGACAGGTGGTCCTGTAGGTATTTTCAACCCAATAGGAGTTATCAGAGTGTGTTCTGGTGAAGCTCCTGATGCACTAGAACTAGGAGAATGATGAATATCTACTGTTCTATGTCTGAATCCATGGACAGGCAATTCTTCAAAGAGTCCATTGGATCTAGACCTGGTATTTGGCCTAAGAGCCAGGATTTCTTGAATTTAAAGAAAATTTGGCCTGTTTACTATAAAGATTAGCTAAAATACTCAAGCAAAGGATGTATCTATGATTAGAATCTGAAACTAACTGGATATTTATGCAATATTTGCAGAAATGATGCAAATATGAGGTAATGTGAGACTTTTGGACACAAGCAATAGGATATCAGGTATCTTGAGCAAATTACTTCAAAGCTCTAGGAAAAAGACTTGAAACAGAACTTATCCTTCAAATATCGTAGTGATCGACCACAAAGCTTGAAATATTTATGCTTAACTTTGAAAACTTTGTGATGGACAAGCATAAATGGACTCAAAATAGTAAATCTTTGCACATGACTTGAAATCCAAAGTTGTGTGAGTATTACCTTTCCTTCTGTGTCACCGAATCAGTAAAATCTACTGATTAAGGCCCTCCTTCTAGCGCCAATTTATGTTGATGATGATTCTTAGTCATAACAAAATGCATAAAAAAATTGCACAACAAACCTTTATTATCTTAGGATAAGTTGATGACTCCAAGTCTCTGTGGATCAGGTCATGAATGTCTGACATTATTCAAAGGTTGGACGATCAGCTTAGGATAAGTTGATGACTCCAAGTCTCTGTTGATCAGGTCATGAATGTTTGACGTTACTCAAAGGTTGATGTGACACACTATTTTCCATTTCAAGGGGTCTTACATTTGTCTAGGTGATCAGTATTGCACTGTATCCTGTAAATTCACTCCACAGAGAGGTCAATTCTACTCTATTTTAAAAGATTACTAAGATATTTGTAAATTTGATCAATTCTTCTGATCATTGATCATTATGAACTTGCTCTTTCTTCTACACTACAAATATATTTAAATGATGTGTCTATAAGTGGATATTTATATGTATTTCATGGATATTTATCTGAATTTGCATGATATTTATCAATTTGACATGCTTTTATTCCAAATATGCTCTATATTTTCAATTGCCTACAAGATATCTACATATTTCATGTTTTATTTGCTTTCGATTGTCTATTATTTGCAATTATGGAGATGATCTATAATGAAATTGAAAGAAATTTAAAAGAATACTTCTACTTTAGTGAACCTTTAGTTATTGAATCACATACATACAAGAAACATTCATGGAGAGAAGAAATCAAACCATAGGTCACTAGGACATTCCACAGCTAGATATGGTTGATGCTAACTTCAAAGAAACTAGGAATGAAAATAATACATGCAAGTTGAAAAGCACTCCAAGGGACGTAGCTAATCAATGCATATATCCAGATTTCAATCATAGATTATTGAAGATTTATGATGATTTGTAATCAAAATGGCTTCTCTTTCATTAAGTATGCATAACATGTACATTTACAACAACTTTGAAATGAGTCCTGAACTTTTCAGCAATCAAATTTCAATTAAGTTTCGAATGTCTAAAAGATTGTACCCCTGCACCTTTTATAGAATAAGGTAAGAAGGCAATTACAATTGACCAACGGTCAAGATTTATCAATTAAGATCAATGGTTGACAATTACCCTATGACTTAGTCAACTTTTCCTTGTGCCATAGGTTGCCAGCTGGCAACCATCTATATGACTCATTATTTATGAGTACCTTATGCATATGTTCACTTAGTGATGCATCTTCATTCATTCCTCAAGTTCTTCTTCTTCATCATTCTCCTCATCTTCATCACTTTCTTCATCACTATCACTTTGATATACATCCTCTTGTATGTGGACCTTTACTGCTGTCCTGACATGTTCATATGCTTGTATTATTTTATCAACCTCTCCCCCGTCTTGGATTCTAGCTTTTGCTATTACATGTTTATGAGACTGGAACTTAGCCTTGAGAGCTTCCAGCTTACCCTTCCTATTGTTTAAAGACTCATTGTATGTTTCTACTTTAACTTTTATCCTCATAATTTTATTCATTACTTCTTCTATCAAGTGGGTGAGAGGGTCATCTGCTACTGACTTAAAATTATCATGCAGAGCCTTAATAGCAAAGTTTGCATCCTGATTCTCAATTTTGCCCTCTATTTTACCCTCTAAGGCCTCAAGCATTTCTGCTTCATATGCCATCATGTTGTGCAATTTTACACTAATATCACTGAGTTTTCCGTTGCACTTCTTCAAGATATCACATTCAAACCTAATATCTTCATACCATATGCTTGTCAGTAGGGCAGTATTATTATCCAACACTTTATTACTTATCAAAATTTGTGGATCAATTCTTTTCATTTCACTTAGAGCAGTCAGGTCCTTTTCCAATTGGAATGACTTTTTTCCTATATCATTTTACATTTTATCTACCTTTCTCTTTAGACTGCTCAAAGAATTCCATCTCTGTAGGGAGGTTCTCAATACATCTTTAGCTCCAGTGAGAGCTAACAACATCCACTTTTCCATCACCATTGCCTTATATTTCATTAGGTCCAACTTGGTGACTTCTTATTGTGATATGACAGTCAATGGGACTGCAGGATCAACTGGTGTTTTATTAGGGTTAATTAACCCTTTTTAAATGAAAGAATGTAGTTGAGCAATGTGCTCCTTATGCATTTTATTTTTCTCTTTCTCCTTCTTCACCCTTTGGGTTAAAGAATCAATAATATCCTCCCCTTCTTGACCTTCATGATCTTCATTAGCAAAACCCAAATCAACAGTTGTGATTTGGAATTCCTCTAGGCTAATTTTGCCCTTTTCCTTTTCAACTGTGAGAAGTGCTACCTGTGCAGTCCTTCTACTTGTAGCAGGATCTCTTTTTATGGCTGATTTTAATCTGGCCTTCCTCCTTAGCTTCATCATCTTCTTGGCGAACAAGGTAGAAACATCAAATTCTTGAATTTCTGACCCTTGTTCCATGCCTATTTCCTTTTCTAGCCACTGAGGAACATCATCTCTAGATCCTTGGTGGCATTTGTCAATTTATCATGTATGTCATGTTCTCTAGTGTCTGCTTCTATTCTTGGTGGAGAAGGCACCTTCTTGATTTTTTCCTCATGTATTTCCTCATGAGGGGAATCTTGTTGAATTTCTTCCTACTGAGGGGTTGCCTTTTGCAAAGGAGGATCCTGTGGAATTTCCACATTCTGATCTTGTGCTTGATCCTGTACTCCCTCCTTTAGATTTTTATCTTCTTTATTATTTTTCTCATCTAGTGGCATATTGACATGCTTGAATGTCTATGTATTGTGCCCTTGAGGATCACCCTGATCAAAGGTCATTGCTTGTACTCCACCTGATGTATTGATGTCTTGTGGCTTAGGGTCCTATTGACCTGATTTATCTTCTGTTCTTGAGACTTCTCCTGGATCTCCTTGGGTTTGAGCAGCACCAACATCTGATATGTCCTGATCACCCCCACTCTTCTGTTGAACTAATATTTTTAGTTCCGTAGGTGTCTAATGCTGTTGCTAACCCATATCAGGAGCAGTGCTATCTTTTTCTGCATGCTCTACCACTTCAGTCTTCTTTGGTTCCTCAGGTGTACTTGCTTTATCCTTAGGGCTTACATCACCCATAGATATTAAATCTATGGTTGCAAGACTAGTCACCTGCTCAACCAAATTGTCGAGCCCTATCTGTTGGGCTGCCCTCTCTGGGCTACCTTGTTCCATCTTTTCTATTTGCTTTACCTCCTCCAACACCGCCATCTGTGCTAATGGAGTTCCATGAGGAGTCATGCGGGTGTTGGAAACCAGAGTCTCAATTTGGTGAAAAACCACACTCTGAACTACCTCATCATTAGATAAGTCCATGGTATCCTCTAAAGAGAAAGGAACACCCTGACTTGCTTTAAACACTTCTCTCATTTGTTCATCTACTTTCTCAGTTTTGAATTTAATTATGGTGGTAAGAGGAACATCATGTTGCAGTTCCTTTCTGAAAGCTTCACCACCGGCTCCTCTCAATATGATGGGATCAGCCCAGATATCCCCCCTCATGGCTGTTCTTTGTTTCTTAGGTGGTGACATCAGCGGCATTGCCCTCCTCTTCTTGCTGGCTACCTGCAAGTCATCACCTCTAGGTTCTTTATTTACTTGCTCTTCTTCCAAAGGGATGCCTCCTTCCACTTCCTTGCCTTAGTTTCAATGATAGGCTTCAAAATTCTTTTGGTTTTTGGTTTTTCAATAAGAGGCTATGTAGATGACACAGATGCTTGAGCTGATGTAGATGCACCTGTAGCTGACGTGCCAATCATTTCTATTATCACCCCCTTTGGTTCATCTTCACATTTCTTACCCTTAGGGGGACCTTTCCTTTGTTTTTCTATATGCAACCTTTCCCCATTGGACTTTCTCTTCTCAGTGAGGAAATCATCATATTCCTCCTCAGATACCTCCTGCCTCTTCTTCTTATTATCAACTGTAAGGGCAACACCCCTTTTCTTCAATTTGGATATTTCTTCATCTACCCAGGCCTGGGTTAGCTGCATCACCCCACTTGTTAGCTGATCTAAGGATATATCCTCCTGCTGTGTAAGAGCTGGGGCTGATATGGTGTCATTATACACCTTTTTGTCCTCATTCATTAGACATGATTTTCCCATCATCCTTACGTAGTTGTACTGGCACCGGGATGCAGTCAAAGGTTTTAATTTGATTCAAGGTGAGTCTTTGGTATTTCCTTCTTCTCACCTTAGCTTCATCATCACAATCGGTCTAGAAGTCTTCTAGATGCTTCTGATGTATCAGTTTTCCTATTATCTTCTGCATCCTACCATGAGGATCATATGATTTGGCTAGGGGAAATGGTTGTAAATACATCAATTTTAGCCCCCCGATGACATGCTTTATGCTCTTAGAATCTGAGGACATGTACCATACCATGGATACTAGAAATAAAACTGGAGGTATCTTCTTCTGTGCCTTGTAGGCTTCAACTATCGTGGATACCTGCCTGACAAATTCCACCAAGACAACCCCATTAGTAGGTTATCTTTGCAACATAAGAGGCTATCCCTCAAATCCCTCTATCCTGATATATGAGAAAGTAGCAAACTGGATAAACCAGGCTCCATGCCAATAAACAACTTTCTGAGCTTCCATTCTCAACCTTTTAGTCATGTCCTCCTCCATAGTTCTGACCAGATGAATGGAGAATATATCATTTACCAGTTTGTAGTCCAAGAGGTAATTCTTCCTTTGTAATTGGGGATAATGATCCCATATGTGTGCATCATCAGTGTGAGGCCTACCTTTTTCACTTCTATTCATGAGACTATTTGCAGTACTATTGTTATTACTTTTCTGTTGAAGGACTATTGATCCTGGAATTTTGTTTATTAAACCTAATTGAATTTTAAGAAAACAAATCGTGTAATGATAGTTAGATGTTGCTTTTAAAAGAATGATGAATGGATAATATTATAAATGGAACTTTAATGTGATTTCAGTAAGATTATATGGTAGAATATTTAGGTATGCTTGCATTTTAATTGCTTCGGCTATGATATCTTTATGTGTTATTAACTTCGAGATTGAGTGTGCAGGTATTGCTAACGAAACCACAAATACAGGAGATCATTCCACACCCTATGTTGTATCCCTTGTGAGCTGATCTAGTTCCACGAGGAACTAAGATCAACCTCATGTATGGTGAAATATTGTAATGTTGTAATGTTACATGGGGTCAAGGGAATTAGGTCTACCTTCTGATTTACTTATATTGTGATATGTGTTGAAAGAAATGTTGTTATGAATCTTGTTTTAACTTTATTTCTTTGACCCTCTTCTTGTGTTTTTACTTGACTCTGGGAGTCCTAACTAGGTAAAAATCAACTCTGGGTTATACCCCATGGGTCTAGGGACCCTTTTGACTAGGATAACCTTGGGATAACCTCCATATGGTCACTTTAACTTCATAGTAAAGTTAAGTGACGAATTTGGGAGCATGGGGATAATGGGATGAGTGGAATCCACACTTAGACCCACTTCCAAGTCATGGAATGACTCCATGATCCACCAAATAATGGAGTACTTTGTCTCTTTGTGCCTCTCTTTTGGTAGGAGTTCCCCATAAAAAGGGTGGTGTGTCATCCACTTCCTTTTTATTTCTATTTTACTTATTATATTTTATTCCTCCATGTGTTGGAAAAGGGCTATAGTGGGGGACCTCTTGAGTGGGGTTAATTGTTTTAAGTCCACTAGGGATAATGGATAATGAGTGGGTTTAGTTTTTTAATGCCACTTGGGAATAAGGGAAAATGGAGGGAATTTGTTTTAAAGAAGAGAGGAGGGAGAGGGTAAGGGGGTTGGATTATTGCAGAAAGAAGGAGAACTTGGAGAAGGAGACTAAGGGTGGAGCTCTTCTTCAACTATCATCCATAATTGGGCTTATAAAGGTTAGTGAGCTAGTTTACTCACCTATGTATGTTTTGTTCTTGTTTGATGAATGTGGATTTGCAATGGTTGTCTATGTGATATTTTTGCTATTTTGGGGTTGTATTGGGTGTTTGAAAGAGCTTCTTCCAGTTGGAAGACAATGCTCATCATGTATGGGGAAGGGAAGGTGTGAACCTCCTCAGGTGCATTCTTGTTTTTGTTATATGGAAGCCTTGAGGGCATGTTGGTAATTTTGAGCCTAGAGGGCTATAACGCTTGAGAGCCTATTTGGGATATCCCTGTGATTTTTTTTATTTGGATGGCTTGAGGCCATGAGAAAAGCTATGATAAAATGTTGAAAAGAATGACACCTTGGCATTGAGTGAGTCTACTTCCCTACCCTCTTTGAACTCACCTCAGCTGAGTCTTTGTGTTGTGAGTAAAACCATGGGTGTTGTGTGTTGTTTGTTCTAATGTTGTGAAGTGTTTTGGGTCTATTCTATCTTGGGTGTGTGGATGATCTCCCTAACTCGAGGGAGACCCTCTTGTGGGTCTATGGTAGGGAGGAGAGCTAGTTGGTTGGTGTATTCTTCCTTGATTATCATGCATGTTTCTCTTGGAGCTTATGGAAGAAAAATGGGAAAGTTTTAATGTTTGGGGAAAATGTAACTCATCTTTATTGGCAAGGAGAGTTTGGTTCTTGAGTTTCTTCCTGGTTAAGTTCCTTTTTAAGAGGAGAGATTGCTCCCTCTGAAAGTTGTAAAAAAATTGTATTGGGAGAAGAAAGTAATTCCTCCCTTAGAATGTTTGTGAGTTGTGGGATCTTATAGTTGTTTATTCTTGTATATCAAAATTGTAAAGTTGTGAGATTAGTTGTTGATTTAGACTAGTTGTTAAAATTTATCCCTTGTACTGTTTAGTGAAAAAGCCACATTTACAGAATTATAAAAGATGTAAATTTGCCTTTTGAAAACAAATTAGAACTTGATTTAAGTATACAATGGAAAATAATCTAAACCGATTTACTTGTCTATTTATTTGGTTATTACAGTGGAAGATCTATTATTTTCCTGTATTTACTCTTAAACCTTAATTTTATTTGAAAAGGAATGTATACTTGATAGATTAAAATTTAGTTGATAAATACCAATATAAATGGTTAGTGCTTTCTGTTTCACTCAAGAATTTGTTAAATTTGTAAATTTAAATGTTGAAGAGAATGCAAAATAAATTTGTTAATTCGTAAACTAAAATGTCGTAGGAAATATGAAAATTTGTTATGTTTTAAATATATATAAAATATATATATATATATATATATATATATATATATTTATTTACTGTTACTGGTTGGAAAATTTGATATTATTCTACTCACACATATTTGTGTATATATATATATATATGTTTTGTTTTTTTATTTGTTTATCCGTAAATGAAATTGTGAAAATTTGCTACACTTGTATATATACACCTATATATATATATATTTAATTAGTTTTAATTTAAATGAAATTGTGAAAATATGCTATACTAGTATATATATATATACATATATATATACATATACATATACATATATATATACATATACATATACATATATATATATATATATATATATATATATATATATTTAATAAGTCATAATAGAAAATTATGAAATTTGCTGAATGAAATAAATTGAGGAAGTTCATTGTTTAAATGTTTAATATAGTCGAAGATTTACATGGTATATGGTGGGGGTTTAAACCCCCATCAATTTCTTAAAAATAAGAGGGTGTGGGGAGGGGCGGAACCCCACCCACACCCCTTCCAAGGAACTAACACAGGCCTTCGTGGCCATATTACCCTGCCTACCGCTATCTGCGTGGTCAAACCCTACGCACTACCCTCCATCGCCACCCTCTGCAGCCTACATACCGCCCTCCACCGCAGCCCTCCGCTCGCTGCTACCGCTGGCTCCCATGCCCACTCCCCTCCATCGCTCACTGCAACCTCCACTTTGCCCACCTCCATTCCATCCCTCCGCCAACCTAAGACCATTATGTCAGCCTTCCCTGCGACCTCCTTCACCGCCACCACCTCCATGACCCTGCAACACAGCTATCACAACAAAATAAATTAGGGTTATTCACTTCCATTGCTATATCATGTTTTATAACAAGCACTTGGTGCTTGAGTGGGGATTATTGATAAATAATAATAAAGCATTTATATATATATATATATATTGTATGTAGGTATATATATATAATTTTATATATATATATATATATATCTATATATATATTGATTTAAATATAACAGTGGTGTTGCTTATGGAATCCACTTTCAAAAGAACAATTAATTTTATTACAAATATATATATATATATGTATATATCTCTATAAGGACATATTTATTAAAAAAATTTGGAGTTATTAAATGCCTAATGAATTATTAGGGTATTGGGCACAAATTATCTTAATAGATTAAGTTAAGATAATAAATAAATAAGTAAACAATTGAACAAAAAAATTAAACAAAACAACTTGAAAGAGGAGGAAATAAATATTGCAAGGCAGTAATGAAAAAAATTGAGAAAACCAAATAGGGGCCAACCAATTATCCCGTAATTTAAATGCTGAATTTTTAAACCAACGTAAAAACGTATTGATCAACATCAAGCTACTAGTAAGTCCAGCATAGTGAAGGCACACATGTGTGGAATAATTTGAAAGCACATTTATCATTGACATCTTAAACATATGCAACCGAGTACGCTTACACGTGCGAGGGGGAAATTTCATGTAGTAAGGGAAAATTTTTGACAGTTCGTATCATGACCACATGTTGCATGTGGACATGACACGCGTGTTAGCGTGTTGTGACCGCATGGAAAATGTGGGCATGACAATCAGCATCACCACCAGCCTTACCCACTGTCTTAAAAGCATCAAAAGTTCCTTTATATGCACATGAGTATACCACATATGAGGTCATGTAAAATAAGCATGTTTGTCCTCCTAAGTTGCTCATTCCCTCATCTAATGCGTCACTAATGATCTTAGCCAATAATGGCCTATTGTCTGCATATAAGACCATCTGGATGATCCCAAACATCTAGTTCTCAAAATTTCTAGCATGAGGTTTACCAGTCACCCTACTCAGTAGGGCAATCATATATTGGTACTCATCATCAAAATCAAACTTATATAGATGCATGGGTAGCTTGGCTGAGGCGGCATATGTGCTGCTCTTTGATCTCCATTGTTAGATCCTCTTCCTTGCATTTCTCTTATTATTATTATATTCTATTTCCAACTTGCGCAGGTCCACACTCACTACCTTCTTCCCAACTGGTAGATTAAAAGTGGTGGTAATGCATGTAATGTCACTGTGGGGGGGTGATGAGCCCCACTGCCACGAATGTCCGTATTGGAATGTCACCCTCAGAATGCCTAGTGGGGAAGTCTAGCCTCCACCCTTAAGGCCTGGGTATGCCACCCTCACTTCCAGGCTGGTCTTTTGGTGTAGTGGTTGGGCCTTTGTGGTATCAGAGAAGGGGTCTCGAGGTTGAGCCTTGCGGAGTGTGGTGGGCTGTAATGTCCCTGTGGGTGGGTGATGGGCCCCGCCGCCATGAATGTCCGTAGTGGAATGTCACCCTCAGACCACCCAGTGGGGAAGTCAAGCCTCCACCCTTAACGCCTGGGTATGCCACCCTTGTTGGCAAGAGACACTATATGGATTCATGGTTGTCATTGATGGCAACAAAGGTCATCCCACATATCCGCAAGTCATGGTGTGTCTCTACCGGAAGTCAGAATGAAGATTGTTGTGGTTCGGTGAACAAGAATAGAGCATGTGGCAAGGTACGACAGATTGGTCCGGATCTCTCAGAGGAAGTGTCTTGGTGCAGTGCGTATTTGGGGAAGTCAAGAGGACTACCTTGAGTAGTATATTCCAAGGATTTAGCCTCCGGTGATGAACAAAGAAAAAGATATGAATAGTTGAGTACCAGATTCCTGAGAGACAGTGAGAACAGAGGAAGAACTGACTGACAGAGTATCAGACTACTTTCCGGATGTGTTACTATTGATGGTAAAGGTTGTGAAGGCATGAATCATGTTTGGCCGACATGATTAATGATATCTACAAGTATATGCTTGATCCGCATTACTTGATATGCAAGGATTCAGCCGACAGAACAGAGTTTGTGAGAAGATAGATTATTCCGGGTGCCGACTAGAAAGATAATGAAATCACTAGTGCCGATATATATAGAGGATGGATTTAGTTGTGAAAAGTGTAATTTGTGTGATGGTGTATGCGAATAAGTGCAGAACAGAACAGAAGTAGTAAGAAAGATCCGGTATGTGAAAGGATAGCAGAATAAAGAACAGAGGAAAGATGAAGTGCAGCAGATCAGTGTACTGAGCCTAACCGGAACTGAACTCCAGCATATGTAGATGCTTCCAATTAGTTCAAGACTGTGATTCTTATCACTTTGTAGACAGTGTGTCTCCTTGTAGGGAGTGGGCCTCTTTGTGAGCAGTGTGCTCGGGCAGTGAGCCCTAATTGGCAAGTGCCATTTTGAAATTCCTTATTCTTCTAAAAGAGAATAATCTTTGGGTTAATCACCCTGTGGTTTTCTCCCTTAACAGGGTTTCCATGTCAAAAATACTGTGTCATGTATTTTTCATTTCATGGTAATGTTTGTTTGTTTGATTCAATGCTGCATTGATTAATAAGAAAGTTCAAAAGAAGAAATAATTAGGATAACTGATTCACCCCCCCCTCTCAGTTATCAACAATTAGTATCAGAGCCAGGTTCCTCCTAATAGAGCCTAACAGCTTGAGGAAGATCTGGGAGTTCAAATGGATGCATATGGTTTAAGGGAGCAACTCAAGACTACCCTTGAGGATCTTGAACAGTCAAATTCTGAAGTCAATGAATTAAAGGAAAGACTCAAACAGGCTGATGAATTCATGAGAGAATTAAAGGACAAATTAAGTCTCTCTATGAAAAAGAGAAAGGAGCTGCTCCAACAATTGGCAAGACAAAGTGAAGAAAGCAATACAGATGAAGAATTGACTGAAAAAACCAAGTTATGTGAAAAATTATCAAAAGAAGTCATTATGTTAAGACATGAAATGGAATCAGGAACTATAAAGTTTACTCAAGAGATTGAAGAAAAAAGAAAAGCTGAAGACAATATAAGACAATCTCTTAAAGAGAAATCAGAAGAATGCCACCAGATGGATAGGATTATCAGACATCTTGAATCTGATCTTGAAGATGCCAAAGATAATGAAGAAAAACTTGAGGATCAAATTGTCTCTCTCAAAAGAGATCTTCAAACAGCAAATGAATATAAAGAAAAATTCAAGATAAGTTCTGCCCAACTTGAAGTACTTCTTGGAAGTCAAAAGAGGACAGATGACAAGTATGGTTTGGGATATGAGAAAGGAGAAAGCTCTGGATCCAGTCAAAAGAATTTTGGATCAGAAAATCCAAGGAATAGGCCTAGAAGACCTCCGGTAAGACAGCCCAATGCTCAAAGATATCCATCCTTCAATGGATACTGCCACAGCTGCAATCACTTTGGTCACAAAGCTAATCAGTGCAGGAAGAGAATGAATCAGACTAATTCATCCTTCTCCGGACAGTGCTTTAACTGCAAAAGGTATGGACACAAGTCTCATGAATGCAGAAATATGCAAATAAACAAATCATTCAATGGTAGATGCTTTGCATGCAATAGAGTAGGTCATATGGCTAATCAATGCATATCAAGAGGTTATCAGTCAAATATGCAAAGAAATGTTATTTGTCAAATCTGTAATAGGTCCGGTCATAGTGCAAAAGTCTGCATAAGCAAGAATCAGGACAAAAGAGGTCTGGTATACAATCAGAATCAAGACAAGGGTAAACAAAAGATGAATGTCGATGAAGTTAGGAATCAGATGAACAAGATTTGGGTGAAGAAAAGTTCAGAGAATGTAGAGGTTGGATCCGCACCAGACTCTGGTGCTGATATTTCTTCCGAAAATAAAAAAGTGAGCTCTGGCTCAGGGGGAGACTCAAAGAAAATCCTGTTCCCCCAGCCAATCAAGTGGTGCTGGATGTGACACAAGATGCGGAGTAAAGGGTTTGAAGATACAAGTCCTGAGATGATCCAGACAAGATTTTAGAGGTCCGCATGAAGATTTAAAGAAGTTGTGATCGATCAAGTAAAGACCTGTTCCGGGAGATGCTCCGGAATGACAGAGGACTACAAAAGGGTCCGAAGAGATCCGGAAGTACATTATTTTACTCTGCGGACTGGACAGAATGTTTGGGATGTTCTTGTAATGTGTCATCATGATTTATTAATGATTGAGAGATCCACATGATGTTCATAGATCAGGACTGATCTGGGATACTCCAAGCTATCCGAACAAGGCAAACCAGAATAATATAGGTGAAGCATTTATTGCAAACAGATATTAGGGTTTGCGAAATGATATAAGGGATTTCTCAACAATCACTTGATCATTCCACATCCAAGAAGAAGCGAAAAGCGGAGCTCTGAAACTAAATTCATCAAGTTCACCGAAGATCTCTTACCAAAGTCATTACATACAGAAATCAATCCAGCCACTCCGTGCAACCGAAGACGCAAAAGGTATTTTCCACTTTCGATATCTTGCTACAAATCTTTTGAAGAAATGGCTACTCCAAATATAGTAAAAATCTCAGATAGGCCCCGACCTGAATTTAAGAAACATCCATACAAGTCATTGGAGGTAGATCCCTTAGGAGCATTCTCCAGTGTTCCTCATGGAGTTTTACACACAGAAGACATTAGGGTTTACATACATGCAAGCATTGAGGAATTTGGGGAATTCAAATTGAGAGATCTCTATCACAAACAACTGATAGACAATGCTTTTGAGCTTAAACCAGAGTATAAGGGTATCCAGAAGAAACAATTTGATCAATTCATTCATTTCCCCTGCTTTGAAGAAGATGAATGGGTCCGGTATATACTGAGCAGGATGCATGACAACTTCCTATGGCTGGATAGACCCTGCAAGATCACAAAAGAGGCAATTAGGGCAGTAACTGGTCTATACTCTTCCGGAGGGATACCTATCCTCAAATCTGTCAAAAATAACATTGTAACTGAGGCCACCGGATCAAAATTTGATAAGAGGGCAATGACCATTGAAGATATTTCTGATCCGGATATCAAGTATGCGTCCATGATAATAGGATACAAGATCTATCACTCCAGCAGGGAGAATTCTGTATCCGGAACTGCAGTGTATACTGCCTATGAAATGCTAAGGAAGAATGCAGAATATGATCTCTACAAACTGCTCTTAAGCCAATTAATGGAAAATATACAGAAAATCAAGAAGGACAAAAAGAATTCCTTTAAGTATGGTACTCTTATATTATGTCTATTTTTCTACTTCATGAATGAGCTGCCCGGATCAAGTGGATGGGCATGGCAGAATGACAAACCTGTTGCAGTCCAGATAAGAGACTATCTACATGGGCTTGGGGATGCCAAAGCAAGAAATACAGCCCTATGGGGATACTTCAAAAACTTCCAAAGCATGATGCAAGCAAGAGAAAGAATTCCCCAGTCTCTTGTTGAAAAATACAAAGACTCAGTGTGCTTTATGGTGGACACTGATCAGTGCCTAATGGAGGCAGTGGAGCCAAGGACTGTCTGGATCATGCCCATGGGGTATGAAGTGGATGAACAGATAGTGGAGCTGCATGTTCAACACATGCTAAGTGAGCCCAAAGATCCAAAGGCAGAAAGGTTTGGAACCTTTGAGGAGCTGAGTGTAAAGATCCATGTAGAACTCAGGGAACTTGAGATAAAGAGGAAGGTGAGAAAAGAAGTAGAGCATATTGCTCAAGGCCTAGGCATCTCAAAAGAGGCACTTGATGCCAGCCGGGAAAAGAGGAGAAAGGCTGAGGAAGAAAAGAAAAGTAAAGAAAGTGTTCTGGTTGAAACTTCCACCCAGACCAGATCATCAAAAAGATCTGCACCTCCCACAACCAAAAGTTCAAAATCGGAAGTCCAGGCATCCGGTAAAAGATCTAAGACAAAAGCCACAAGGGCTTATGAAAGCCAAAAGGATGAAGAGGAAACTGAGTCAGATGAGGGAGTAAAAGAAATAAAGAAGCAGAAGAAGAAAGGATCCGGGAAACTCTCCACAGGCCAAGACAAGGAAGAAATGGCAGAGGAATTTGCTAAAAAGCCCACTCTGTCTCTAGACAGTGTAGTCAAATCAGTCACTATGGATGGGAACCTTCAACCGGTGGCTGAATTCTATGATGACTACAATAAGGCAGATCAAGAGATCCTGCAAGAAGCTATAATAAGGTACTTGAACATCTACAATAAAGCTTTTATTGAGATTATCTCTGAAATCCCAAAGAGCCTAGAGATGGAATTAGAGATAAGAAAGAACAATGCCATGGCAAAAGACCTTGAGATCAGGGAACAGATAGCTATTCAGCTATATCCTTCAATTGATCACAAAACAATGAACATGGTACTCAAAGACTGCAAGGATGAATTCAGGAGCAAAGCAAGGATGAATCAGCTTATGCTTGGTGAGACCGACAAGGTAGCCAAGGACACTGAAGAGATTCTCTGGAAAACCTTCAAATGGTTTAATCTTCCTATTGTAGAGGACTTAGGTGCAGAAATAGCTGTGGACTTGGAATCATCTGCTCCGGAAGAAGTGGCCCTTGAATAGACTAACATCTCTCCTCCAGTTTCCCCTACAGTCTCTGGATCCCAAGAAGAAGAGAAACTATAGGAGAAAGAAGCAGTAGTTAAAGAAAAAGAGGTTGACAGCACCAAGGATGCAGAGAAAGAGAAGACCCCAACAGAGAAAACCACAACTGAAAGTGGTAAGAGTAAGGAAGGAGAAAAGATTCCAAAGGACAAAACTGCAGAAGAGAAGAAACATCTATCTCCGGCAAGAGACACTGCATAAACTGTTCAAGAATTCTTGACAAAAGCCACTATAGAAATTGATGAACCGGACCTGCTAAAAGGACCATTAGATTTTGACTCTTTGTCACCGGTACAAACAATGAAAATAGCCTCATTTGCAAATGAGAAAGTCAAAGAGAAACTACTGAAATCTCACATGGAAGACTGTGAGCTTATGGAGGTAGCATCTGGAGTGCTGGAAAAGATCATGCCATCTTGTCAGAAGGATCCCACAGCCTCCTCTTCCGGTAATCTCAAAACCTTAGTCAGCAATGTTAGTACACATTTTGAATCTCTAGAAAAATCAGCTGAAGAAAAGGTCCAGAAGGAGTTTTTGGATAAAAGGTTCTCTGAGGTTCAGGGTTTGATCATTAATGATAGGAGAAACATGAACATTGGGATAAAGAGCTTAGAAAATGCTCTTAAGGATGGCAGTGAAATATACAAATTTTGTATCTCCTGGTCCAAGGTAACAGTGGACATTGAGAAGAAAATAAAAGCGCAAGAGGACACACTACTAAGCTTGTCTCAAAGTTTTGATCCTCTTTCTTCCTCTATAACAAATCAAGAATGTCAGACTATTGCAGTCTTGAGTGAAATCAAGAAATTGGAGAAGGAAAGGAAAAATAGAATAAGCAGGTTGAGTGAGCTCAGGGGGTTAATTGTCCCTAAGCTAGAGGCCATGCATGAGGCCATAGCAGAAGCTCAAATCACAGCCCAGACAAGTGATCCGAAAGATCTAAAAAGGGCAGATGCATTTGCATTTTTGTTGAGTGGTCACATTTCAATTTTGGATAGAATGAAGCAAAGTTGGGCTACAGAACTGATCCAACTGAAGACATCTTTTGCAGACATTCTTCAGTATATGTGAGTATGTAAATATGCGGCTATGTATAGAAAATTTTTGAAAATTTTGGTGTGCGGACCCTACCCTTTGCCATTGATGTCAAAGGGGGAGTGAGGAGCAGTGAAAAATGAGGAATCCAACTAAGGGGGAGTTCCGGAAATTGTATATAAAGATAGAGCATCAGCCAAGGGGGAGCATAGTATAAACACTTAGTCATTTTTCACTAAGTGTTGCCATCAATGCCAAAGGGGGAGATTGTTGGCAAGAGACACTATATGGATTCATGGTTGTTGTCATTGATGGCAACAAAGGTCATCCCACATATCCGCAAGTCATGGTGTGTCTCTACCGGAAGTCAGAATGAAGATTGTTGTGGTCCGGTGAACAAGAACAGAGCATGTGGCAAGGTCCGACAGATTGGTCCGGATCTCTCAGAGGAAGTGTCTTGGTGCAGTGCGGATTTGGGGAAGTCAAGAGGACTACCTTGAGTAGTATATTCCAAGGATTTAGCCTCCGGTGATGAACAAAGAAAAAGATATGAATAGTTGAGTACTGGATTCCTGAGAGACAGTGAGAACAGAGGAAGAACTGACTGACAGAGTATCAGACTACTTTTTGGATGTGTTACTGTTGATGGTAAAGGTTGAGAAGGCATGAATCATGTTTGGCCGACATGATTAATGATATCTACAAGTATATGCTTGATCCGCATTACTTGATATGCAAGGATTCAGCCGACAGAACAGAGTTTGTGAGAAGATAGATTATTCCGGGTGCCGACTAGAAAGATAATGAAATCACTAGTGCAGATATATATAGAGGATGGATTTAGTTGTGAAAAGTGTAATTTGTGTGATGGTGTATGCGAATAAGTGCAGAACAGAGCAGAAGTAGTAAGAAAGATCCGATATGTGAAAGGATAGCAGAATAAAGAACAGAGGAAAGATGAAGTGCAGCAGATCAGTGTACTGAGCCTAACCGGAACTGAACTCCAGCATATGTAGATGCTTCCAATCAGTTCAAGACTGTGATTCTTATCACTTTGTAGACAGTGTGTCTCCTTGTAGGCAGTGGGCCTCTTTGTGAGCAGTGTGCTCAGGCAGTGAGCCCTAATTGGCAAGTGCCATTTTGTAATTCCTTATTCTTCTAACAGAGAATAATCTTTGGGTTAATCACCCCGTGGTTTTCTCCCTTAACAGGGTTTCCACGTCAAAAATACTGTGTCATGTGTTTTTCATTTCATGGTAATGTTTGTTTGTTTGATTCAATGCTGTATTGATTAATAAGAAAGTTCAAAAGAAGAAATAATTAGGATAACTGATTCACCCCCCCTCTCAGTTATCAACAACCCTCACTTCCAGGCCAGTCTTTTGGTGTAGTGGTTGGGCCTTTGTGGTATCAGGACAGGGGTCTTGAGGTCAAGCCCTGTGGGCATGTGATGGGCCCCACCACCATGAATGTTCGTAGTGGAATGTCGTCCTCAGATAAAGGCCTAACCAATACACCAAAAGACTAGCCTGGGTGTGAGGGCAGCATACCTAGGTGTTAAGGGTGGAGGCTAGACTTCCCCACCGGGCGGTCTGAGGGTGACATTCCACTACAGACATTTGTGGCGGCGGGGCCCATCACCCATCTGCAGGGACATTATAGCCCACCATGCTCCATAGGGCTTAACCTCGAGACCCCTACTTTGATACCACAAAGGCCCAACCACTACACCAAAAGACCAGCCTAGAAGTGAGGTTGGCATACCCAAGCATTAAGGGTGGAGGCTAGACTTCCCCACTGGGTGGTCTGAGGGCGACATTCCACTACGGACATTCATGGTGGTGGGGCCCATCACCTGCCCATAGGGACATTACAATGCCCTTGACTGAGAAGTCTGCATATATCCTCCCATGTTTCTCCACCCGTTTGGTTTCAGGGTTATAATTTC
The DNA here is from genome assembly GCA_027924645.1 of Cunninghamia lanceolata. Classification (NCBI taxonomy): domain Eukaryota; kingdom Viridiplantae; phylum Streptophyta; class Pinopsida; order Cupressales; family Cupressaceae; genus Cunninghamia; species Cunninghamia lanceolata. The sequence goes on along the minus strand of BSBN01000810.1, from coordinate 1,992,841 downwards.
TTGCACATTCTACTACCAGCTCTAGGGCATCCATAGCATACAAAAAACCAGCTGCATGCCACATACATGAGACATATACCCCATCTAGAATGGGATTGTTCTTATCATGATCCAATCTTGTTGACCATACTACCAGGTCAGTATCTCCTTGGTGTGTATCACCAATAACTCCATACTTGAACTACACCTCCTCAGGTTAGACAAACATGGGCTTGAGGAACTCTGCCTCAGACCTATTCTTTCTAAGATCCACCATGGATTCCTACAATAAACATGATATGTTTTACCCTACAGTGTCCACATACATTTCTACAACATCATGTAGTTCTATATCATGTGTACTCTATATACTATTTCTCACTTCATCATTATACGTATTATCTAAAAGCCAAACCACAGGTAAAAACAAATACTCTACTTGGACATACAAAAACCACAACAGGAGGGTTTACAATTACTTACCTGATAGTGCTTTCTTCTTTTGGATTAGATGACTGATTACGGAGAAGGGCTATAGAAGCTCAAGATCACCTGTTTCGTTACGTTGAAGGATCCAATCCATTGACAGGTAGCTGTTTGAGGGTTTGACTTTGGAGCTCTGTAATTTCTCGATTTATTGCAAGGTAAATGAAAATAACCTTCAAATTTTCTCTTTAAAGCAGATCAATAGGACAAATTAGGGTAAAAATGCGTTGTCTTGATCAAATCCGTTGATCACCTGCAGGGAATCCGTAGATGCTACCAAGTGTTCAATTTGCATTTGTAATCGGCAAGAATTCATCTACCACATTTAATTGCATTTAATGTCAAAAAACAAGGGGTGATCTTTGAAAGATCAGGGGATATTCAAAATATGACCCCCCCGCCTTTGAGCGGCAAAACTGAATGCAAAGGATCGGGTGATATGGTCAACGTTTAACCATGCGTATATCGGGTCACGAAACTAGGATCAGGGGCTATTCAAAAATATGACCCCGTAGATAAAATGACCCCCTTAAGAAAAAGATCAAGGTGACATCACTATGTCAGTGACATTGTTTAATTACTATGTTTTAATGACATCATCATCATTTTAAAGAATATAAAGGATATCAGATATATACCTCCCCACGGGTAGAATGGAACAATGACGTCATCATCAGCGTGATTTTCTCCATTCATTGGACTTGGATGATGTCATTGTCATATTGACATAGGGTGATATTTGCAAAGAGGGTGATATTCATAATATGATTGATATTAAAAATATGACCCCCCGTGAGATAACTGAAGTCATTTGATAGGTAGATATCAGCTCTTACTTAAAGTTAACGTCTACACTTCATGGACCGGGAGATTATCAGGTGATAATCCTATATCAGGGTTATCTTATCTAAGATTATTGATGTTTGAAATTTGACCCCCTCCCCCAGGCGTGGTATATCTAGTTTAACCAAACTTTGACTCAACATAACTCTCTTCCCTTGGACAATTTTGGGGTGATCTAAAAGGCAAACCTGCTTGGAATTTCGTGTACTTTCTGACCATGAGGTTAATAATGTGAACTGCTAACTTTGACAACTGACTTCATCATGGTGACAAATCCACCCTCTTACAAAGTTACATGCATGACTGATTTTACCAAACCACCCAAAGCAGAAAATAAACAAGCTAAAGCAGCAAGAAAAGTTGGGTCCCTATTTTGTCAAGGCAAAATGGGGCATGTTGTGTAACCACACAACAAGTATCACAATTTTTTAAAACAAATCCTAATTCAAATTATGAAGACCAGAATTATTCTAAGGAAGACAAATTTGTGAAGGAGAAGAATTATTTTCAAGTATTATTTTATCCATTTCTTTTAAAATAGATTCTTGAATGAAATTTCATACAAATGTATTCATTCCATTGCATTAAGGATGCCCATCACTTTTGTTTTCAAGGTTTTCCTTTGTTTGTGCATGAATTCAAGAACAAGGATAAGTTCCATGAGGAGGATGCAAGGATGATCAAAGTTGTTCGAGGTGGATGCAAAGAGTTCCAAAATTCAAGAAGGAGACTACTTTCCAATGACAAGGAGACTTCACAAAGTTCCAATGAAGATGAAGGAAGTTCAAGACATTTCAATAACACAAGGAATGCTAGCATCAAGGACAACAGGATAGAGAAGAGTCCAACATCAAGGATTCTAGTGCTTGAAAAGGAGATCAATCCTAAGAAATCCAAGAACAAGAATTTAGTACATCATTCATCAAGAAAATCAAGTTAAACATCATGAAGTTTAGGATTACACCCAGAATCCACGCCAATACTAAGAAATTCAGATGAAAAACAACACAAGAACAAAATTCCAAGTTCAAAGAGCACTTAAGGGATATTCATACTGAGGTGGCATCTAGTCATCATCCACCAATCCAAGTATTCCATATCGACATGTCTAGATACATTGAACCTGGTTGCCCAAGATAGAGATAAGGATGGAACCTTTCTAGAAGATCATGTTGTTGATATCTCACTGATTGAAATCATTAGGGTTGTGTTGTCTTAATCTTGGCCATTGATTCTAAAATCAATCTAGGCCCTTGGTTGTAATCTTGAGCTCTATATAAAGGATCATTCTCTTCATTTGTAAAGAGCATGGATATAGATTAGAAAGTTCTTCATTAGAGTAGAAGCTTTTGAGAAGTTGGAGAGACTTTGGAAAATTGTTGTAAAGATACTACCAAAATCAATACATACTCATTGAAGCTTGGTGAATTTGTGTTATTTTGGGATATTAGCATGGTTTCCATTTTCTTGAAGATGATTCAAAGCAAATTAGATGAGTTTTAGTTGCATTTCATTGATATGGTGAATTAATGTGGAGATATTTGATGAATTCCTCAGTTCATACTTTTTGTGGATTACCAATGGTAATTTATAGTGCAAAGTTATCCTGAACCCCATTTTGCAATAGTTCAATTGTGGATTTTTTGTTTAAGTTACGCCAGCTGTGGGTATTTGAATGCATAGTTACAATATGAAAATCCTTCATTTCCTTTGAAGATTGCACTAGTTTCATGTAGTTGTTTCTCTCATGGTGAAACGAAGCTTGGTTCGAAGGTATTTGTCTATAAAAGCATCATTCATTATCTCATTTTCCTTATATTAGATTTCTCTAAGCCTTTACCTTTTGCCTTTTCTTTTAAGTTTGACTGAAGGAGTTCCATTCATTCACATGTCCAAGGAGTAATGAATTTTATCCAAATCCATGAATAAGGAGTAATTTAACGTAAGTCCCTTTGTGATTACTAGCAAGATCACATCATTTCACTGAGTCTATCCATGTGCACGTCAAGACCTGACATTCAAGGAACCTTGGAGTAGTCTCACTTGATCACATAGTTTAGAATTTGAGATACTTTGTTCAAGGGAGGATAGAGCACTTAGTGTTTTATTCTAATGTTATTGTCATAAAAAAACATCAACAAGTTGTCAATGGCATCAAAGGACTAGGTTGAGATTTGGATGAAAAATAAGTGGCATTGAAGGTACTCAGAACTCTTTCTAATTCTTACAGTCATAAAGCTTTTGCTATTGAAGAATTACAAAATTTGAAACAGTTTACCAAAGATTAGTTGCTTGGTACCTTAACTACTTTTGAAATAAGAGAATTTGGTACAAGTAGTGCAAAGGCTGAGACTGCCTTCAAGGTTGGCAAATCTAAGAAGACTATGGAATCAAATTAGGAGGATTCAGATGATGTGGAAGCTAACTTTGTGAGAAAAAAAAAATTGGGTATTGGTAAGTACAATGGTAAGTTGTCTTTCAAGTGTTTCAGTTGTGGCAAGGTTGGTCACTATGCTTCAAGATGTTCAAAAAGAATTTTGAGAAGTAAGAACAGGGAAAACAAGAGTAGAGTGCCTAAAAAGAGCTACTATGTTAGAGAAGATGAAAGTATATTTGATGATGAATCTGATTATGAAAATGATGAGGATAATGAATGTCTATTCATAGCTTTAAAGATGATGTTGTTTCTGCTAACTCTGAGAAATGTGTGAAGCAAAAGGCTCCAGATGTAAGTCTTAATATTAAAGATACTTTGATATCTGCTTTTCATACCAAATAGGAAAAGTACTATTGGGTCATTAACAATGGATGCTCAAATCATATGACCAATGATAAAAGTAAATTTGTTAAACTTGAAAAATATGATGGAGGAATAGTTAGATTTGGTGATGTTACAACTGCTAAGATATGTGGGAGAGGCTCAATTAGTTTTGATGTCAAGCATAAAACTAATGATGTTCTTTATGTTAAGGGCTTAAATCATAACCTCTTGAGTATTGGACAAATATGTAACAAAGGATACAATCTTATGTTTCAAGATGGTGGCTGTGAGATCAGAAAATACTCTGGAACTGTGATTGCTGCTGGGAAGAGGACAGATCGAAATGTTTATCAGCTCAAAGGTGGTGATGGTTATTGCTTCATAACTTAGATCAATGAAAGTTAGCTATGGCATAGGAGATTGTGTCACATCAACTTTGATAGCCTAGTAAGAATAATCTTAGTTTAAGCTGTGAGAGATATGCCAAATATTACAAAGCCTATAAATGCTATTTGTAAGGAATGCATGTTGCAAGTATGTGCTAATTGGTGTTGTCATTGATGTCAACATGTTTGTGTTGTCATTAGTGTCAACTGTGCTCTTTCTTTGTTACTTGATTGTGATGAGTTAGTTTCTTTGTATTGTATTGTATAAGTACTGAAGATGATGAAAATATGTTCATGATGCTGAGTTTCCAAGTGCTTTTGAAAAAAATTGCTCTCAAAGAGGAAACAATGTGTTGCAGAGTATTCTGTCTTGTAGGATACTGTCTGAGTTTTTTCTCCACATCTCTTTTGTACTGAAGACCAGAGGATGAGATTTGGATATGTTTTATAGAAGTGTCTGAAGGTGCTAAATCTAGATTTTGGTGGTCCAGATCACTGTGCAGTAGAAGTTTTGTTCACCAATTTGAAGATTGTATTTGATAGAGTTTCTAAGTTGTGTAGAGGTGTTTGGGAGAAAGCATTTTACTCCGCATTTCTCCATAGAGTGGTTTTAGGTGATGTGGTTCTAGAAATATGTTTATAAGATCCTTAGCTATCTTAATTCCAAAGTATTTGTGATTTGGTGCTCCGAAAAGCAATTTATTGAGTAGCAGAACTTAGCAATGTTATTTGTAAGCTATCTTCAAGTGAGATTTGTTATCTTCAAGTGAAACTTGTTGTAGTTGGATTTGTTGGCTCCCAGGTGATTTTATGTTGTTTGTGGATGTCTCCAGATTGTATTGAAGGCTTGTGCTTGATCTGCAAGCTATGATTGAGTTCTTGGAAGTGTGTGCCTAAGTATTCTTGGTGTTTGCACTAGTTTGGTTGACTTGGGTGCTAACACTCTTTACAGATGTGTTTCATGGATTATAGAAGCATGTTAAAGTGTGTGAAGATGTATTTGGGTTAGAGCTAAGCCATGAAGTGTTCTTTCATTCATTTTATTTGCAAGTTTGTTTAGGTCCATACCTATTTTGAATTATGTATGTTTTCTAACCTTAGAGGCTATTCCAAAGGTTGTAGATTGTGTTACTGACCTTGATGTATGTTCCAAGGTTGATGATTGGTATAAATAAATGTAATAAATCCATGTGTAGAGGGTGTGTAGGTGACGATATGAAGATGAAAGTGTTTGTGTTGTAAGGCAATGAAGGTTGTGTATATGGAAAAATCGATCTATAATCTAAACTAAATAAAACCAAAGAACCCAATAACATAAAGAAAACGAATTTAAATAAAAGCCATGACAAATAATCAATGCAATAAAGACTTTTACCGAAATTTGTGTTGTTTCCTTTGGATTGAATGTAGAATTGCTCAATGAAATTGCAAAGCCATAGCTGCAACAAGCAAGTGTAGTGCTCAAGAGATCAATGTCAAAAGATCGTTATAGTGCTCAATCGACGCGTTGTGTATGCTCAAAGCTCTGTCAAGTATGCCTGAGAATACGATCGAAGAGAGAGATAATGAAGGAGATGAGGGGGGTTTATATAGATTTCATCAAAGATCGATCAACGGTCCAGATAATTCAGAAGAATCAATGGAGGAGAACAGTTGAGGAATGTGCAACGAATGAGAAGAAGACATGTGTCTTGCTTGCTTTTGCATGAGAGGAGTTATCAGGAATAGAAGAATAAGTTAACTAAAGAAATAAATCAATTAAAAGAATAAAGCAATCAGTTAAGTGATTTAAAACAAGAAGAAGAGATTTGCATGAGAATAGAATATATTTTGCTTTATTAAATATAGAAATATTTAATTGATGAGCAAAAAAGTTTGAGTTATATTAGAGATAACTCAAATTAGAAGAAAAAGCAATTTAAATAAATAATTGACTTATTTAAATTTAGAGAAGATATTTTGGAAGAAACAATTAAATAATTAGAATTATTTAATTTAGAAGATTTGAAAGCAAATTAAATAAATAAATTTATTTAATTGTTGTGCATGATTTTGGGAGAACAAATTTGATTTAATTAAATAATTTAAGAATTATTTAATTTTAGATAAGAGGGAATTTGTTGAATTAATTAAATAATTGGATATATTTAATTAATGTGGATTTGATTTTTGGAAGGTGACAATGATTTAATTAAATAATTAAAAATTATTTAATTGTGGAAGAATATAGAGGAATTTAATTTAATTAATTAAATAATGAGGATTTATTTAATTAATGTCGCAATTTTGTGATTTAGAAGAATTTGATGAAATTAATTAAATAATTAGATTATTTAATTAATGTTGAAATGCAGGTGATTAGGAAGAAATGACGAAATGCAAGTGATTTGATGACTTGGTCATTTTAGGGTGTCTACATTTTGCCCCTCTTTGATGCAATGCAGCATGTAGTGTTGCGTCAAAGAAAATGATTGTTGAAGACGTGATACAATTTTTGATGCCCCAGTGTATCGAGTTGCCCCAGCGTATGCCCCCTCGAGCGAGAAGACAGGGAGGCGACAGAGGAAAGGTGTTGACGCTCGACTAGAAAGGTGCGCGACCAGTAGGAAGAAAAAGCAGAAACAGGGGGGGAAGAAAAACTGAAGGGTGGGGACACTATAAATAGGTCCCATGGGGACCACAATCCTCATTTGCACCCATTGAGATTCTAAATTTAGAGACAAGAGTTTCTAACTTAGTGGAGAGAGAGTTGAGCAGCCAGCGGAGAGAGATGCCGATTCCTGTGCACAGACATCGGGCGGAGCTAGTGCGGACCTATGGGAGGCCAGCAGGAGCTCTGGCAGTGGTAAGTGATCGAAAACCCCCTTTTAATTTATCGATTAGGGGTAGATGAGGGCTAGGTTTGGGGGGGTCAGCATTTTAGCCAAAAGCGCTATAGGATTGTGCAGCGCGGGTGGTAGTCGGCTGGCACGCTTTTGGCGCGCCGCAACACGTTTGGCCAGCGGCTGCAGCGCAACTGGCGAAAATAAGTCGCTGTTGGTGAGGTTTGTCAGCGTCGCAGCGCGGTTGCAAAATTTTGCAGCGCTTATGGTAGAGGAGGAGAGCGCAGTTGGACGGGTAGTTTAGCGCGACTGGCGGGGAGTGAGAAAAACGCGTCGCGTATGGTAGTGCAGAAAAGCGCGGATGGCCAGATAGTAGGGCGCGGTTGGTAAACAAGGCGCTTTGGGTAGAAAAAAATGCGGCGCAGATGGCGAAATAGTAGGGTGCGGTTGGCAGGGAGGGATAGCGCGTTTGTAAACCAACGCGCGTTTGGTGTGGATAGAAGGAAAGTTAGGGTTTAATAGAAAGGGGGAGACATAGAAGAGAGACGCCTAGCCTAGCCGACAAGAGGGAAAGGGGATGGCAGGGGTGGGGTATAGCATAGCCAATAGGTAGATAGGTTTTGAGGGATTTGGTTATGAAACTGACAAGTGATATGTTTATGGATGCAGAGGATTTTGCCACCGTTGATGTCGCAGGAGCGACACCACGCGATTGCGCACAAGGTTGTTCAGTTGACCTGGGAGGAGGATGCATTCTTAGAGCATGCAGGGCTATGGCATGTGGCACACCTCACACACATTAGGGCGAATCTCGCCCTAGTGACAGTAGTCATGGAGAGGTATCACAGCGAGACCTCGTCATTTCACTTCCCGACAGGGGAGGCTACAGTGACACTGGAGGATGTCTATCGCATCGTGCGGATTCGGATTAATGGAGAGATAGTGGACTTCGACCCGGCACGGGGCGAGGCAGGCTTGGAGGAGGTCTTCTGCATAGATGACCTATGGATAGACGATGGGGAGATCCGATGGGCAGACGTCCCGAGACTCTGCGATAGGATCCGCTAGATAGTGGCATCATTGATCGGCGGCTTCCTGTGCCCAGATAGGAGATCTAGAGGCTTATCAGTTGGTTGGGGGACAGTGTTATCCGAGATGTTTACACATGGCCGACAGTATGCGTGGGGGCCTTGTGTCCTAGGACAGTTATACCATGATATGCATTACTGTGTATACAGGAGAGGTAGGAGCCTCTCAGCAGGGGTGACCTTACTACAGGTGTGGGCGTGGGAGCACATTCCAGTCATTTGACCCATGGCGCAGCGCCACCGAGACCGAGGGGAGCCGTATGCGTTTCTATATGATGGAGTGATGACACACAGGAGGATGGGATCTGTCAGCTACTGGCGGTGATAGATCGAGGAGATGGACATATTTATCTAGAGGCCGTGGCTACTATGCGAGGAGTGGCCGGATGAGCACGAGCAGCTCATGTACTGCAGACAGGCTCGCTATCTGTTCGGTAGACGGACAGATATGATAGAGAGATATCTTCCGGAGCAGGTACTGAGACAGTTTGGACTACCGCAGGGGCTACCAGTGGGGGAGGCCACACATGCCAGGATGCGGAGAGAGACAGGAGACTGGGACACACTGATCCCAGTGGCGACAGCATTAGCAGAGGTGCGAGGACTTATCCCCGTGAGATGGGATTGGGACTCTGGGCTGGCAGACCCAGGGACACTGCCAGACTATGACCAGTACTGGCAGACTCACAGGCCGATGCGATTGACTACACCAGGTGTAGTAGGGGCAGTGGGAGAGGTGTTAGTACTTGGCAAAGAGGCCAAGAGGAGGCGGCAGGCCCGGGCAGCCGGACAGCAGGCAGGTGGACAGCAGGCAGGCGGCCAGCAGGAGGATGTTGAGATGGCAGAGGCATTGGGCCCAGTCGTAGAGACTGATCTGCAGAGGGCTGAGCGACTGCTGCAGGAGGAGATAGCCCAGAGGACTCGACTAGAGCTCCAGATGGTTAGACTGAGGAGAGACAGGGATACAGCGCGGGCAGAGGCGAGACAGGCAGAGGCCACAGCCCAGGCACAGACACAGGCAGCCACAGCCGCACAGACAGCCCTGGCACAGGTACAGGCACAGTTACAGGCACAGGTGTAGGCCTACAGACAGTTACAGGCCCAGGTGCATGCACAGGCACAGATGCAGCCACCAGCCGCACCAGCAGCCGACACCGAGGCAGTAGCACAGGCCAGACGAGAGAGGGATGCCGAGGTACAGCTACGGCTGACAGCAGAGGCTACACTCTTTAGAGTGAGGCAGGAGAGAGAGGAGGCACGCCGTGCACTGGGTGCAGACCAGAGGACGCTATACAGTGAGCTCGTCCGAGTGCAGGGTGAGCTGGTATCAGCTGGCCGGGAGGCAGAGTATTACAGGGGGCTGTATGTGGGTGCGGTGCCAGCAGCTCAGCAGGCACCGAGCTACAGAGACAGGAGTAGATCTGGGGCATCCGGATCGCGGAGGACAGGGCAGTCAGCGTCCTCGGTCAGAGGGCCACTTTTGCCGCCAGGGGGAGGAGGAGGACCATCAGGGGGACCTCCACCGAGCACAGGGGGAGGCCAGGGGCCACAGCAGGAGGGTAGCTCTACACACTAGGGCATACTCATGTACATTGTATCATATTGTATTATTTTGGACAGATGCCTGCGTGCATTCTGATTGTATTGTGAGGGATCTTGATAGCCTTGATGTACTATATTGATGTATATTTGGATGTATACACATTTTGTATTATTGATGTAGACACAAACACTTTGTATTATGATGACCATTACATGATATATATATATGATGATCTGTTCGATTCACTGCTGTTCATGCTTTTGTGTATGCATTATCTGATGTCATGGATGTGATGATATGTATGTAGGATTTTGGATTCATGTGATGACATATATTGTTTATATGATGCTTATAGATGTATGATGATAGAGATGTATGATGATATAGATGTGATGACTAGTGATATCTGACATGTGGGTTTTGCAGATATGCACCAGAGAAGAGAACAGGAGGAGATGGAGGACACAGACTGTTGATCGATTACTGCAATGAAAACGATATAAAGGGTGTGGGAATGGATGAATGAGCTTGTTGCAATGGCTTCACGTTTGTATATAAAGAGCAATCCTTATTTTGATATAGCACATGGATAGTTCGCCACCAAGGTATAAAAGACCAAGGTGCAGTAATATCCGAGTGCGTGGACGTTGACTCTGCAAGCAAGCGGTTTGAACTTAGATCTCTTTAGACAGCATATAACCTTGTTGGAACATGTGAATAAGCCATAGTCTTGAACATAAAATAAACTTCAATACATGTAAATGCAAGAAGAAATATTAATATGTAAGATGCTAGGTCGTAACACACACAAGATAGATATGATGCTAAGAAAGATACTAAAGATCATTCCTCAAACACGGCACACAGAAAGCAATGACTATGCCCCCAATCCGTACTGCATCGCAACATACCAAGATTATAGATAAACCAGGGTAGTTTTGAATAAGTATTGGAAAAGGAACAAAAGATAAACCATAACACAAATTGACTGACTTACAAAGTAAAAATATAGCCAACATATTCTCTTGCCAAAGAGGTTGCTCAGGATAGATTGGATAGGAAAGATAACAGCCTTATCGTGGGAACTCTGTGTCCGTTAAAGGGGGCTATCTACCTAAAAAGACAATGTCTCACTTGCAGGAAATGCCACATGTTGTAGGAGACGCGTGTGTTGGTCTCGACAATGGAACACTTCGTAGAAGACAAGCTTGTGGATCTAGAGCTTAGTTAAGCGGTACTTAGCTGATGCTGGCAATCGGTATGCAGGGCAGTAGATGACTCTGGAAGTAGGCCTATTTGCTTCAAGTTTGTTAAGGACTTTTGCTTTGAAAGGATGCGCTAGCTTGCTGCTTGAGTTAGTCAAGTCGAGGCGAATGGATTTTGAAAAAATGGAAGACTAGAAAGGTGACAGTGCAAATGGATTGAAACGGGTGGAGAATGATGGATCGTGTGTGCCTAAGTACTGGATACATCCTTCATATTCTAGACTGCCTACATACCCTGTATCCATGGGATCAAGGCACACTTACGATGGAGGATGAACGTGATAAATATGTAGTTCTGGATAGAGTGATGAATGGGTCAAGGTGAAAGTGGGAGATCTTATGTACCTGAGTACTAGATACTTCCTTCGTATTCCAGACTGCCTACATACCCATATCCATGGGATCAAGGTACCTTAAGATTGAAATGATGATATGTAGTTCTGGTTAGTGTGATGATGTAGAAGAAGAGCGGAGAAGAGGTGATCTTATGTACCTGAGTACTAGAAACGTGCTTCATATTCCAGACTGCCTACATACCCATATCCATGGGATCAAGGTACCTTAAGATTGAAAAGAGATGATATGTAGTTCTGGGGGAGGTGATGATGTAGAACAAGTGTTGAGAAGATAACAGCCTTATCGTAGGAACTCTGTGTCCGTTAAAGGGTGTTACCTATGGAAATGAGACAAGATTGAAGTATGCGTTGCGAACCACGAACAAGGAACCAATCCTAGACCGAAGCTAAGGAAAGAGTTGCCCCCATTTTGGTAGAGGAAACTGTAGGGGTGACCACCGAAGAAGACACAGAAAGACTTGACCTAGGCCAAGACAGTGTTAACTGTAGACACAGATCAAGACGTGGGATGACGATGAGGGACACTGACAAATTTCTAAGCTATACTAGGTAGGGAGATGGAAATGCAAACAAAGTCAATGGTTTTATTATGGATGGATGGATGAATCAGGTTGCGAACTGGACAAGGAGTGGACAAGACTCGATAGACGATGGATGCTGACTCTACGCATAGTGCCTGTTTGCCAAGTTTTCACTATGGTACTTATCCAAGGCGCCTGTTTGCCAGGTTTTCACCAGAGGATGAATATTTTTTTTGTATTTTTGTATTTTTGATTTTTTTTTATTTTTTTGACTTTTTTGATTTTTTTGATTTTTTGTGGGAATACTCTGAGGATCAGGCATAGAACTTCTTGAGATGGACACTGTTAAGTGGCTCATCTAGAGGAATGCCGTCAGGTGTAGCTAAAGTATAAGCTCCCGATCCATATGCTGCTGTCACAATGAAGGGACCTAACCAGTTAGGCTCAAACTTGCCCTTCTTCTCTCGATCTACTTGATTTCTCTGATTCTCCTTAAGTACAAGATCACCAACTTGAAACCGTCTTTCTTTGATCTTTTTGTTGTAATTACGCCGGAGGCGGTTTTGATAGACATGGAGATGATTAAGTGCGGCAAGGCGCCTCTCATCTAGTAGTTCAAGCTCAACTAATCTGGAAGTGCGATACTCATCTCCGCCGATCAGGTCCTGCATGGATACTCTGAGGGATGGGATCTCGACCTCTATAGGTAGGATGGCTTCAGAGCCAAAGACCAAGGCATATGGTGTGGCACCAGTGGGTGTTCTGATACTAGTGCGGTAGGCCCATAGGGCGGGATTGAGTTGTAAGTGCCAATCACGACCAGCTTCATTGACTATTTTCTTGAGGATTTTGAGAATGGTTTTATTGGAAGCCTCAGCTTGGCCGTTACTCTGCGGATAGTAGGGAGTTGAAAAGCGATGTTGGATATTGTACTATATGCATAAGGCACGGACATCTTGGTTCTTGAATGGTCTCCCATTATCGGTGACAATGGCTTGGGGAATACCATACCGGCATATGAGGTAGTTTAGGATAAACTTGGCTATTTGTTTACCGGTGATATAGGTCATAGGAATGGCTTCCACCCACTTCGTGAAATACTCAGTGGCAGTAATGATAAACTTGTGGCCATTGGAGGAGGAAGGGTGGATTTGTCCTACGAGGTCGAGACCCCATTGAGAAAAAGGCCATGGAGTTGTCACAGGTTGTAACTCATGAGTGGGTGCGTGAATCAGATCTCCATGCTGCTGACATTGTAGACACTTCTTAGCAAACTGTGCGGCATCTTACTCTATTGTAGGCCAGTAATAGCCTGTTCTGAGTATCTTCTTAGCAAGATTAGGACCGGTAGAATGTGCACCACAGACACCTTCGTGTATGTCTCGTAAGGTAGCTTCGGCTTCTTCCGCGTTAAGGCATCGTAAGAGGATACCATCGAGACTCCGGCGATATAGTGTATCACCCAGAATGATGTAACGAGAGGATCGACGGATAAAGGTTTTGCGTTGAGTGGAGGATAGGTCAGGGGGAAAGGTATTGTTCTTGAGGTATTCATAGATATCTTCATACCATGGGGAATTGGGACCAACAAGTTCGCAGATGATTTTAGTAACAGGAACATCGACGGCTGGTATCAACAATTGTTCGATCAATAATTCACATTTCTGTGTATTTGCAGGCATGTCAATCAGTGACCCTACAGAAGCCATAGAATCTGCAGCTTTGTTATGCTCTCTTGGAATTTGCTCAAATGTGATGCTAGAAAAGTGTGGTTTGTAGGCATCCACTAGTTGCTTGTAGGGGACCAACTTTTCATCCTTTGTTTGGTATTCATCCTTGACTTGGCGGATGACTAGCTGTGAGTCTCCATATACTTGTAATTCTGTGATGTCCCATTGAACTGCTGTATTGAGACCTATGAGGAGTGCTTCATACTCGGCTATGTTGTTGGTGCAAGGGAATGCTAGCCGATATGACTTTGGAATGTAGTCATTCTGAGGTGTAACAAATAAGATGCCGGCTCCTAATCCATGCTGTGTGTAAGAACCGTCAAAGTACAACTTCCACATTATGGAGTTGGAAAGAGTGAAGAGATTCTCATCAGGAAAGTCTGCTACCATAGGATGTGTATCTTTCATAGGTGCATCTGCTAGTTGATCCGCGAGGGCTTGTCCTTTGATTGCCTTACGATCTGTGTACTCAATATCGAACTCACTAAGGATCATAACCCATTTAGCTAGTCTGCCTGTGAGAGCTGCTTTTGCTAGTAGATATTTCAAGGGATCAATCTTGGCTATCAAATTTGTGTGTTGGTTCAGCATGTAATGTCGCAACTTTTGGGAGGCGAACACTACTGCTAAACAAGCCCTTTCCATTGGTGAATAATTGAGCTCATATCCCACCAAGGTTCTACTGATGTAATAAATTGCGTGCTCTCTGCCTGAGTCATCATTCTGTGCTAGCAGAGCCCCTAGGGCTGAGTTTGTAGTGGAGATGTACAATATCAAGGGTTTGTCCGCCACTGGTGGAACCAATACAGGAGGTGTAGCTAGATACTCCTTAAGTTGATCAAACGCTGCCTGACACTTGTTGTCCCATCGAAATGAGACATCCTTTCGGAGCAAGTGTTGAAAGGGTTGACATTTATCTGCTAGCTGTGATATGAAACACCTGATGGACTGTAACCTTCCTTGGAGGCTCCTTAATGCTTTAAGGTTCTTTGGTGGAGGCATCTCCACTATAGCCTTTACTTTTGCTGGATCTACTTCGATGCCCCTACGAGATACTATGTATCCCAACAGCTTCCCCGATGTGACACCGAAGACACACTTCTTAGGATTAAGTCTTACTTGGTATTTTTCAAGCCTGTCGAAGATCTATCCTAGGACCTGTATATGTTCTGCTCTAGAAGATTTAGCCAATATATCATCCACATAGTCTTCCATGATGTGATGAAATAGATCGTGGAAGATCACTGTCATAGCTCGCTGATAGGTTGCTCCTGCATTTTTGAGACCAAATGGCATGACACACCAACAATAATTGCCCCAAGGACAAGTAAAGGTTGTTTTGTGTTGGTCTTCTTCAGCTATCCTTATCTGATTATAACCCGAGAATCCATCCATGAGAGAAAGCATCTCGTGACCAGCTGTCAAGTCCACTATAATGTCAATGTTTGGTAGTGGAAAGTCATCTTTAGGACATGCCTTATTGAGATCTCTGAAATCATTACACATGCGGATGCGCCCATTAGGTTTAGATATAGGTACAATGTTTGAGACCCAATCTGAATAGTCGATAGGTCGTATGAACTTTGCGTCTAATAGCTTTTGTACTTCCACTTTCACCAAGAGAGCTATCTGGGGGTGCATTTTTCTCAACTTCTGTTTCACTAGTTTCACCTTGGGATCAACTGTGAGATAATGAACTACCAGCTTAGGGTCTAGCCCTGGCATATCTGCATAGGTCCATGCAAAGTTGATGGTTCGTTGTAAGAAGAAGCTGTTAAGATTTCTGTGCTCTGTGTCAGATAATGATGCTGCTAGAAATGTTGTCTTTGGATTCTGTTCTGTACCTAGGTTGATCTCTGTAGAATCTTCCACTAGTAGAGCTGATTTCTCTTGATACTTAGAAGGTAAGGGAAGGTCAAATCCTCCATCCTCAGGTGCCACAGTTGGGTTTTCACCTTTGGATACGTCCTTTATTTTTACTATTTTATGATCAGGAGGTGCCACAGTGTGGTTTTCACCTGGAGATCTTTCTTTATTTGCACTTTTGTGACTGAAGGATTTGGCATTCTCACCAAAATAAGCCGTGGGCTCTAGTTCCATTACAAAACCTGCCTTGTGATCACCAAGAGGGATACCTTCCCGAAGTCCCATGAACTCAGCGAGAGCTTCGTCATTCTGAAATACATCTATAACGGGGGCCCCTTGTTGGTCCCAATCGATAAGTTCAGGGTAGACAAGTGTGACATTCTGGGTGCTGGTGGTGGAAGTTAAGGATACGGAGGATAGTGTAAAAATGGAGGATTCTGCGAATAGATTAGTCATGTGGAGGGAAGAGTCATCGGTGATATCCTCTGTAGACGTCGTATCGGCGGGAAAAGTGTTAGCTACCTCGTCGAGGATATACTCGATGTCCGAGGCGCGTGGTACCTTCTTACCAAATCCTAATCCTTTCTTGTCTAGCTTCTTTGTTACCACAATGGGCTCCATAGTGCCTTGATTCTGTTTCCCAAGGCCACCTTTGCCTTTATAGCCCATATTTTTCACTATCCTTAAGCCATTGCCATATTGCTTCACTGGTATCGTGACTGGTTCTTTCTCCTTGTAGAGCCAAGAAGAGATGTCCTTAATAGTTTCCTCTTCCAATAACCGTCCATGTTGGAATTGGGTTAGGAATGTTGGGGGAGGAATAGCTGCTTTTTTGGTAACTTTAGCAATGGGTGGTTTGCCGTAAGATTTTGGAGATAAAGGCATCCGCCCTACACAACAAGATTCAGAGATATCATAAGTGCCAAAGCCTATATCCCGAAAGCGAGCTGTGATTTTGGGGAGGGGTGTAGGTTCACTTGTAGAGGCTTGCGTGAGAGTTTCAGGGTCAACATAGAGAGGGGATTCAAGGGCTTTGTCATTTTTAGGCACTTGGTTGCAATTCTTATAGCTTCCTTGCAAGACACGGCAAAATTCAAAAGGATTAGGATCTCCTAGGATAGTGATCTCCGTACCATTGTATGGGAACGTTAGGGACTGATGGTACGTGGAGGGAACAGCTTTCATTGCATGGATCCATGGGCGGCCTAGAATAATGTTGTAAGGCAGCTCAATATCAAGGACTTGACACCTGGTTTCAAGCATGACAGGGCCCAGTTGTATAGGTAAGTGAATAACACCCTCTGAACGGCGTTCTGCATCATCATACCCCTTGATTGTAATACTATGATCAGTGTTGACATGATCCTCAGAGTATCCCAATTGCTTTAGTAACTTTAAAGAATAGATGTTGAGACCAGCACCACCATCTATGAGGATGCGTTTGATTTTGCGCTTATGGATGAGCACTTCAATATGGAGGGCATCGTTGTGACAAGGATCATGGGAGGGAAGGTCTTTCTTAGAGAAGACCACATTGTAAGGCGAAGCAATATTACCCACTATAGCTTGGAAATCTGTGACTGCTATGTTATTAGGAACGGAGGACTCTTGGAGGGCTTTTTCTAGCACTACTCTATGTGCAGGTGATGACCGTAGAAGGTCCAAAATAGAGATCTGTGCTGGTGTTTTCCCTAGATGTTCTACAAGATTATAATCAGACTGAACCGGAAGCCTAGGTGTAGGTGCACGAATGGTGACATGACCTCGACGAGTAGTAATAGCACAGTCCGTAGATTTGCCTTTAATGGTGAGGGTAGACACTCGACTCTCTTCAAAATGACCTACAATGGAATCGAAAGATGTGGATGCGTGATTGATACCTTTACCTCTATCCTGAGGAGGAGGTGGACCATGATGAGGGAATGGTTCCTTGTACATATTGAGATCCTGGTTCGTGTGTTGCGCTGGTGATTCATTCTCAAAGGTGATTTGATTACCGTCGATGAGGTTTTGGATGAGGTGCTTAAGCTTCATGCAAGATGCAGTTCGATGACCTTTGCTCCTATGGAACTCACAATACTCATTGTCTCTGTAACGTGCAGTTTTGTAGATAGGTTCTCCATAAGGAGGCGCATCAGGTAAGGTTATGAGCCTTTTCTGCAAAGCTTGCTGTAAGACTGATTCGATGGGCACTCCCAAAGGAGTAAATTGACGTCGCGGAGGGTAATCTTGTTGGGGCCGCTCTTGTTGTCTTTGCTGTTGGTTGGGATAAGGCTGCCTTTGTTGCTGCTGTTGTTGAGGTGGAGCTTGACTTGGTTTGGAGAGTTGCAGCGGTGTTTGCAACGTTTGGACATGCTTAGTATCGACCACCCCATCGTTGACCACGTTTTTGTTCTTGTTCCAATACTTGGGTTTATCATTCGACTGTTGATGCGAATTGCTATCTTTCGTCTCCTTAAAGATTTTGACCACACCCTTAGCAATGAGGGCCTTCTCAATGTTGATACCCTTGTATGTGATTTCATCGAAGGTTGTAGCACTAAGGATTTGCAAATGGAAACCTAACTCTTGGTTAAGGTTCTGTACAAATATGCTAACAAGTTGTTTCTCTGGAATCTTGAAAGGGAATTTACTAGCCATTTGTCTCCATCGTTGGAGGAAAGAAATGAACGTTTCACCATTTTTCTGTTTATTGTTGCATAGGTCCGTCATGGAAATCTCATGCTCTGCGTTGTAAGAAAAATAGGTGGCAAACTTTTCTGCTAGCTCGTTGAAAGACTTGATACCTGTAGGTAAGTGTGAGAACCATTCTATTGCTTGACCTCCGAGACTGCGAGGAAAAAGGCGCATAAGATATGTGTCGTTGTGAGAGACCTCGAAGCAAGCAAGATAGAATTCCCTAAGATGGTCCTTTGGGTCACCTTTTCCTTTGTACTTATCAAACTTGGGAATAGTGAAATTTTGAGGAAAAGGGATCATTGGTAACGACCGATCAAAAGGATAAGGACACACTTCCTCTAAAGAGAAGGTCTTTTTGGTGTGGCCAAACGTAAGATTAGATAGCTGTTGTTGCACCTCCGCAATCTTTAGTTCCATAGTCGTGGGAGGGGTTGGTAACGTCTCCTGTTGTCCAAAACGCGGTTGGTGTTGCCCGTATGGAAGATTATAGTGTGAGCCATGCGTACTGGTATTGTAAGGGTCGTAAGATTGATTGGGATTGTATGGATTGTATGATTGGTTCAGATTGGGTTGGAATTGGAGGCCTTGATTAGGCAGAGGTGGAGGTGGTGCTAGGTAAGAATGTTGGCTTTGCGATGGTTGAAGAAACGTATTGGGGGGAGGAAAGCTAAAGTGCGTTTGATTAGGTTGTGATGGTGGCACATAGCTTTGGGAAACCTGATGTTGGGAATGTTGAGAGTGGCTAGGCAATGTATGAAAGAAGTTGAGCGTGGATGAATGTTGTGGAGGAGGAACATAGGTAGAAGTGTTTTGCGACAGTGGGGGTTGATTGAAGATGAGAGTAGAAGAATGTTGTGGTGGAGGAACATAGGTAGAAGTGTTTTGCGACGGTTGGGGTTGCTTGAGGATGAGAGTAGAAGAATGTTGTGGTTGGGGCTGCATGACTCCAATTGGTTGAGAGACATGCAGGTGTGATGATATAGGAGGTGGCATTTGTTGAGACCCTTGTTGCATGGCTACGTACGTGTTCCCCAGATTGTAATTGGGTGGGAAACCTACGCGTGATGGGGTAACCAAGATTTCGCTTGCGCTTGGGGTGGACACTTTAGGAGGTGGTTGCACATTTGATCGAGCTAAGGTGGCTTGCTTAGCTAACTCTGCTTGACGTTGGAGAGTTTCTTGTTGGTTTTGATAGATCTCCATAGGAGTCAAAAGCGGTGATATGGGCCTCTCCTCTATTGGATTTTGGAAAAGGGGATTCCTATACTGCGAACCTTGAGTAGGTAGGGGCGTAGTCACCGTGGACAAGGTTTGCACCGCTTGTATGGTTTCTTGGGTGTTGTTGCTCTCCTTGAGAGTGGACACATCAAAATCTTGAGGTAACTTGGCACCTTGCTTTGCAAGCAAGCGAAAGAAATGATCCTGGTTCTCACTAAGGATTTTATCAAAGGCAGCTATAGCTCTAGGATCTTGTATAAATTCGTCAAGATCTTGCCCATCTTCTTGAGAGGATTGACCTATTTCAAAGTGTCGCTCTTCTTGAGATGGGGGTTGATCTATGACATAACCTTGTGGGACAAAATCCGGAGGCAAGCCTGTGGTATACTGCGGTGTATTTAGCAAAGGGGTTCTATCCTCATGAGGATTGCTTGGTTCCTCTATGTGCGGCATGTTTGGAGAGCTAATTGGTCTTGCCGCGGGTGTATTAGGAGTCACTTTGGGAGTAACGTTGAGACGACCTGATTGTGGTGTGCGAGGGGGTGACTTGTGCTTCTTAGGGATAACTTGCCTAGACTTCATAGTTTGCTGTAGCCTAGTGGTGACCATGGGAAATACTGAGGACACAATGTGATGCTAGGAATCTGTAAGATGCTTTGAAGAAACGGACAAACTCTGATGCACAAAGTACTGGACCAAAAGTGCTATACTGTTTGACCAGAGGCGCAGGACTGTGCTACCAAAAGTGTGTTACTGTGGGCCAGAGGCGACGGACTGAGCTGCCAATAGCGAGTTACTGCTATGCCCAAAGGCGAGCTACAGTGACCAAAAGCGAGCTACTGTTATACCAAGGGCACTGAAGTAGAATTTTGCCAGAGGCGGGTTACTGCTGTACCAAAGGCGATCTACTGTATTACCAAAGGCGAGCTGCTGTAATACCAGGGGCGCTGAAGTAGTGTCTGATGTTTTTCAAAGGCAAGATTTTTCTATTTCTGATTGGATTGGTTTGGCAAGAGAAAACACAGCAAACAAGTGGTCAAAAAAGGCACAAGGACTTACACAACAGATAGTGTATGTTCAAGGCTCCAAACAAGCCCAATGTTTACACAAGTCTAATACAGTTGCAATCAATAACAAGCACTTTTTATCCCTAGAGACAAGGTTTCATTGCAGTAGATCAGCTCACAGCTTAATACTCCGTCGATAAAAATATCATTCCATAAAGGTGTCGGATATTTAGTATCTTTGCGAGAGACGATAGGTAGGGATATCTCACCCTCCCCTTGGAAAGCTCAAGTAGGTCACAAGAGCTTTATGTTCGAGGGAATACTATCTCTTCTCAAGGGAGCCAATGGTGAGTGTCTTAAGGGTTTAAATCGATTTCCCTTGCACTGATGATTACCGCAATGTTCGGAGGTAGGTCGGGTAGTCTCTAACTAAATTGGTTCTTAGTGACTTTGAGGGACCAACGCCTTACGAGCAATGCGACAAGCTACTAAAAGCTTTAACCAATCCTACTAAGAGTTTCAAACACTTCGCTCAATGTGAAAATCGTTTTCACAAAGGGCTAGTACACCTCTTTTCAGTTTGGCATCACAAGGTAAGGCTGACGTCGGTTAGGACTTGGCTTTCACCTTATCCCTTTTATATAGCGGTTCAAAGGAAAACTCCGCTTAGGGTCATCCCTTTTGGATGAATCGCAATCCAAAAGCAAGCCCTTCTAAAGGAAGTACAAAAAAAGTAAAATCAAGCACGTCAAACAATGGTTCAATTGTCCCGTTATAAGAAAAATAAGGTGCAACTAAGCTATGCACACACACGATTGTAGTTGTAAATTGTCCCTTATGAAATGAAGTGTTTGGCATTCATGTCCATTGTCCCTTAGAAAATTGAGGTGTTTGTCCATACATGTCCATTGTCCCTTAAGAAAATCAGTATGTTCCTAAGACTTAGATTTGCAAAAAAGATTTGTTCAATTACTCCTTTTAAGCATGCAATGTGTTTCTAAGACTTAGTAAGGTAAAACAAAAGGGTCTTCAACGCTCGTCCTGCATAAATATGTCAAAAACACCTATTGGCTCTGTGTGAGTAATAAGAAGCTGCAGCAATTCTGTTAGTTCCACCAAAAATTCACAAGTTAGCAAAAATAAATCAACTTTGACCAAAAAGCGCTGAACAACATTACCAGAAGCGACCTACTGTGTTCCAGGAGCACTGTAATGCAGACCAGAAGCATCAGAGGATATAGCCAACAGCGTTGAACAATAACCAAAAGCGCTTCACTGTCGTTCCAAAAGCGCTGCGATAAATATCAAAAGCGTGTAACGATAATACCAACAGCGCTGTAAAATATCCAGATGCGCTTCACTGTGTAACCGAGAGCGCGATACTATATGGCCAACCGCGCTATTCTGTCTTAGATATAGACAATATTAGTTTTGTTTAACAATAACCAGGTCAAAATAACTTTTCATGGTGGACCTATTATCTGAAGGATGATATTTGATAGATCTGGGTTGTGTAATCTGGAAACTCAGAAAAAATGGATCAGACCAATAGATTAGCACCAGAAACAAGGATATTCCTAAATAAATCAGCTTAGGAGATATCAAAAAATTAGGTTCTGAAAGACAAATATAACAGCTTGTCCGACAGAATGACAGATTTGAAATGAGAAATCACTGCAAACCTGAATGAAGTCAAAAAAACCTAATTTTAACCAAAAGCGCCTAACAATATCGCCAGTAGCGCTTCTCTGTGCTACCTATAGCGCTTTTCTGCGCTACCAGAAGCGCGGCCGTGCTGCCAAAGGCGCTGAACTGTTCTTGCAAAAGCGCTGTAATATACTGCCAGAAGCGCTGTGAAGTGCCGTAAGCGCCGTGCCGTACTGTGTCTTAAAAAAAAACAAATTTCTCAAAGAAACCAAGGGATTAGTGGGTCCCACCGGGCGTGCCAGAATGTGTATATGGAAAAATCGATCTATAATCTAAACTAAATAAAACCAAAGAACCCAATAACATAAAGAAAATGAATTTAAATAAAAGCCATGACAAATAATCAATGCAATAAAGACTTTTACCGAAATTTGTGTTGTTTCCTTTGGATTGAATGTAGAATTGCTCAATGAAATTGCAAAGCCATAGCTGCAACAAGCAAGTGTAGTGCTCAAGAGATCAATGTCAAAAGATCGTTATAGTGCTCAATCGACACGTTGTGTATGCTCAAAGCTCTGTCAAGTATGCCTGAGAATACGATCGAAGAGAGAGATAATGAAGGAGATGAGGGGGGTTTATATAGATTTCATCAAAGATCGATCAACGGTCCAGATAATTCAGAAGAATCAATGGAGGAGAACAGTTGAGGAATGTGCAACGAATGAGAAGAAGACATGTGTCTTGCTTGCTTTTGCATGAGAGGAGTTATCAGGAATAGAAGAATAAGTTAACTAAGGAAATAAATCAATTAAAAGAATAAAGCAATCAGTTAAGTGATTTAAAACAAGAAGAAGAGATTTGCATGAGAATAGAATATATTTTGCTTTATTAAATATAGAAATATTTAATTGATGAGCAAAAAAGTTTGAGTTATATTAGAGATAACTCAAATTAGAAGAAAAAGCAATTTAAATAAATAATTGATTTATTTAAATTTAGAGAAGATATTTTGGAAGAAACAATTAAATAATTAGAATTATTTAATTTAGAAGATTTGAAAGCAAATTAAATAAATAAATTTATTTAATTGTTGTGTATGATTTTGGGAGAATAAATTTGATTTAATTAAATAATTTAAGAATTATTTAATTTTAGATAAGAGGGAATTTGTTGAATTAATTAAATAATTGGATATATTTAATTAATGTGGATTTGATTTTTGGAAGGTGACAATGATTTAATTAAATAATTAAAAATTATTTAATTGTGGAAGAATATAGAGGAATTTAATTTAATTAATTAAATAATGAGGATTTATTTAATTAATGTCGCAATTTTGTGATTTAGAAGAATTTGATGAAATTAATTAAATAATTAGATTATTTAATTAATGTTGAAATGCAGGTGATTAGGAAGAAATGACGAAATGCAAGTGATTTGATGACTTGGTCATTTTAGGGTGTCTACAAAGGTGATATGTATTGTGCTTCATTGGAACTAAACTCAAGCACGTGGTAAATGCTATCATATCAGTTCATGGCAATGACCCACGCCTTTTGGCAGTGACCCACCCCTTGGCAGTGAGCCTTTTTGTAGTGAGCATTCTTTTGGGCAATGAGCCCTGGGAAGTGAGCCCTTTGGCAGTGAGCCTCTTTTATTATTTAGTATTGTTACTACATTATATTGTGAGATAACACTCACCATGGTTTTTCCCTTTTAGAGTTTTCCATGTAAAAATCTGGTGTTGATATGTTTAAGTTTTGATTCTTAATTTCATGTTTAATCTTTATAATAGATTAAAGGGTTAAAGTAAGTGAATATAAATGTGATTTTGTTCAAGAGAATTTAAAGTTTTTGATACAATTGATTCACCCCCGCCCCTCTCAGTTGTCTTGTGCCTTCAACAATGTCAAATTTGAAAGCAAGCAAGAAGTAGTTTCAAAGTCAAGGATCAACCTTCTACTGAACTATTGGAATTGGTGCATATAGATCTCTATGGTCCTACCATGGTAAGGAGTTTTCAAGGTGACAGGTATTTCATGTTATTAATTGATGATTATTCTAGGATAACATGGGTTACTTTTCTCAAAGAAAAATCTGAAGCCCTTGATAAGTTCAAATAATTCAAAGTCATGGTTGAGAATGAAATGGATATAAGAATCAAATGTTTGAGGTCTGACAGAGGTGGAGAGTTCACCTCCAATGAGTTTAACATGTTTTGTGAGAATCATGGAATAAAGAGGCACTTATCTGCCCCTAGGACTCCTTAGCAGAATGGAGGTATCTTCCTTGGGTATTCTACTAAAAACAAAACTTACCAGTGCTACAACAAGAGGCTAAGAAGGATTATTGAGAGTGCAAATGTCAAAGTTGATGAAGATCTACAGAAGCATTAAGAAGTCAATGGATATAAATCAGATGAATCTCCTTGCAGAGAAGAAGAAAATGCTAAGGAAAAGGAAGTGCAGGTTGAAGAGGAAGAATCTCTAGAAAAGACTCTTAAAACTCCCAAGTATGTGCAAAGGAATCATTCTAAAGATCAGATCATTAGTGACAAGAACAAAGGTGTGCTAACAAGAAGGAAAGTTGTTGAAGAATAGGTAAATCTATGTTTACTCTCTAAAGTTGAACCTAAGATAGTAATTGAAGCATGCAAGGATGAGTATTGGATCAAAGCTATGGAAGAAGAACTAATGTAGATTGAGAAAAATTAGACTTGGGAATTTGTCCCA
Organism: Cunninghamia lanceolata; assembly: GCA_027924645.1. Lineage (NCBI taxonomy): Eukaryota > Viridiplantae > Streptophyta > Pinopsida > Cupressales > Cupressaceae > Cunninghamia > Cunninghamia lanceolata. The sequence goes on along the minus strand of BSBN01000810.1, from coordinate 1,967,912 downwards.
AGACTCACAAGCAAAAATGTGATTGGAACTAAGTGGATATTCTAGAACAAACTAAATTAGAATGGAGAAGTGGTAAGAAACAAGGCAAGGCTTGTGTGTAAAGGTTACTCACAAGTAGAGGGAATAGACTATGAGGAAACTTATGCTCCAGTGGCAAGAATGGAGGCCATCATAATGTTTTTGGATTTTACAACACATAAGGATTTCAAAGTATATCAAATGTAGGTGAAGTCAGCTTTCTTGAATGGTGAATTAGAAGAAGAAATATACATAGAACAATTGGATGGATTTCAATTATTAGATAAATCAGATATGGTTTGTAGGTTGAAGAAGGCACTGTATGGATTAAAGCAAGCTCCCAGAGCTTGGTATGCAAGGTTAGATAGGTATTTAATACAAGGATTCAATAAAGGTTATGCAGATAGAAATATGTACATCAAAGTAGGAGAACATCAAATTCTGATTGTGGAAGTATATGTGGATGACATAATCTTTGGAGAAAATCAAGCTATGTGTAAGGGTTTTACAAATGAAATGCAGAAAGAATTTGAAATATCAATGTGTGGTGAGATGAACTTCTTCCTTGTGCTATAGATCAATCAGACATATAAAGGTATTTTCATTTCACAATCAAAGTATGTCAAGGAGATATTGAAGAAGTTTGGAATGGAAGACTCTAAACCAGTATGTACCCCTATGATGACTGGTTGCAAGCTGAGTAAGAATGATGAATCTCCTAAGACTAATCAGAGCAGGTATATATCAATGATTGGAGGATTGCTATATTTAACTGCTACTAGACCAAATATTATGCATGCAGTTTGTCTTGTGGCTAGATTTCAAGAAGAACCCAGAGAGTCACATGTTGTAGTAGTGAAGAGGATTTTTAGATATTTAAAGGGAACTTCAGATCATGGCTTGTGGTATCCAAAGGATGATAACTTTTCTCTAAGTGCTTATACAGATGCAGATTGGGATGGTTACCTAGATGATCTGGGAAAAGTACTAGTGGTGGTGTATTCTTTCTTGGAGATAGAGTGGTGTCATGGTTAAGTAAGAAGTAGGATTCAGTATCTCTATCTACTGCAAAGGTAGAATACATTGAGCAGCATCTTACTGCACAGGTGTTTTGGATGAGACAAACCTTGAAGGATATCAAAGTTGTATATGATGAACCTATCCCTATCTTCTATGATAATGCAATTTCTATTAACATTTCAAAGAATCTAGTGATGCACTCAAGGACAAAACATTTATCAATCCGGTATCACTTTTTGAGAGAGAAGGTTGCAGAGAATGAAGTGGAGCTTGATTATGTGCCTACAAAGGATCAGGTTGTTCATATATTCACCAAGGCTCTTCCTAAGGATACATTTGAGTATCTCTGGGAGAAGTTAGGGGTTGTTGCCCCTCCTTTGAACTATATGCATAAGGAGATGCATCAGTCCTGTAGATTTCAACATTCATTCCTTATTCTAGACTAATGTTGGAGGATACCTCTCAAGGGGAGTAGGTAGTGGTCATGATGGTTGTGGAAGTTAGGGGAGTAAGTTCTAATGTTGGTTGCTTCTAAGGGGGAGTATGCAGAATACTAAAATAAATGATGGTACAAAGTAGTAGTAAACAGGTGCAAGTTTGAGCAGTTATCTAAAAGTAATATTAAAAGAGAGATGTGTAGCCCTTTGCCATTGATGTCAAAGAGGGAGACAGAGCAATGTGAAAAAGGAAAGAGTTAGTTGTCAAGAAGAGAATAGCAAGCTAAGGGGGGGAGAAAGAGAAAGGAACTATTAGTATGAAGCATAGTATTGAGAATGTTGTTGTGTTGATGATTTTTCACATTATGTGTTGCTATAAATGACAAAGGGGGAGATTGTTGCAAGTATGTATAGTCGGTGTTGTCATTGATGTCAACAAAGATTGTGTTGTCATTGGTGTCAATTGTGTCATTGTGTGAGTAAGAAATGGTGCAAGAGTATGAGTAGTTAGTGTTGAGTAGATACTGTATTTGATGATGAGGTTGGTTGAGCAAAGATAAGGTTGTTGGAATGATATGAGTTGCTTTTCTAAAGATGGTTTGGTTACTCTAAAGAGGTGCTGAAGATGTTAAGAATATTTTCCTATTGATTAGTTTCCAAGTGCTTTTGAGAAAATTTTATTAATAAAGGAAACAGTGTGTTGAAGTGATATTCTGGTTTACAAAGTAGTATTCTAGTTTTGGTTCGCATTTCCTCTATGTTGAAAATATGTCTTTGTAGTTTGGATATGTTGTTCAGAGATGTCAAGAGATGTTATATTCCAAATTTCGTGCTCTGGTTTGAGGTGCATAGGAAGTTGTGTTCACCAATATATGGTCTATGTTTCTGAGCTTTTGCAAAGGTGTCTCAGAGAAACTATTTTGCTCTGCATTTCACCACATATTTGTTTTGACCTTGCGGTTCTAGATTTGTGCTTATAATGCTTATATATTTCTTTAGTTCAATTTGTTCATGGTTTGATGCTCTACAAGTTGATTTCTTGAGTTGTAGTGTATGACAGAGTTGTTTGAGTGCTCCGGTGTAAACTTCAGTCAAGTAAAATTTGTTACAGAGGAATTTGTTGGATTTCAAGATGTTTCAGGATGTTTATGGAATACTCTAGACTATGTTGAAGCCTTGCATGTGGTTTGCGAGTCATTTTTGGGTTTGAGAAAGTGTGTACTTAAAATTTCATTATGTTAACACAAGTTTGGCTGACCTTGGGTGTTTACACTAATTGTGGAGTTACTTCAGTGATTGTAGTAGCGTGGAGTGGCATTCTTGGGTAAATTTAGATCTAAGATGAGGTGTGTTGTGGTCTTCCTTCATTCCTTTTCGCCGCAAGAATGTTTAGGTCCAGACCTAATTTGAATTTTTAGGGTTAAGGTGACCCTTCGACCTTGGAGAATGTGTTCAAGGTTGAAGATGGTATAAATAAGTATCAAGGGATCTGTTAGGGTTAGCCTGCAGAAGATATCAATTAAATGCAAATAAATATTAATTAGAGGAATGAAAAAATACATAGAAATAATAACAGCGAGAGATAATTTTAACATGGTTCACCCAAACTTGGGCTACATCCACCAATAGAGAGTCCAATATTATTATCCAGTAAATCAAACTGATTACAACCAACAATCCTTACAACTCAATACTATTGCAAATGCTACAATACAATATCAAAATCCCACCCACAACATACATCCCAGCTGCTTATAACAAGCCTTTTGGAAGCTTCTAGAATTAGGGTTTTACAATGTCATTTTTTCTTTTATTGGTTAACAAAAATTAACAACTGACTCCAAATGGGGAAAAAAGAGGAAAAAAAATATAAACCCTGATGAGGATACATTATGAGTGTACAGTACTTGCATGATCATGTTGATTTAAGATAGACAACTAAGAGGGGGGTGAATCAGTTGTCTCAAAACTTTCTTTTCTTTAAACACTTGAATCCTTCTTGTAATTCAATAGCATAATAATAAATCAATCATGGAAGCACAATGCAATAATTCAAGAGTAGAAACACGTAACACCTATGACACCAATATTTTAACGTAGAAAAACTAGTTAAGGGAAAAACCACGAGGTGACTAACCCAAGATTGTATTCTCTGTTAAAAGAATAAGTAGAACAAAATGGCACATGCCAATTAGGGCTCACTGCCTGAGCACACTGCTCACAAGAGGCCCACTGCCTATAGGAGACACACTATCTATAGAATAATAAAGATTACATACTTGAACTGAAGTTTAGCATCTTCACCATGCTTGAGTCGATTTCATTTAAGCTCAATACTTCTACTCTGCTTCTCACTCTTCTCCTCTCTACCACTTCCTCATATTCACATTCATACTTTAAAATAACTTCCGAACTCTTATTTATACAAGACATCGACTTTGGGATAATCATTAAAGTCGGCACAATACATAATTTATTTTATTACAGAGTAAATACACAAATACAACTTGACTTATTACAAAAGACTTCATGCGAATCACCACACTATCGGCCACACATATCTACAACTTCAATCTTCTTTGGGTAACACGCCATGCTTCGCAGAACATCTTCAAGATCATCCGCAAGATGTGTAAATCATCCAGTCAACCATGATTAGGAAGAACATCATCACTCGGAAGTAAATCTTCAATTATGAGCTCAATCTTCAATGTGGAACACCAACACAAACTAGAAACAATCTAGAGACCTCCACAAGCTTGTCTGAATCACCAAGAACATCCACACCACTTTTGCTTACTGAAATCATTCGCATCTTCATCTGGAACCTCAACAACACATTCTATCAACACTGTCATATTAGAATAAATGCTTGCGGACCTCCAGACCATGAACCAATTGAGTTGTCAATTCACATTAGCTTCCTAAACACTCCACCAAATCTGCAGAACAAGATATTACATTTCTGGATCTCACCAAACCTATTTGTGTCACTCTGTCACCTCTGAACACCTACCAGAACCAGTTTCACTCATATGGCCATAACTTCTTCAAATCTTCATGCGGACCACTCAAATCTTGAATGGATCATCTTTAGACACATATATACACACCCTTTGATGCACATTCTCTGATCTTTATCTCAGCTTGGATCTTCACTTCATAGAGCTTCACTGTCTTCATTGTTCTTCTCTATTTCTGATAGGACTAATTTTCTCAATATCCTCAGCACACAGCTCATCCAATCCTTGACATCAATGCAATAGGAGTATGTTGACATCAATGACAACACCAGTTAGGCCCATACTTGCAACAATCTCCCCCTTTGTTATTGATGGCAACATATGATGTAAAAAACTATTTTAACCATCAAGACAAGAACTTCTCCTCACTGACTGACATAGCTCCCCCTATCAATAGAAATCATTCATATGTCTTCTCTTTCTTTACTGCTCCCCCTTTGTCATCAATCACTTTTGTTTTTCACATGTCTTCTCTCCCCCTTTGACATCAATGGCAAAGGGCACATACCTGCATCAATCAGAATCATACAGACTGCTCCCCCTAAGTAGCAGATTCTTATCATCAATCTGGATCACAAGATATGACTGTGAGATCCACCAGACTAATGCACATCAGTGCACCTTAATTCAGAACCGGAGGGGTAATAACCCCTAACTTCTCCTTGAGATACTCAAAAGAGTCCTTAGGTAGAGCTTTAGTAAAGATGTCTGCAATCTGATCCTTAGAGGGCACGAACTCCAATCTAACTTCATTCTTGTTCATCTGCTCTCTCAAAAAGTGAAACTTGATGGATATATGTTGTCTTTGAATGCAACACTAGATTTTTTGATATATTTATTGCACTTGAGTTATCATAGAAGATTGTGATAGGTTCCTCATACTCCACTCTGATGTCTCTTAGCATTTGCTTCATCCATAATACTTGAGTGTAGCTACCTGTTGTGTGGTTACACAACACGCCCTATTTTGACTTGACAAAATAGGGACCCAACTTTTTGTTGGTTTTGCATGTGTTTTCTGCTTGCTGGCGATCTGGTAAAAATAAGACACTGCAGATGATCCTACATAAAGGGGACTGGGTAAGTCATCATGATGAGGTCAGTTTTTTCAAAGTTAACATTTCATGACAATAACCTCATGATTGGATAGAGCACAAAATTTCATGCAGGTTTGCCTTTTGGATCACCCTGATATTCCTTAGAGAATGAGAGTTATGGTGAGTCAAAGTCCTGGTCAAACCTGATATTCTGAGGGGAGGATCATATTTCTTAACATCAGTCATATTATAAAAGATCACCCCGATCTAATATTATCACCCGATAAAATCATGCGCTCCGAACATCCAGACTTCTACTTTATGTGATAGCGATATCTACCCGACAAACAACATCATGTATTTTGCGAGGATCATATTCCTGAATATCACCCTATATTTGAATATCACCATGATATTTGAATATCGGCTTGTCGTAAAATGTCACCGCAAAACAATATCCTGATGATGTCATCCAAACCCGGTAAACAAAGAAATAAACATGATGATGATGTCACCATCCTTTTTACCTCGCGGAGGTATATTTCCAAACATGACCCTTCATACATAACATGATGATGACGTCATATAGCCACAATGCTGAACCAAGTCATTATCCTGATGACGTCATCCTGATAGTTCGACGGAAGGTCATTTTAGCTCAGGGAATCATATTTGAACATCACCTGATATCCAAATATCACCCGATATTTGAATATCATCCTATTCTGCAAAGATCACCCCGCGCCTCGTCGCCATAGCGTTAAATGCACGCAGATGTGGTAGGTGGTTCCCACCGATTACGAACTTAATACATACACTTGGCTAGATCCAGAAGTTTCGTACAGAAAGATCAGCTGTTTTCAATTAATTTGCCCTAATTTGCCCTAATTTTCCTGAAAGAAGAGGTTAAAAGTGAATTTACAAGTCATTTTACACTTACCTTGTGATAAAACTAGTTTTTACAGAGCAGTGCTTTCAAACCCTCATAAGACTACCTGCTGACAAGTATAGCTTGCACCAGAACGGGATACATGGGCATTGCGGGTATTTGAATTCCTTCCACATGGTTATCAGCATAATTAAGAGGATCAGCACATCAGGCATCCATGGCAGATAAGCGATTGGCTAAGTCAGAGGCAGAATTTCTAAAGCCCATGTTTGCTCAACCCGAGGGTGTCTGGTTTAAATATGGTGCCATTACAGATACGTACCAAGGAAATACAGATCTAGCTGCATGGTCAGCTAAAATGAGTGATGAGAAGAGTAATAGCACCCTGTTGGATGCAGTCTTTACATCTAGAATGTGGAATGCAGTTGGTTTCCCCTATTCTATGGAATCCCCTGAGCTGGTCATTAAATGTGCAAGAAACTATAACCCACAGACAAGGAAGGTAGAGAAGCATGGTAGAGTATATCCTGAACTATCCATCAAGGGTCTTGTTGCTACATTCAGTTTACCATTGGGCAAGAAGGTTGCCAATATAGATTTGAAGAAGTCAGAAGCAGAATATGAGAATAACAAGAAGTCTACTAGGAAGAAAATGTACCAATGGAGGGTGAAGAATAGTCCTTATCCTGCAGTGGCTAAACTTCCAGTGTATTTATATAAATTTGACTTTGATGATGAATACCAATACATGATAGCACTGCTCAGCAGAGTGACAGGCCAGCCTAATGCTGGAAGTTTTAAGGATTGGATGTATGCAGTCATCTTGATGTGCCTTTATACAGATAGTAAGCCAATGTGGGCTAAAATGATAAGTGATGCTCTAGATGAGCAGTTGATGAATCTAGGAGGTCCAGATTGTTCCTTTTACATGACCTCATACATAGTTTATTCATGTGCCTACAAGGGTACATTTGATGCATTGACTACAGTTGGGAGAATTGGTGGCACAACAAATGATGCACATATATAGGATCATCATCCCCAGCTGCAGAGAATAAATTACCTCCAAGATTACAAACTAGTGAATGATACATTTTCTATGCATCTGGTAAGAACAATGGAGGAGGACAGAACTAAAAGACTGAGCATGGAGGCTTAGGAAGTCATATACAGGCATGGAGCCTGGTTTATTCAATTTGCAACTTTCTCTTACATCAGAGTTGAAGGTTTTGAGGAGGAGCCTCTCATGCTCCCAAGATATCCTACAGATGTGGTTGTCTTAATGGAATTTATGAGACAAGTATCTACAATACTAGATGCATACAAAGTTAACAACAAGCTTCCACCAATATTGTTTCCAATCACAATGGGTTGGTACATGTGCCCAGATTCAGAGAATATTAAGAAGGCCATAGCTGGTCTAGTTATGATGAATTTCTAGCCATTTCCATTAAAAAGATCATATGACCCATATGGGAGGATGCAGAAGATCGTGGGGAAGCCTATCCATCGAAGACATCTTGAGGACTTTTGGACGGATTGTGAAGATGAAGCTGAAGCCAGAAGAAGAAGATATCAAAGGCTCACACTTAACCAGATCAAGACCTTTGACTGCATTCATATCCCATCACAACTGAAGAAATATGATGGAAAGATCATGGCTGATGAATATGAGGAGAAAAAAGTATACAATGATACCATCTCAACACCGGATCTCACCATATAGGAGGACATCTCCTTGGATCCATTTACAAGAAAAACATTGCAGCTGACCCAAGCATGGGTCAATGACTAGATAAATGCAATGAAGAAAGGAGGTGTTGCTATCACGGTAGACAGTAAGAAGAAAAGACAAGAGATTTCTGAAGAAGAATATGATGATTTATTGGATGGGAAGAGGAAGTCTAAACGGGATAGGGAACCACCTCCTGAGAAAAGCAAGACCCCCAAAAGGTAAGTGTTAGGGTTAGCTGGTAGAAGATATCAATTAAATGCAAATAAAGATTAAACAGAGAAATGGAAATACACAGAATTAATAACAGCGAGAGACAAGTTTTAACGTGGTTCACCCAAACTCGGGCTACATCCACCAAACAGAGAGTCCAATCTTATTATCCAGTAAATCAAACCGATTACAACCAGCAATCCCTGCAACTCAATACTATTGTAAATGCTACAATACAATATGTCAAAACCCTAACCCTTAGCTGCTTTTTATCAAGCCTTTTTGTCAGTTACAAAAATATGGTTTTCTTATGTCGGTCACAAAAATAGGATTTTTTATGTTGGCTCTAAAAAAAATTTCTCGGGGGCTGCACCCCCGAACCTCGGCGAGGATACATGGCTAGTGTACAGTACTTTCCTGATCAGTCGCCACCTACCAACAATCTCCCACTTGGAAACTGATCAGGCTCCACACCAAACAATCTCCCACTTGGAGACTACACCTGGACGACACCGCTGCGCATGCAGCTCCCACTGGAAATAAGCACCCTAGACTCTGCTGTTTTGTTTTTGTTGTTTTCAGTCTAGAAGACCAATCGAAGTTGAAGAGCAGCTCAGCTTCTCCCTTGTCACTACCTTTGTAAACATATCTGCTGGATTGTCATCTGTATGTATCTTTTCCAGCCTTAACTATCCATTATCCAACACCGACCGAATAAAGTGATACCTCAACTGTATGTGTTTGGTCTTTGAATGCAAGGCAAAATTCTTTGTAAGATGTATGGCACTCTGACTATCAGTATATAGAGAACTGTTAGCCTATTGTTTGCCTAATTCTTCCATAAAAGATTGCATCCATATCATCTCCTTGCTTGCCTCTGTTGTAGCTACATACTCTACCTCTGTGGTGGATAAAGCAACCACCTTTTGCAATTGTGAGATCCAACTCACTGCTGTCCCACCTACAGTAAAGACATAACTTGTAGTACTCCGCCTGGTATCAATATCCCCTGCCAAATCTGAGTCTACATAGCTTGCTAAATCAGTATTAGAGTCCCCAAAACATAAATGTGTATTGGATGTACCTCTCAAATATTGAAGAATCTATTTTACCACATTCCAATGCTCCAAACCAGGATGACTCATATACCTGCTAACAACTCCTACAGCATGTGCAATATCCGGTTTCATGCATACCATGGCATACATTAAACTTCCTATAGCTGAAGCATATGGTACCTTGGACATTTTCTCTTCCTCCTCTTGTGTCTTAGGACACATCTCCTTAGTCAATTTCAAATGACTAGGCAAAGGTGTGCTAACAACTTTTGCATTCTCCATGTGGAATCTCTGCAACACCTTTTCAACATAAGCAGCCTGAGATAGAGTCAATTTTCTGTTCATCCTATCTCTACAAATTTTCATACCAAGGATTTGTTTTGTGGCCCCCAAATCCTTCATATCAAATGACTGTACTAACTGTTGTTTTAACTCTCTTATGTGATCCATGTTAGACCCAGCTACAAGCATGTCATCAACATATAAACATAAAATAATGTAGCTGTCATTATCCAACCTCTTAAAATAAACACAATGGTTAGAATTACACCTGCTGTAGCCTTGCTCAGCCATAAAACTATCAAATTTCAAATACCATTGCCGAGGTGCTTGTTTCAGGCCATACAAACTCTTCTTCAATCTACACACCTGTTTCTCCTTACCTTTGACCTCAAATCCTTGGGGTTGTTCCATATATATCTCCTCCTCCAAATCACCATGGAGAAAGGTAGTTTTTACATCTAGTTGTTCCAAATGCAAATCTTCAGCAGCCACAATACTTAAAATAGTACGAATAGAAGTCATCTTGACAACAGGAGAAAATATCTCATCAAAATCAATGCCCTGTTTCTGTGCAAATCCTTTTACAACTAACCTGGCCTTAAATCTTTTCTTACCTCCATCTTCCTCTTTCAGCCAGTAAACCCATTTGTTTGGTAAAGCCTTTTTACCTGCAGGTAACTTACATAATTGCCAAGTCTAATTTTTCAGCAAGGAGTCCATTTCTTCTTTCATAGCAAGCTCCCACTGAACCTATGTATCCACCTGCATAGCTTCATCATACCCTTCTGGTTCACCAGCATTTGTTAACAAAATAGAATACAAAGAGGGAGAAAACCTTTCAGGAGACCTACTTAGCCTTGTTGACCGTTTCACATTTACTAGAGTTTGTGGTATTTCTGGTTGCTGTTGCGGAGCATGAGGAACCATTGGAACATCACTATTTGGAGTATCATCTAGCACCACATAATCTTTTGCTTTCTTCTCATGCTGCTGCAACTAATCTTTGTACAACACCTTCTCATTGAATATGACATCCCTGCTTCTCACAATTTTCTGATTTTTAAAATCCCAAAGCCAATAACCAAATTCATCAATGCCATATCCAACGAAGGTACATTTTTTTATTTTGCATCTAGCTTGGTTCTATTTTCAGAATCTATATGTGCAAATGCTTCACAGCCAAAGGTTATCAGAAAAGAATAACTCACCTTCTTACCTATCCATGCTTCTCTGGAATACCACAGCCCAAAGGAACTGAAGGACCTCTATTAATTAAATATACAGCAGTGTTGATAGCCTCTGCCCACATGTTTAAAGGTATCCCAACATGTAATCTCATGGTCCTTGCACGCTCTATTATTGTCCTATTAATGCGTTCAGCCACTCCATTTTCCTGTGGAGTCCCTGGAACCATTTTCTACCTATGAATTCCATTAAAGGAACAATAATCTTCAAATTCTTTGCTGCAATACTCACCACCATTATCAGATCTGAGACATTTTAATCTTTTACCCATCTCATTCTCAACCAAGCTTCTCCATTTCTTAAATGTTTCAAATACATTAGATTTCTATCTAAGGAAATAAATCCAGACCTTCCTAGTTGCATCATCTATGAATGTAACATAATATCGAGAGCCACCGAGAGAAGATACCTAAGCTGGTCCCCATACATCTGTATGCACAAGCTTCAACTTTTCATTTTTCTTTTGCTTCCCATCTCTAAGAAAACTGACTCTCTTTTGTTTTCCATACACACAACTTTCAAAGAAATCCATATTAATACATTTCAGACCTGGTAAAACTTTCTTAGAATGAAGTACCTTCATACCTTTTTCACTCATATGCCCAAGTCTGTTATGCCACAGTGTTGTCTCAGAACTTGCAGCAACTTTTCCAGTCTCGTCCTGCAAACCTGCAGCAACTGTTCCTGAACCTGTTTGTTTTTTCTCTATAACAGCTAAAGTAGAATGAATAGTATGACCTGTACAAAGATATAAGGTGCCTACTTTCACACCTTTTGCTACTACTAAGGCACCTTTTGAAACCTTCCAATTTTTATCAGTAAATGTAATAGTGCAACCTTGTTCAGTTAGCTGCCCTGCTGAAATTAAATTCCTACTGAGCCTTGGAACATGCCTTACCTCTTGTAGTAGCGAATGATTCCCATTCTGTAACTTAATCTTGATTCTTCCCTTTCAAATAATTTGACAGGGTTCGTTATCTCCCAAATAAACCAGCCCAAAATGCCCTTGGACATAATCAAGAAAATAACTTCTATGGGGTGTAGCATGAAATGAGGCCCCTGAATCTAAAACCCATGAATCATCAGCATTATCTAGGGAAAGAATCAAAACATCATCTTCAGATTTATTGCTTACCACATTTGCCTCCTTATTGCCTTCTTGTTTGTCTCCTTTATTTTTCTGAGACCAGCAATCTTTCTTCAGATGACTTGGTTTCCCACAGTACCAGCAATACTTTTGTCCTCTGGTTTGGGATCTTTTGTCCTTTGATTTTCCTCATGACTTCCCATGACCTCCAAAACCTTTTCCTCTCTCCTTTGATCTGCCCCTATTCTCTGCATTCAAAACACTACCTGATGTGGATCCACCTGAGCTTTTCTTACAAATTTCCTCACTCAGAATAACACCAATAACATCATCAAATTTTAGGGTATTTGAACCAGAAATAGAGTTACTAATTGCCATTACCAAACTATCCCAGCTTTCAGGCAATGAACATAATATCAAGAGAGCTCTAACTTCTTCATCAAATTTTACATTTAAAGAAGTCAATTGACTAACAATCGTATTAAATTCATTTAAATAACCTGTCACAGATCCACCTACAACCATTTTCAAATTAAACAAACGCTTCATGAGAAATAACTTATTTGAGGCTGAGGGTTTTTCATACAATTTAACTAAAGCTCTCATCAGACCATCTATTGTCTTCGCTTCCGTTATATTAAATGCCACCGATGGTGCCAGGCTCAACCGAATGGTTCCTAATGCCTTTCTGTCAAGAAGATTCCAATCCTCATCAGACATTGTTGCCGGTTTCTTGGATACTCCTTCCAACGGCATCCATAAATCCTTTTGATAGAGGTAATCCTCCATCTGCATCTTCCATAATTGATAATTCTACCCATTGAATTTATCAACCTTCAATTTACCCTCGTCTACCATTGCTCCCATTGAACCGTGAGACCTTCCTGCAGATGATAATCGAACACAACCCACTCTGATACCACTTGTTAGGGTTAGCCGGCAGAAGATATCAAGTGAATGCAAATAAAGATTAAACAAAGAAATGGAAATACATAGAATTAATAACAGTGAGAGACAAGTTTTAACGTGGTTCACCCAAACTCGGGCTACATCCACCAAACAGAGAGTCCAATCTTGTTATCCAGTAAATCAAACCGATTACAACCAGCAATCCCTGCAACTCAATACCATTGCAAATGCTACAATACAATATGTCAAAACCCTAACCCTTAGCCACTTTTTATCAAGCCTTTTTGTCGGTTACAAAAATAGGGTTTTCTTATGTCGGTCACAAAAATAGGATTTTTTATGTCAGCTCTAAAAAAAAAATTATTAGGGGCTGCACCCCTGAACCCCAGTGAGGATACATGGCTAGTGTATAGTACTTTCCTGATCAGTCGCCACCTACCAATAGTAAGAAAGTTGATGCTAAACTAAAAAGGGTGATAATTGAAAGAGTCATAATAACAGCTGAGGATGCATCAGCATCAGAATAGGCAATAGCATCATTAGCACCGCCTCTTAAGGATAAGAAAAAGGTTAAAAAGATTCAGAGGCCGGCTGTGGAAACTATGGAAACATATGAGGAAGGTCAGGCATCACAAGCACAAATTGAAGAGGATGTTCCTTTTGATGAAGAGCCTACAGAAGAAGACTCACTCCCCCTCATCAGAAAAAGAAAAGCACCCCAGGTGATGGAATCCACTCCTAAGAAACCTAGAACATCTATGAGAGGTGAGATAAGGCATGACCCTATAATGCTGAGGGGAGCAGGTAGTGGAGTGTTTAGAAAAGAATTACAGCATAATGTACCACTCCCTACCATTGTTCAGTTTAAGACTCAACAAACTAAAGAACAAATGAAGGAAACCACTTGCACAAGTCAAGGAGGTCATCTCTCATTGGATGAGACTGTCGACCTATCAGATGATGAAGTGGTGGATACCATTGCTTCGCAACGAATGGAGACTCTTGTTGCTAATACTCGCATAACACTGCAGGGTACACCATCAGTCCAGGTAGTAGTGTTAGAGGAACTAAAGGGAGTATAGCAGGAAAAAGAAAAGAGCCTAGAAAAGGTAGCCCAAGAGTTGGGGCTTGATACATTAATTGATCAGGTAACCAGCCCTGCGGTGATTGATCTTACATATAGAAAGGATGCAAGTCCTGAAAATCAAGCAGGTGTTCCTAATAAAGAAGAAAATGTTGAGGAAGTGAAGATGGTAGAAATAGAAGGCCACACTTTAGATATGGGTGAGCAACAACAAAAAGAAGTACTTGTTGAACCCAAGGTAATGGAAGTCCAAGACAAGGAAGGGGAAGAAAAGGATACATCAGTTGATCTTGCCCTAAAAGTACAGGAAGTAATTACCACAGTTGCAGAACAGATTGCATCTTCAGAACAGGTTGGTATACCTAAGGTAGACACAATGGCATCCACAAAAGCTAATATGCCTCATGATGAGGAAATCACCAAAGTGGATGAGATACCTATGGAGGAAGTAAAAGATCAAGATCATGATAAACATGCAGATGATCAATAGGATCACCCTCCAGAGAAGGAAATTCCTCAACAGGAGGATATACCCAAAGATCACCCTCATGAGGAGCATCATGAGGAAGAGATAAGAAAATCACCTTCCCTATCAAACATGATGGTGGATACCGAAGATCAGGGTGATCATCATGATGATGATGGAGACCTATAGTCAAAGGATCAAATTCCTCAGTGGCTCGAGAAAGAAATTGGCGCAGAGTCAGGTATAGAGGCACAGGAATTTGATATATCTACATTGTTTTCTAAAACCTTAATAAAGCCTAAGAGGAAGGCTAGAATAAGTTTTGCAATAAGAAGAGATCTTGTCATGGGTAGAAGGACCACCTAGGTGGCCATTCCTACAGTAGACAAAGAAAAGGGCAAGATCACTCTGGATGAATTCCAGATTAATACAGTAGATTTGGGATTTGCCAATGAGGATCAGGAAGGCCAAGAAGGTAAGGATATAATTGATTCATTGACCTAGAGGGTGAAAATAGAGAAAGAGAAAAATAAACAGCACAAGGAGCACATTGCTCAGTTACACACTTACATAAAAGGGTTAATTAACCCTGAAGATACAAGTGATCATGCAGTCCCATTGACTGCTATTTCTCAAGATGAAGTGAATAAATTGGATCTCATGAAACATGAGTCATCCATAATGAGAAAGTGGATGTTATCTACATTTGATGAAGCAGAAGAAGTGGTAAAGGCCTCTTTGAAGAGGTGGAATTCTTTGGGCACCTCTAGGAAAAGGGTAGATAAATTACAGATGGAGGTCGGGAGGAGGTCATTTCAATTGGAGAAAGTCATGAACACTTTGGGTGAAATAAAGAGGATTGATCCTCTGATTTTAATCAAGAATTAGGTACTGAATAATAATATAGCCCTATTGATTGAAATATGATATAAAGACATCAGGTTTGAGTGTGATGTGCTTAAAAGATGCAATAGTAAACTAAGAAATATCAGCATGAAGCTGCATGATATGATGTCATTTGAGGCTAAAATTTTGGAAGCGTTAGAAGGAAAGGCGGAAGGCAAAATAGAAAATCAAGATGAGGAGTTTTCCATTAAAGCTCTACATAGCAATTTCCAGCAGGTAGCTGATGATTTTCTAAACCAGCTGACAGAAGAAACTATGGATAAGATCATGAGGATCAGGGTCAAGACAGAGAATTATAATGAGACATCTAGCAGCAGGAGTAAATTGGAATCCCTCCGGAGCAAATATCAGGTGCATAAACACGCCATCACCAAAGCAAGAATTCAGGATGGTGGGGATGTAGAAAGGATAGTGCAAGCATATGAAAGTATTCAGACATCCATGCAGGTCCATGTACAAGAAGAAGGACATCAGGATGCTGAAGATTCAAGAAGTGATGATTCTGATGCTCCTAATGACGAAGATGAAGAACTGGAAGAATAAAGAGTAGATGAAGATGCATTACCAAGAAAAGACATAAGCATCTAACACTTAAGAAAATAAGTTGTCTAGATGGTTGCCAGCTGGCAACCTGTGCCACATGGAAAGAGTTGACTTGGTCAACAAAATGTGAACCGTAGATCAATTGTAACCGCTCCCTCACCTTGCTCTATAAAAGGTGCAGGGATGCCTCATTTTAATTCATTGGAAACTTAATTAAAATCTGTTTGCTGAAAGATTCAGGGCTCATTTCAAAGTTGTTGTATACATATATATTCTGGCATACTTAATGAATGAGAAGACTCTTTTGATTACAATCCATAAGAAATCTTGAGTAATCAGTGTATGAATTCTTGATACATGCTGTGATTTGCTGTGTCCCTTGGAGTGCATATCTACTTACATGTGTTGTTTTCATACCTTTCCTTTGAAGTTAGCATCGACTGTATCTAGCTGTGGAATGTCCTGGTGAACTTATGGTTTGATTTCTTCTCTTCATGACTGTATCTGATGTATATGTGGCTCAATAGCTGAAGGTTCAACATTAATTTGAAGTATTCTTTTACTTTCTTTCAATTTTAGAGCATTTCATCATCATAATTGTAAGTAATTGACAATCTTAAGCAAATAATACAAATATGCAGATATCCCATAGATAACTGAACATATTCAGCATATTTGACGTTAAAGCATGTCAAAATGATAAATATCATGCAAAGATTTAAGAATAGACACAATATTTGAAGCATATCTTGTGTAGAATAACTTTCTGTGCAGCATCATTACATGAAACATTATCTTACTAATGAGATCTATGTAAGGCCCCAAAATGGAAATAGCAACACACATCAACCTCTGAGTAATGCCAGAAGATTAAGACCTAATCACCAAAGACTTGAGATCATGAATTCTCTGAATTCATCGTATCTTTCAAGATGAATAAAGGTTAATGTGTACTTTTATTCTATGTTTGTTTATGACTAATATCATGATCAACATTAATTGGCACTAGAAGGAGGGCCTAAAGCTAAAGGATCATCATCAAATAGTTCAGGTGATGATAAAGATCGTAAGGTAATGCTTAGACACCGCTGAATTTCAAAGATAGATGCAAATATTTGTTGTCCTAAGCTTGCACATGCTAATCCTTTGCAAAGTTTTTATGGTTGATCGAAAATATTGCAATCTTTACAATAGATCATCATGTGTTTGCAAAGATCGGTCTTATTTCAGGTGAATTTGTCCAAACTTTGAGGTATATTGCTTTAGAAACCCGATATCAACCTGCAAGTGTACCAAACCTAAAGATCACTTCATATTTGCAGTATAGCTGCAAATATTCTAGAAATACTTGGTCCATTTCCAATCCTAACCTTAAATACAACCTTTGCTGGTAAATTCTAGCCAATCTTTACAGTTTTTCAACTGATTTGCTTAAATTTGAGACATCCTGGCTCTCAGGCCTAACACCAGATCTAGATCCATTGGAATTTTTGACGAACTACCTGTCAGGGGGTTTAGACCTAGAACTGTAGACATCCATCACACTCCAGGGTCTAGTGCATCAGCAGCATCACTAGAGCCTCCTCCTGTAACTCCTATTGGTTTACAAATACCTTCTAGCCTATCTGTTACACCTCCTATTCAACCTCAACCTCAGGTTCCACCTCAGCCGACCATACCACGGGCTCAACCTCCTCCGGTTGCAATGTCATTCTTTACAGCAAAGTTACCTTTGACCTTTACTGCATATCACGCTTTGCCAAAGAATCCAGACAAACTTTGTCCAAAATATCATCCTTATCAGGATACAGATGATCATATTAGGACTTTCAAGGAAGCCTGTTATAGGGCTAGAATAGAGCATCAGGACGTTGTTTGTAGATTATTTCCTTTTTCCTTAGGAGAAGAGGCTTATAATTGGTATATTAGTCTTGGCCAGGGTTCTGTTGGTTCATGGGACGTCCTAGAGAAAGCTTTCACTGATAGGTTCAAGCTACCAATTGATCCTTCAATGAACTATCACCTATTTGCCACAATCAAAAGGTTTGAAGGTGAACCTATTGCCAATTTCAACACTAGGTTCCAGAAAATGTTATCCAAGTTAGTTGCCCCATATGTAGTAGCAGATGCTGCTGCCAAGAGTATCTATTATTCAGCTTTGGATCCATTGACATCCATGTTCATCAAGAGAGCACATCCTGAAATCACAACTTTGACAGGAGCTTTTCAAGAAGCTATCAAAGTCAATCAGTAGTTAGTTCCTGCTCCTACACCGAACATAGCCTTTCCTACATTTCCTGGTTATCCAGGATATCCTTCCCAGCCACAGTATAATGGAGCCATGATGCCTCCATCAGTCATGCCAACACCATTACAGATATCTCCATTAAGTATCATGCCTCCTTCCCCTAATGGAAATGGTCAAGTGCCACAGTATCCAAGTCAGACACAAGTGCCTCAGGTTATGGACCAGAATAATCAGAACAATAATGGATCCTCATTTTTCAAGCCTTTAACAGAAAATATGGTGGCTAAAGCTTAGGAGGAGAAAGAAGAAATCAAAAAAATCTCTGCTCAGCTAAGAAAACTAACTACAAAGGTCACTCATATGAGAAATCAAAATTTCTACTCTCAGCCTAACCAGAACAGAGGCTATAATAATGACAGACCTAGTTATCCTGATGGGGGGTATAACAACAATAATTACAACAATAATGGTGGAAATAATAACAATCCTCCTAGACATCCTAGAGTATGGAACTCCAGGCCAAATAATGGTTCCTTACCATCACCTTTGGATAGTCAGCCACCTGGTGAAGCCAAACAGACTACTAGAGTCAATCTTGCTGAGGCAGCCCTCACCAATTGGTGTAGAATACACAATACAAATGCTCATGTAGAATTAGACTGTCCATAATTTAGAATTGCTGCTAGCATTTTCCAGACAGAAGTGTCTAATACTTCTGGAAATCCACCTTAGGTGGAGGGAAATGATATTGTCCCTTGTGGATATGACTCAGCATTTGTATTAGAAAGCTATACTAACTAGCCTTATCAGTAGACTGTGTCATCCCATCAGCATTATACCCAAGCATGTGAAGAATTTGCCATGGATTTTGAGTCAAATTATGTTTTTCCCTTTGAAGATGAGAATGAGCCATCCAATGAGCCTGAAGAGGTGCATGGTTACCAGCAGCAATATCAGGGTAAGCACAATTATAATATGAGAAGTAACTCCAACAGACCTACTGGTCCATTAACCAGTTCATTGCCTCCAAATAATTTTAACACACCTCCTGATCCCAAGGCAAGTAACAATCCTAGATTTCCAAAGGTAAATGCACAGTATCTATCACCACAGAACACAGCATCAAAAGTTGTTGGTCTACCTCATGAATCTGACAAACTAGTCACATATCTGGCATATGAGATGAAGAAAGTAAAAATCAGCCTGTCTCTGTCAGAGTTGTTGAAAACTCTTGCCATTAAGAAGGCATTCATGAAATCACTAGATGATCCTACTCCTAGAGAGGATAGTCACCCCCAAGGTCAGCCTAGCAATAGGGATCATGCTGCTAAAGATAACACCGTCAAACATAAAGTGCCAGCTACTGTCCAAGCTGCAGAGACCTCCCACATGACCTTGTACAGAGATAAAAGTGAATCACCTCCATTCCTCCTTACCATACGAATGTTTGGTAAGAATTTGCATAATTGTCTAGTGGACTCAGGAGCATCCACCAATGTCATGCCCTTATCCATATGCAACACTTTAGGCCTGCATCTTGCTAAATCTCTGAAGAAGGTGACACAACTAGATAAAACAGAGGTCAATGTAATAGGAGAGTTAATTCACATTCACATGCAACTGGCATCTGATCCCAGGATCCAATATTACATTGATATCCTGGTAGTAGACATACCTGATACATATGGAATGTTACTTAGCAAAGACTGATCCAAAACCCTCAATGGATATATGTCTACTGATTTCAGTCTTATGTGGCTACACTGGAAGGGGATACCAAACTAGATAAGGGTAGATGCTAAGCCTAGAATGAAGCACATGATCACCGAGTATAACAAAACAAATGAGATCATGTACGTGAATGTTGAACCTGGAGTTTACTCCATTAGACCTCAGACTGTCAGGATAGAAGAGGTCCTGAAGTACGATTTTCATGATGATCATCCTCATGACAATGATGTTGTAGCTTTAGGATTTGGTCGTGACCATGGAGATGAAATAGAAGTAGATCATTTCAAGAGCTTTGAAATATACTTGTCTAAGCATGTAAAACACTGTCAATTATTGGATATACCTGTTCATGATATTTTGATTGATGGTTGGTGCAGATTACATGATGAGGCACATTCTGAGAAAACTTGTGAGGCTTGCATTGACATGATGGAACTTGAGCAAACATGCGGAGAGGTGACATCATCATCTAAGGTAAGTTCCACATATGGTGTTGATGATGATGTTGATTTTTGTTTGTCTTCTGCAGGAAACACAAGTGAGGTAATAAATCATGATGAGGATCATATTCTGAGAATAGAAGAAATTCTGGTGTATGACTAGATAAATGTTAAGAAGAAAGAGGAAATCATCCCAGGGAGTGATTGTTTGATGGAGTCAGATTATGAATTGTCTGATGAAGACAGAGGTAGTAACCTGACTAGATTTGAGGAGTTTTTGTCAGGAGAAATTAAAAAAATGATAGAACAAGGGAAACTTCCACAAGATGCACTGACTGAAGGATGGTACAGATTGCATGAGGCACCTCACTCAGAGACTGCCTATTCACTATGCTTACACATTTTAAAGATAAATACTATGCCTAGTCCAAAAGATCATCCTCCTGATGATGAAAAGAAAGAAGAGACCTCAGCTTCCCAGAAGAAAGGAAAAATGAAAACTGAGAAGGTTGAGATTCCTAAGTTAAAATGGATATCAGGTGGTGTAGTTGCCAGAGATACAAACAGGAAAGAAAGTTCAGCTAAGCCTCCTGCTGAAGATGGGGCCTAGATCCTTAGATTTGATGGATCCAAGTCCAAACAAGGAGCTAGAGTAGGGATTGATCTCATTGATCCATCAGGAAAGTCCTACTTCGCTACTTACAGATTACAGTTCCCCTACACCAACAATGTGACAGAGTATGAAGCTCTGATTCATGGGATACTGTTCACCCTTAAGAAGAAGGTAAAAATTTTGCATGTCTTTGGAAACTCAAAATTAGTTGTTAGACAGGTAAGAGGAATTTACTCTTGCAACTATAAGAAATTGTCAAATTATAGACACAGAGTGTGGGATTTGATTGAAGACTTTGACGCATTTAATATCACCCACGTACCTAGAGAACAGAATCATAGGGCAAATGCTCTACCCCAAGATGCTAGTACCTTAGAGCCCTTGTCCATATCAGGCCTAAAGAGATTTTTAGTGGAGCTGATATCAGTGCCATCAGTACCTGATAATGTTACTAATCTCCAAGTTTTTGATGACGATCAGTATATCCTAGATTTCATCTCCAACAGAGATATATTTGATGCTCAGATCATAGATGAGAACAATGTAGAAGAACATATATGGGAAGAGGAAGAAATATTAGAGTTACCCAGTAATAAGATTCCCAAAGGAATGATTGAGCTAGAGAGGGCATTTGACCTAGATAACATGTTAAAACAAAAAGATCTTCCAAAAGCTGATGGAGGGCAATATTCACAAGTGAATATTGGACAAAATGATGAAAAGAGAAATGTCTTGATTGGTAAGGTTTGCACACCAGAAGAGTTAGAAGGAATAATTCAGGCTTTTAAAGATTACATACATGTTATTGCAAGGACTTATGATGAGTTAAAGACATATGACACATCAGTCATAACTCACACTATACCCCTCAAGCCAGATGCTAAACCTTTCAGACAGAAGTAAAGACCAGTCAATGTTTTGCTTGAACCAATAATTTTTGAAGAAGTCAAGAAGCTGTTAAATGCCAGGATCATATTTCCTGTGAGGCACTCCACCTGGGTGGCTAATCTAGTGCCAGTAAGAAAGAAGAATCAGGTTATGTGTAGATTTCAGGAACCTGAACAGAGCATCGAAGAAGGATAATTATCCCTTACCCTCCTTAGATGAAGTTTTGTAGATTATAAATGGAACCAAAATGATGTCATTCCTGGACGATTTCTCTGGCTACAATCAGGTCGTGGTTGACAAAATTGACAGACTAAAAACTGCCTTCACCACAAAGTGGGGGATTTTTGCTTATAGACGTATGCCATTTGGACTGATAAATGCTAGAGCAACATTCCAGCGAGCAATGGACATAGCCTTCAGAGGCTTAATAGGAAAATGTATAGTCATATACATGGAGGACTTAACAGTATTCTCTAAAAATAGAGGAAACCATGTAGCAGATCTCATAAATGTATTGAAAAAATGTGAATAGCATGGGATATTCTTGAACCCCAAGAAGTGTATATTTGGGGTAACAACCAGAAAGTTGCTAGGCCACCTAATAACTGAAAATGGGATTATCATTGATCCTGACAAGGTGGACTCCATCATGAAATCATAGCTTCCAGGAAGCAAGAAAGAGCTCAAATCTTACTTTGGTAAGATAAATTTTGTCAAGAAGTTTATCACTAGCTTTGTGAAGATAGTTAGACCTTCAAATGCTATGCTGAAAAAGGATGCAAAGATTGAGTGGACATTAGAAGCTAGGGCAGCCTTTGAAGACATAAAGAAAGCCATTTCTGATGCTCCTGTCCTCATCAGTCCAGACTACACCAGAGACTTCTATATTTATTCATTTGCTTCAGAACATACCTCTGCAATAGTGCTAACTTAGAGAAATGAAGAAAAAGAAGAAAAACTAATTGCCTTCATGAGTTGTCCTTTCAAAGATGCTGAACTAAGATATGTAGATGTTGAAAGGTAGGCACTTGCTTTGGTTAGAGTAGTAAAGAAATTCAGGCACTATATCTTAAGAAGCAAAGTGATTGTTGTGGTACCTGGTGCAGCAATAAAGATGCTGTTAATGCAGAGTGAGCCTGGTGAAAAAAGAGCTAAGTGGATCACTGTACTACAAGAATATGACATGGATATCACACCCATGAAGCTGGTGAGAGGACAGGCTTTAAGCCAAATGATATCAGAAATTGATCCAAATATTGTGAGTCAGCAATATGTTATCAATGCTAAGGACAATGAAGAGTGGTATTCAGATATCAGGCATATCCTGATTACTAGAAGATGTCCTCCAAGACTGTAAGCTTCACAAAGAAGAGCCCTGAGGATAAAGTCCCAGAAGTACATGATGAAAGCAGGAGTAATTTTCAAGAAAAATTATGAAGGAATATACTTAAGATGCCTAGAGAGGCCTGAAGCAGATAAAGTTTTATCAAAGTTACATGACAAGTTTGGTACAGCACATGGCTCATCCTTGGCTACAACACATGCTATCCTCAAAGTAGGATATTATTGGCCTACAATTTTCAAAGATACTGCTGAGCACATTAAATGCTGTCATGTATGTCAGGTTGCTGCCAACAGAGAAAGATATGATGTACAACCTTTGCAACTAGTGATGGAGGCGCACCCATTTGCACAATGGGGCATGGATTTCATAGGACCAATTAATCCTCCATCATCATCAGGCCATAGGTATGTTTTAACAATTATTGACTACTGTACTAGGTGGACTGAAGCCACTAGCAGCAAGACTTGCAGCACAGAAGATGTCATCAAATTTATGGAAAGTAATATAGTCACTAGGTATGGAGTTCCCTATGCCCTGGTGAGTGATAATGGCTCTTCTTTTGCTTCAACAAAATTGTCAAGTTGGGCCTTTTGTTGATAACTGAGAGGGGGGGATGAATCAGCTATCTTAATTATTTCAGCTTTCTAAACTTTCTTGATAATTAGTGCAGCATCAATTCAAACAAGCAAACATAAGCATGAAATAGAAATACACATGACACAATATTTTTGACATTGAAACCCTGTTAAGGGAGAAAACCATGGGGTGATTAACCTAAGATTGTATTCTCTGTTAGAAGAATGGAAGTACAAAATGGCACTTGCCAATTAGGGCTCACTACCCGAGCACACTGCTCACAAGAGGCAGACTGCCTACAAGAGACACACTATCTACAATTTATAAAGAATGCAATATAATACTTGAACTAATAAGGAGCATCAACATATGCTAGAGTTCAGTTCCAGTTAGGCTCTGTATACTGATCTGTTGTACTTCATCTTTCCTCTTCTTTTGTGCTGCTCTTCTTTCACATACTGGATCTTCCTTTCTGCTTTTATTCGGCTCTACCACTTTTCTTCACACATTACTTACAATGACAACACCTCTCATAACTAATTCCATCTTATATATATATCCGCACAAGTGATTTCATCACCTTTCTAGTCAGCTCCCGGAATAGTCAATCTTTTCACAAACTCTGATCTGTCAGTTGAATCCTTGCACATCAAGTAATAAGGATAAAGCATATACTTGTAGAAGTCATCAATCATGTCAGCCAAACATAACTTATGGCTTAAGAACCTTTTCCATCATCAGTAATACATTTGAAATACTGTCTGATGTTCTGCCAGTCAGTTCTGCCTCTGTTCACACTGTCACTTGGGAACCCGACACTCCATCATTCATATCTCTTAATCCTTTTCACACCGAAGGCTCAAACCTTGCAATATATCAATCAAGATACTCCTCTTGACTTCCCCAAATCTGTACTTCACTGAGATACTTCTGCTGAGAGATCCAGACCTGCCTGTCAGACCTTACTGACTACTCTATTCTTGTTTATCAGACCACAACATTCTTCACTCTGACTTCCGGTATAGACATACCATGTCCTGCAAATGTATGGGATGAACTTTGTTGCCATCAATGACAACATTCATGAATCCATATAGTGTCTCTTGCCAACAATCTCCCCCTTTGGCATTGATGGCAACACTTAGTGAAAAATGACTAAGTGTTTACACTATGCTCCCCCTTGGCTGATGCTCTATTTTTATATACATTTTCTGGAGCTCCCCCTTAGTTGGATTCCTCATCTTTCACTTCTCTTCACTCCCCCTTTGACATCAATGGCAAAAGGTAGGGTCTGCATATCAAAACTTTCAAAAATTCAACTATACTTAGCTGCATAAGTATATACATATGGCATACTTACATATACTGAAGTATGTCTGCAAAAGTTGTCTTCAATTGAATAAATTCTATAGCCCAACTTTGCTTCAGTCTGTCCAAAATTGAAATATGACCGCTCACCAGGAATGCAAACGCATCTGCCCTTTTTAGATCTGTTGGATAATTGGTCTGGGCTATGATTTGAGCTTCACTTATGGCCTCATGCATGGCCTCTAACTTAGGGATAATGATCCTTCTAAGTTCACCCATCTGGCTAATTATGTTCTTCCTTTCCTTCTCAAAATTCTTTATTGCATTTGTGATTGCAATAGATTGACACTCTTGATTTACTATGGAGGATGATAGAGGATCAAAACTTTGAGACAGACTTAATACTTTATCCTCTTGTTCTTTTATTTTCCTCTCAATATCTTTGGTCACTGTGGGCCAAGATAAACAAAATTTGTACATATTTCTGCCATCTTTAAGAGCATTTTCCAAGCTCTTTATCCCAATATCCATAACTTTCCTATCATTTTTTATTAGACCCTGTACTTCGAAGAGTCTCTTATTCAAAAACTCCTTCCGGACCTTTTCTTCAGCTGACTTCTCTAGAGAATCAAAATGTGTGCTAACACTGTTGACTAGAGTTTTGAGATTACCAGAGGAAGAGACTGTGGGATCCTTTTGAAAAGATGGGATGATCTTTTCCAACACTCCGGATGCTGCCTCTATAAGCTCACAGTCTTCCATGTGAGATTTCATTAGTTTCTCTTTGACCTTCGCATTTGCAAATGAAGCTATTTTCGTTGTTTGCACCAGAGATAGAGAGTCAAAATTTAATGGCCCTTTTAATAGTTCTGTTTCATCAATCTCCATAGTTGCTTTTGTCAAAAAGTCCTTCACTGATTCTGCAGTGTCTCTTGCCGAAGACAGATTTTTCTTTTCTTCTGCAGTCACAAAACTGTCTTTTGGAGCTTTCTCCCCTTCCACAACCTTTGTACTAATATCCTCTTTTCCCTTCACCTCTGCTTCTTTCTCTTTTATTCTTTCTTCTCCTTTAGATCCAGAGTCAACAAGGGAACCCAGAGGAGTGATGTTGGTCTGTTCATGGGCCACCTCTTCCGGAGCAGAGGATTCCAAGTCCTTAGCTGCTTCTGCACCGGTATTCATTGCCTCTTCTGTTGTTTTCTCAGTAGATTCTTCTACAACACTTGTGGTTGAGGGCTTAGTACCCAAGTCCTCTATAATAGGAAGATTAAATCTTTTGAGGGCTTTCCGAAGGATCTCTTCTGTGTCCTTGGCTACCTTGTCAGTCTCACCAAGCATAAGTTGATTCATCCTTGCTTTGCTTCTAAACTCATCCTTACAATCTTTGAATATCATATTCATTGTCTTGGGGTTGATTGAAGGATATAGTTGGATTGCTAACTATTCCCAGATTTCTAGGTCTTTGGCTTGGGCATTGTTCTTTCTTATTTCTAGTTCCTTCTCTAAGCTTTTGGGGATCAGAGATATAATTTCAATGAATGCTTTGTTGTAGATATCTAGATACCTGACTATGGCATCTTGTAATATCTTCTGATCTGCTTCACCATAATCATCATAGAACTCAACCATTGGCTAAAGATTTCTGTCCACTGTGACTGATTTGATTATGTCATCAATGTGAAGAGTGGGTTTTTCAACATATTCCTTTGTCTTTTCTTCTTCCTTCTGTCTGGTAGAGGGTTGACCGGATGTTTTCTTCTTTTTCTTCATTTCTTCATCAGATTCAATCTCCTCTTCATCCCTTTGACTGGCATAAGCTCTTGTAGCTTTTGTCTTTGTTCTTTTCTCTCCTTTGCCGAATGATTGTGCTTCTGGTTTTGATGTCCTTGAGCCTTTGGTAGTGGTAGGTGCAGATCTCTTTGATGATCTGGTCCAGGTGGAAGGTTTTATCGGAGCACTTTCCTCATTTTTCTTTTCTGCCTTCTTCTTCTCTTCCTCAGCTCTTTCCATCTTTTTCTTGTGGGCATCAAGTGCCTCCTTTGAGATACCAAGGCCTTTGGCAACATTTTCTACTTCTTTTCTCACCTTCCTCTTGATCTCTGGTTGTTTGAGTTCCACATGAATCTTTACACTCAGCTCCTCAAAGGTTCCAAACATTTCTGCCTTTGGATCCTTTGGCTGCCTTAGCATGTGTTGAACATGCAGCTCCACAATTTGTTCATCAACTTCATACCCCATGGGCATGATCCATACAGTTCTTGGTTCTACTGCCTCCATCAGGCACTGATCAGTCTCTACCATAAAACATATTGTGTCTTTGTATTTCTCAACAAGAGAATGGGGAATCCTTTCTCTTGCTTGCATCATGTTCTAAAAATTCTTGAAATATCCCTACAGGGCTGTATTTCTTGCTTTGGCATCCCCAAGCCCATGTAAATAGTCTCTGATCTGAATTGCTACTGGTTTGTCATTTTGCCATACCCATCCATTTGATCTAGGCAGCTCATTCATGAAGAAGAAGAATAGGAATATTAATAGTCCACCATATTTAAAGGAGTTCTTGTCCTTTTTGATCTTGTGTATGTTTTCCATTAATTGACTCAATAGAAGTTCACAGAGATTATATTCTACATTCTTTCTCAGCATCTCATAGGTAGTGTATACTGCAGTTCCGGATACTGAATTCTCCCTACTGGAGTGATATATCTTGTATCCTATTATCATAGATGCATACTTGATATCCGGGTCAGTAATATCTTCAATGGTCATTGCCGTCTTATCAAATTTTGATCCAATGGCCTTAGTTACAATGTTGTTTTTGACAGATTTGAGGACAGGAATTCCTCTGGAGGAGTGTAAACCAGTTACTGCCCTAATTGCTTCCTTGGTGATTTTGCAAGGTCTGTTAAGCCATAGAAAGTTGTCATGTACCCTACTCAACACATACTGGACCCATTCATTTTCTTCAAAGCAGGGGAAATGAATGAACTGATCAAAATGTTTCTCCTAGATGCCCTTATATTCTGGTTTGAGCTCAAAAGCATCGTCTATCAATTGTTTGTGATAGATATCTCTTTGTTTGAATTCCCCAAACTCTTTAACATTTGCGTGTATGTAAACCCTAATGTCTTCTATGTGCAAAACACCATGCGGAACACTAGAGAAGGCTCCTAGGGGATCTACCTCCAAGGATTTGTATGGATGATTCTTAAATATGGGGCGAGGTCTATCAGAAATCTTTACTATATTCGGAGTAGCCATCATCAATGAATCTTACTGAGAGATATCAAGAACGAAGAATACCTTTTACACTGTTTAGGGCACACAATGAAATCTAGATTGAGCTGTATGAAGAATCGTCTTGATCTTTGGGAGAAATAGTTATAGAGCTCCTTTTCTCTTTTCTTTGAATGTGAGTGTACAAATGATAAGCGAATGAACTCTTTTATTTATAAGAAGCCCTAATTTTCATTTGGTAATAAATGCGCAACCTAATTCATTCCAGTTTGCCTTGTTTGTCTTATTCAGAGACAAAACCTTTCTGGATCACTGAGATAGATTTTGAAGTTATTCTAGGAGAGTAGTGATAATCTATCTTTCTTTCATTAGTCATTTGATCTATTTGCAGATCAAGACACCATAGTTTGAATCATACCAGACCAAACTTGTAAGGAATCTATTTTTACTAGAATACTATTTTATCGGATCAATTCTGGTAGTATTAGATTCTTCAAATCTTCTTGCGGATCTCTCAAATCTTTACCATACCCCTTTTAGATGTTTCTTGTATGACCCCTTTTAGTCCACAGCTCTCCTTGTGCTAGTTCCGGCACCAATTGACTAGCTGAGGGAACAAGGTTTTCTTTGTGTCTCCCCCTGAGTCAGAGCTCACCTTTTAATTTCTGGAAGGAATATCAGCACCAGAGGCTGGTGCAGATCCATCCCCTACATTCTTTGTACTTTTCTTCACCCAAATCTTGTTCATCTCACTTCGAACTTCATCTGCATTTACTTTTTGTTTTCCCTTATCTTGATTCTGATTATAATATACCGGACCTCTTTTATCCTGATTCTTACTTCTACAAAATTTTGCTATATGACCAGATCTATTGCAAATTTGGCAAACAACATTTCTTTGCATATTTGATTGATATCCTCTTGATCTGCATTGATTAGCCATATGACCCATTCTATTGCATGGAAAGCATCTACCATTGAATGAATTGTTCATTAGCATATTTCTGCATTCATGAGATTTGTGACCATACCTTTTGCAGTTGAAGCACTGCCCAGAGAAGGATGTATTAGTCTGATTCATTCTCCTTCTACACTGATTAGCTTTATGACCAAAGTTATTGCAGTTGTGGCAGTATCCATTGAAGGATGGATATCTTTGAGCATTAGGATGCCTTACTGGAGGACTTCTAGGTCTGTTCCTTGAATTTTCTGATCTAAAATTCTTCTGACTGGATCTGGAGCTTTCTCCTTTCTCATATCCCAAACCACACTTGTCATCTACCCTCTTTTGGCTTTGAAGAAGAACTTCAAGTTGGGCAGAACTTATCTTGAATTTCTCTTTATATTCATTTGTTATTTGAAGATCCCTTTTGAGAGAGACAATTTGATCCTCAAATTTTTCTTCATTATCTTTAGCTTCTTCAAGATCAGATTCAAGATGTCTGATAATTCTATCCATCTTGTGGCAATCTTTTGATTTCTCCTTGAGAGATTGTCTTAGATTATCTTCAGTTTTTCTTTTCTCTTCAATCTCTTGGGTAAACTTTATAACTCCTAATTCTATTTCATGTCTTACCATAATGATTTCTTTTGATAACTTTTCACATAACTTGGTTTTCTCCTTCAGATCTTCATTTGCATCATTTGCTTCACCTTGACTTGCTAATTGATGAAGTAGCTCCTTTCTTTTTTTCATAAAGAGACTTAATTTGTCTTTTAGTTCTCTCATGAAATCATCAGCCTGTTTGAGTCTTTCCTTTAATTCATTGACTTCAAAGTTTGACTGCTCAAGATCATCAAGGGCAGTCTTGAGTTGCTCCCTTAAACCATATGCATCCATTTGGATTCCTAGATCTTCCTCAAGCTGTTAGACTCTATTTTGGAGGAACTTAGCTCTGATACCAATTGTTGATAACTGAGAGGGGGGGTGAATCAGTTATCTTAATTATTTCAGCTTTCTGAACTTTCTTGATAATTAGTGTAGCATCAATTCAAACAAGCAAACATAAGCATGAAATAGAAATACACACGACACAATATTTTTGATGTGGAAACTCCATTAAGGGAGAAAACCACGGGGGGAATAACCCAAGATTGTATTCTCTATTAGAAGAATGGAAGTACAAAATGGCACTTGCCAATTAGGGCTCACTACCCGAGCACACTGCTCACAAGAGGCACAATGCCTACAAGAGACACACTGTCTACAATTTATAAAGAATGTAATACAATACTTGAACTGATAAGGAGCATCAACATATGCTGGAGTTCAGTTTCGGTTAGGCTCTGTATACTGATCTGCTGTACTTCATCTTTCCTCTTCTTTTGTGCTGCTCTTCTTTCACATACTGGATCTTCCTTTCTACTTTTATTCGGCTCTACTACTTTTCTTCACACATTACTTACAACCACAACACCTCTCATAACTAATTCCATCTTGTATATATATCTGCACAAGTGATTTCATCACCTTTCTAGTCAACACCCGGAATAGTCAATCTTTTCACAAACTCTGATTTGTCGGCTAAATCCTTGCACATCAAGTAATGTGGATCAAGCATATACTTGTAGAAGTCATCAATCACGTCATCCAAACATAAATTATGCCTTAAGAACCTTTTCCATCATCAGTAATACATCCGGAATACTGTCTGATGTTCTGCCAGTCAGTTCTTCCTCTGTTCACACTGTCACTTGGGAACCTGACACTCCATCATTCATATCTCTTAATCCTTTTCACACCGGAGGCTCAAGCCTTGGAATATATCAGTCAAGATACTCCTCTTGACTTCCCCAAATCTGCACTTCACTGAGATACTTCTGCTGAGAGATCCGGACCTGTCTGTCGGACCTTACTGACTGCTCTATTCTTGTTTACTGGACCACAACATTCTTCACTTTGACTTCTTGTATAGACATACCATGTCCTGCGGATGTGTGGGATGAACTTTGTTGCCATCAATGACAACATTCATGAATCCATATAGTGTCTCTTGCCAACACCTTTGACTATGGGATCATACTAAAATTCTCATCTAATTATTGTCCCCAAGGGAATGGATTGGCAGAATCCACCAATAAAAAATTGTTGAATATCATAATCAAGTTAGTAGACAAGAACCCTAGGGAATGGAATACACTTTTAAAATATGCCTTATGGGTAGATAGAACTAGAAACAAGGCTGCATTAGGAAAATCACCTTATCATTTAGTCTATGGGGTGGATCCCATCCTCTCTGTTAACCTGAAGATTCCTACCTTGCAGCTTGCCCAAGAGTACCTAGGCATAGACAATAACCAAGAAGTCAAGTTGCTTCAGCTGATGCACCTGGAAGAGAAAAGAAGTTAGGCAATTGATCAGTTTGCCAAACATCAGGCTGTTGTCAAATGCTAGTTTGACAAAAGAGCCAAAGTTAAAGCCTTCAGGATATCTGATTTAGTCCTGATGTGGGATAAAGCCCATGAGAGGAAAGGAGACCATGGTAAGTTTGATAAATTATGGATAGGTCCCTTCCAAGTTTTTGAGATATTAGGAGACAGTACTTTCAAGCTTAAGAACTTGACAGGTGAGGATGTTCCGTTGCCAGTTAATGGACAGTTCCTTAAACATTATTTCCAAGCCTAAGTAGCTTCATGTCAGTTATGTGTATCATAATATATATTTGTATAGTTGTTTGTACAGCATTTTGTTTTGTTTTTGCTTTGCCTGCTGGTTGAGTTTTGGCTTTGGTTAGTTAGGATGATGCAGCTCATCACCCTAGAAAATAACAAATTGTTAAGATTCAAGTGATGAGAACACATTTATATATAGGTTATGACTCATTTTGAGAAAGTCATCATGATCAGGTCTGTGATATCTTTTCATCAGGGTGCCTTTTTTAACCAAAGTGATTTCTTCACAATGACCCACCTAACAACCTTGGGTTTGTTGAACACACAAGTATGGTGTTAAGTGAAAAATCTAAAGGGACTCCCTTGCTGCCAATGTAATCTCCAACCTAAAACAGCAAGTGACCATACCTTGCATGTTGAGCTTACATGATGATATTAGATACATGAAGTATAAATTAAAAAAAATATAATAAAATTAGGCCATCTAAGTAACTCTACCAGGGCTATAGATGCCTGCTGGTAGTGGGGCTCTACTTAGGGGAATTGTATAGATAACCTTGCCGGGGCTATTGACGCCTGCTGGCAGCAAGGCTCTATCCAGGTTGGCTATGAGGGATGATCTCCAACTATGTAGCTTAACATCAGTTACTCATGTTTTCAACTTGCTTTCAAGATGAGGATAATTAATCATTTGCACACTATTGATCCTTTGTTAGCATTGTTACCATGAGGACATTTTATCATTCAGAAAGATTATGATGCCTATGCTTAGAGAGAGTTAGAATGCTATGTTAGAATGTGTTCACATCACTTGAATCATTGGAATTTTAGTATTTTCTTTGGTGGCAAGTTGTTGTGTGGTTACACAACACGCCCTATTTTGACTTGACAAAACAGGGACCCAACGTTTTGTTGGTTTTGCTTGTGTTTTCTGCTTGCTGGCGGTCTCGTAAAAATAAGACACTGCAGATGATCCTGCATAAAGGGGACTGGGTAAGTCATCATGATGAGGTCAATTTTTTCAAAGTTAACATTTCATGAAAATAACCTCAGGATTGGATAGAGCACAAAATTTCATGCAGGTTTGCCTTTTGGATCACCCTGATATTCCGTAGAGAACGAGAGTTATGGTGAGTCAAAGTCCTAGTCAAACCTAATATTCCAAGGGGGGGATCATATTTCTTAACATCAGTCATATTATAAAAGATCACCCTGATCTAATATTATCACCTGATAAAATCATGCGCTCCGAACATCCAGACTTCTACTTTATGTGATAGCGATATCTACCCAACAAACAACATCATGTATTTTGCGAGGATCATATTCCTGAATATCACCCAATATTTGAATATCACTCTGATATTTGAATATTAGCCTGTCGCAAAATATCATCCCAAACCAATATCCTGACGACGTCATCCAAACCTGGTAAATGAAGAAATAAACATGATGATGACATCACCATCCTTTTTACCTCGCGGAGGTATATTTACAAACATGACCCTTCATACATAACATGACGATGACATCATAAAGCCACAATGCTAAACCAAGTCATTATCCTGATGATGTCATCCTGATAGTTTGACGAAAGGTCATTTTAGCTCGGGGAATCATATTTGAACATCACCTGATATCCAAATATCGCCCTGATATCCAAATATCACCCGATATTTGAATATCATCCTATTCTGCAAAGATCACCCCGTGCCTCGTCGCCATAACATTAAATGCACGTAGATGTGGTAGGTGGTTCCCGCCGATTATGAACTTGATACATACACCTGGCCAGATCTGGAAGTTTCATACAGAAAGTGTAGACACCCAAATTTGTCCCAAAATTGTTCATGTGTAGCAACACCTTGTTAAACCATTATCCTAAACATCATAAGCCAATTAATTAAATAAATTTTATTTATTTAATTAATTTCACATGCATAATCCCATTTATCCTATCCTCATCCCAATTAATTAAATAAATTTTATTTATTTAATTAATATCCAACTCATATCCCAACTAATTCAAATATTTTATTTGAATTAAGTGCTCATCTTTCATCACATTCCAACACTTGTCCAATCAATCATGTGTTGTAATACAACTTTCATTCATATCTTTCACATGCACAACTAATGGGACCTAATTTTAGTATTTATCTACACAAGCACACCTAAGCTTTATCTTCCCTTGCCACATGTCAATTGACTACAATTTCTTAATGTGTAAGGAAACCTAACTTAATCCTATCCATCCATTTCATCTAAATCCCTAATTGATCCTAGCCATCCATTTGGACCAAGCCTTTCCTATAAAACAAGCCTCTCTTGAGCCATTAGGAGAATGGATGATTCTTCTTCATGCAACCTCACTCTACTAAATTTTCATCTCAAGCCATTATCCATCATCTATCTCCTTATCAACGTTATGCTGCGGAATTGAGCAACCAACACAACAAAGTGATCAATCAATCAAGCTCATCTTGCATCTTCGAGGTATTGAATTATTTGGGTTTAGGTTATGCATTTCAATTGTTTGATCATTTCCATTTATAAATCCAAAATTTTCAATATACATTCTGGCACACCCGGTGGGACTCACGTCCTTGATTAACCTCTCTTATTTGAGTTGTTTATATGAAGTTTAGATCTCTTGGAGCGCCAATCTTTCATTTTTGTGAGCTTTTGTCCCAAAAATTTACATTTTTCTAACCCTAGTTTGTAAAGATTTGGTTAAAAATGTATGTAAATGATCTTTTAGCCCAAATCTAACCTCACCATTGCATCCGAGGGGTCATTTCCATAAATTTTGAGTATAAATTTGCCTAAATTTGATGAAAAATGGAGCATTTGGTGAAGAAAACAACAACCGGACTGCAAAAATGTGCCTCTGGTAATTTAGGTCGCCTTTGATCAAACAACAGTTGCCTGGGCTAAATCAGCTCACCTTTGATCAAATAGCAGTCGCTTATGGTCAAATCTGGCTCACTTTTAAACAAACAGTCATAAGCTTTTGGTAAAATTCAGCTCGCTTTTGAACAAAAACGGATCGCATCTGGTAAACTTGGTCGCATATGGTTAATATTTGCAATCTCTCACCTGAAACTTTCCAGATCACTTTTGGGCTAATAGTAATCACTTTTGCTCATATTTTGATCACTTTTAGTCAGACAGTAATTGCTTTTGCTCATATTTTGATCGCTTTTATCTAAACAGTAATCGCTTTTGGTATAATTGAATCGCCTTCGGTCTGACAGTGCTCACCTGTGCAGAATAGGGTTTTGTGTTTCAACTGTCATTTTACAGATACAGGGCACTTGTAGGCCAAAATCGGTCACTTTGGGATTTTCTTCATCACTTATAAGCGTACAACGTTCGCATCTGGTGTTTTTTGAGTCGCATTTGATCTACAAGGGTTTGCCTGTGGTAAAACATGAGATCGCTTTTGGACACATAGTGATCGCCTCTGCCATCTTTTGCATTGCTTACAAGCCTACACAAGTCACATCTAAGCCATAACATATCACCTGCAATCAAATTCAGATCACTTCTAATCAACAGTAAATCGCATTTGGCAACTGTAACTTGCTTTTGGTTGCTGTCATTGTGCATCTTGGTGTTTCTATCATAACTTTCACATACGGAGGCCAAATCGCACAAACAAGGACTTGCTGGAAAGCTGAGAGGATGAACTACATAGTAGAGCAATTTTTATTAGGTGACTATATCATTTTACCATTTTTTTTATCAGTCAAAGTTTAGCTTCATTGAAAACTTCATTTGAGCATAACTTGAGCAATTTTGATCGTTTTTCAGCGAAACTTTTTTTCAAATTACTTAGAATCTCCTAAATTTTCTGTTTGTGAAATCCATTCTTTTGTATCAGATAATTTTCATTAGAATTTTCAGATTTCATCTTTTTCATGTAATCATATTCTTTGCAAGTTTACTTGTTTCTTTTTGGAATTGGTGACTTGTAAGGGCATCTAAGGAGATGGAGCAGCATTGGCATCAACATCTACAGTAATTTGGATAGAGAAATAATTAGGTGCACTCATTCTAATCTTTCATCTTAATCATTGTCTTTCATCACATTTGGATTTTGGGCATAAAATGAACAATTGTTCGCAAATTCACATCAAAAATTGGGCTAAAACAAACCATTGTCTTTCATCACATTTGGATTTGGGCTTTAAAACAAACAAGTGCTTGCATTGTCTTCCACACATTGAATTTCTAAGGTTAATGAACCCCATGTGAGTGTGACCAAGTAAATGTGTATGCTCTCTCCTTGCATCCCAACACAAACTTGGAGATCAAAAATATTTACTTGTGTTGCTTTTGTTTAGCCTTAGAGAGGCCTACCTTGGTATCCACCCCAAGGGAATGACCTCAAGCGGTACTTTCATCTGGTCCGCTATAAAAATTAGAGGATAAGGCGAAAGCCAAGTCTAACCGGTATTAGCGCTCACCATACAGTGCTAACTCGAAAGGAGGTGGACCTTTGTGTATATTAAAACTCCTAGTAGGGTTAGTTAAAGTCTTAAGTGGCTTCCTGGATGCTTGTGGGGTGCCGGTCCCCCAGATTTTCACTAGAACCTCCTTGTGATAGTGGCCTTGCCTTACTAGGACTTGTTGAAGTGTCTCCACGTGCTTGCTTAACCATCATCACATTCTTCCAAACTAAAACTTGCTTATGTGTCTTGTGTGAGTGATTCATGTGTGTATATGCATAATCATTTGTTTGAATATTGCCACATCAAGCTCTAAACACCAAAACACATAAAGACAAGTCATCCTACACATTCTTCCAACAACATCTAAATCCAATAACTTTCATCCAAACAATCCACATCATCATTGAATCATAAACAAGCACTTGCTAAAAGGGCTTAATACTTAAACACTTGTGTGACATCATGCCAACCTTAGAGGACCTCCAAAAACTCCTTCATATGCTTCACCACATGCATGCAAGCCAATCACCTTTAGAGCAGCAAACCTTTCAAAGCATCCAAGAACTAATTCATATATGTCGAACAAACCAATCCTCACACATACAATGCCTCTTGTAAGAAATCCAACACCTCATGGCCACTTGCAAAGTCCAACGACCATCCTATCTAGCACCTATCCCATCATATATATCCAATCATCAACCCAATTCAATACCAATTTATTCCATTTCTTCTAATGTTATCCCTTATCCACATCAACACATCACTTCACAACAACCCATTCAACAATTCCAACAACAACAAATCATATCACAACAACAAATCCAAATGCCATCCCAACCTCAACAAATTCCACCTCAATCCTATGTGTCATCCACCTTAACTTCATACCAACCTCATCTATCTACACATCAAGTCAATGCCACATCAACCTATCAACCTCCACCTCAAGCTTATCCAATCCCTCATACCACCATTCCAATGCACTACCAAGCCCATCCACAAGGCAATCAAGTGATATCACAAGAACAACATGCAAGTCCAAATAGCCCTTTGTACATAAATCAAGCAGGTCCAAGTACACCTTTTCAACAAGACCATCAAGCACCATTGATAGACCTAAGTCCACCTCTCCAACAAGAAGCACATCTAAGTCCAAGTGGTCCCTTGTACATAAATCAAACAAGCCCAAGTTATCCTCTGCAAGATCTAATAACCTTTGACAAGGGAGATAACAATCTAGAGTGGCCTCCACCATCTAATCCCATGCCAACACATGAGCCAACTAATCCTATCCCAACACCACCATGTGATCCCATTCCTAGTCCATTGATCCCTTCATTACCTTCATCACCATGTCATTCTAATCCTTCACCAAAGGATGCGGCTGAGCTAGTTTTACAAAGGATGCTTGAAGCAAAACTCATTGAACTTCTCGAAGTCAAACCAGGTGAAGAAAGTCCATATGATGAACATGATTATTGTGCATACGATAGGACCAAAGGCCATAACACAAATCAATGCCCAATATTTGTCTCAATTGTTTACAAGGTGTACCCACCTATAATGGGAAATCATGCCACATCATTCCAATCCCATGTGTCACCCCCATCTAGTCCAAATCCTAATCCATCCAATCCAATTAGCTCTCAACCTAATCCTAATCATAAGACTACAACACCATCTACCCTTATCATCCATCCATTATATTGCCCATCCACTCATACCCTTGTGAAGGATGTGATCCATTGGCTACTAGCTAGGAATAAACTACCTCCATGTTAAACACCCATTCATGAGCCTACCAAAGAACTTCCAAAGGTCATGTCCAATCCTATAATCCCATCATGTGGTCCACCTATCCTTGAGCCTCTTCAAGAGCCCTCAATTAACATACCTAGCCCTTTGAGCCCATCATGTGACTTACAAGCCATCAAACCTATTCAAGAGTCTTCTATCATTAATCTAAGTCAAGAGTCATCATGTTCTCATGTTGTTGACCAAGAGCCTATCCAAGAGCCTTCCAATTCGATTCAAGCAACCCAAGAGGTATGTCAAAGGTTTAATCCTAAGCATGTGGAAACATTAAGCCCTAGTCCAACTCAAGATCAAATCACTTTCATTCAACCCATCCATAATATTTACCTTCTTTATGATCAAGATGATACCTATGAAGAAGCTATCCATGAGCACCTTGATCCTATCCATAATCCTAGATCTATCCATGAGCAAGATATCCACATTGCTCCTAGTCATCTGCCATCTAGCCCTATCTAGAATGAGAAAACATCCATTTGTCATGATGAGACACTTGTCCCCCAAATAAGCATAGAAGATCAAACAAATAGCTTGGATCTTAGTGAACACAATGCTAATCAAGATTCTAATGATCCTTCATCCCTATCTACCATTGATTCCATTTCAAGTCCACCATCAGGTCCTAGTGGTCTTACCACCTTCCTCCATAAGTGTTTCTCTTTAGGACAAAAACAACCTCTATCCACTTCAGCTTCTCCATCCAATAACAAACTCAAGTCTAGCTCTCGAAACACATCTAGTCCCATAGTCAATCGCATACTCCAAAACATGAGCTACCAAGGCAAAGGTCTAGGCCTTTATGAACAAGGTATTTTGGAGCCAAACCATGTCAAAGTTCCTCCATGCTCATATAGCCTTGGATACACACCCCAAGGTAAACAAAGCCAAGATGTTGGTAATCTCTTTGTGCATCCTAAACCTACCACTTTCCATCGTACCCCCCATCATCTACCCGAGACATATGTAGCCATTCCATCTCCATCATCTTATAAATGTCAAAAGCATGTGACCATACACCTTCTGCCATCTAATTTGCCTCCACTTTTACCAACTCCAAATATCCCTCCATCCACCTTGCCACCATTACTTCCAACACCTAACATACACATCATTCATAAGTATCCTTACATCCCTAATCATGGCCAACAAAAGCACACATCATTTAAACATAAAGCTTCCAATCATTCCACCAACCCCACTTCCACCAAACCCATGGGATTCCAAAATAAACATTTGGATGCCTTTATCTATAAAGCCAAAAATCCAACTAAAACTCCTAAGGACCCTCATGCCTTGGGGCATTAATGTGAAAAGCCTCTAAATCATCCATCTTCTAAGCAAAGTACATTCAAAAAGCTATCGAAGCCCTTACCTGCAAATGCAAAACCCAAAAGCAAAATGGTTTGGGTTCCTAAGCAAATAGCTAGCAAAGGAAATGAGGCATCCTCATCCACATCTCAAGAATCCCAACCACCTATATCCATCCAAAAGCCTACTTCCATCCAAAACTTCCATTCCTTTCAAAAATCCCACAAGAAAAACAAAAGCACTAAAAATCCTAAGTCCATGTGGGTTCCTAAATCACTTCATCAACCATTTCCTAAGCAAACATCTCCATTGCTTCCTACACCACCATCTCATCAAAATCTTCAATGTTTATCACGGTGTGTGCAACCAGTGGTCATGGTTCCCTTCCACTCCGCAGCACCTCCACATAACTACATCTCCCCATCTTCCATCCATTCTCCTACATATCTCCCCCATGCTTTTCCTATGGTCCATGCTTTTGCATAAGCCTTTCATCCATCTTCATTCCATAAGCCTATATAAATCCACACCATAAGCCACTAGCCTACCCTACCATAATTCTACATCATAATCCACTATCCCCATCCATCTATCCTTGCATGAGCCTTTCATAATCGATTCCATAATCCATTATCTACCTAATCCATCTCTCATCTACGCAATCCCTTATCAACATCTATGAGCATAATGACATGGTCCATGCGAAGACATCAATATCTAATGGGACAATATCACCTCTCATAGCACTAGCCACGTCAGTCCCTCCTATCTATTACCATGGTGAAAACCTGGCAAATAGGTGCCATGTGTAATTGTCAACCCATCTAAAAGCAAAAAAGAAAAAAGAAAAAAAAAGAAAAAAAATCAAAAAAGTAAAGAGAAATCCCTTCATC
This sequence comes from Cunninghamia lanceolata, assembly GCA_027924645.1. NCBI lineage: Eukaryota > Viridiplantae > Streptophyta > Pinopsida > Cupressales > Cupressaceae > Cunninghamia > Cunninghamia lanceolata. Next base: position 1,927,489 of record BSBN01000810.1, on the reverse strand, counting down.
CAATAGTGAAAACCTGGTAAACAGGCACCTTGGATAAGTACTATGATGAAAACCTGGCAAACAGGCGTCATGTGTAGGTTGATCTTCTATGTCACTTACACTTAGGGGCACATTGTCTCATCCAACCTATCCATTTCCAAACTACCTATCCCATTATATCCATCCTATCATGCTACATCCTACCATCCTTATCCATTACATGAACATGCCTATCCTATTGAGCCCATTCATCCATCCTTCTGCCTTTTGATTTTGATGAAGACATAGGGACAAAATTTTGAAACATGTTAGGATATTTCTTCACATACCTTCTTTCCAAACCAAGTCCTATCCATTGACCATTTATCCATCCCATCCAAATCCAATCCATCATGTCATCCCTTGATCATGAACTTTGTCATGTAAAATCCTAAGCATTACCACCTAGAATGGGGCAAGTTATTCTTGCTATGCAACATAGCCTTTGGAGATCACATCCTAGCTCCGTTATGATCCATCCACTATGGCATATCCTTATCACGAGCTTTCCATCTTATAGCTTATCCCCATCTGTTTATCACGAGCTTTCCACTATAGCCTACCTATCCATTTATCATGAGGCAAGCATCCATCCCTTATATGGCCTATCCTCTTATCTATCCATCCAACTCTCATGAGTCTTCCATCCCATCCTTTTATTCATCTAATCCCATTCATCCATCCTTGCACCTAGACTTGGTTTTCTCCCTTGTCATTGGTATCTAGCATAAAGGCTACCCAAATTGTAAATCCATTGACATCCCAAAACATTCAAAAAACTACAAAAAAAATCAAATATTCTCAAAAATACAAAAAATCAATCAAAATATCTACAAAAAACACAAAAAAAAAATCAAAATATGTCAAAAATCCAAAAAATTAAATATCCAACAAAAAAATCCAAGCAATAAACCCAATCACATCATCCAAAACAATCCAATCCATCAACATTCAATGAAAATCAAATCATCATCATCATCAATTATTGTTCTTATCAATAACATTCATTCATCCATTTCAATCAATCACTTCTTCCAATCATATCAATCAAATCAATCTACGCAATGATCTTAAATCCAAGTTACACTAATCCATATCAAGCAAGATAATCAATCAAGGAACATTATCGAATCAAATCAACAAGATTTGATCCTAATCTTGTCATGAGCCCAATCAATCATTATCAATCATCATCAATGGGATATAGCATTCGCACATCCTTGTGTTGATCTAGGGATATAGCTTTCCCCGCAATGACAACACTATCTATCATCAGTCAAACAATCAATCATTGGTTTATGACTTGACAAGGGCAATACCTTGTTTGTTTTACATCCTTTGAGCACACTGAGAACACTTGCTTCTGCTTAGATTGAGTGGACCCTCTAATCATCACACCATCACTATCATCATTCAAAACAAATCCTATCAATCATCAACATCAACACTAAAGCAAATCAACCATAGAACATCAAGCCAACCATCAAAACAAATCCTATCAATCATCAACATTAACACCAAAGCAAATCAACTCAAGCACATCAAGCCAACCATCAAAACAAATCCAATCACTTCAGCAAATCAAAAGCAGCTCAATCCACCACATATCATCCCATCATCAATATTTCATCAAATCAATCTTCATTCATCATTTCATCATCCTCAAAATCATTCCAAGCAATGATCCAAATGTAAGTCATCATTAAGCTATACCAATCAAGTTAATCAATCAAGCCAAGTTATCCAAACACAATCCATGGTCTTGATCCTAGCCTTGTTGTAAGCCACAACAATCAATCAATCAACCAACCAACTCAGCAAACAACCTTGTGTTGATCTAGGGATATAGCTTTCCCCGCCATGACAACACTCATCAACTATCATCATCAACAAATCAATCAAACAATTAATCATTGGTTTATAGCTTGACAGGGGCAATACCTTGTTTGTCTTTGAATCATGTGTGCATGCTTGCTTGCTTGTGTGTGTTATCATTTTATCTTGCATTTGTATCAAATCCTTATCATTCCAGCTAATATTCATATCTTGTGTATGTTGGAATAGATTTTTGCATTATCCTTTGCATCTAAGGTCATATCATACCTTTTGTGCATTAGGACTTAATTCTCTAAGTTTACTTCCTCATACGTTTGACAAGGTTGTATTATGCTAGGGCACGAGACACATCATCACCCTGGTCCTTGTACCTTGGTGCATAACGTCTAGTGCTATATCAAACATCATGGTTGCTCACATCCATTGCAGCAGAATCCATCCTTCATTCCTTCTATCTATCCCCTTATCTTATCTTTGCAGCCAAGCCATTTCTTTTCGAGAGCATACTTGTGTTTGTCCAACCCACATATCCTCTCGAGGGGGCATCATCATCATATATTTGCATCATCTTATTCTTTCCATCACCAACCTATCCAATCAGTCATCATCATCATCATCATCATCATCCTCCTTTTCCTCTATCCATACGTTAACTTCTTTGAAATGATGTTACTCGACATAAATCTTATCATCTCTAACATCATCTCAAAGAGGGGTAAAATGTAGACACCCAAATTTGTCCCAAAATTGTTCATGTGTAGCAACACCTTGTTAAACCATTATCCTAAACATCATAAGCCAATTAATTAAATAAATTTTATTTATTTAATTAAGTCCCATTCAATCCCATCCTTATCCCACTTAGCCAATTAATTAAATAAATTTTATTTATTTAATTAATTTCACATGCATAATCCCATTTATCCTATCCTCATCCCAATTAATTAAATAAATTTTATTTATTTAATTAATTTCCACATCATATCTTATCGCATCCTATTCAACTTCTCAATTAATTAAATAAATTTTATTTGTTTAATTAATATCCAACTCATATCCCAACTAATTCAAATATTTTATTTGAATTAAGTCCTCATCTTTCATCACATTCCAACACTTGTCCAATCAATCATGTGTTGTAATACAACTTTCATTCATATCTTTCACATGCACAACTAATGGGACCTAATTTTAGTATTTATCTACACAAGCACACCTAAGCTTTATCTTCCCTTGCCACATGTCAATTGACTACAATTTCTTAATGTGCAAGGAAACCCAATTTAATCCTATCCATCCATTTCATCTAAAGCCCTAATTGATCCTAGCCATCCATTTGGACCAAGCCTTTCCTATAAAACAAGCCTCTCTTGAGCCATTAGGAGAATGGATGATTCTTCTTCATGCAACCTCACTCTACTGAATTTTCATCTCAAGCCATTATCCATCATTTATCTCCTTATCAACGTTTTGCTGCAGAATTGAGCAACCAACACAACAAAGCGATCAATCAATCGAGCTCATCTTGCATCTTCGAGGTATTGAATTATTTGGGTTTAGGTTATGCATTTCAATTGTTTGATCATTTTCATTTATAAATCCAATTTCTTTGATATATAGAAAGATCAGCTATTTTCAATTAATTTGCCCTAATTTTATCTAGTTTGCCTGAAAGAAGAGGTTAAAAGTGAATTTACAAGTCATTTTACACTTACTTTGTGATAAAACTAGTTTTTATAGAGCAGTGCTTTCAAACCCTCATAAGACTACCTGCTGATGAGTATAGCTTGCACCAGAATGAGATACGTGGGCATTGCGGGTATTTGAATTCCTTCCACATGGTTATCAGCATAATTAAGAGGATCAGCACATCAGGCATCCATGGCGGATAAGTGATTGGCTAAGTCAGAGGCAGAATTTCTAAAGCCCATGTTTGCTCAACCCGAGGATGTCTGATTTAAATATGGTGCCATTACAGATACGCACCAAAGAAATACAGATCTGGCTGCATGGTTAGCTAAAATGAGCAATGAGAAGAGTAATAGCACCCTGCTAGATGCAGTCTTTACATCTGGAATGTGGAAGGTAGCTGGTTTCCCCTATTCTATGGAATCTCCTGAGCTAGTCATTGAATGTGCAAGAAACTATAACCCACAGACAAGGAAGGTAGAGAAGCATGGCAGAGTATATGTTGATCTGTCCATCAAGGGTCTTGCTGCTACATTCAGTTTACCATTGGGCAAGAAGGTCGCCAATATAGATTTGAAGAAGTTGGAAGCAGAATATGAGAATAACAAGAAGTCTACTAGGAAGAAAATGTACCAATGGAGGGCAAAGAATAGTCCTTATCCTGCAGCGGCTAAACTTCCAGTGCATTTATATAAATTTGACTTTGATGATGAATACCAATACATGATAGCACTGCTTAGCAGAGTGACAGGCGAGCCTGATGCTAGAAGTTTTAAGGATTGGATGTATGCAGTCATCCTAATGTGCCTTTACACAGATAGTAAGCCAATGTGGGCTAAAATGATAAATGATGCTCTAGATGAGCAACTGATGAATCTAGGAGGTCCAGATTGTTCCTTTTACATGACCTCATACATAGTTTATTCATGTGCCTACAAGGGTACATTTGATGCATTGACTACAATTGGGAGAATTGGTGGCACAACAAATGATGCACATATATGGGATCATCATCCCCAGCTGCAGAGAATAAATTACCTCCAAGATTACAAACTAGTGAATGATGCATTCTCTATGCATCTGATAAGAACAATGAAGGAGGACAGAACTAAAAGACTAAGCATGGAGGCTCAGGAAGTCATATATAGGCATGGAGCCTGGTTTATTCAATTTGCAACTTTCTCTTACGTCAAAGTTGAAGGTTTTGAGGAGAAGCCTCTCATGCTCCCAAGATATCCTACAGATGCGGTTGTCTTAATAGAATTTATGAGACAAGTATCTACAATACTGGATGCATACAAAGTTAACAACAAGCTTCCACCAGTATTGTTTCCAATCACAATGGGCTGGTACATGCGCCCAGATTCAGAGAATATTAAGAAGGCCATAGCTGGTCTAGTTATGATGAATTTCCAGCCATTTCCATTAAAAAGATCATATGATCCATATGGGAGGATGCAGAAGATCGTGGGGAAGCCTATCCATCGAAGACATCTTGAGGACTTCTGGGTGGATTGTGAAGATGAAGCTGAAGCCAGAAGAAGAAGATATCAAAGGCTCACACTTAACCAGATCAAGACCTTTGACTGCATTCATATCGCATCACAATTGAAGAAAGATGATGGAAAGATCATGGATGATGAATATGAGGAGAAAAAAGTATACAATGATACCATCTTAGCACTGGATCTCACCATATAGGAGGACATCTCCTTGGATCCAAATACAAGCAGGACATTGCAGCTAACCCAAGCATGGGTCAATGACCAGATAAATGCATTGAAGATAGCAGGTGTTGCTATCACAGTAGATAGTAAGAAGAAAAGACAAGAGATTTCTGAAGAAGAATATGATGATTTCTTGAATGAGAAGAGGAAGTCTAATGGAGATAGGGCACCACCTCCTGAGAAAAGCAAGAGACCCCCAAAAGGTAAGAAAGTTGATAAGGCATGACCCTATAATGTTGAGGGGAGCAGGTAGTGGAGTGTTTAGAAAAGAATTACAGTATAATGTACCACTCCCTACCATTGTTTAGTTTAAGACTAAACAAACTGAAGAAAAAATAAAGGAAACCACTCGCACAAGTCAAGGAGGTCATCTCTCATTGGATGAGACTATTGACCTATCAGATGATGAAGTGGTGGATACCGTCACTTCGCAATGAATGGAGACTCTTGTTGCTAATACTCGCATAACACCATAGGGTACACCATCAGTCCAGGTGGTAGTGTTAGAGGAACTGAAGGGAGTAGAGCAGCAAAAAGAAAAGAGCCCAAAAAAGGTAGCCCAAGAGATGGGGCTTGATACATTAATTGATTAGGTAACCAGCCCTGCGGTGATGGATCTTACATATAGAAAGGATGCAAGTCTTGAAAATCAAGCAGGTGTTCCTGATAAAGAAGAAAATGCTGAGGAAGTGAAGATGGTAGAAATAGAAGGCCACACTTTAGATATGGGTGAGCAATAACAAAAAGAAGTACCTGTTGAACCTAAGGTAATGGAAGTCCAAGACAAGGAAGGGGAAGAAAATGATACATCAGTTGATCCTACCCTAAAAGTACAGGAGATAATTACCACAGTTGCGGAACAGATTGCATCTTCAAAACAGGTTGGTATACCTAAGGTAGACACAATGGCATCCATAGAAGCTAATATGCCTCATGATGAGGAAATCACCAAAGTGGATGAGATACCTATGGAGGAAGTAAAAGATCAAGATCATGATAAACATGCAGATGATCAGCAGGATCACCCTCCAGAGAAGGAAATTCCTCAATAGGAGGATATACCCAAAGATCACCCTCATGAGGAGCATCATGAGGAAGAGATAATAAAATCACCTTCCCCATCAAACATGATGGTGGATACCAAAGATCAGGGTGATCATGATGATGATGATGGAGACCTACAGTCAAAGGATCAAATTCCTTGGTGGCTTGAGAAAGAAATTGGCACAGAGTCAGGTATAGAGGCACAGGAATTTGATATATCTACATTGTTTTCTGAAACCTTAATAAAGCCTAAGAGGAAGGCTAGAATAACTTATGCAATAAGAAGAGATCCTGTCATGGGTAGAAGGACCGCCCAGGTGGCCATTCCTACAGTAGACAAAGAAACGGGCAAGATCACTCTGGATGAATTCCAGATTAATACAGTAGATTTGGGATTTGCCAATGAGGATCAGGAAGGTCAAGAAGGTAAGGATATAATTGATTCATTGACCCAGAGGGTGAAAAGAGAGAAAGAGAAAAATAAACAGCACAAGGAGCACATTGCTCAGTTACACACTTACATAAAAGGGTTAATTAACCCTGAAGATACAACAAGTGATCATGCAGTCCCATTGACTGCTATTTCTCAAGATGAAGTGAATAAATTGGATCTCATGAAACATGAGTCATCCATAATGAGAAAGTCGATGTTATCTACATTTGATGAAGTAGAAGAAGTGGTAGAGGCCTCTTTAAAGAGGTGGAATTCTTTGGGCGCCTCCAGGAAAAGGGTAGATAAATTACAAATGGAGGTCAGGAGGAGGTCATTTCAATTGGAGAAAGTCTTGAACACTTTAGGTGAAATAAAGAGGATTGATCCTCTGATTTTAATCAAGAATCAGGTACTGAATAATAATACAGCCCTATTGATTGAAATATGGTATAAAGACATCAAGTTTGAGTGTGATGTGCTTAAAAGATGCAACAGTAAATTAAGAAATATCAGCATGAAGCTGCATGATATGATGTCGTTTGAGGCTAAAATTTTGGAAGTGTTAGAAGGAAAGGTGGAAGGTAAAATAGAAAATCAAGATGAGGAGTTTGCCATTAAAGCTCTACATAGCAATTTCTAGCAGGTAGCTGATGATCCTCTAAACCACCTGACAGAAGAAACTATGGAAAAGATCATGAGGATCAGGGTCAAGATGGAGAATTATAATGAGACATCTAGCACTAGGAGGAGTAAATTGGAATCCCTCCAGAGCAAATATCAGGTGCATAAACACGCCATCACCAAAGGAAGAATTTAGGATGGTGGGGAAGTAGAAAGGATAGTGCAAGCATATGAAAGTATTCTGACATCCATGCAGGTCCATGTACAAGAAGAAGGACATCAGGATGATAAAGATTTGGGAAGTGATGATCCTGATGCTCCTAATGACAAAGATGAAGAAATGGAAGGATAAAGAGTAGATGAAGATGCATTACCAAGAAAACACATAAGCATCTGATACTTAAGAAAATAAGTTGTCTAGATGGTTGCCAGCCGGCAACCTATGCCACGTGGAAAGACTTGGTCAACGAAATGTGAACCATAGATCTTAATAGATATATCCCGACCATAGATCAATTGTAACCACTCCCTCACCTTGCTCTATAAAAGGTGCAGGGATGGCTCATTTTAATTCATTGGAAACTTAATTAAAATCTGTTTGCTGAAAGATTCACGGCTCATTTCAAAGTTGTTGTATACATATATATTCTGGCATACTTAATGAATGAGAAGACTCTTTTGATTACAATCCATAAGAAATCTTGAGTAATCAGTGTATGAACTCTTGATACATGCTGTGATTTGTTGCATCCCTCAGAGTGCATATCTACTTACATGTGTTGTTTTCATACCTTTCCTTTGAAGTTAGCATCGACTGTATCTAGTTGTGGAATGTCCTAGTGAACATATGGTTTGATTTCTTCTCTTCATGATTGTATCTAATGTATATGTGGCTCAATACTTGAAGGTTCAACATTAATTTGAAGTATTCTTTTACTTTCTTTCAATTTCAGAGCATTCATCATCATAATTCCAAGTAATTGACAATCTTAAGCAAATAATACAAATATGCAGATATCCCGTAGATAATTGAACATATTCAGCATATTTGAGGTTAAAGCATGTCAAAATGATAAATATCATGCAAAGATTTAAGAATAGACACAATATTTGAAGCATATCTTGTGTAGAATAACTTACTGTCCAGCATCATTAGAGGAAACATTATCTTACTGATGAGATCTACGTAAGGCCCCAAAATGGAAACAATAACACACATCAACCTCTGAGTAACGTCAGAAGATTAAGACCTAATCACTGGAGACTTGAGATCATGAATTCTCTGAATTCATCGTATCTTTCAAGATGAATAAAGGTTAATGTGTACTTTTATTCTATGTTACTGTCAGTAGTACCTTTGTTGAAACCAATCTTCAAAAGATGCTTATCCAATCTCATACCAGGCTCTTGGGGCTTGTTTGAGTCCATACAGTGCTTTCTTCAACTTGCAGACCATATCACTATGATTAGACAATTGAAATCCATCTGGTTGCTCAATGTATACTTCTTCCAAGTCACCATTGAGAAAGGCAGACTTGACATCCATATGATATACTTTGAAATCCTTGAATGTAGTAAAAGAAAGAAATAATCTGACTGCTTCAATCCTTGCCACCAGAGAAAAAGTTTCTTCAAAATCAACTCCTTCTACTTGAGAATAACCCTTGCAAACCAATCTGGCTTTGTTTCTGACTACTTCACCATCTTTATTTAGTTTATTCCAGAAGATCCATTTGGTCCCAATCACATTTTTGTTTCTAGGTCTAGGAACAAGATCCCAAGTGTGATTTTTCTCAATCTGCATCAACTCTTCCTTCATTGCTTTAGTCTAGCTTTCATCATTGCATGCTTCACTTACTGTTTTTGGTTCAATCCTTGAAATCAGACAATACTTTTTTGAGTCTTGAGAAATCTTTCTTCTTGTTTGAACACCTTCACTTTTATCACCTATGATCTAGTTTTTAGAATGATTCAGTCTTACATACTTGGGATTTTTGGGAGTTTCTTGCACTTCTATTTCTTGGATAGGTTCATTCAAACTTATCTCTTCTTCCTATATTTCAGAATTCTCTGGATCAATCTGGTTCTAAATTTTAGAGGGGGCTTGAACTCCTTGGACCAAAACATCATTCTGATCATCTTCTTCATATTCATAAAACCTTGAGGGTTTTTCAAATCCTTCATCAACCTTCACATTTGTACTTTCTATAATCTTTCTCAATCTCTTGTTATAATATCGGTATGCTTTGCTTTGAGTAGAATAACCCAAGAATATTCCTTCATCAGTTCTAGCATCAAATTTGCCAAGGTCTTCATCTCTTTTAATGTAACATTTACTACCAAAAACTCTAAAATACTTCACAGTAGGAGTGATGCCAAACTAGAGTTCATTAGGGGTCTTACCAATATTGCTGCTGATTTGTACTCGATTAAGAGTATAGACAGCAGTGCTTACAACTTCTCTCTAGTAGATCTGAGGAACATTTGCTTCCATCATCATGGTTCTAGATGCTTCCTGGATGGTCCGGTTCTTTCTCTCCACTACTCCATTTTGTTGTGGAGTCCTCGGAGCAGATAACTATCTTTTTATCCCATGTTTCTCACAGAATTCTATGAACTCTCTAGATGTGAATTCTCCACCTCTATCAGACCTAAGACACTTTATGTTTAATCTAGTTTCATTTTCTACCATAGCCTTGAATATTTTGAATTTCTCAAGAGCTTCAGATTTCTCTTTTAGGAAAGTCACCCACATCATCCAGGAATGATCATCAATTAGTAACATGAAATATCTATCACCTTGCAAACTCTTGATTCTTGCCAGTCCACATAGATCAGTATGTACTAAGTCCAACAATCCAATAGAAGATTGTTCCTTACTCTTGAATGTGACTCTACTCTACTTACCCAACTGACATTCTTTGCACAAACTATTAGTAGATTTCACCAGTCTAGGAAGATCTCTTACAGCCTGAGTGTTGCTTATCTGATGATATTATCAAAATTCACATGACAAATTCTACTATGCCACAACCAACTTTGATCAATTTGAACAAATAAACAACTTTTTCCAGTACCAACCAAGTGGAATATGTTACCTTTTGTTTGAGTACCGGATGCAACCTTTGTTCCAGAACTTTCAAAGATCTTACATTTTCTATTTTTGAATCAGAGATCATAGCCTTTGTCCACCAACTGCCCAACACTGAGAAGATTGTGCTTCAGACCTTCAACATACAGTACATCACTGGGTTTGTTCTTTCCATCAAAAGAAATAGTTCCTCTGCCTCTGATTCTACCAGCAGAATTATCACCAAATTTTACAACTTGGTGCAGGAGCACCTCAAAACATAACGAATCTGAAAGATTCCCTTAAATTTTTGGTTTTGTCTAAATGTTATGCTTGTAAAGGCCTTAAACGCCATAGTTGGTTAAGTGGTACATGTGTCAAGGAAAGATCAAAAGATTGTAACTGAACAAGAAATGTAACTGTTCGACAGTGGTGGTTCGTTTCCACCGTGTGTAACTGCCAATGTATGTGAGTCTTTAATAGTTGAGTTTTTATGTGTTCAAAAAATGGACAGGAGAGATAGAGAGTGGAGGAAGATTTGTATTTATATTTAGAAGAAGGAAATAAAAGAAGTTCTATTTTTGGTTTAATTCCAAGGATGTAGTACAGAAGCATTCCACTGGTTGAGGTTTCTTTGAAACCAGTGGAATGACTTCCTTAGAGTAGATTATTTTTCTATTCTATAGATTTAGTGTTTCCATGCATCGTTGTTCGGTTACAAGAGGTGGCTGAAGAGGTTATTGGGTTAAGAATCATGTGGTTTCCCTGAACATGCATTTTATGTGTATACTGCATTTGTATGTTGGAGAACAGTGTGTGTGTATATCGCATATGTATGCGAGGGCAGTCCGTGTGTATCCTATAATTGGGTGTCATAGATTGAATGGGTGAATGTACATTTCATAAGATACAAGTATTGACTGGTAAGTGTAATAAAGGAACCGACCATAGAAAGTAAGTATTAAATGTGTGAAGTTGAACCCATCAGCACATTGGAGTAGCAGAATGAAGTTCAATCGATGTCTAAAGTCTCTCCGATGGGTTAAGGTTCATCTGAGTATTAGCCAGTGATAAGAGGTCACCGCCGATAATAGAAGCCTTGCCGACAGTGAAGTGGTGTTAAGCATATCAGCGTAAGGTTGGATATCGAAAGAGGAGGAGCGGGTTAGGCCAACAGAAGCATGTGTTGCTGATGAAGGAAGTCTGCGAGTTAAGTGGTTAGAGAGAGATGGAATATTGGAAGGTGAAGAGTAAGTTTCACCGATGGTTGAACTGGGTAAAAGGTTCAATAGTTCCTTTGGTTCAAAGGTTCAACGAAATATAATTGGTTCAACAGTTTGAGAGTTCGTGGGTGCACCAGTTCAACAAAGTGAAAATGGTTCAATGGTTCAATGAACTTGATGGTTCGAAAGGTTCAAGGAGTTCAAAGGGTTCAACCACTACGGTGGTTCAATATATGTTTTGTAGTTTTAACGTTTCCACTATCACTCTGCATCAAATTCATATCAGAGCTAGCAAAAGATTTGGGTGGTGTGTATTTGTTTCCTGTCACTAAGAAGGCAGGTGAAGAACTAAAGAAAAGCTGAAGAATTGTGTTGGTGACCATTATTTTGTGTTGTTAAGTTGTTTGGTTACAGGTGCTTTTTCCATCTAGCTGCAAGAAGGAGGTTTCTGAGGTTGTGTGTGGGCAGACGAGGATGAGGTCTGTCATGACCATTCTCCAATAGAGATTAAGCTGGATAAGGGTGTAGAGGGAGGCCACTAAGGAAAGAGTGGTAGGCACATCACCAGAATCTGTTGTTGGGTAAGATGGATGGTTTGGTGAGTTGGTGTTGTGAAGCAGTAGAGAGATGGATACCTGACTGAAGAAGCACTTGGGGTTGCAGCCTGAAGAGTACTCCACTGATGGGAGTAGAAGGAGCCTAAGGATGCTTTGAAAAGATGGTAGTTTGATTTTGTTGGTTGGTTGGTCACCATTCTATTAATCTAAAGATTGGAAGCTTGAAGTTGAAGAAGATGAAGCCAGACAGATGTAGAAGAAGGAAGTTTTATGTTACATTTCCAAGGGACTTGGAAATTTTGTTGGTTGATTGTATGGTGCAGGAGCACCTCAAAACATAATGAATCTGAAAGATTCCCTTAAATTTTTGGTTTTGTCTAAATGTTATGTTTGTAAAGGCCTTAAATGCCATAGTTGGTTAAGTGGTACATGTGTCAAGGAAAGATCAAAAGATTGTAACTGAACAAGAAATGTAACTTTTTGGTAGTGGTGGTTCATTACCATGTATAACTGCCAATGTATGTGAGTCTTTAATAGTTGAGTTTGTATGTGTTTGAAAAACAGACAGGAGAGACAGAGAGTCAAGGAAGATTTGAATTTATATTTAGAATAAGGAAATAAAAGAAGTTTTGTTTTTGGTTTAATTCTAGGGATGTAGTATGGAAGCATTCCACTAGTTGAGGTTTCTTCAAAACCAGTGGAATGACTTCCTTAGTGTAGATTGTTTTTCTATTCTGTAGATTTAGTGTTTCTGTGCATCGTTGTTCAGTTACAAGAGGTGGCAAAGGAGGTTATTGGGTTAAGAATCATGTGGTTTCCCTGAACATGCATTTTATGTGTATACTACATTTGTATGTTGGAGAACAATGTGTGTGTATATCACATATGTATGCGAGGGCAGTCTGTGTGTATCCTGCAATTGGGTGTCATAGATTGAATGGGTGAATGTACATTTCATAAGATACAAGTATTGACTGGTAAGAGTGATAAAGGAACTAACCATAGAAAGTTAAGTATTAAATGTGCGAAGTTGAACCCATCGGCACATCGGAGTAGAAAAATGAAGTTCAATCAATGTCTAAAGTCTCTTCGACAGGTTAAGGTTCATTGGAGTATCAGCCAGTGATAAGAGCTCACCGCCGATAATAGAAGCCTTGCCGACGGTGAAGTGGTGTTAAGCATATTGGCGTAAGGTTGGATATTGGAAGAGGAGGAGTGAGTTAGGCTGACAGAAGCATGTGTTGCCGATGAAGGAAGTCTGCGGGTTAAGTGGTTGGAGAGAGATGGAATATCAGAAGGCAAAGAGTAATTTTCATCGATGGTTGAATTGGGTAAAAGGTTCAACTGTTCCTTTGGTTCAAATGTTCAATGAAATACAATTGGTTTAATGGTTTGAGAGTTCGTAGGTGTGCCGGTTCAACAAAGTGAAAATGGTTCAATGGTTCAATGAACTTGAGGGTTCGAAAGGTTCAAGGAGTTCAAAGGGTTCAACCACTACGGTGGTTCAATATATGTTTTATAGTTTTAACGTTTCCACTATCACTCTGCATCACAACTCCTCCTTCATATCTTTCCAGATCTATGAACTTATTTTTGTCACTAGTCATATGGTGCGAGCATCCACTGTCAATGACCCAATCATCCTTTTCTTCAACTTGGGCAGCTAGAGCTCTTTCTACTATTTTATGATTGACAGATTCAATGGGCATTGGATCTTCTTCCTTGATGGCAATAAACACCCAGTCACTTCTGGATTTGTTTCCTGTCTCTGATTCATCATCTGTTACTCCTTCATCATCATCATTTTCATGAACATAGTAGCATTTCTTTTGAAATCTTGATCTATTCGAATTAGTCCTTGAAAATCTTTCCAGACACCTAGAGGCAAAATGACCAATCTTGTTGCAGTTGAAACATTTGAAGGGCAATTTTCCTTCATACTTACCAAATCCTCTTGGCAGTCTTTTTGCAATAAGGGCTTAAAGTTGAGTATCTTATGCTTCATCTTCTTCCAGATCTTTTCTTGCTTTTTCATACCATGATAGTTTCTTTGAGAAGTTCTCTCCTGAATCATACCTTTGTTTGCCTTTTATAGAGGCACTAGCTTTGAATGCAGATTTAGTCTTAGGGGGTGCATCTCCAAACTTAGCCAATTCAAATGTAGCTAATTTTCCAACCAATTGATCTCTTGTGATATTTGATAGAGATCTGAACTCTTCAATAGCAGCAACCTTGTGTTTGTATGTAGGGGGTAGGGATCTGAGAACTTTGGCAACAATCTCATCTTCATCCAAGGTTCCACCAAGACACCTAATGCCACAAACAAGCTCATTAACTTTTGGCATAAATGTAGTGATATTCTCATCTTCATTCATCTTTAATTTTTTATATTTCCCTTTCAAACTCCGTAGCTTGGCACACTTAACATATTTGTCTCCTTCATGCAAAAGTTCTAGTTTTTTCCAAATCTCATATGCAGTTTTTAAATCTAAAACATTTATCAGCTCTGAATCAGATAAGGCACTTAGTAAAGCTTCTTTAGCCCAAAGATTGTCTTTAACATCTTTGATTTCATCTACAGTTGTCAGACCATTCTTTGGAGAAACATACTTCTTTGAAGTTATGGTCCAATATTGCATTCCCATACATTGCAAGTGACATTCCATGTGACTTTTCCAAAGAGTGTAATTAGTTCCATCAAACCTTAGACTATCCTTCTTGTAGGAAGACATCTTGGATCTCCTCAAGCAGTTAAGCTCTTTTAGAGGAACTTGGCTTTGATACCAATTGTTGATTTAAGATAGACAACTGAGAGGGGGGGTGAATCAATTGTCCCAAAAATTTCTTTTCTTTAAACACTTAAATCCTTCTTGTAATTCAACAGCATAATAATAAATCAATCATGGAAGCACAATGCAATAATTCAAGAGCAGAAACATGTTAACACATATGACACCAAGATTTTAACATAGAAAACCTAGTTAAGGAAAAAACCACGGGGTGACTAACCCAAGATTGTATTCTCTGTTAAAATAATAAGTAGAACAAAATGGTACATGCCAATTAGGCCTCATTACTCGAGCACACTACTCATAAGAGGCCCACTGCCTACAGGAGACACACTGTCTACAGCATAATAAAGATTACATACTTGAACTAAAGTTTAGCATCTTCACCATGCTTGAGTCAGTTCCATTTAAGCTCAATACTTCTGCTCTGCTTCTCACTCTTCTCCTCTCTACCACTTCCTCATATTCACATTCATACTTTGAAATAACTTCACAACTCTTATTTATAAAAGACATCAACTTTGGGATAATCATCAAAGTTGGTACAATACATACTTTATTTTATTACAGAGCAAATACACAAATATAACTTGACTTATTACAAAAGACTTAATGTGAATCACCACACTGTCAGCCACACATATCTGGGACTTCAATCTTCTTTGAGTAACACACCATGCTTCATAGAACATCTTCAAGATCATCTTCAAGATGTGTAAATCATCCAGTCGGCCATGATTAGGAAGAACATCATCACCAGGAAGTAAATCTTCAATTATGAGCTCAATCTTCAATTTGAACCACCAACACAAACTGGACACAATCTAGAGACCTCCACAAGCTTGTCTGAATCACCAAGAAAATCCACATCACTTCTGCTTACTGAAATCATTCGCATCTTCATTCGAAACCTCAAGAACACATTCTGTCAACACTGTCATATTAGAATAAATTCTTGTGGACCTACAGACCACAAACCAAATGAGTTGTCAATTCACATTAGCTTCCTAAACACTCCACCAAATCCGCAGAACAAGATATTGCATTTCTGGATCTCACTAAACCTATTTGTGTCACTCTGTCACCTCTAAACACCTGCCAGAACTAGTTTCACTCATATGGCCATAACTTCTTCAAATCTTCATGCGGACCTCTCAAATCTTGACTGGATCATCTTTAGACACATATATACACACCCTTTGATGCGCATTCTCTGATCTTTATCTCATCTTGGATCTTCACTTCATAGAGCTTCACTGTCTTCATTGTTCTTCTCTGTTTCTGATAGGACTAATTTTCTCAATAGCCTCAGCACACAGCTCATCCAATCCTTGACATCAATGCAACAGGAGTATGTTGACATCAATGACAACACCGGTTAGGCCCATACTTGCAACAGATCAGTCACCACATACCAACAATCTCCCACTTGGAGACTAATCAGGCTCCACACCAAACAATCTCCCACTTGGAGACTGATCCTGGATGACACCACTGTGCATGCAGCTCCTACTGAAAATAAGCACCCTAGACTCTGTTGTTCTGATTTTATTATTTTCAGTCTTGAAGACCAATTGAAGCTAAAGAGGAGCTCATCTTCTTCCTTGTCACTACCTTCATAAACATATCCATTGGATTTTCACCTGTATATATATCTTTTCCAGCCATAACTGTCCATCATCCAACACTGATCGAATGAAGTGATACCTCAACTGTATGTGTTTGGTCTTTGAATGCAAGGCAAAATGCTTTACAAGATGTATAGCACTCTGGTTGTCTATAAATAAATAACTGTTAGCCTATTGTTTGCCCAATTCTTCTAAGAAAGATTGCAGCCATATCATCTCCTTGCTTGCCTCTGTTGTAGCTACATACTCTGCCTCTGTGGTGAATAAATCAACCACCTTTTGCCACCTGGAGATCTAACTCACCGCTGTCCCAACTCCAGTAAAGACATAACCTATAGTACTCCGCCTGGTATCAATATCCCCTTCCAAATCTGAGTCTACATACCCTGCTAAATCAGTATTAGAGCCCTCAAAACATAAATGTTTATTGGATGTACCTCTCAAATATCTGAGAATCTATTTTACCGCATTCCAATGCTCCAATCTGGGATGACTCATATACCTGCTTACGACTCCTACATGTGCAATATCCAGTCTCATGCATACCATGGCATACATTAAACTTCCTACAGCTGAAGCATATGGTACCTTGGACATTTTTTCTTCCTCCTCTTGTGTCTTAGGACACATCTCCTTAGTCAATTTTAGATGACTAGGAAAAAGTATGCTGACAGCTTTTGCATTATCCATATGGAATCTCTACAACACCTTTTCAACATACTCATCTTGAGATAGAGTCAATTTTCTATTCTTCCTATCTCTACAAATTTTCATACCAAGGATTTTTTTTGCTGCCCCCAAATCCTTCATAGCAAATAATTGTGCTAACTGTTGTTTTAACTCTCTTATGTGATCCATGTTAGACCCTGCTACAAGCATGTCATCAACATATAAACATAAAATAATGTAGTTGTCATTATCTAACCTCTTAAAATAAACACAATGGTAAGAATTACACTGACTGTAGCCTTTCTCAGCCATAAAACTATCAAATTTCAAATACCATTGCCAAGGTGCTTGTTTCAAGCCATACAAATTCTTCTTCAATCTACACACCAATTTCCCCTTACCTTTGACCTCAAATTCTTGCGGCTGTTCCATATATATCTCCTCCTCCAAATCACGATGGAGAAAGGTAGTTTTCACATCTAGCTATTTCAAATGCAAATCTTCAGTAGCCACAATACTTAAAACAGTACCATAGAAGTCATCTAACAACTAGAGAAAAAATCTCATCAAAATCAATGCCCTTTTTCTATGTAAATCCTTTTACAACTAACCTGGCTTTAAATCTTTTCTTACCTCCATCTTCCTCTTTCAGCCTATAAACCCATTTGTTTGGTAAAGCCTTTTTACTTGTAGGCAACTTACATAATTCCCAAGTTTGATTTTTCAGCAAGGAGTCCATTTCTTCTTTCATTACAAGCTCCCAATGAACCTTTATATCCACTTGCATAGGTTCATCATACCCTTCCGGTTCACCAGCATATGTTAACAAAATAAAATACAAAGAGGGAGAAAAGATTTTAGGAGGTCTACTTAGCCTTATTGACCATCTAACATTCACTGGAGTTTGTGGTATTTCTTGTTGTTGTTGTGGAGCATGAGGAACCACTAGAATATCACTATTTGGAGTATCATCCAGCACCACATAATCCTTTTCTTTATTCTCATGCTGCTATAGTTAATCTTTGTATAGCACTTTCTCATTGAATACAACATCCTTACTTCTCACAATTTTTAGATTTTCAACATCCCAAAGCCTATAACCAAATTCATCAATGTCATATCTAACAAAGGTACACTTTTTTTTATTTTGCATCCATCTTGGTTCTATTTTCGGAATCTACATGTGTAAATGCTTCACATCTAAAGGTTTTGAGAAAAGAATAACTCACCTTCTTACCTGTCCATGCTTCCTCTAGAATACCACAACCCAAAGGAATTGAAGGACTTCTATTAATTAAATATACAACGCTGTTGA
The DNA here is from genome assembly GCA_027924645.1 of Cunninghamia lanceolata. Classification (NCBI taxonomy): domain Eukaryota; kingdom Viridiplantae; phylum Streptophyta; class Pinopsida; order Cupressales; family Cupressaceae; genus Cunninghamia; species Cunninghamia lanceolata. Next base: position 1,908,870 of record BSBN01000810.1, on the reverse strand, counting down.
CAATCTCTACCCACATGTTTAAAGGCAGCCCAACATGCAATCTCATGGTCCTTGCATGCTCCATTATTGTCTTATTCATGCGTTTAGCCACTCCATTCTTCTATGGAGTCCTTGGAACCATTTTTTGCCTATGAATTCCATTAAAGGAACAATAATCCTCAAATTCTTTGCTGTAATACTCACCCCCATTATTAGATCTAAGACATTTTAATCTTTTACCCATCTCATTCTCAACCAAGCTTCTCCATTTCTTAAATGTTTCAAATAAATCAAATTTCTGCCTAAGGAAATAAATCCAAACCTTCCTAGTTACATCATCTATGAATGTAACATAATACTGAGAGCCACTGAGAGAAGATCCTTGAGCTGGTCCCCATACATCTATATGCACAAGCTCCAACTTTTCATTTCTCTTTTGCTTCCCATCCATGAGAAAACTGACTCTCTTTTGTTTGCCATACACACAACTTTCACAGAAATCCATATTAATACATTTCAGACTTGGTAAAACTTTCTTAGAATGAAGTACCTTCACACCTTTTTCACTCATATGCCCAAGTCTATTATGCCACAGTGTTGTCTCAGATCCTACAGCAACTGTTTCAGTCTCTTCCTACGAACCTGTAGCAACTATTCTTGAACCTGTTTGTTTTTTCTCTGCAACAACTAAAGTAGAAGGAATAGTATGACCTGTACAAAGATATAAGATGCCTACTTTCACACTTTTTTCTACTATTAAGGCACCTCTTGAAACCTTCTAATTTTTATTAGTAAATGTAACAATGTAACCTTCATCAACTTGTTGAAATTAAATTCCTGCTCAGCCTTGGAATGTACCTTACCTCTTGTAGTAGCCAACGATTCTCATTCTGCAACTTAATCTTGATTCTTCCCTTTCCAACAATCTGACAAGGTTTGTTATCTCTTAAATAAACCATCCCAAAATCCCCTTGGACATAATCAAGAAAATAACTTCTATGGGACGTAGCATGAAATGAGGCCCCTGAATCTAAAACCCATGAATCATCAGCATTATCTAGGGAAAGAATCAAAGCATCATCTTCAGATTTATTACTTTCCACATTTGCCTCCTTATTGCCTTTTTGTTTGTCTCCTTCTTTATTCTTCTGAGACCAACAATCTTTCTTCAGATGAACTGGTTTCCCACAGTACCAGCAATCCTTTTGTCCTCTGGATTAGGACCTCTTGTCCTTTGATTTTCCTTGTGACTTCCCATGACCTCCAAAACCTTTTCCTCTCTCCTTTGATCTGCCCCTACTTTCTGCATTCAAAATACTACCTGATGTGGACCCTCCTGAACTTTTCCATTGCATTTCCTTGCTAAGGATAACACCAACAACATCATCAAATTTTAAAGTATTTGAACCAGAGACAGAGTTACTTACAGCCATTACTAAGTTATTCTAGCTTTCTAGCAAAGAACATAAAACCAAGAGAGCCCTCACCTCTTCATCAAATTTCACTTTTACTAAAGTTAACTGACTGGTAATCATATTAAACTCATTAAATGATCTATCACAGATCCACCTTCAATCATTTTTAGATTAAACAAACGCTTCATGAGAAATACCTTATTTGAGGCTGAGAATTTTTCATACAATTTAGCCAAAGATTTCATCAGTTCACTTGTTTTCGTCACTTCTATTATATTGAATTCCACAGATGGTGCCAGGTACAATCGAATGGTTCCTAGTGTCTTTCTGTCTAGAAGATTCCAATCCTCATTAGTCATTGCTACTAGTTTCTTGGCTATTCCTTCCAACAACCTCCATAAATCCTTCTAATAGAGATAGTTCTGCCCATTGAATTTGTCTACCTTCAATTTACCCTCATCCGCCATTGCTCCCACTCAACCGTGAGACCTTCCTACAGACAATAATCAAACACAACCTGCTCTAATACCACTTGTTAGGGTTAGCCGGCAGAAGATATCAATTAAATGAAAATAAAGATTAAACAAAGGAATGAAAAAATATACAGAAATAATAACAGTGAGAAATAATTTTAACGTGGTTCACCCAAACTCGGGCTACATCCACCAACAGAGAGTCCAATATTATTATCTATTAAATCAAACCGATTACAACTAGCAATCCCTGTAACTCAATACCGTTGCAAATACTACAATACAATATCAAAATCCCACCTGCAACATACATCCCAGCCGCTTATAACAAGCCTTTTGGAAGCTTCTAGAATTAGGGTTTTACAATGTCATTTTTTTTTTGTCAGTTAACAAAAATTAACAACCAACTCCAAATGAGGAAAAAAGAGGAAAAAAATTCAGGGGCTACGCCCCTGAACCCCGGCGAGGATACATTACAAGTGTACAATACTTGCATGATCAGTCACCACATACCAATAGGATCATGATCAAGTGTGTGTGCAATCGGAGTGATGTGAATAACTATGTGGATGAATGTGTGGTTGAATGTGTGATGTAGTACAATCTTTTCATGTGCTAGATTACTGGATGCAGTGAGCAAAAGGTATCTACAATTCTTTAGTGTAATTGTGAAGGTATTGATGGCATTGTGGTGGAATTCCCTGTTTCATGCAGATATTTTTCTCCTTGTAACAATCTTCTCTATCTTCTTCTCTATTCTGGCAGTGAGCCCTTTGGCAGTGAGCCTATTATTTTTTAGTGTTGATACTACTTTATATTGTGAGCTAATCCTCACCATGATTTTTCCCTTCTTGGGTTTTCCATGTAATTTGGTGTTCTCTTTTGTTTGTTGTTGAGTTGTTTTAGTTTATGTTATTTGCTTTCATGCTTAATCATCATAACAATTTAAGGGCTAATTGAATTGATGTGGATCTAAATGTGCTTGAGGGTTTTGGAATTGTAAGTTACAACTAATTCACCCCTCCTCACAGTTGTCTTGTGCATTAAACATTATTATCTTAACTCCCATGTCTTTCTTACCTATCAACTAAGCTTTTTGTTCTAGAACACATAGGGAGGATGATGGCGAAGGTTGTGGAATTTATCTTAATGCCTTCCATTTGCATTTATTTGATAAGACTTTAAATCTATGCAAATGAAAATTTATCATATTATCTATTTGGGTTTTGTAATTTGTATGCATTGAATTTATTTTGCTTTTATGAAGGCATCACACATCCTAAAATCTTATGTTTTAGACATTTCATGTTACCATGTAGCATTTGTATGTCATTGTCAAATGTAGCATTTTGTGTTGACATTTTATGTTTTAATATCTCTCTTCCCAAGGCCAGTATTAGCATCATGGATAACAACAGACAATTGGGTTATGTGCAGGATTAAATCAAATGTGTCATATTATCTGATGTTTTGTTGTCTTATGCAAAATAGGTGCTGTGTGATTAATTAGGGCTTTTTGTTATAATCTTGGTTTAAGCAAAATCCCGAAAACAGAGGAAAGAGGAGGTCCAGAAAAGGTTGTTGTTGTTGCTGTTGTGGGATTCCATTTTTTTCCTGTAATGATTAAATGTATGAAGCTGGGAAGAAGAAATAGAAATTCTGCCAGTTGTGTTTACAAATTCTGAGGTTCTGTGTACATACCCTGTGTGTCAATTTGTCCTGTATATTATCTGTATAGAATTGTTTTGTATTTAATTTAGTTTTTTACTGCCGAGATGCACGATTAAATCCATTCCACTGATGGATTTCTGTGAAATCAGTGGAATGGATTGTGTACATTAGTTTCTGTTTGTTTTCTTTTTGTTTGATGGGCATGACAGAATAGAAATTGCAAAATCCATTGTAGAGGAAGTTATTTGGCAAGAAATTCAAATATACATTTTATGTATATCCATCAATTGTATGCCGGAACAGTCTATGAATATATCGCATTTGCATGTGAGCAGCCTCCTATGTATATGCTATGAAGAATGGTATGTATGAAAGACTTTTCGGGTTAAGTTTATGTTGATTCACTGGATATACAATTTATGTATATATCACAAATGTATGAAGGTACATTTCCTGTATATATTGTTGTCGCATCTGAGTATCACCTTGTATATATCCTGTGATGAAATGTATGTGTAAGAGTCCATTCGGGTTGATTTTATGATTGTTCACTGAATTAACAAACAGTGTGTATATCGCTAATGTACCTAAGCATATTCCATGTGTATCTAGCAACTACATGTAAAGGTCCGTTGCCTGTGTATATTGCCAAAGTATATCAGGCAGACAATTCTTGTGTATGTCGAAATAGTTTGAGGAGATACATTTCCTATGTATATGTCTATTGTATGTTGCAGGTAGTTTGTGAGTGTCAGTTTGTGTGTATACCGCAATCGCATATCGTGATTGTATGTTGTGGAGATACATAAAAAATATACATTCCTCATGAAGCAAAGGATGATTGACAGAATTGGTAGTTAGAAGGAATGTGGAAAGGATATCTGTCTGTAGATACAAGGGATGACTGGTAATAGTGAGGAGGAGAACCGGCTCAGTAAGTCAACAAATGTATGTCGAAGAATGTATGTCAGAATATACATTGAAAACATACATTTCACATGGATACAAAAGATGACCTACGAGGTGGTAGCTAGAATGTATGTTGGAAGGATGTCTGCCTGCAGATACAGGGATTGACCGGTAATAGCAGGTGAGGGGAACCGGCGATAGGGAGTCGTCGATTGTATGTTCCGTTTGTATATTTCAATTGTATGTTGAAACATACAATGGTTCACGATACAAGTGCTGACCGGAAGGAACGGTAGGAAGAACCGACACAGTAGGTCAAGTAATGTATGTACAGGTTCAAATGTATCAAGGGGATGTTAGGAAGACAAAGCAATTTAGAATAACATATGAAAAGGAGGCCGATGGTATAATGTTTGGCCGATGCATAGGAAGGTATTGGTGTGAAGGAAACCATCAGGGAGACAGAAGATAGTGAGTTCGACAAGGTAAGCCAGGCCGAGAAGGAAAGAGAAGAGTAATTTTGGTGAGACATGGAGATCTCTTGCCGATATTGACAAAATTAACATTGTGTGTGTTTCCGCTGTGTGTTGCTCTGCATCATAGTGGTATTAGGGCTTAGGAGTGTTCTTTGGGTAGAAGAAGGAGACAAGATGTCAGAAGGAGAAGGGTCAGAAGCGTACCCAATAAAGATGACCAATGCTAAGTTGGCTATCTTAGTGAGAAAAAAAATGGCAAAGAGCAAAGTAGCTCAGGCTCAGAATCAGGCCTTGAAAGAAGAGGTAGAGAAGTTGAGGGACAGAGTACAGAAGGGGGAAGAAGATTCTGGTGAGCGAGAAAATAGGGATGAAGAGGAGATCCCTAAGCAAGAAGAGATAGAGGTTCCTGTAGACCAGAGACCCTTACTTAACACCCTCAAATCCATGGAGAGAAGAACCATGGATATGGAAAGAGACCTGCCAGTGTTTGCAAGAAAAATGGAACCTGATTCCGTGATGGAGTGGATAGACTCCTTGAATGATTTCTTTGAGACCGAGGAAATACCAGACCACTAAAGAGTGAAGATGGCTCAGTCCAAAATGAAAGGAGCTGCACTGACTTGGTGGAATTTCATCCAAGATGACAGGGTAAAAGAAGGAAAGAATAGAGTTGCTACTTGTAAGAAGATGATGGCTTTAGTGAAGGAAGCCTATGTTCCATTGGATTACAACATCCAATTACATAAAAGGAAACAAAACTTGAAACAGAAGGAGCTAGATGTCAGCTCATACACAGAAGAGTTCATGAAACTATGTGTGAAAACAAAGGTAAAGGAGGGTGAGGAAGAGAAGGTAGCAAGGTACCTCAATGGATTGAGGTTTAACATCCAAGAAGATTTAAATCTGCATAACCTAGATATAGTCCAAAAGTGCTACCAGTTAGCACTCAAAGTGGAAGAGAAATTAAAGAGAAGGCATGAGTAGAACAATAGAGGAAAAGGGAGACAGCAAAGGGGGGGAAGAAGTCCTTTTAGAGGTAGAGGAAATGGATTTGGATACCAGGGTGAATCCAATCAAGAGAACAACAGAGGAGACATCAATCAGAACCAAGGGGGAAGCTACAATCAAAGAGGAAACTTCAGGGGTAGAAGACCACCATTTAGAGGAAGATCTCAGGGCAGAGGACCTATCAGATTTTACAATTGCAATCAAGAAGGTCACATAGCCAGTAGATGTCCAGGAAAGGCAACAAGTTTAATAGGAGAAAGGAGAATCAATCTAATCCAAGAATCTGATTGTCAAAGTGTAGCAAGCTCAAGCACTAATCAAAGTGTGAATGCTCCTGATAGTTATGGGTATCCTGAGAGTGGAGAATCTTTGATGATTAGGAGAGCAATGACCACCATGAAGGTGCCTGGCAAAGAACCTCCACAAAGGAAGTCCCTCTTTAGAACTACTTGCAAGGCAGGAGGAAAGGTATGTAAAGTTCTGATTAACTCTGGATCTACTGAGAATTTTGTGTCCATTGAGATGGTAGAAAAGCTTAAACTTAGGAGACTGCCACATCCTTGTCCATATAGAATTTCATTGCTCACCCAAGGTCAGCAAATAGTTGTGGAAGAATAGACTTGGGTAGAACTTCAAATTGGACCATACAAGGATAGGTTACTATTTGACATTGCCAAGATGGATGTCATCTCCTATTTGGAAGACCATGGCAGTATGACTTGAAAGCATACCTTGATGGAGTTAGAAACACATATTCAATCACCAAGAATGGTAAGGTGATAGAGCTGCTACCATTAATGGAGAATGAGGTGGAATCAAAAGGAAAAGAAGTTAAGGTGATGATGGTAGAAGGCAAACAATTCATGAAAGGGATAGTAGAAGAAGGAGCAGTTGCATATGCTCTAATTCCATGCCTAAAGGTGAACAAGGAACAATAGCAAGAAGCCAAGGGAGAGAAGAGGCCAAGGTTCATAGATCCTGCTGTCCAAGAGCAATTGGACAAGTACCAAGGCATCATCTCTGATGGAATACCAAGGTCCCTACCACCTATGAGGGACATCAACCATTGCATAGATCTGATCCCAGGATCTACACTTCCAAACAAAGTAGCATACAAGCTTACCCCAAAACAGAATACAGAGGTAGCAAGGCAGATTGAGGAATTGTTGGAGACAGGGCTAATTGGCAAGAGTTTAAGCCCATGTGTGGTACCGGCTATACTAGCACCAAAGAAGGAAGGCAATTGGAGACTTTGTACTGATTCAAGGGCTATCAACAAGATAACAATCAGGTATAGGTTCCCAATCCCTAGGATAGAAGATTTGCTTGATTGTTTGGGTGGTGCTAAATATTTCACAAAAATAGATTTAAAGAGTGGCTATCATCAAATTAGGATTAGGCCAAGAGATGAGTGGAAAACTACATTTAAGACTAATGAGGGGTTATGTGAGTGGAAGGTCATGCCTTTTGGTTTGTCCAATGCCCCTAGTACCTTTATGAGGTTGATGAATGAGGTCTTGAGGGAATTCATAGGTAAATTTGTCATAGTATATCTAGATGACATCTTGATTTTCAGTAATACAAGGGAAGAGCACCTCAACCATATAGACTTGGTCCTCAAAAAGTTACATGAAGAGCAGCTAATGATCAACTTAGCAAAGTGTTTGTTCATATAGGAAGAGATCATCTACTTGGGATTTGTCATCTCACATAACAAATTGAAAATGGATCAAGAGAAGGTAAGTGCCATATTGTCTTGGCCAACTCCTAAAACCTTAAATGATGTTAGAAGTTTCCATGGGTTAGCAACCTTTTATAGGAAGTTTATAAAAGGGTTTAGTCATGTTTGTGCACCCATGCTTGACACCATAAAAGGAGGACAGAAGTCCAGATTCACTTGGACAAAGGAGGCAGATGATTCATTTGAAACATTGAAGTAGAAGGTGGCAGAGTAGCCAGTTCTTGCACTTCCTGACTTCAGCAAGGTTTTTCAAGTAGAATGTGACGCCAGTCACATGGTAATTGGAGTAGTACTCACTCAAGAAGGTAGGCCTATTACATTTTTTAGTGAAAAACTAAATGATGCAAAGAAGAGATACTCATCATATGATTTGGAGATGTACGCTCTAGTACAGTCACTCAAAAAGTGGAGGCATTACTTGATGCCCAAAGAATTTATAGTGTTCACAGATAACTAGGCCCTCAATTTTATAAATAGTCAAGAGAAGCTGAACCATAGACACATGAAGTGGGTGGAAACTTTGCAAGCTTCCACCTTCACACTCAAGCACAAGAAAGGGGTCAAAAACAAAGTAGTAGATGCTTTGAGCAGAAGGGTTCTAACCATAAATCAGATTCAATTGGAAAGTGTTGGCATTGATTCTTTGAAGGCCATGTATGATGAGGATGAAGACTTTGGAGAAACCTACAAGGTATGTACTTCCTTTGGAGATGAATATCATATTGAATTCTCTAAATTTCTAATCCAAGAGGGATTACTTTTTAAGGGTGGACAATTATGTATTCCAAAGGTGTTCTACGAGACTGAATATCATTCAGGAGAAACATTATGGGGCCATGGCAGGACATTTTGGTCTAGACAAGACTCTTGATCTTGTGAAGAGGCATTACTATTGGCCCAAATTGCAGTCAGATGTGAGGAAATTTGTGGAGGCATGTGTGATATTTTAGAAAGCAAAAGGGAGATCCACTAATGCAGGGTTGTATTAGCCACTGCCCATTCCTTATAGGCCATGGGAGAGCATAAGCATGGACTTTGTATTAGGTTTGCCTAGGACAAGGAAGGGATATGATAGTGTTTTTGTAGTAGACAGATTTAGTAAAATGACACATTTCTTGCCCTGCAAAACCACTTGTGATGCTTCATATGTTGCGGATCTATTTTTCAAGGAAGTAGTGAGGATACATGGATTGCCATTGAGCATAGTCTCAGATAGAAATGTAAAATTTATTAGCCACTTTTGGTGGACTCTTTGGAAGAAGCTTGGAACCAATTTATCCTTCTCATCAACCTACCATTCTCAAACAGATGGGCAGACTGATGTAGTTAACTATTCATTGGGAAATCTGTTAAGATGTTTGACAAGGCAGCATGGAGATAAGTGGGATAACATCCTACCACAAGCAAAATTTTCCTATAATGACACCATCAATAGGAGTACAAGGAAGTCACCTTTTTAGGTGGTATATGGTATTCATCCAAGAGGTATTTTGGAGCTGAGAGATCTGCCTATAGGAGAGCTTATTAGTGCAGATGGAGAAGCTTTTGCTTCAGCTATCAAAGAAGTGCATGATCAAGTCAAGAACCAGCTTCAATAGACTACATTGAAATACAAAGCATATGCTGACAAGAAAAAGAGGGATGTACAATTTGATGTTGGAGATTTGGTATGGGTTAATCTAAAGAAGGAGAGGTTCCCAAAAGGTAAATATACCAAGCTAATGCAGAGGAAGATTGGACCATGTCAAATTTTGAAGAAGTGTGTGCAGAATGCCTATGAGATCCAACTTCCTCCTGATCTTGGATTATCACCCATTTTCAATGTATGTGATTTAACTCCATACAAATAGCATGCAGATGTCGAACAGGAACTATTACAAGATGTAGCAGGTGATGATATTCCTAAGCATGATCCACCAAAATTGCAACAGATATTAGACTCAAGAGTGACAAAGAAGACAAGGAACAAAGAGTACATGGAGTACTTAGTAGCTTGGCAGGGGAAACCTGATTCAGAGGCAGTTTGGATGACTAAAGATCAGATCATAAACAATGGTGCAAACCTTCAAGCTCTGATCTCAAAGGGGCTTTAGATCTCTTCTCCCAAGGAGTATGGTGCAGGAGTACCCCTTCAACAAGATAAATATGCACAAGAGGGAGAAGAATAAGGCTTTAATATGTTTTAGACATTTCATGTTACCATGTAGCATTTGTATGTCATTGTCAAATGTAGCATTTTGTGTTGACATTTTATGTTTTAATATCTCTCTTCCCGAGGCCAGTATTAGCATCATGGATAACAACAGACAATTGGGTTATGTGCAGGATTAAATCAAATGTGTCATATTATCTGATGTCTTGTTGTCTTATGCAAAATAGGTGCCGTGTGATTAATTAGGGCTTTTTGTTATAATCTTGGTTTAAGAAAAATTCCTGAAAACAGAGGAAAGAGGAGGTCAAGAAAAGGTTGTTGTTGTTGCTGTTGTGGGATTCCATTTTTTTCCTGTAATGATTAAATGTATGAAGCTGGGAAGAAGAAATAGAAATTCTGCCAGTTGTGTTTACAAATTCTGAGGTTCTGTGTACATACCCTGTGTGTCAATTTGTCCTATATATTATCTATATAGAATTATTTTGTATTTAATTTAGTTTTCTACTGCCGAGATGCACAATTAAATCCATTCCACTGGTGGATTTCTATGAAATCAGTGGAATGGATTGTGTACATTAGTTTCTGTTTGTTTTCTTTTTGTTTGATGGGCATGACGGAATAGAAATTGCAGAATCTGTTGTAGAGGAAGTTATTCGGCAAGAAATTCAAATATACATTTTATGTATATCTATCAATTGTATGCCGAGAATAGTCTATGAATATATCACATTTGCATTCGAGCAGCCTCCTGTGTATATGCTGTGAAGAATGGTATGTATAAAAGTCTTTTCGGGTTAAGTTTATGTTGATTCACTGGATATACAATTTCTGTATATATCGCAAATATATGAAGGTACATTTCCTATATATATCACTGTTGCATCTGACTATCACCTTGTATATATCCTGTGATGAAATGTATGTGTAAGAGTCCATTCGGGTTGATTTTATGATTGTTTGCTGAATATACAAACAGTGTGTATATCACTAATGTACCTAAGCATATTCCGTGTGTATCCGGCAATTGCATGTAAAGGTCTGTTGCCTATGTATATTGCCAAAGTATATCAGGCAGACAATTCTTGTGTGTGTTGAAATAGTTTGAGGAGATACATTTCCTGTGTATACGTCTATTGTATGTCATAGGTAGTTTGTGAGTATATCACTGTTGTATGTGAGTGTCAGTTTGTGTGTATGCTGCAATCGCACATCGTGATTGTATGTTGTGGAGATACATTGAAAATATACATTCCTCATGAAGCAAAGGATGACCGACAGAAGTGGTAGTTAGAAGGAATGTGGAAAGGATATATGTCTGTAGATACAAGGGATGACTGGTAATAGCGGGGAGAAGAACTGGCTCAGTAAGTCAACAAATGTATGTCGAAGAATGTATGTCAGAATATACATTGAAAACATACATTTCACATGGATACAAAAGATGACCTGCCAAGGTGGTAGCTAGAATGTATGTTGGAAGGATGTCCACCTACAGATACAAGGATTGATCGGTAATAGCAGGTGAGGGGAACCAGCGATAGGGATTCGTCAATTGTATGTTCCATTTGTATATTTCAATTGTAGGTTGAAACATACAATGCTTCATGATACAAGTGCTGACCAGAAGGAACGGTAGGAAGAACCGACACGGCAGGTCAAGTAATATATGTGCAGGTTCAAATGTATCAAGGGGATGTCGAGAAGACAAAGCAATTCGGAATAACATATGAAAAGGAGGCCGATGGTATAATGTTTGGCCTATACATAGGAAGGTATTGGTGTGAAGGAAACCATTAGGGAGATAGAAGATAGTGAGGCCGACAAGGTAAGCCAGGCCGAGAAGGAAAGAGAAGAGTAATTTCGGTGAGACATGGAGATCTCTTGCCGATATTGACAAAATTAACATTGTGTGTGTTTCCGCTGTCTCTGCATCATAAAGCCAAGTAAATTCTTCACAAAGCATATTGTCACCCCAAGTGTGTGTGTATGTGTGTGTCTTAGGAGTTTGCTTTCTAACTAGGGCACCAAATCAATGTTAATTCAATATATCTTTATTTAAACTATGGGTTCTTGGTAATTTACTTTGCTAGCCATTACAAAAAGTGCTTACTAGGTATATTAGGTTTTCATTTATGAATTAAATTGTTTAGAACAAGTTATAATTAAAATATAAGCGTGGTTTTCTTATAATTTAACCTTGTAGTTGGCTATATCATTGTTGTACTATTATCATTATTTATGTTGGTATAATTTAAATAGAAAACAACATAAGTTGTTAATTGACTAGATCTTTTACTTTGTAGATAATTTCCTCTAGACTAAGATTTTTTATAAGAATGTAGGTTCTAAAATTGGAAATAGATTATAGTTGATTCATTAAAGGCCACTAAATCTTAGGATGGTCCAAAATTCTTCAAATGCATACTCTACAGTATATCTAATATTATATGGGAACTTAATTGAATATCATAGAAAATTTATCTAATTACTTTTTCATTTCTAAGCTTGATTTAAATAAGTTATCATTCCTTGAGGAGTATTGGTTATTGAATTAAAATCACATTATTTATAAAGCATATGAATAATAATATATTGTCGCATTTAAAAGTTCTAATGAACATACCTAAATTCCCTAAAGTCTAATGGAACCTTGTATCATGAAGTCAAGGACCATGTTAAAGCATAAATATTCACTAGGTGTACTGATGTTTTTAAACAATAAATACATATGGTAAGAACTTCATGGAATATTTTGTTAGGGTGTTGCAAATTAAAGATGGTGACCATATGAAGTTGTAGGTATAGAGGTTAGGAAGGCATGAAAGATATACAATGTTAAATAATTATGGGAGATCGTTAGTTCAATCTAGGGAAAATATTGTAAGAACCAAGTTAATCTTGTATCTAAATTAAATGATGTCAATTATTATTAGTAGTAACATATTATTTTCGATGGCTCACTTCATGTCAATATATCTTTTTTCTCAAACCTTCTAATCTAGTGGACTAAAGGTCATCTTGTAGTATACATGTACATGGGTTGGGTATTATATGGTGTAGTACGAGTATTTTGCCTAGTGATTAGATTCAACTTCTTATTAGTAATACTATGATCTAGGCCCTAAACTTGGGGAGTATAGGACTTTAAAAAAATTGATAAGTATAATATTCTTGTCTTCTAGTAGGACTCAACTAATCGTTAGGTTTAAGAAGTGGCAATGATGAACTATTGGGATTATGACTTTGTTCTTTTGTTGAAATCTAGACTTAAGAGGCTAGTAAGTTAACATTGTCATTAGTAATATTAATTTGAATCTCTTAGTAAACATGTGAAGGTTGTTTTGACTAAATAATTAGTTAATTGGAATATAGTGGTTTTAATTACTAAACTTTGTGGTATTACTTGAAAACATGTTTGAATAACATGAATATCTAGGTCACATGCCTAATGTGGTATTTTAAATTGGTGTTACATTTTGGTTTAGACCTTTGGATGATTCTTTTTTAGAAATTTGTAAAAGAAAACTATAATATGAATGATTTAATGTGCAATCAAATTTCTTATTTAAGTACATTGATGTATGTGTCTTGATATTGATTTTCTAGAGGTCACTAAATAACCATTTTATAGTTATAAATTAAATAATAAAAAAATTCTTTCCAATCAAAGTAAATCTCATTGTTCAGTATACATGATGCCTCTAGTTCACATTTACAGGTCAAGTCATTTTGATTGAACTATTACATATAACACCTAACATAGTTCAACAATGATGTTTGTGGCTTCACCCCTATTAAATTATTGGGGAGGAATATGGACATTTTTACTTCTTTCTAAGATTTGGGTGAAGTGGGAGATCTTACTCAAGCTAGTTATTTATTATAGACTACTTTTATTTTACATGAGTTGTATCTAAACCAAAAATTAAACTTACAACAAAATGAGACTTAGTAACCATAAGAATATCTAAATCAAGTCTTGGGAGTGAACCAAGCATTCTTGGATGTCATTGCTCTATCCAAGTGGGTAGCAGTCGATGTAAAACTCTCTAGGAAACAAGTACCTAGAAAGGGCTACATACTTGCTACAGTCACTTAACCTAGAAAAAAAACTAGAACTACATATTTTCCACCTTGATCTCAAGGATACAAGTATGTAGGTAGTCTAGGTAAATGCAAGAGGTTCTTATACTTAGGTTTTCTTGTGTATTGTTGGTGAGTCCTGTTAGAACACTCTGATATACTGAGAGGGGGGTGAAACAATATATGCCACAATTCAATCCAATTTAACTTTAGCAATGAAATCCTTCTATTGCCTTAAACAAATTATGAATCAAACTATGTAATTCAAAACACAATCATGGAACCACATAACCATAACACCAGATTTATGTGGAAAACCCTAGAAGGGAAAAACCATGGTGAGTAAGATTCTTGGATCTACTGTCCAAATCCAGCCTCACAAATAAAAATAGGTTTACAATAAATTTTATGGGCTACAAACCAAAGGAAGCTACAACTTTCTGAAACATAGTTTTATGGGCTCCAACCAAAAGGAAGTTACAACTCCCTAAACACAGTTTTATGGGCTCCAACTCAAAGGAAGCTACAACTCCCTAAAGTGCTACAAAACTTACAAGAAGAGACTCCAATCTCTGCACCAAAAAACACTTGATAGATTCTACTGGTTCAATCACCTCCATAACAACACCTCTACTCAAAAAACTTTGGTATCTTCAACACACTTCTGCAACACAACACTACACAACCTCTTATATGAATTATGCATTACAGTCTCTAGCTCTCCTTCTCAACTTCTGAATCATTTATATTCTTCGTACACACACATACACTCACTCTTCACACTCCCACATGCTCCTCACACACTCTTACTCTTTGCAACAAGCTTGATCTTTCATTTATATCCTCCGCAAGTATTCAAAACTTCACCTTTGTCAGCCTAGATGAAAAGTGTAACATGAAACATGCAATAACCACACAAATCAGCTCCCAAATCAACTGCAATAATATAGGAAGAAAATCCCATTAAGCAGTTCATACCAAGTGATCACCAGGACCTATTTTACCTTAGCACACATCCCAAAGCTGTCGCACACTTCCAAACACATGGTGTAATCACTTACACTCACCAAGTCGGCATCACAAACACTTATTCTTCCATACATTAGCTCCAAACCTAAAGTGATATTGGAGAGAAAAAATAACATCATGTGGATCATACACTAAGTATTATATGAATTGAAAACCTTCTTAAACATCCCTTTCTCTGGTTTATCCTTCTTCATGCTAGAGCAAACAAAAAGACTCTGATGTCGGTATCCCTTGCATACTTTGATTACACTATCTTGATATAGAACATTTAAAATCATACTTGTGGTATGCCTCAACACTTGAAACTTGAATTGAGCAAACATACAGACCATATGAACTTATCTTCTAATCAGAAAAGCCAAATATTGTAGTGCGGTGAATTGTGGTGGCTTTTACTTTCTCCCTTTAACAACCCTAATCAACAACATAATTTGTCCTTACTCTGCTGACTTCGAAGAACCTCTACTATACATTGTAACATCTAAAACTTGAGTATATCATACCTCTCATCTATATCTAATTGTCCTCCAAGCCACAAGATCATATCTTCTAGTGCAGAGAAATGTGGACCATTATACTATCCCTTTGTGACCGCAACAACATTGTACCACTGTCTTCACTCTACTGGCTCTAAAAATCTTAGTGGTAACTTTTATACTCTAAAATTTGGATCATGCATACTTCATAGCTATCTCTATATAACCTCCAAACCACAAGGCCATACCTTCAAATATGGAGAAATGTAGAGCATTCTCCTGTGCTTTTGTAGTACAAATCCTTGTGCCTTTGACAATTGAGACGTTATACACTTTCTTTCAAATCTCATGCAATAATTTTCATCAAGAGACATTGAATACAACATAGAAAACAATCACAACTCTTTTCATCAAGAGACATTGAATACAACATAGACAACAATCACAACTCTTTTCATCAAGAACAAGAAACAACTTATCCATGTCATCATATCCTACAACTTGACAACTTTCACCTATCCAGGGACATCAGAAGATAAGGTACAACTATGTATAGATGATACTGATCCAACAACATGCTCATGACTTCCATCACCATATCCTTCACCTCACAACTCCTCTAATGATCACTCCTTTGTCTGCTCCTCGGATCACCACTCCTTTGACAACATATACACATCACTATGCTTTCCACCTCACAATACTTCTAATCACTTACTCTTCTGACATCATTGATTACCATTCTGTTGACATCAATGAAAACATATAAAACAATCTCCCCCTTTTTCATTGATGGCAACACAAACCTTGTTAGAATGTGTCCAACGTCCCCTCAGGATTCATGACATAGTTTAATAGCCTCCCACTAGTCCTTAACTGGGATGGTAGTGGTTTCTTGAATTGGTGCACCTTTTGGGAAAAACGGCTAGCTCAACATCCAATAAGTGGTATCAGAGCGAGGTTGTGGGTTCGAATCGCCTTGGGTAATGCTGAGGGGGAGATTGTTGGAACATGTCCAATGTCTCCCCTTAGGATTTATGACATGGTTTAATAGCCTACCACTAGTCCTTAACTAGGCTGGTAGCAATTTCCTAAACAGGTGCACCTTTTGGGAAAAACATATAGCTTAACATCCAATAAACCTTATATACAAATTTTTCTCCCCCTTTGACATCAAGGGAAAATGGCTAGTGGTCTTCCTCTGTACGGGAAAACAAAACATACAAGCTCCCTCTATCTGTGCAATCCTTTTCATCCTCCTTAGTCTCTTATCTAGCTGCTCCCCCTGAGAGGTAGCCACCATCATCAATCCAAAGATAATAATTATACCTTGAACTACTCCCCCTAGAAAGATGCATCCTCTATGCATCTAGTTAGAAGGAGGGGAAATAACCCCTAACTTCTGTCTAAGATATTCAAATGTGTCCTTAGAAAGTGCCTTTGTAAAGATGTCTACAACCTAATCCTTTGTTGGTACATATTCTAATTTTTCCTCTTGATTTTTAACATTTTATCTTAAAAAGTGATACTTGATGGATATGTACTTGGTTCTAGAATGCATCACTGGATTCTTTGAAATATTGATAGCAATTGTATTATCACATAGGATGGAAATGGGCTCATCATATATTACCTTGATATCCTTCAATGTTTGCTTCATCCACAATACTTGAGTGCAACAGGATGTTGCAGCTATATACTTTGCTTTTGTTGTTGATAAGGAAATTGAAGCCCACTTTTTACTAAACCTTGAGACCAATATGTCTCCAAAAAAGAAAGCTCCACCACTGGTACTTCCCCTATCATCAACACTGCCAGCCCAATTTGCACCAGTATATACACTTAGGGAGAAATCATTACTTTTTTGATACCATAGTCCAAAATCTAGAGTGCTCTTCAAATATTTGAAGATTATTTTGACTACCTTCACATGTGTTTCTTTTGGATCAACTTGAAACCTTGCAACCATGCAAATTACTTGCATAATGTTAGGCCTTGATGCTGTTAAGTATAGTAGACCCCCAATCTATACAAGGTTTGATCAGCCTGAGGTGACTCATCATCTTTACTCAAATGACAACCTGTTACCATAGGAGTACTTAGTGGTTTGCAATATTCCATGCGAAACTTTTTTAACATCTCCTTGACATACTTTTCTTGAGAGATAAATATACCTTCATCTAATTGAGAAATTTGGAGTCCAAGAAAGAATGATAGCTCACCTATCATAGACATTTCAAACTCCTTTTGCATCTCTTCTACAAACTTCTTACACATTTCATCATTGCCACCAAAGATTATATCAACATATACTACTACTATTAGTATTTACTCATTCTCAATTTTGATGTATAGATTGCTATGTTTGGTACCTTTCTTGAAGCTCTGTTGGAGTAATTACTTATCCAACCTTACATACCAAGCCCTAGGATCTTGTTTGAGACCATACAATGCCTTCTCAAGTCTGCATACCATGTTTTGATCTTCTTATAGCTGAAATTCTTCAGGCTACTCTATGTAAACTTCTTCTTCTAAGTCACCATTCAAGAAAGTAGATTTGACATCCATTTGATATACCTTGAAGTCCTTGTGAATTGCAAATGCAAGAAACATTCTGATTACTTCCATTCTTGCCACCAGAGCAAATTTCTCCTCAAAATCAATTTCTTCTACTTGTGAATAACCTTTGCAGACCAATCTTGCTTTGTTTCTAACCACTTTCCCATCTTCATTCAATTTATTTTTGGACACCCATTTTGTCCCTATCACATTTTTGTCCGTGGGTCTTGGAACCAATTTCCAAGTCTAATTTTTCTCTATCTGATTTAGTTCTTCTTCCATTTCTTGGATCCATCCTTCATCCCTGCTAGCATCAGAAAAAAATTTAGGTTCTATCTTAGATAGAAAAAAGAAGTTTACCTATTCATTTGCCTTTGCAAATCTTCTTCTAGTCTACACTCCTTCATTTTTGTCTCCAATTATCTAATCTTCTGAGTGGTTCTTCTAAACATACTTGGTAGGAGTCTTGGTGACCTTCTCTTGTGTTTCTTCCTTTTCTTCAACTTCTTCTTCTTCTGTGAAATAAGATTCATCTAAATAGAAGTCTTCTTGCTCATATGTGATTGGACGTGACTCTTCATCAACCCTAACATTTGCACTCTCAACTATCTTCCTCAGTCTTTTATTGTAGCACTTGTAAGCTTTGCTTCTAGTTGAGTATCCAAGAAAAATTCCTTCATTAGATCTTGAGTCAAAATTTCCCAAACCTTCTTCATCTCTTTTGATGTAGCATTTTCTTCCAAAAACTCTAAAATACTTGACAGAGGCTGGTCTTTCATTCCATTGCTCATATGGTGTCTTACTGATGTTCACTCTTAGTTGTCCTCTATTAAGAATATAGACAGAAGTATGGACTGCTTCTCTCCAATATGCATCAGGCAACTTGGCTTCATTCAACATTGTTCTATCCATCTCCTAGACTATTCTATTCTTCCTTTCCACAAATCTATTTGTTGAGGAGTTCTTGCAGTAGACAGGTACATTTTTATTCCATGTTCTTCACAATATTCCTCAAACTCATTTGATGTGAACTCACCACCTCTATCAGACCTTAAGCACTTGATTCTAGAATTCATTTCATTTTCAACCAGTGACTTGAAAATCTTAAACCTACTCAAGGCTTCTAATTTTTCTTTTAAGAATGTAACCCATGTCATCCTAGAGTAATCATGATCAATAAGAAGCATAAAATACCTCTCACCTTGGAGACTCTTTGTCCTAGTAGGACCGTACAATTCAGTATGAATCAGTTCCAATGGCCTTGTAGAAGAATACTCCTTGGTTTTGAATCTTATCCTTGTCTTCTTCCCAATATGACATTCTTTACACAAGGTGCTTGCAGGCTTGATAATCTTTGGCATGTCTCTTACTGCTTGTATGGAGTTGATTTTCACAAGATTGCAAAGTTGATGTGTCCCATTCTTTTGTGCCACAACTAGCATTCATTTGTCTATCCTAGAAGAAAACTCCTATTGACACCCTTTAGGTTGTACAAGTTATTTCCTATCCTATATCCTTCTACCACAAGTTTACTAGAATTTGCTCTTCTAATTTCACATCCTTGTCCATGAAATATGAGGTTGTATCCTTTTCTGCAC
Organism: Cunninghamia lanceolata; assembly: GCA_027924645.1. Taxonomy (NCBI): domain Eukaryota; kingdom Viridiplantae; phylum Streptophyta; class Pinopsida; order Cupressales; family Cupressaceae; genus Cunninghamia; species Cunninghamia lanceolata. The sequence continues at coordinate 1,889,301 of BSBN01000810.1, read as the reverse complement.
ATCTGACTTACACTGAGAAGATTGTGCTAGAGACCTTCTACATATAGAACATCTTCTATTTTAGATTTCCCATCAATACTTATGGTGCCCTTTCTACAAATCTTTGCAAATGAATTGTCTCCAAACTTGACTGATCTGCCATTCCACTTAGCAAGATTGATGAATTGCTCTTATCACCTGTCATGTGACTTGAACATCCATTGTCTATTATCCAGAGATTTGTTTCCCCTTGAGCATGAAATGTTGTTTGGACAATCATTGAATTTTCAACCTCATTGTTTGTCTCCTATCTTTTGGAAGTGTCACTCTCCTTGTCTTGCTCAGTAACATCTGCCATCTAAGTTTTTGAATTTGCTAATCCACTTCTGCATTATCTTGCTATATGTCCAACATTGTTGTAGATATGACATATCACATTGACATCCACTAGTGAAGCAAGAGGATTCCTACTTACAAAATTCCTTTTATTCATACTAGACTTACACTCCATAGCCTTATGACCATACTTATTGCAGATGAAACAATAACCAAAGAAAGGATGATTGAACCTGTTTATGGAGATTTGTCTTGCATGGGAATGTCTTTCATACCTTTTTCATTGAGACATGACAGGAATGAGATCTGCTCCTTCAGGATCATCCAGATTTCTAAACTTTTCTTTCTCCAATTCTTTTTTGAGTGAAAGGATTTATTTCACAAGTTTTGTGCACTTATTTGTCTTAGCTTCAATCAGAGCCTTTTGTTCTTTGTTCTCTTTCCTTACACATTCTAAGTCTTCAAGAGAAGAAATAAATTCACCTTCAAACTCAACTTCACATTCTCCTTCATCTATAGTCTTGTCAGACATATTATAGATCACCATGGCCATGAATAGGGACTCTCCTCTTTCATCATTTGATGAGTAGTGATATACTTCTTCTAAGGAGCTGTAGTCTTCTTTGGAAAGGAGTTTCCTTTTGAAATTGCTTCTTTTGAAACCTTTGTTGCTATTTTCATTTTCTCCAAAAGGACATTTAGAAGCATAATGACCAACTCTTTCACATTTAAAACATTTGAAAGGTAACTTACCTTTATACTTGCCTAAACCCTTCTTTAGCTTTCTCACAAATTTTGCTTCTTTTTCCTCAGACTCACTGTGTGGACCAGATGCTCCTTCTTTCCTCATAGCTTTGAAAGAAGCTTCTCTTTTGGATATACCTTGGACTTAATTTCTCATTTCATAGGAAGTGAGGGACCCAAACAACTCTTCCATAGTAAGTTTTTTCAGATCTTTGGCTTCTTCAAAAGCAGAAACTTTTGAATCAAACCTGTGAGGGAGAGTTCTCAGGACTTTCTTCACAATCACTGAATCAAACACTTCTTCACCTAGCCCTCTGATTCTATTTACAAGTTCATCCACTTGGAGCAAATAGCTAGCAATATTTTCCTCTTCTTTCATTCTTAGATGCTCAAACATCACTTTATAAGTTTGTAATCTTGCTTGCTTTACACTGTCATTTCCTTTGTGTAGATTTTTGAGTTTATCCCTTATCTCCTTGGTCATCTTACACTGCACTACCTTGACAAACTCTGAATTGGTTAGACCACTTAAGATAGCATTCTTAGCTTTAGCATTGTTTTCACGAGCCTTCTTCTCATCCGAATCTGTAATAGGATGAGCAGGTTTAGTATAAGCATCCAATGCAGCTTTCCAAACATCATACCCTAGCGATGTAAGATAAACTTCCATCGTTACACTCCAAAAAATATAGTTGGATCCATCAAATAGTGGTGCCTTGTTAGAGGAAGAGGATCCTATCTGAGCCATGTGTTATAGTCCAAGATCTTCCTTCAGCTATTAGGCTGCACCAAGGAACTTAGCTCTGATACCAATTGTTAGAACACTCTGATATACTGAGAGGAGGGTGAACAGTATATGCCACAATTCAATCCAATTCAACTTTAGCAATGAAATCTTTCTACTGCCTTATACAGATTATGAATCAAACTATGTAATTCAAAACACAATCACATAACCACATAACTATAATACCATCTTTACATGGAAAATCCTAGAAGGGAAAAACCATAATGAGCAAGTTGCTTGGACCTACTGTCCAAATCCAGCCTCACAAATAAAAATAGGTTTACAAAAAAATTTATGGGCTATAACCCAAAGGAAGCTACAACTCCCTGAAACATAGTTTTATGGGCTTCAATCCAATGGAAGCTGCAACTCCCTAAACATAGTTTTATGGGCTCCAACCCAAAGGAAGCTACAACTCCCTAAAGTTCTACAACACTTACAAGAAGAGGCTCCAACCTCTGCACCATAAAACACTTAACAGATTCTATTGGTTTAATCACCTCTGCAGCAACACCTCTACTCAAACAACTCTGCTATCTTCAACACAATTATGCTACACAACACAACACAACCTCTTATATGAATTATGCATTACAGTCTCTAGATCTCCTTCTAGACTTCTGGATCATTTATCTTCTTTGCACACACACATATACTCACTCTTCACACTCACACATGCTCCTCACACACTCTTACTCTTTGTAACAAACTTGATCTTTCATTTATATCCTCTACAAGTCTTCAAAACTTCACATTTGTTAGCCTAGATGAAACATGTAACATGAAATGTGCAACGACCACACAAGGACTAGCTCCCAGATCAATTACTGTAATGTAGGAAGCAAATCCCATTAAACGGTTCATACCAAGTGATCACCAAAACCTATTTTACCTTAGTACACATCCTAAAGTTGGCCCATGCTTCCAAACACACAGTGCAATCACTTATACTCACCAAGTCAACATCACAAACTCTTATTCTTCCATGCATTATCTCCAAACCTAAAGAGGTACTAGAGAGACAAAATAACATCATGTGGATCATACACTAAGCATTATATGACTTGAAAAACCTTCTCAAACATCCCCTTATTTGGTTTATGCTTCTTCCTACTGGTGCAAACTAATAGACTCTAATGCTGATATCCCTTGCATACTCTGATTACATTGTCTTGATATAGAACATTGAAAATCATACTTGTAGTACTCCACAACACTTGAAACTTGAAATGAGAAAACATATAGACCATATGAACTTATCTTCCAATCAGGAAAGCTAAATATTGTAGTGCGGTGAAATGCAGCAGCTTTTACTTTCTCCCTCTGACAACCCTAATCAGAAACATAATTTGTCGTTACTCTACTAACTTTGGAGAACCTCTACGGTACATTGTAACATATAAAACTTGAGTATATCATACCTCTCATCTGTATCTAACTGTCCTCCAAGCCACAAGATCATATCTTCTAGTGCAGAGAAATGCAGACCATTATACTATCCCTTTGTGGCTGTAACAACATTGTACCACTATCTTTACTCTGCTAGCTCTAGAAATCTCTACAATAACTTTTATACTCTAAAATTTGGATCATGCATACTTCATAGCTATCTCTGTCTAACCTCCAAACTGCAAGGCCATATCTTCAAATGTAGAGAAATGTGGAGCATTCTCCTGAGCTTCTGCAGTACAAATCCCTATGCCTTTGACAATTGAGACCTTATACACTTTCTTTCAAATCTCATGTAATGCTTTTCATCAAGAGACAATGAATACAACATAGACAACAATCACAACTTTTTTCATCAAGAACAAGAAACCACAACTTCTCCATGTCAGCATAGCCTACAACTTGACAACTTTCACCTGTCCATGAACATTAGAAGATAAGGTACAACTGTGTATAGATGATATTGATCTGACATCATGCTCATGACTTTCATCACCATATCCTTCACCTCACATCTCCTTTGATCATCACTCTTTTTTCTTCTCCTCTGATCACCACTCCTTTGATAGCATATACACGTCACTATGCTTTCCACCTCATAACACTTCTGATCACTTACTCTTCTGACATCACTGATCACCATTCTGTTGACATCAATGACAACATATGCAATAAGTCCTATAATTGGATTGATCAACTTGCATTATTATGAAGTAGAAGGAATAAACAATAATAAAGATTGAACCAAAACCTTTGATACTTAGAAGAGTTTCAGTAGAACTATTCACTTTCACAAGGCTTTAAGCCAAACTCTAAGGTGGGTTGTCAACTTGATTAATATTTATGTTCTTAATAGGCATTAAAGTCAATGCATTTATAGTAGGGAAATACAGTCTCTCAAGAGTGACTAAGGACATGAATTGTCCTAATGAATCAAGTCTCTAGCCAAAACAATATTTTTTCTGGACAAAAGAGCTTGACTTGTATGGATAGAAGATTTCTATGACTAACTTTGCCTGAGTATTTAGATAAAACATAATTTAAATAATTAAAAAAATTATGTAAACTTTAGATGTGATTAACTTAACAACCTAGTGGGTTGTTACAACTACATGCTACATTATGAAGCTAACCCTCCACAAGACCCAATTCATTCTGGTGGTGCCTACCTAGGGTTAGGGTTTTGAGTAGAGTCTACAAGGTTATATTTTTTAAACCCTCAAAATGCCTTAGGTTTTATTTCCCCTCGGCCTCCTGCATTATATCTTCTATTTTTTCATTGACCTACTGTAGCGGGTTCTCAATCACTTAAGTTGCATTTTCATGCCTTAATGCTCATTGAAAGACCAGCCCCTTTGCTTTACATTATCGCTTCTCCCTGTCGCATTAAAAGAAGGAAAAAATGCTAAGTCAAAATCTCTAAGCGGTGGTGAAATCCATTGTATGTATGTGTCTTTGTATGTACAAACGCAGATATACATTGACAGGCCTGAAAAAAGAGTTAAATCGGCTTCAAAATGGAGAAAAATGGTTGTATGCATATCGGGTTGCATGTGCATAGAATATTCCAGGTTAGATTCCATGCTTGTATGTAAAGGTTTGTATGTTGTTGTTGTATATTCGCATATACAATGGGTATATACAAGCAACGGACTTCAAAAAGATTCAAATCAAGTTGTGAACAGTGGTTGGGCCCGTGGTTGTATCAAGGGGATTGTATGTATGTTCAACATACAAAGCAGAACATACGATGCAAAACATACATTCCAGATTCCAGAAGTTATCAAATCAGGCTTGGTGGGTGCATACAAAGGTAATTGTATGTTTGCACATGCAATCAAACATACAAGGGAATATGCATTCCTAACATACAAGGCCTAGACCCGAGGTGAATATACATTCTGGTTAATAAAGGTAGAAGTTGGATTGTATGTATGTTCTTCTTGTATATTCGCATTGTATATGCGATATACAAGGCCGATATACAAAGGTAAAACATACAAGGCCTAGACACGAATGGTGAATGTGTTATGGTAGATAGGTGGCTGGAGTCTGCGGCTTGTATGTTGCACATTGTATGTGCAATATACAAAGAGATATACAAAGAATGAAGATGCAAGCTGGACCTGATTGTAATTTCAAAAGTGTTTCATAATCATTTTGGGGTCTGTGGCTTGTATAATGAAGTGCTTGTATATGCTGATATGCAAAGGTGAAGATACATGCCAGATTTCAAAGGTTTCTCCAATCTGCCTCATAAATGTAATGGAGTCTACATTGTATGTATATTGCATTTGTATATGCGATATACAAGGCCAATATACAAAGGGAAAAGTTTCAAGCTGGACCTGTTCTGAAGAATCAAATATGGCTGATAATCTTCTGAGTTCCACATTACATGTATATTTGCGATTGTATGTTTGCATGTCCAATCGGCTATACAAAGGGTCTTATACATTCACCACATGCAAGAGGATTTCGGCGTAATTTAGCATATCGGCGGCCCCTTCTAAGGTTTTTTTGATGGCCGATGAAAATGCAAATACACCGCGATGGAGATCAAATCAGTGGCTGCCACGTGTCCAAAAGCATTTGTATGTATATGCAGTTGCATATACAAGAATTTGAAGATAGAAAAAGGGAAAATTTGGTGAAAAAGGAAATGTATGTTTGTGCTGCGAAAAGTCAAAAGGGAAAAATTGTCTGCGTGGCACATTTTAATTGGTCAAGGACCAGTCAGTGTTTTTTGATGTCGTTGATCTCAGCGGGAAGGAGGAAATCAACGACCATCATTCAAACTTTTAAGAGCGAAGAATTTTCTATGTTTGTTGCATCAGTTCAAGCGAGAAGAGACTTCAGAGGCACGCGAACCATTGTTGTATCTTGAGGCTATAGGTAGGTTGGCCATTTATGATAGAATTCCAGAGGTATGGGTCTAAAGAGACAAGCTAGCTACCATTTTCAAGGTGAAAATCTCCAGTCGGCGGCACATCCCCCAATCTCACCTACTCTTGCCTCTATTTCTTTTGGCCGCATTGAATGTTTTGGGCGCCATTCTGATGGTGCGATGTATCTGGGCATTTTGAATTGACCATTGTACTGAATGTTGAGTACACATTCTTGCTATAAAAAGCAAACTATGTTACTCATTTAAGGTTGTTAAACACTGGGCAAATTTTGGTGGAGTAAGAAGATACATCTTTACTGGTGGCTCTATTTTTTTGGTGCCTTGTGAGTTTATGAATCACATGTTGTATGTTTTATGCATAGTTTACTAGTTTCATGCTATTTTTATATGAGAAATGCATCGTTGCATGTGTTTAGTTGCTTGTCTCCAAGTTGTGGGCATCTTTTCTTTTGAATCTAAATAGCTACGGGTTATTTGGGATTCAAGCACATGGATTTTATGTGTTGAATGTTTAATCTCTTATCTTTGTTCAAGGAACAAATTAAATATTTTAGGTTAATCATTGGGAAAGGTATGCTGCAACAGGGATATCATTAAGTATGAATGACTAAATACTCAGTCTTGGGAAGTATCTGTAAGGCAAACACTAAAAATTCTCCCCTTGAAACTCAGATATTGATTCAAGTTTATGGTAATCATTCACATGTGTATGTCTATTGACTCCGAGCCCTGGATAGGCACCATTCTAGTCATGTATTGAGGTTACAACCCAAGATCCTAGTCTTGCATCCAAATACAAAATCCAAATCCAAAACTTAAACATAAACCTTTAGGACATTAGAAGTAGTTTTAGGACCAAAATCCTCTATCTCACAACTGAGCATAGGCCCAAAGCTAGCCCCTTTGCACTTATTTCACAGTTTTAGTCTACATAAGAGAGGATTTATCTACTTTGTGTCAACATCCCAGTAAGTTCGTAGGCATATTTTATGGATGTTGAATAGAGAATACCCCCTTGGTTTTGCAGAGCCTAAAGAAGGAGAGGAGATATTTATAGAGTCTATCTCCTATACTGTTGGCCCCTGGTCCAGAAATCCTGTTGATCAATGATGGCCACCTTGTAGGGATAACTGGGAAGCATCTAGTTTGGAAAAAATCCAATAGATTTGGTGACTCTACTGGGGAATCCTTTGTGTAAGAATCTTGGTTTTAAAAGAAACTAATTCCTAGTTGTAGGTGGCAACTCTAAACAAATCTCCCAACCGGTAAAGTGAAATTTGTATGCAGGGAAGAAGATCCCTACATAATCCTTTGGTTGAAGAATTACCTAGAATAATGAAGTATAGGAAAAAAGGGACCGTTCAAGTCAGTCAAGAGGGTTCTTTTAGCCCTAGAAACAATGATATTACCCAAGATAATCTAGGATCTTCAAAGCAGCAGGCACCTTGTTTTTCAAACACATACGCTAAAATCCAAGATGTATATGAAAGACAACAAGGTGATAGATTGAGAATGAGATCAGAGGTGTTTCAAGAATGCCCTTTCTTAGATCCTCCTGATAGATTTGAAGAAACTGAGTCTCCAAGGGATGATGATGATGACCAAAATGGAATGGGACCATCCTCTTCTATGCCTAAGGATGAAGAATTAGTTGAAGAAATCAAGGACCTAAGGGCTGAATTAGAATATTTGCAGGCTTTGAGGATTAGAGATGATATGAGACAAAGGGTGCAAGCTCTGAAAATTGCTCAACATGATTTAGTTCCCACCCTTGATAATGCAAATGTGCTGAGAAACCAGCAAAGAAATGAAGTTCAAAATCAACAAAATAATCAGAGACAAAATATTAACAATGTTAGGATACCATTGAATAATATGAGAAATCAAAATGCTAATAGGAATGCAAATGTTAATCAGTTTGGTAGATAGCCTATGCAGTTGGATAGATTCAGGCAGCTAGTTTTTAATGGTATTCCTAGTTACCCTAAGCCCATTGATAAACATGTAAGGCCTCAGATACGAAAGTTTTTAGGAAACAATGTTGTGTCAGGGGAAGATCATTTGAAAGCCTTTCAAAATGTTATGGACAACTTTGAGGTTGAACATGAAGATGTTTTTATGAAATTGTTTATGTAATCCTTAGTTGATGAAGCTAGAGAGTGGTATAAAGGTCTGCCTAACCAGAGTGTCTCATCATGGGATGATTTCAGAAGGATTTTTAAAGAGCAATATGGTGATAAGACTGATCCAAGCTTTTTTCATAAATCAATTCACTGGTATTACTAAGGGGTCAAATGAGCAGGTTGCAGATTTTAATGCTAGGTTCACGAGAGTGTTGAACAAATTACCACTTCACATGAGGCCTAATGAACCAATGTGCATAGTACTATACATAAATGCTTTTGATGCTAAAACAACTTACGGGTTAAGAGATAAGGGTCCTACTAGCCTCAGGGATGCTTTTAGAATTGCAACTAACATTGAAAATAATAGGAAAGCATCTGGTAAGACAAATAGAAGGGATGATGTAAAGATTCTACAAAATCCGAATAATAAGTCTCAAAGTACTCAAGGTAATGCATCTACTTCCGAAGATAAATTGGATAAATTGACAACTATTGTTAAGGACCTAAGTTATAGACTTGCTAAAAATGAAAAGGGGATAGGTCCCGAAAGATAGGTTTACCAGAGACAAGAGAAGAGACCATCATTGCATGATATACCATATAACACTAATTGGTATAATGGTAAACCCATTCTCCCAAATAGCAACACTAATCAAAGAGCTCAAAATGTTAAGGAGACTCCTGATCCTTTGAAGAAAGCTGTTAACATTGTTGATGATACCCCATGGTGCATAATCTATCAAATGCCTCACTCACAATCACAATGTATGATTGCTCAATCTTTGTATAATAATGCTACTGCCTGTGATGAATGCAATGAGCCACATTGTATGGAGGATGATAGTATCAATATGTTGTTCACAAATAGGGAGTATTCTTCTTATGATGCTGATGAAAACATGAATTATGGGACTCAGGTTTGCCAGCAGATTTCCTGTGATGAGGATGATGAAGATAACTATGCTTATGCTCAGGACTCAAGCATCTTTCTAAATAACTTGAAAAGGCCTTATGATGAAGAGATTAGAGCTCTCGCAGCTGCAGTAGTGGCTGAGGTCAGGAGCAACTATAACCTTAGAGGTAAGGCTCAAGTAGGTGATCCACGTCCATTAGAAGACACCTTTGTGAACCAACCAATGCATAATCATAAAGGGGCTGAACCACATAAGACTCGATGGAATAATAATAAGAAAAGTTCTAAGAAAAAACCAAGTCATGATTCTCAAAGACCAAAAAATGAAGTTTACCAAAATGAGGATCAAAATAAGAATTCTCAGGTCATGAATGATAGTCAGAAGACCATTAAAGTTAAGGATGGATCAGCTCAGGATAAGAATAAAACCACAGCTCAAGCTACAATTGTTATACAAAATTATGCTCCCTTTGACATAACTCAAGTTTTATCCCAGATAAAGGTCTCTGTTCCATTGATGGAGATGATGAAAGCTGAAGAATTCAGGAACAAAACATTGTCCCTAATTTTAGGAGTAGCTTGTCAGGCTGAGAAGAATGTTGAGACTCAGGGTAAGAAACAAGCCTTGTGTATTGATGAAGATGAGGTTCTTGAAGTCTATCTGGGGGTGACAATGACAAAATGCCCTTCACAGGTTGAACTGTTTTATGTCTCCTTTGTTATCAATGGAAAAGTAATCAAGAATTGTATGCCTGACTCAGGAGCATCAACAAATATTATGCCTCTGGCTATCATGCAACAAGCTGGATTGAAAATAGATAAGGCATGTGGAAAATGCTATGTAATGGATGCTAGGGAGGTACCAGTTATAGGAATCATGAAGGATGTGGATTTTATGCTAGCAGCATATCCAGAAAAGACCTACAGAATGAACATAATAGTAGTTGACATAAAGCCACAGTATGGTATGCTATTGTCAAGAAGATGGGCAGCATTGGTTGGAGGAAGTATGCAACTAGATTTATCATATGCCATGATCCCAATGAATGGTAGAGATGTCAAACTAGTCAGGGAAGAGAGGTCACCAAAAATAGTTGAAGATCAAGATTCAGAAGAGCATATCTGTTTTGTGGATACTGACTGGGAGAATTTCAGAGTTGTCTCAGATGATCAAGGAAAGGAAGGGAGAGATTTTTGCATTCAAGAAGTTGACCAACAGGGTCTCTAGACTATGTATTTTGATGGAGATTGTTCAAAGGAGGGTTCTAGTGCTGGAGTGGTGTTTTTGTCTCCAGCAGGTAAGCTTTTGAAATTCTCTTTCCTGTTAAAGTTTTCCTGCACAAATAACATTTCAAAATATGAGGCTCTGCTACTAGGACTAAATGTTGCTTTGAAGCATGGGATTAAGATGCTAAAAGTGTTTGGAGATTCAGAGTTAATAGTTTCCCAGGTGAGAGATAAATATGCTTCAAAAAAAGAGGTTAAAACAGTATAAGCATGTTGTATGGGACACAATTGAATTATTTGATGCTTTTTCAATAAATTGGATAGAAAGTTCAAAGAATGTCATGGCAAACTTTTTAGCTAATGTGGCCATAAGGTCAGATGATGTCACTATGTCTGATGTTACAAATGTTGAAGTTAAAATTAGACCTACAGTACCAGATAATATATGCAGTTGGACGGTGTTTGATGATGATAGAGATTTGTTGAGGTTCTTACACTGCATAGATGAATATGAGAACCAGGAGATTGATTTTCATAACTTTGTAGAAGTTGTGAATGGAAAAGAAACTCTTTTGGGGAAAGAAGTAATTCAACTTAAAACAAATAAAATCCCCAGAGGGCTAATTTTTTTAGAAAGAGCATTTAACAATAGAGACCAGTTTGTTACAAAGGCATCTCCTACAAACAAGAATGACTTGGAGGAGATAAACTTGGGGACATACCATGCCCCCAAAAGGGTATATATTGGCAAACAGCTCAAGCCACACATTAGGATAATGTTGATTACATTATTGAAAAAATATAAGCATGTCTTTGCATGGTCATATGAGGACCTAAAAGATTATAGAGAAGACTTATTCCAGCATGAGATTCCTTTGAAGCCTGGAGCTAAGCCATTCAGATAGAAACAAAGACCTATTAACCCAACTTTGGCTCCAAAAATGCAGGAAGAGCTTGTAAAGCTTAGGGAGGCTGGAATAATTGTGCCTATCAGACACTCAACTTGGGTGTCCAATCTTGTCCCAGTTAGAAAGAAAAATGGTGATATAAGACTTTGTGTGGACTTCAGAAATTTGAACGTATCTTCTTTAAAGGATAATTATCCACTGCCTAACATGGAGGCTATGTTACAGAAGGTAACTGGTTGTGAGCTTTTATCCATGATGCATGGATTTTCAAGATATAATTAGGTGAAGGTAAAAGAATCTGAACAATATAAGACTGCCTTCACCACTCCATGGGGGACTTATGTATATGTAAGAATGCCACTTGGACTAACAAATGCAGGTGCTACATTTCAGAGGGCTATGGATGTTGCTTTTCCAGGATTGATTGACTCAATTTTGGTTGTATATCAGGATGATTTAACTACTTATTCAAAAAAGGAGGAGCAACATTGCATGCATCTGGAACAAATTTTCATTAGGGCATTGGAATATGGCATTTCACTTAACCCAAAGAAATGTACTTTTGGGGTAGTAGAAGGAAAACTATTGGGACACATTGTTTCCAAGGATGGAGTTAGGATTGATCCTGAAAGGGTTGCTGCAATTGATAGAATTCAAATTCCTAAAACGGTGAAAGGCATTCAGTCTTTCTTTAGGTAGATTAACTTTGTTAGAAGATTCATTCCTAACTTTGCAAAGATTACAAAGTATATTTCTAAAATGTTGAAGAAGGGTGAAACTATCAAATGGGAAAGTGAAGCAACTAGATCATTTCAGAACATCAAAGAAGCTATAAAGGTGGCTCCTGTGTTGAGATCTCCTAATTTTTCTAAGCCACTTCAGTTGTTTTCATTTGCCTCTTTTCACACTATTGCTACATGTTTATTACAGAAAAATGAAGATGGTTTTGAGCAACCTATTGCTTTCTTTAGCATGTCATTACAGGTAGCCAAATTGAAATATGATATCATGGAAAAGTAGGCATATGCATTGGTTAGAGCAGTCAAAAGCTTTAGGCCATACTTAGTAGGATCTCAGATAGTTTCATATGTGCCCCATGCAACAGTTAAGGACATTTTCACTCAGTAGGAAGTGATAGGAAGAAGATGTAGGTGGATTAACAAGTTACAAGAGTTCAACATTGAGATACAAATCACAAAATTGGTAAGGGGACAAGGTTTGGCTAAGATGATGACACAATCAAATTTGGAAGCATGCCAAGTAAATGTAGTTCAGGATGAAGTTGTTAACATGTTAGAATCTGAATGGTACGAGGATATTGTGTATTATTTGCATAATTTGAATTGTCCTTCCCATCTTAGTGATAGTCAAAAAAGGACCTTAAAGTTACATGCTATCAAATACATCATTATTCAAGAAGAATTATCTTGGAAGAATCATGATGATGTACTACTTAGGTGTATGGATGAAAATCAAGCTATGGATATTTTGAATGACATGCATAAAGGAATGTGTGGTGGACATTACACTTCCAAGACAACAACTCACAAAACTCTTAGAGCAGGCTATTGGTGGCCAACCCTTTTCTCAGATGCAAAAAAGATGGTAAGAAAATGTGATCCTTGTCAAAGGTTCTTAGGAAAAATTAAGTATGAAGGTGCATTACCCCTTAGAACTGTAACTGTGGAGGCTCCATTTCAACAATGGGGAATTAATTTTATAGGGGAAATTTTAGAAAGATCAAGTGGAGGACATGGTTGGATTTTGGTTGCTACTGACTATTTTACTAAATGGATTGAATCCATTCTAACTAAGAAAGATACAAGCAGGGTGGTGATGGATTTCATTTTGGAACACATTATTATCAGATTTGGAGTGCTAGTCAAAGTGGTCGCAGACAATGGCATGTGCTTCAGATCTGGTGAGTTTGTTAATTTTTGTAACAACTATGGGATTGATCTATCATATACATCACCATATCATCCACAAGGAAACAGTCAGGCAGAATCAAGTAACAGAAGCCTTATGAAAATCATCAAAAGGATGGTAGACAAGAACAAAAGGGCATGGGATTCAAAGTTAAAGATGGCACTATGGGTTGACTGGGTAACAGTGAAGAAAGCAATTGGAAGGTCACCTTTTGAGCTAGTGTATGGCACACCAGCTAAGTTACCTATGAATAATCTCTTGCTAGTTTATAGATTCATACAAGAAAATGATAAAGAGATTGAGGACTCAATGAATGAAATGATAGATCAACTGGTTGCATTGGATGAAATTAGAAGAGAAGCACAGAGGACAAATATCAGGAAACAACAAAAGGTGAAATATTTGTTTCATAAAAGGGCTATAGAAAGGAGGTTTCAGATAAGTGACTTGGTGCTTGTTTGGAATGCAAAGAGCTAGGATAAGAGAAAGCATGGTAAATTTGAGCCCTTATGGATGGGCCCATATCAAATCAGCAATACTCATGGAGAAGATTCCTACTTTCTCCAGGCCCTAAATGGTGAACTACTGGAATTCCCTGTGCACTGTCAATTCCTTAAACCCTATTTCTCATGAATGAATATCCTATGTGCACATTGTAAATTAGGTGTGAATAATCTATACATACCTTGTGTAGTCGGTGGTGTTTTGTGTTTTGCATTTTTCCTGGTCTGTCCTAGAGTGGTCTAGTTCTCACTGCAGCCTTGCACCTGGACGTCCCCAGTCGGAGCCAATGGTGGTGCCTACCTAGGGTTAGGGTTTTGAATTGAGTCTGCAAGGTTATATTTTTTAAACCCTCAAAATGCCTTAGGTTTTATTTCCACTCAACCTCCTGCATTGTATCTTCTATTTTGTCGTTGACCTCCTATAGCGGGTTCTCAATCACTTAAGTTGTGTTTTCATGCCTTAGTGCTCATTGAATGACTGGCCCCTTTGCTTTGCATTACCGCTTCTCCCCGTCGCATTAAAAGAAGGAAAAAATGCTAAGTCAAAATCTCTAAGCGGTGGTGAAATCCGTTGTATGTATGTGTCTTTGTATGTACAAGCGCGGATATACATTGGCGGGCCCGAAAAAAGAGTTAAATCAGCTTCAGAATGGAGAAAAATGGTTGTATGCATCTTTGTATGCATATTGGGTTGCATGTGCATCAAATATTCTAGGTTAGATTACGTGCTTGTATGTAAAGGTTTGTATGTTGTATATTCGCATATACAACGGGTATATACAACTAGCGGACTTCAAAAAGATTCAAATCAGGTTGTGAACAGTGGTCAGGCCCGCGGTTGTATCAAGGAGATTGTATGTATGTTCAACATACAAAGCAGAACATATGATGCAAAACATACATTCCAGATTCCAAAAGTTATCAAATCAGGCCTGGCGGGTGCATACAAAGGTGATTGTATGTTTGCACGTGCAATCGAACATACAAGGGCATATACATTCCTAACATACAAGGCTCGAACCTGAGGTGAATATACATTCTGGTTAATAAAGGCAGAAGTCTGATTATATGTATGTTCTGCTTGTATATTCGCATTGTATATGCGATATACAAGGCCCGGACGTGAATGGTGAATGTGTTATGGCGGATAGGTGGCTGGAGTCCGTGGCTTGTATGTTGCACATTGATGTGTAATATACAAAGAGATATACAAAGAATGAAGATGCAAGTTGGACTCGATTGCAGTTTCAAAAGTGTTTCATAATCATTTTGGGGTCCGCGGCTTGTATAATGAAGTGCTTGTATATGCCGATATGCAAAGGTGAAGATACATGCCAGATTTCAAAGGTTTCTCCAATCTACCTCATAAATGTAATGGAGTCCGCATTGTATGTATATTGCATTTGTATATGTGATATACAAGGCCAATATACAAAGGGAAAAGTTTCAAGCCAGAATTGTTCTAAAGAATCAAATATGGCTGATAATCTTGAGTTCCACATTGCATGTATATTTGTGATTGTATGTTTGCATGTACAATCAGATATATAAAAGGTCTTATACATTCGGCACATGCAAGAGGATTTCAGCGTGACTTAGCATATCAGTGGCCCCTTCTAAGGTTTTTCCAACGGCCGATGAAAATGCAAATACACAGCGGTGGAGATCAAATCAGCGACTACCATGTGTCCAAAAGCATTTGTATGTATATACTATTGCATATACAAGAATTTGAAGGAAGAAAAAGGGAAAAATTGGTGAAAAAGGAAATGTATGTTTGTGCTACGAAAAGTCAAAAGGGAAAAACCGTCTGCATGGCACGTTTTAATTGGTCAAGGACCAGTCAGCATGTTTTGATGCTGTTGATCTTGGCAGGAAGGAGGAAATTGACGGCCATCATTCAAACTTTCAAGAGCGAAGGATTTCCTGTGTTTGCTGCATCAGTTCAAGTGGGAAGAGACTTCAGAGGCACGTGAACCATTGTTGCATCTTGAGGCTGTGAGTAGGTTAGCCATTTATGATAGAATTGCAGAGGTATGGGTCTGAAGAGACAAGCCAACTACCATTTTCAAGGCAAAAATCTCCAGTTAGTGCCACATCCCCCAATCTTACCTACTCTTTCCTCTATTTCTTTTGGCTACATTGAATGTTTTGGGTGCCATTCTAATGGTGCGATGTATCTGGGCATTTTGAGTTGACCATTGTACTGAATGCTGAGTGCACATTCTTGTTATAAAAAGCAAACTATGTTACTCATTTAAGGTTGTTGAACACTGGGCAAATTTTGGTGGTGTAAGAAGATACATCTTTGCTGGTGGATCTATTTTTATGGTGCCTTGTGAGTTTATGAATCACATGTTGTATGTTTTATGCATAATTTACTGGTTTCATACTATTTTTATATTAGAAATGCATCGTTGCATGTGTTTAGTTGCTTGTCTCCAAGTTGTGGGCATCTTTTCTTTTGAATCTAAATAGCTAAGGGTTATTTGGGATTCAAGAATATGGATTTTTTGTGTTGAATGTTTAATCTCTTATCTTTGTTCAAGGAAGAAATTAAATATTTTAGGTTAACCATTGGGAAAGGTATGCTGCAACAGGGATATCATTAAATATGAATGACTAAATACTCAGTCTTGGGAAGTATCTGTAAGGCAGACACTAAAAATTCTCCCCTTGAAACTCAGATATTGATTCAAGTTTATGGTAATCATTCACATGTGTATGTCTATTGACTCTGAGCCCTGGATAGGCACTAGTCTGGTCATGTATTAAGGTTACAACCCAAGATCCTAGTCTTGCATCCAAATACAAAATCCAAATCCAAAACTTAAACATAAACCTTTAGGACATTAGAAGTAGTTTTAGGACCAAAATCCTCTATCTCACAACTAAGCATAGGCCCAAAGCTAGCCCCTTTGCACTTATTTCATAGTTTTGGTCTGCATAAGAGAGGATTTATCTACTTTGTGTCAACATCCCAGTAAGTTCATAGGCATATTTTATGGATGTTGAATAGGGAATACCCCCCTTGGTTCTGTAGAGCCTAAAGAAGGAGAGGAGATATTTATAGAGTCTATCTCCTATACTGTTGGCTCATGGCTTAGAAATCCTATTGATCAATGATGGCTACCTTGTAGGGATAACTAGGAAGCATCCAGTTTGGAAAAAATCCAACACATTCTATAATTACATGTTCTCTACTTGAGCCTCCCACAACTCTACTTGTGCCTACTCCTCTACACTATAAAACACAACAGGTGCATCTCCCACACCTCCATGTACAGATCTTATAGCTCCTCCTATAGCTCATCTTGAGTGATAGTAAATATAGCTAACATCCCAGACAATGGCTCATGTAGCACTACAACTCTCAAACTCTCCCACAAAATATGAATCCCTCAATATAGTCACTCTACCTTGGCTTGTAAGCATTGTCACTCAACAGTCCCTTTCTAATGCCTCATCTTTCTCTGCAATAATATCATTGTATGCTCCCCTCTCTTACATAAAGGCCCATCACATGGAGATTACTAGACTAAATAGTAGTGCAAAATGGCTAACCTACTTGAAGGGCCAATTTTGATCACTAATATTTACCCAAGGAACACCACTATCCCCAAACTCAACTTTTTACTGAATTTCTCCCACTCAATGATAGTTTCTATAGGAAAATAACATCACATTATTAATATCACATGATCTCACAATGTCATCATTTACAAAAAGAACAATTTTCAAACTTTTATAAATTTAAAAGAATACCTATATCTCTATCCCACCAAGAAGGATCTACAACCCATCATAAGGTCTCTACTAGCTTAAGAAGAAGGGGTGATTCTAACTATACATGATAAAATCCCTCTATTTCATACATATCATCATCTCAGGCTTCCTAGCCTACAACACCCTCTCCTATGCGATCCCCAAACCATCATCCTCTCACTACACTACCTAACATAGTGGGTCAAGTCATGCAATAACCTACCATCATTACCACTCCTCCATGCACCCTACATCAACAACATCCATTGGTACCTAAACATCATCCTAACCCTCATCATCTCATAGCATATCATATGATGGTCTAAGTACATCCCCATCTCATATGGCTAATGCCATGGTCCTCCATAAAGGACTTAAAGGACAAATAGTCTACTACACTTGCTCATAGTACAACCTATCCAAATCCTGACTATAGAAACCATGAAACCATCACAAGTGGTGAAAACCCTACAACTATAAGGCATCCTAAGGGAATGCCTCCGTCCTTCAATAAGGTCTCTATGTAATAACTTCCTCCATAATATACTCCAATGACATGTGTCACCCATCTAGTTGATTAACCCTCTAGGACTACCTCCTTGCACCATATCATTATGTAGCATATGTCTCTCATACCACCCACATTGTTGGGCCTACAAAGGTCCATTTCATTGCAAAACACTTAAATTCCCATGCCTGTAATAAGATCCCTTCTATAGTGTAATACCCACCCTTCCAAATAGATTGATGCATATCATAGTATAAGTAGGACAACATGTACTGACCCCAATCTATACCTCTCTAGCTACCTCTATGGCCCAAATAATCTAAACCATCCCCTAGTACATCATCCATCCTCTCCTATTAGCCACAAACATAGTAGATACAATAGAAATTACCATCTTCCACACTTACAAAATGCTCCCTCACATGATCTTTGCTAGGTGTAAACCTCATTGGTCAAAACAATGCCTATGTGGGGCCTTCTCCCCTATGCAATAATTATATGCCTTGTGCATCTCACTATGCCTCATCAATCACTAAAGTAACACATATAATCCCTACACTAGCAAGCAAAGGATGTTCCACACATCCTCCAACATAGTAGTCATATCCCCTATTAGCAGCATAAACACACAAGATTTTGAGTTTAATCTCTCCACTACAGATATAAGTGTTACCATTTTTTACCACAGCTCAAAAATTGGCTGAGTAGATTTAACATTTATCATTTTTTATATGAGGTTTGATTTACTTCTGTTATGTGATAATTGCATAGTTATTATGACAAATGCAGTTCAGTTGTTCAGGAAGGAAAGAAAAGTTTCAAATCATTCATTGCATTGCAAAATAGAAAATGAGATAAGTATTCATTCATCACAATGGTTATTCTTTTACAAGTTTGAATACATAAAGGAACAAACATTGCATTGAAGGAAACTAAGACATATCAGATGTCCCACACAAGCTATGGGTTATAGATGAACTCGTGCAAATATAAACAAAATACTATGCATCTAATGAAAGAGGAGGGAAAGACATAGCCATCATTGCCTTGTTTAGATTGATCTTCATAGTAGCCTCTAGTCCTGCTCCCGACCTCGGCATGTACCTAAAAAATTATGAGAAGGGTCCTGTTAGAAGCTCCAGTTATGAAAATCCTTCATCTATCAGAAGAGGCATAATACTTTAGTTATAATGCATTGATCAAATGAGAAACATCCATAGCCAGAAGGAACTGAAGAGAAGAAAACATAGAGCATCATTGTTTTATTCTAATATGTTTGTTTCATGTGCAGGTATAGGACAAATCATGAAGCTGATTGAAGACTTTCAACATGTGGTATCAAATGGGCTCCCACAAGGGTTGAGCCTAGCATACTGCTTCCCTTGATCGCAAAACGGGTGAATAGAAAGAAGAAAATCATTGATCACATTCACATGACAAGTTGAAGGAATAGCAAGAAAAATCATATGCATCAGCCCCATTTCAAGTCATGACCATGATTTCACTTCAAGGTATGAAATGCAAACAAGAACATGACTTGAACTGATGAAGGACAACACCCAATGTATATGACAGCTGATGTCATTGCTCCAACTATCATGAAAATAACATTCTCAGGCATGATAATGATCAGGAGTACATAATGCATATGTAATCATCAGACTGATAAAAGAATAAGTATTCACAAGTGTTGCCTATTTGAGGATTGCTTACTCATCCATGATCAATAATCCAATAGGGGTATCCATTATAAACCAATAAGCAAGTTTGCAAGGACATGTGAGTACCAAACATTATACTTTCTCATTTAAGTGGAGAGGCAAAATCAAATTCAGAATCCAAATTACATAAGCTGCCTTTTAAATGATGAAATATATCCAATTATGCTTCACATTTTGCTATTGACAAGTTGAGCATTAGAATAGTGTGTATCATATGTTACATTCAATGCATATCTATTGAAGAAACATACTAGTATTGCAGATCTGTAGCAGAAGAATACAATACAGCCAAATCAGATGGCTCATTTTGTCTTTGACAAGATTCAAAAGAGGGAATGTAGGACACTTCATTACATGTGTTGTAATAGAACATCATTGTCATGTGACAGAAGAATAATTAAATAAGTACACAATCATCATCATCTTTCATGCTACAGAATGTCACTATGTGTCAAAGTGAAGTGTATAAGTGCATGGTTGCATCTGGTTATGAATGAGCTCAAACAAAATCTTCATCATAAGAAATGATCTATCAAACTCATGACACAAGATATAGTGGACCTGATTGATGTCCTACATGACATCTTACATAATGCATTTCATATGTTAAAATACAGAGAAGAACAACAGAAAGTCATTATGTTGCTACAGTATATAAAGAACAGGTGAATGAAGTGTTTTCTTCATTTATTACAGTGCCAGAATGTCATGACATAGTCAAGTCATCAATCATGTTTGAAATGTGTAATTGCTACAGTCCACTAGACTGGTAAGTGAAGCTATAGAAATGAAGACACATATGCTGCCAGAGAGAAGAGGAGTTTTAAGTTCAAAGCCAACAGTATACACCCATGAAGGAGCAAATGGAGCTACAGAAATAGAGAATAGTATTTGAAATCCTCACTTTTCTTAAAATGAATATGACTCAGCAATAACAGTATGGGAAAGTGAAAAAGAATATCATATGCCAGTGTATGCTACAGGAAGAGTTTTGTGCTCAAAAAAGATAAACCTTTATTTTAGTTCCAAATGTGGGTTCATGCAATGAAAAGTGTAGAGATATATCTAAGTAAGGTCGTAGCTTGTGATGCCATGCATATTTATTTTTCAAAATACCCATGTCGAGTTTCAGAACCCTAACATTTTTGCAGTGTTGGAGAAAAGGAATGGTAAGGTAAAACTATCCAGACAAGGCCGTAGGAGATATGACAGTTTATACAGTGAAAAGATGAAACCCTTGTCGAGTTCTAAAGAGTCTTCTTTTTCTTGCAACATATAGTCAAACATAGCAATTGTGGACTATCTGTGGATATAGCCGTGGAGAGAAGAAATCTCATGTGTAATAAATAATGAAACCCCCACTTCAAAGACAGGAAACTTCAAACTTTTCATATCAAACGACAAAGAGCAAGCTAAAGAACACATTATATGCCACAAGCATGCTATGTATGAAGATATTTCGAGATACCCAGCTAATGAAAAGTGAAACCCTCATCACAGTTTGTACATACAGAAATGAAAGAAACAACAGTGAAAAGAGATAGATAGAACTCACAGTATGGTGTTGCAGAGGAGAAAAACTATATGGCCGCAGCCCAGCTTGAGCTCTTTGTCATTTTTTCCATATTCACGAAGTTCAACACAGAAGAAGCCAAGCATATATATCAAGATAAGAAACTAAAGAAAGAGCAACATGGTCATGGCCATTTAAGAAATAAATGCCACTAAAGTACAGTCAAAATGCCATTTTAGGCTTCAGATTCATACTCACCCAGTTTGGCCTGTCATTGTGACTCAAGAAATGCAACGTTTTCAACCACAGAAGACCAAATATAGAGGATAGTTTGCAGAGCCATGAAACCCCAAGTCGGCGGCAAGGAAGTTGCAGAGCCAAACTCAACACCAATAATAAATGAAATGACCAAATTTTTAGGGTTTGTATCTACTTTTGTTCAACGTTCTTTTCATATTTTGACTTTGCAAACAAACATAAGTATTTTATCCAAATAGCATTGTGGTCAAAACCTTGTAATCGATGGTGCCTAGCCATCATGGCTTGAAGTGGTCGACATTCCCTTTTTTGTTTGATCTTTGCAAATCAAAGGTAAAAATCATTAGTGGATAAAGTTTATGCTTTTGATAAGCTTTCAAACCTTTGAAGTGGCCAACACCTAAGTGCATTCAAAGTATCATGCATGTGGTCGAGAGTCTTTGACCTCCCACTTATGCATTTTTCTATTTCCTTCAAATATTTCAAATGTATGCAAAAGGTCAAAACAATAACCTTTGGAGATGTGAAAAGCATGTAAGATGATGGCATGGTAAAGGGGTCAAATTTGACATGGTGGCATTTGCATAAGCAGTAAGGTGGCATTGCCCAAGACATGAAGACAGAGATGAGGTGGCAGAATTGACACATGGATATGCATTTGTGGCCTTTAAGGCTTTCATTTTTTTGTAAAATATATGTAATATTTTCATCATCTTTTTATGATTTTTATAGAAAATCATTTGTAACATCTTGTAAATATCTTGGTGAAATTATGAGCCAGATATTGTTTTATTTTTTGCAAAAATCATACCAGATATAGATATAGAATAAAATTGCCATAGCATTGTAAAGTTAGTTTTAAAGCAATCATTGACAAATTGCTTTTAAAACTTAACTATTTTTAGGCAATTTATAGGCTAATAAAACTGATCAAATATCTCATTTCAATTTGTTTTATTTAGAGTCATATAGGACAAATTTTGGAGCTTTCATGAGCAGAGAAAGGCAGTTTTATGGTGGGAACACATGAGAGGGCAATTTTGCAGCTTTATTTTCCAAATTGGTGGCAGATCTAGTACTTTATTTTTGGATTTCATGAGTAGCTCAAAAATGGACTTAGGGTCTATTTTTAGGAGCTTTTTTAGCTTTCTTCTGGGGAGTTCTTTTGGAGGCATTTATAGGAGAAAAGTATTAATTTTTCTTAGTCAGTTAGCATCAGTTTCTTCTCTCTTGTTCACAGGTAGAGTTGTATACAGGCAGTTGGCTCATATTTCATTTTATGCATTATACTCCTTCCAGTTCTAATAGAAAATCATCTTGTTTCACATATTTTGCAATCTTGATCTGATGTTATATTGTGACTTTTGCTGTCATTTATTATGTCTCAATGCTGTTAAAACTTAGTTTTTTCCTAGTTGTAGTTTGTGTTTGATCCAAACCTTGCTACAAATTACTTAAGGGATAAACTATCAGTGGAATTGTGAAGTTTTAAGTTTGAGGAGTTGTTTTGTGAGTGATATAAATTCATCAAGTTTAGATTCTAGAGTTAGTTTTGCATTTCAATCACATCCTTATATCATTTTCCTCTACAAGCCATTAGTTTAGGAATTATAAGAGAACCAGCTCACTCTGGAGATTCGTTCTCATAAAAGGAGACCCACATCCAAGAATGATTCCATGTTTCAATAGGTAGTTAAGTTTTCATGGACTTAACAAGGGGGCATACTTGAATTGACAACAATAAGCATACTCACATAGAAATCCATGTCATGAAGGTCCAAAATGTACCATAGGCCCACCTGCACCAATAAATCTTGGTATTGCTCTTTATCCCCCATCTCTAGAATCAACTAGATTAGAGCTTAATTCCACCTCTCTTGGATGGATATCAAATCCTACAAATCACACATGCAAAATAGTTTCATTAATTCTATAAAAATACAAGTACATAATCAACTACAAAATCTAGGCCTAAGCAGCATTATTTGCACATAAGAGCCAAAAATATAATCAATAGAGTACAAACCCATGACTAGACCACAAAAATGTTTAATTTGACTATATAAACATGAAAACATTTACCATAAAAACATCACAATATACCAAATTTTACAAATTTTCCAAAAATAATTCATTAAAATCTAATTTTTCCTTTCAACCTTACCTAGCCATGTTGGCCTAGTATTGGCTAGACTAGGCCATCAACCTAGTCATAGGCCTAATCACTAGTTGGGATGGGATCACAAGGCTAGCCACCCTAGACAAGATGATGACCCATGAAACTATGATAGCTAGAATGTGACTCAGACACAACGTGTGTGAGTCAAACTGTAGGTAACACATGCACTACACCCCTGCTAAAGGAAACAATTGAGTCACTCCTACCTTTTCAGGGAAAGCTAGCTAGGTAGGGGTGATTTGGACTAATTTACTTTCTTCATGTGGAAGAATAGTGTCATGGGTGCAAGTGGAGTTATGTTGTATGAATGTTAAATTATTGAGTTGTTTGAGCTTGTGTACCTTATGATGAGACTGAGGGTTTCCTTGATATTTTCCTATGTTTGAATTTTGTTCAATTTGTTGAATTTCTATGCCTCGTGATGAAACTAAAGGCTTGAATGTTTGAAGTGTTTGAAATTTTAAAATGAATTTCTAATGCAATTAAGACTAAATGAATGCAAGATTTTTTTCCTATTTTTTAAAGATGACCTAATTACTATGAAAGTGAAATATGAATGAAAATTATATGACTTTATAATGTAACTTAACTATGTTTTTGTATATTTTCCAAGTTTTAAAGCTCCTAACCTAAATTTGTAACTACTCTAAGAAAAACAAACAATTTATTCTAAGAAAAGTAAATAACTCTATTTTAACACTAAATCCTATCAAGAGAAAGATAAAACAATATTTTACTTCCTCAAGAGAAAAATGTGAGTTAATTACTAATAAAGAAATAAAGAACCTCTAATAATGGGTGTCAATGTTGGGCTATGTCCTCAAAGGTCCAATGGTAATTGTCTCCTCCTCTGTAGCAGCGATGTCCTCCTCTTCATGATAGGGATAACAAAGGGATGTAAGGCAACGAAAAAGTAGCTTAAAAGGATTGATCCTTGTGTGAGCATAAAAAGATAGACAAGGTGATATGAATAAGCTTGGCTAAGGAAAAAGTACATGAAAACAATCTCCTAAGGAAAATATTTGAAGCTTTGGAAAAACTAAAACTAAAGAAATAAACTAGGCCTATGAAGAAGCTTGTATGAGAGAAGTGTGAAAATTCTTGGTGTGTGTTGAAATGAGAAGGATGAAGGGGTATTTATAGGTAGAAATAGGAGGGAAGGGAAGAAGAGATAAGATCAAATATTAAGTTAACTCAAGAAAAAATGGAAACAATTTCATGAATAGGCGAGAAGATAAGAAAAAAACTTGAGAAAACTAAAAGAAAGAAAAAGTGAACTCAAAGAGAAAATGGAAACAATTTAGAAGAGATAAGTTCACAATATAAATAAAGTGAGGATAGGCATGAGTTAGCACAAAAAATGGGAGTTAAAATAGGATAAAAATTAAGAAGAAAAGATAAAAATACGAGTTATTTCACACATTTAAAAACCACAAGGTCACCCCTTTTTCCAGTCAAGATCACCTAAGTGACCTGGAGAACTAGGGGGCACTAAAGATCAAAAGGGGTGATCCTAAGACACAAAGGAGTGACCCTAATGTTGGGAAACGTGTGTTGTACACCTTGCATAACCTTGCATAATACGTGGTGTAGTCACGATAGGAGGGCTCACAGTGAACTATCCAGACCATGCAGCAAGAGTAAACACAATGGAAACAACTCAAGAATATAGAAAAGATGTAGATTTAGTCATTTAGTATATCAAAGAAAACACAATCTAGCCGGCAACATACGGGCTTACAACTCGGCTCACAGGCCTGATCACATACATGCGCAAGATAAAGCTTTGAAGCTCGTTCACACAAAACTAAACTATAGATCTTTCTAATGTGAATAGCTATCTCTGAACTGCTTTCCTAAGGATCTATTACATCATTATATATCATTTCTAGACCAATAGATTCCTTTGCGTCGGCCACAAGAGATCTGGAATCCTGATGAAGAAGTGTAACATGTGTTCTTGGATAGGTCAGACCTATCAGCTTGAAAATCCTTCTCCAACAGATACAATGAAGTGCAGACCTATGAGGAAGGTTGGCCATGAACCAAGGAACATTGTAGAATGAATCACAAGGATCCACAAGTTGGCCAATGCTCCCAATCCTTCTCCTTTAGCTAATCACTCATGACTGTCAGAGAACTCTACACTGAGAAAATAGAGGATCTTCTGATAGTGATAACTTTCCAGTAACTGATCCAAATGCTCTGAATTCTTGATATGATGTAGATGAATGAATTGAGATGCTAAGTCTAGATCCACAAGGTGTGAAATGTTGAAACCAGACCATCAACTGAGTTGCTTTTGACTAAAGTGCCTGAACTGAACTGGGAAATGAAAGAACTGAAATGCAAATGCAAATGTTTTTGGTTGATGCAAGATTGCTCTTGAACCAGGGATGCTCCTGCATCAGACATCCAGGGTTATTGAAAAAGTGAGTCCCTTACTTTGTTGGGGCTAGGGGAGAACCAAGATGGTCAACCTCAGCCTAAGAAATCCATGATGAATCTTCTTCTGGTCTACCTTTCCACTTCACAAGATATTCTTTGTATTGTCTTCCTCTAGTGCTGTGTCCAACTCTGCTATCCAAAATGCCTTCAATTTATTTTGGTGCTTGTTGTGGTAACTATTTCATCAAGTCTTCTTCCATGCTATCACTGAACTCTACTTCATGATATTGGTAAAGGTCTGCAATGTTGAAAATAGGTGATATACCTAATGTTTCTGATAATTCCACTTCATATGCATTTCCTAAATCAAATTTCCTAAGTATCTTATAAGGTCCAAACTTCTTCATCTTCAACTTTTTATATGTCCCAACTGGAAATCTTTCTTTTCTCAAATAGACCATCACTTCCTCTCCAACTTCAAATTCTTAATGTCTTCTCATCTCATCTACCTTCTCTTTGTACTTGTTGTTCATGTCTTCCAAATGCTTCTTCACCTGATTATGCACTGTTTTCATATGATCTACAAATTCTTCTACTTCTGCACTCTGCTTTTCTTCCATACTAATGTCTCTCAATTCTACAACTCCTCTAGGATTCACTCTAGTAATATATCTCAAAAGGTGTTCTTCTAGTACTCCTATTGACTGAATTATTGTATGTAAACTCTGCTTGGGAAAGAATCAAATCCCAACTTCCTATCTTCTCTCCAACCAAACATCTCAACAAGTTTCCAAAACTCCTATTCACTACCTCTATCTGTCCATCTGTCTGTGGATGAAAAGATGAACTGAACTTCAAATCTATCTTCATCTTCTTCCAAAGTGTTCTCCAAAAGTATCCAACAAACTTTGTGTCTCTGTCTGAAACTATACTCCTAGGTAATCCATGCAATCTCACAATCTCTTTGAAAAATAGATCAGCCGCATGCATTGCATCATTTGTCTTCTTGCAAGGTATGAAATGAGCCATCTTTGAAAATCTGTCAACCACTACAAATATTGAATCATGTCCTCTCTGTGTCTTAGGTAATCCCATTACAAAATCCATACTTATGTCTTCCCAAGGTCTCTCCGGTACTGTCAAAGGTTTATACAATCCAGTGTTCTGACTACTCCCTTTTACAACTTGACAAACTCTACAACTTTACACAAATCTCTGAACATCCTTATGAATCTGAGGCCAAAAGTAATTTTCACTAACCAAAGCCACTATATTATCAATGCCAAAGTGTCCTACCAATCCACCAATATGCTTCTCCTTGATCGAGTTGTCTCACATTGAACTGCTAGGTATGCACAACTGACTTCATTTGAACAACATATCTTCTTAAATGAAATAATCCAACCATTTACTTCTATCTGCTACAATAGGTTCCTTACATGCTTTCCAAGGTTCTACAAAATCAGTGTCTCCCTCATACAAATTCTTCAATTCATCAAAACCCAACACTTCAACTCTCATTTCTGTTAACAAATTTCTTTTTCTACTCAAGGCATCAGCAACTTTATTTGATTTTCCCCTCCTATGCTTCAACACAAAAGTATAACTCTACATGAATTCTACCCATCTCATATGTCTCTGATTCAACTTACCTTGACTATTCAAATATTGCAAAGATTGATGATCTGTATATAACACAAACTCCTTAGGCAACAAATAATGTCTCCACTTCTTCAAGGCTTGAATTATGGCATAGAACTCTTGATCATAAACTGAATATCTTCTCCTTGCATCATTCAACTTCTCACTAAAATATGCTACTGGTCTACCCTCTTGGCTTAACACTACTCCAATTGCATTTCCACTAGCATCACAATCAACTTGAAATACCTTGTTGAAATCCAGTAATGCCAAAACAGGTTGCTCTATCACTTTCTGCTTCAACAACTCAAAACTTTTATCTGCTGCAGATGTCCACTTGAAATCTTTTCTGTCACCTCTCATTGTCTCTATCATAGGGTTACAAACTAAACTAAAATTTTTCATGAACTTCTGGTAGAAGCTAGCCAAACCATGAAATGATCTAACCTCTCCATTGCTCTCCAGTGTAGGCCATTCAACAATTTCTTTCACTTTCTCAGGGTCCATCTTCAATCCTTCCACAGAAATTACAAATCCCAAATATACCAACTCTTCTTTCATGAAACTACATTTCTTGATGTTTATCAGCAATTTCTCTTCTCTCAACCTCTGAAAAACTTGTCTAATATGCCACAAATGTTCTTCTTTTGTCTTACTGAAAATCAAAATATCATCCAAATACACAATCACAAACTTACCTAAAAATTTCTTTAGAACGTCATTCATCAGCTTCATGAAAGTACTTGGTGCATTTGTCAATCCACAAGGCATCACTAACCACTCATATAATCCTTCATTTGTCTTAAAAGTAGTCTTCCATTCATCACCTTCTCTAATTCTAATCTGATGGTATCCACTCTTCAAATCTATCTTTGTGAAATATCTTGCTCCACTCAAACAATCCATGATACCATCCATTCTAGGTAAAGGGAATCTATACTTAACTGTGATCTTGTTTATTGCTCTAGAATCAGTACACATTCTCCATTCTCCATCTTTCTTCAGTGCTAACACTGCAGGTACTATACAGGGACTCAAGCTTTCTTTGATCAAACCTTTCCTCAGCAACTCTTGTATCTATCTATTCAATTCTTCATTCTCTATCGGTGTCATCTAGTGTGCTACTTTATTAGGCAAACTTGCTCCTAGTATAAGATCCATGTGATGGCTGATACTCCTTATAGGTGGTAATCCTTCAGGCACATTATTTGATATGATGTATTCATATTATGTCAGCAACTCTCTTATCTCCTCCAGTTGTTCTTCTGTCTCTTTCTTCAATTCTTCAGGCTTCTTAGGAATCGAGGCAAAACACATTCTCATGTCTCAAACCATCCAAAAATTTCCTTCCATCTACCAAATAGATTCTAGTATTTCCACATACTTCGCTCTTAGGATCATCCTCCAAAGGAATCAAGGTAATTCTCTTGCCATTTTCTATTATGGTATATGTATTCTTTCTCCCATCATGCATTCCTTTTCTATCATATTGCCAAGGTCTACCCAACAAGATATAACAAACATCCATAGGCATAATATCACACAAGACTTCATCATGATAAGATCCAATATGAAATTTTACCAAACATTGTTCACTCACCAGTACCTTATGATCATCCTGAATTATCTGATAAGGCTTAGGGTGTTTCAATCCTTCCAATTTCAGCTTAGTCACAATCTCCTCAAAAACTAGGTTATCTGAACTACCACTATCAATCACAACTTTACAACACTTACCTCTGGATTTGCATCTTGTTTTGAACAGACTTTTCCTCTGTGATGGTTCCTTATTTGTCTCTATTTGAAATAGTGCTCTCCTCATCACCAATGATTCTCCTTTCTCCATATTGCCAACTGAACTAGGTGATTCAACAGGTTCTTCTTCAACATAGGCTGCTCTTCCACCGTTTTCTGTTTTCTTGCTTGTACTACCCTTATTGCATTCAAATGCTCTATGTCCTTCACCACCACACTTAAAACAAGTACCTCTGAATGTTCTCTTATCAAATCCTCTTCCTTCTCTTCTAGATCCTTCATTCCATTATGCACTAGGTTTCCTTTCTAGTAAAAAAGTATGTCATCTCTCTAGTAAGCATTATTATCTCAGTCATCCTTCCTTAACGGGCTATCAAACTTGTTCTGCTCTAGATAAGATCTGTCTCCTCCAAAAAATGTCTTACGTCTCATAAATTTACCTCCTCTACCTCTCTACCTCTGATCATGTCTCTTACTCAACATCTCTTCAACTTTCAGTGCAAACTGGTATGCTTCTTCCAAAGAGGTCATCCTTATCAAGCTTAGCTCTTCCTAAATGTTCAATCTCAGTCCATTGATGTATCTAGCCACTTTCTTCTTACCTGCTTCACTATGTCATGTTGTGATGATCATTTTATGAAATTCTTCAGTGTATTCTTTCACAGACTTCTCCTTTTGTCTCAATTTTTAGCTCCAACTCATAGTCAGCAAGTATGAATTGATTCTTCAACTTTGTCACCATCTGGTCCCACTTTGTAATCTTTTCCTTTCCTCTCCTATTTCTTTCCAAATGAACTTCTTTCCACCATATAGCAGCATGTCCTTTCAACTTTGTCTTTACAAATTTCACCTTCTCCAGATCTTCAATTTCCTCATATTCAAAGTACTCTTCCATGTCATTTATCCAATCAATCAACTCTTCTAGATTCAAATTACCAGTATAGTTTGGTACATCCACTCTAGGTCTTTTTCCAATCTTTGAAATAGCTTGCAACATCATTACTTGATCTAATTCTTCTTCTTCATAACCTTCTAGGGTTTCGCCACTTTGTTCAACAGATTGAAATTCTTCTTCATCATCACTTTTAATATTAGGTCTAGGTGTCAATGCTCTTCGCCTATCTTCTTCAACAACATCCAAACAAATTTGCATTATTCTCATCAATTCCATCATCTCGTCCATTCTATTAGCCATTGTACCAACAGGAGGAACTCTCTGCAGTGGCGTCTTCCTAGGATCAAGTATAAACTACCTCAGGTCGGTGATTGGGCTACAAGTGACAACTACCTCTCAATCGGTGATTAGTTGTGCACAAGTAACCTGCCTCAGATTGGTGATCTTCTTACAACAAGATCTTATGGAATCCCCTTTGTCAATTCACTCCAAAGAATCAAACTTTCGCTCTGATACCACTTGGTGCAGTCATGGTAGGAGGGTTCACAAAGTGAACTGTCTGGACCGTGCAACAAGAGTAAACACAATGGAAACAACTCAAGAATATAGAAAAGATATAGATTCAGTCATTCAGTATATCAAAGAAAACACAATCTAGTCAGCAACATGCAGTTTTACAACTCGGCTCATAGGCCTGATCACGTACATGCGCAAGATAAAGCTATGAATCTCCTTTGCACAAAACTAAACTATAGATCTTTCTAATGTGAATAGCTATCTCTGAACTTCTTTCCTAAGGATCTATTACATCATTATATATCATTTCCAGACCAATAGATTCCTCCGTGTCGGCCACAAGAGATCAAGAATCCTGATGAAGAGGTGTAACGTGTGTTCTTGGATAGGTCGGACCTATCGGCTTGAAAATCCTTCTCCAGTGGATACAATGAAGTGCAGACCTATGAGGAAGGTCAGCCACAAACCAAGGAACATTGTAGATTGAATCACAAGGATCTGCAAGTTGGCCAATGCTCCCAATCCTTCTCCTTCAGCTGATTACTCATGACTATCAGAGAACTCTGCATTGAGAAAACAAAAGATCTTCTGATAGCGATAAATTTTTGGTAACTAATCCAAATGCTCTAAATTCTTGATATGATATAGATGAATGAATTGAGATGATAAGTCCAAATCCGTAAGGTGTGAAATGCTAAAACTGGACCATCAGCTGAGTTGCTTCTGATTGAACTGCCTGAACTAAACTGGGAAATGAAAGAACTAAAATGCAAACAAACTAAAATTCAAATGCAAATGTTTTTGGTTGATGCAAGAACCAAGGATGCTCCTACATCAATACGTAAAATATAAAATGTAATATTTAATTGTGGTGCATCTTAGAGATGTGAACATCATAATGGGTTAGGCATTCTTGGGGCCACTTGTAAGTTGTATGTAACATTGGGATAAATATTTAATGTTGGTTGCGCATTGGTAAAATATTTAATATTGGGAAAACATAGTACCAAAAAGTAAATGAGGGGGTCAAGGTATACTTAGCTCATGGTTTTGAGGGACATGGTTATGTAATACCACTTAGCAGTTTTGTGCAAGCTTATTTCTATAAAAGCAAGCACATGAGTAGTTGTTGAGGTTCACTATTTGGCTTGTTGGTTGGGTTGGCTAGTTTGAGCTTCTCTTGTAGGTTGCATATGTGAGGAGAGGAAGCATGGATTGGGATGTGTGGTTACATGATTCTCATTGGTTGTTCACATGGAGTACAATTCGGGAGCTTGATGATTCATAAGTATTCATAGAGGCTATGTATTGTAATATTTGTTCATGAGATAATACAATGGGTGTGGATGCTTTTGGAGGCTAGGTTTTTCCCTCATAGAGCATTTTCCTAGGGTGCATTTTGTGTCATCTTGATAGTATGTTTTCCTATTCTTTTGCATATGGATTTATGAATACTTGTTTGCATATTTATCTCTCATAGGGTTATGTGGAAATTTTCTATTATGGCTGCAAATTTCCTTTCATTTTGGTGTCAGAGCACGGTTGTCAGGTTGTGGGAGGAGATCTCCTAGGTATCTGTAACCCTTGCTATGAGTAGATTTTATGTATAGTTGAATCCATGGCTTTGCGAGAAAAAAATGAAGACATTTTCAAGGTTACATGTGTATTTGTGGACTTTGATTGTTGCATATCTAAGGTTTGATGGAGATTTGGCAAGTGGGTTTTCTATTTGGACTCTTTCTATGACAGTTTTGGAGGTGATATTTTCCTAGAGGCCTCTTGGAAAAAAATAGACCTCACAATTGAGTCTAGAAGGCCCAAAAATCTATGGATCCATATATAACTCGACTATTTTTGGAGTTAGATTTTTTTTACCATTTTTAAACCCTAAAGGAATCTTCAAAAAGAATATTCCATACTATATAGGGAATATTCCTTACACAGGTGCTTACATCACCTATGCAAGTATGATCTACAGATATTTTTATTTAAAAATAATAATTTTTTGAAGCCCGATTGGATGGGTGATATAGGTGTAGGGTGTTGGAAATATGCAGCCATATAGACAAATTCCTCATAACCCATAAGAGATTAATGTACAACAATAACCAAAAATCTACATGTAAAAGAAATAGACAATCATACCATCAATGGTGACACAAGATATACCCTGGGAAAACCCTCCATGATGGAAAAACTCAACCTCCAAAAGCATCCATCCCTCATGTATTATTTAACAATAAAGATTGCAATACGTATGTAGAGATCACCTCTGAAACATCAAGCTCTCTCTACCTGCACTCCATGTGAACAAGCATGTAACCATACATCAAATACCCTGCTTCAAACCCTCACAAATGCAACTTGCAAGAGATGCTCAAATAAGATAAACCCATCTTATGAGCCAACAACCAACCTCTCCAACTACCCACGTGTTTGCTTTTATAAACATAAGCTCACACAAATGCAACATGTGATGTGGTAAAACAATCTTCCCCAAAACCATGAGTCTACAAACCATTGACCCCACATTTAATTATTGTTACTAAGTTTTCCCAATAATTAAATAATTACAAATAAATAATTAATTACTCTATGTGTCCCACACACATAAAATAACTAACCCAATGTTACATACAACTTTTACAAGTAGCACCAAATAAATATTTAATGTGGCTAAACACATCACATGATGCACCACAAATAAATATTTATTTTACATAATAAAATAATATCAATGTTATGCAAGGTGTACAACACACCTACTCCAACATTCTCCCACTTGTTGTATACATTGCATAAGAGATAAACATGCAAACTCAAAATAGCAAGGAAAACCATCCATATGCCCAACATGTACCATATAACCATTCATGTGCTCCATGTGCTCCAAGATACCTGCAACAATAATCAAGGTGTCCACCATCTCAAACAAGAATCCCCTCATCCTCCATCTAGCTAAACCATGAAAAATAAGATCCTCCAAAGAGATGCCACACTAAATTGTCACATGGAAGCAAGAAACCTACATCAATTGATATCCAAACACAAGCACCAAATCCAATGCTAACAAATAGGCTTGAGTAGCTGAAAAGAATCAATCATCATAGCTAAAATAGCAACCATAGCTAGTTGTTAATGCATCAACTAACCATAACTCCAAACAAAGGTATACAAAAGATAACAAGTAGACCTTATGCCAACAACATATCTAACTCAAATAAAAATGATAACAAGTCCCTGTATATACTCAATACTGTATAAAGAAGTCCTCCAAGGTAACAACACAAAGCATGTGATAAAAAACATCAAGACCCTCCATACCACAACATATTGAGAACATCCAACAAAGGAATCATATACATCATATAACTCCCACTACATGAGTAAATGTCAAATTTAAAAATAGATCAAGGCATCCAAAGATCCACTAATAGCACTCACATAGAAGATGTGGTTAAATCCTCTATCACACAGTGTTAAAGAACACACACATAGATATGCAAAATCTGCAAACTAAATAGCTGCAACATAACTCTCCTCAAGTCCATATCTCTCCCAAATCCTCCACATCATAAGAGAAGAAGTTGAAGAGACTCAAAAGCTCCATACATATCTCAGCACCAATGTCATGTGAACACAAATATCTAGGAAGAAGAATAAGACCAATCAAGAGAGAACCTGCAAATCATAACCATTTCCTTCTATCCACACTAATGTGCTATAGCTGTGAAAAGTATGATCTCCTTTACAACCTCAAAACAAGAAGCCTCCTCAACATCCAATAACAAGATGTAAGCCTCTCAAATCAAAGGTAGATCAAACTCATAACCATCCAAAGTAGGAATAAGCCCAAAGCCACTAACCATCTCCATTACACAAAATGATCTCATAACAACTCAGGATCAACATAAGGAGATAACTAATCATAACCATACATCTACTCCTCAAACAAGTCCTCACAACCATAATCCATAGCTTAAGACCCAAGCATGAGAAGATAAGATACAAAGGAAAGAATGCATTTGAATAATAGGTGGGCATACCTATCAAATCATTCACCACTGCATGGACCAAGAGTGGGAATGAAATTTCTCCTCCAGAATGCACAAGCCTGGAAGGCTCTCTCCAAGAACAATCTCCTCAACATGTCCATGTTGGACTCACATCCAACCAAGGTGTAGGCTCCTCTGTCTTGCTATTGAAATCCTCATCAAATAGTAACCATCTCAACACATGTCTCTAATCCCAAGAGAACTCAAGCCTCACTTAGATCTCTAAGTATCCATGAGTACCTCTATGATCAATCCATGCTAAACTCCAAATGCTAAACCGTACCATCATGAATCTCCCAAGCACATGATCAATGTACTCAATACAAAGAGAACCATCACGATCATACTCAAATCTCCCACTGCACATATGCATAGCCAAGGAACATATCATGACATCATGATCTAATCATCTCCTCAAAGGAAGATCACAAGACTAATGCACACATCCTATCTCAAGAGAACATGTATCATGCCAACACTCTAATCTGGAATCAAGAGTAAACCAAGGCACAATACCAACATCTCTAAACCAAGGATCAACATCTCCAAATCACATGAAGATAACCATAACCTTCCAAAGCTCCCACTGAACCATGATACCGAGCTATACATGGCAACAACATAAAAATCAAACCATCACTATCAAAAGCTCCCACTGAAACATGTAACCAAGCTATTCATGACATCATGATAACCATCTCCTACATGAAGATCATCCATGGCCCCAACACAATCAAAGAATCCCAATGTAATGACAACTGTTGATAACTGAGAGGGGGGGTGAATCAGTTATCCTAATCTTTCTCTCAATTCAAACATTCAGATCCGCTTAGTTATTCATTAGCATAGCAATTAATCATCCATGACAGCATAAAGCATAAACATTAGAGCAAACAAACATCAACACATTGAACACCAAGATTTTGACGTGGAAACCCGGTTAAGGGAAAAACCACGGGGTGATTAACCCAAGGATTATTCTCTGTTACAAGAATAAGAAAACATGGCACCTGCCAATTAGGGCTCACAGCCCGAGCACATTGCTCACAAGAGGTACACTGCCTACAAAGAGACACACTGTCTACAGAGTGATAAGAATCACAATCTTGAACTGGAGAATGACATCTCTACTATGTCCGAATCAGTTCCATTTAAGCTCAAAAACCCTTGTTCTGCCTTTCGCACTTCTCTTCACTATGCCTCACTCATCCACACAATCCACACAATAAAATGAATTCACAAACACTTATTTATACAAGACATCAACTTAGGAACAATCATCTAAGTCGGTAAATACTACAATAACATTCGCAAGGCGTGTAGAACATCCGGTTGGCTTGTTACGGGAAGAACACCAACAACTGGTAGTCATAACATCAAATCCAACTCTAACTTCAATGCGGACCACCAACATGAACTAGACATGATCCAATGATCATCATAACCTTCCCTGAATCATCAGGAATATCTGCACTTGATTAGCTTACCAGAATTCTTCTCTTCATCATCTGGAACTTCAAGAACACAGTCTGTCGCCACTGTCACAATGCAAAAGGTACTTTCAGACCTCCAAATCATACAAAAATTGAGATGACACATCACAAGGACATCCCAAACACTCCTTCCAATCTACAGAATAGGATAATTCAATTCTGGATCTCACCAGACCTTTTTGTGACCCTCTGTCACCTCTGAACACCTACCGGAACTGGTTTCACACAAACAGCCATAACTTCTTCACTTCTTTATGCGAACCACTAAAATCTTAACTGGAACATCTCAAGACTCATATCTACAAACCCTTTAATCTGCATCCTCTGATCCTCAACCTATACAGTACTTTGGCCTTCTTCTCATCACTGTTCTTCACTGTTCCTGATTGAGACTAATTTTCTCAATATCCTCAGCACACAGCTCATCCAATCCTTCTTGTCAATGCAATATGTGTATGTTGACATCAATAACAATATTGGTTCACCTCATACTTGCAACAATCTCCCCTTTTGTCATTGATGGCAACATATGATGTGAAAAACCATCAAGACAAGAACTTCTCCTTTCTGTTACAGCTGCCCCTATCAACAACAACTCTTCACATGTCTTTTCTTCCTTTATTGCTC
This sequence comes from Cunninghamia lanceolata, assembly GCA_027924645.1. Taxonomy (NCBI): domain Eukaryota; kingdom Viridiplantae; phylum Streptophyta; class Pinopsida; order Cupressales; family Cupressaceae; genus Cunninghamia; species Cunninghamia lanceolata. Next base: position 1,852,178 of record BSBN01000810.1, on the reverse strand, counting down.
CCCCTTTGATCATCAACCACTTGTTTTTCACATGTCTTATCTCCCTCTTTGATATCAATGGCAAAGGGCTCATACTTGCAATTCTAACACATCAGAATCATACCAACTGCTCCCCCTTAGTAGCAGCTCCCCATCATCAATCCGGATCACAAGATATGACTATGATATCCACCGGACTGATGCACATTAGTGCATCCTAGTTCATCACCGGAGGGGCCATGACCCCTAACTTCTCCCTGAGAAACTCAAAAGAGTCCTTGGGAAGAGGTTTAGTAAAGATATTTGCAATCTGATCCTTGGAGGGCACATACTCCAACCTAACTTCACCTTTGTTCACTTGTTCTCTCAGAAAATGAAATTTGATAGATATATGCTTGGTCTTAGAATGCAATACCAGATTCTTATAAACATTTATTACACTTGAATTATCACAGAAAATTATGATAGGCTCATCATATTCCACTTGAATATCTCTTAGCATTTGTTTCATCCACAAAAGTTGAGTGCAACTACCTGCTGCTGCAATGTATTCTGCTTTTGTTGTAGACAGAGATATTGCATCTTGTTTCTTGCTTAGCCAATAAACCAATCTTTTTCCCAAAAAGAATGCTCCACCACTGGTGCTCTTCCGGTCATCCACATCTCCTGCCCAATCTGCATCTATGTAAGCATGAACAGAGAAATCATGATCTCTGGGATACCACAAACCATACTCAACTGTTCCTTTTAGATATCTAAAAATTCTTTTGATTGCCATAACATGAGATTCTCTAGGATCAGCCTGAAATCTTGCCACAAGACCAATAGCCTGCATTATATCTAGTCTAGTCTGAGTGAGATACAATAATCCACCAATCATTGATCTGTACTTTGTCTAATCTACCTTCAGAGAGTCATCATCTTTGCTCAATTTACATCCGGTTGCCATAGGAGTGTTCATTGGCTTTGAATCTTCCATACCGAATGTCCTCAACAATTCTTTCACATATTTGGTTTGAGAAATGAAGAACCCTTTCTTTATTTGAGTAATTTGTAGACCCAAGAAGAAATTCATTTCACCAAGCATAGACATTTCAAACTCACCTTTCATCTGATTTGCAAAAGATTTGCACATACTATCTCTTCCTCCAAAAATGATATCATCCACAAACACTTCAACAATCAAAATGTTTTCATGATCAATTTTGAAATATAAGTTACTGTCAACAGTACCTTTGTTGAATCCAATCTGCACAAGATGCTTATTCAACCTTTCATACCATGCTCTTGGGGCTTGCTTCAATCCATACAATGCTTTCTTCAACTTGCAGACCATGTCATCATTATCAGACAATTGAAATCCATCCAGTTGTTCAATGTAGACTTCTTCTTCCAGATCACCATTTAGGAAGGTAGAATTGACATCCATCTGATATACCTTGAAGTATTTGAAGGTAGCAAATGCAAGAAATAATCTGACTACTTCAATTCTTGCCACCGGAGCAAAGGTCTCTTCAAAATCAATTCCTTCTATTTGAGAGTAGCCTTTGCAGACCAACCTAGCTTTGTTTCTAATTACTTCACCAACTTCATTCAATTTGTTCCGGAAGACCCATTTGGTTCCAATCACATTCTTGTCTCTAGGTCTGGGAACAAGATCCCAAGTATGATTTTTTTCAATTTGCATCAATTCTTCTTCCATTGCTTTGGTCCAGTTTTCATCATTGCAAGCTTCATTAACCGTCTTAGCTTCAATCTTTGAAATCAAACAACATTCATCTGAATTTTGAGCAATTCTTCTCCTTGTTTGTACCCCTTTACTTTTGTCACCTATGATCTGATCTTCAGAGTGATTTAGAGTTACATACCTTGGAACTTTGGGAGTTTCTTGCACTACTAATTCTTGATCAGGCTCATTCAGACAAACTTCTTCTTCCTGATTTACCGGATCAGTCTGGATCTGAATTTCAGAGGAGGATGGAGCTCCTTCCACCAGAGGATCATTCTGATCATCTTCATCATATTCATAAAACCTTGAGGGCTTCTCAATTCCTTCATCAACCTTCACATTTGTACTTTCTATCATCTTTTTCAGTCTCTTATTGTAACACCAGTATGCTTTGCTTTGAGTGGAGTAACCCAAGAAAATACCTTCATCACTTCTAGCATCAAACTTCCCTAGATCTTCATCTCTTTTAATATAGCACTTGCTACCAAATACTCTAAAATATCTCACGGTAGGAGTGATTCCAAACCAAAGTTCATAGGGGGTCTTACCGGTATTGTTTTTGATTTGAACTTGATTGAGGGTGTAGACTGCAGTGCTGATAGCTTCTCTCCAAAACATCTGAGGAACATTTGCTTCCAATATCATAGTCCTAGTAGCTTCCTAGATGGTCCGGTTCTTTCTCTCAACTACTCCATTTTGCTGTGGAGTCCTAGGAGCAGACAACTATCTTTTTATACCATGCTTCTCACAAAAGTCTATGAACTCACCGGATGTGAATTCACCACCTCTATCAAACCTCAGACACTTCAATTTTAATCTGGTTTGATTCGCTACCATAGCTTTGAAGATTTTGAACTTTTCAAAGGCTTCTGACTTCTCTTTCAGAAAGGTGACCCATACTATCCAGGAATAATCATCAATTAGTAACATGAAGTATCTATCACCTTGCATACTCTTGACTCTTGTCAGACCACATAGATCAGTATGAACTAATTCCAATAATCCGGTAGAGGACTGATCTTTGCTTTTGAATGAAACTCTGCTCTGTTTACCTAGCTGACATTCTTTGCACAAACCATTTGTAGGCTTTACCAATTTTGGAAGATCTCTAACAGCCTGAGTATTGCTTATCCTAATGATGTTATCAAAATTGACATGACACATCCTTCTATGCCATAACCAGCTCTGATCAACTTGAACAAGTAGACAACTTTTATCAGTATCGACCAAGTGAAAGATATTAATTTTAGTTTGAGTACCGGATGTAATCTCTGTTCCGGATCTTCCTAGGATTTTGCATTTTCCATCTTTGAATCGGAGATCATAACCTTTGTCCACCAACTGTCCAACACTGAGAAGATTGTGCTTCAGACCTTCAACATACAACACATTACCGGTTTTGTTTCTTCCATTAAAAGAAATGGTTCCTCTTCCTCTAATTCTACCAGCTGAATTATCACCAAACTTTAGCACTCCTCCTTCATATCTTTCTAACTCTAAGAACTTGTTCTTGTCACCAGTCATATGGTGGGAGCATCCACTGTCAATAACCCAGTCATCCTTTTCTTGAACTTGGGCAGCCAAAGCTTTTTCTTCAACCTTATGATTGATAGAAATTGGATCTTCTTCCTTGATAGCAATAAGAACCCATTCATTTCCTATCTCTGATTCATCATCTGTTACTCCTTCATTATCAGCTTCTTCATGAACATAATAACAATTCTTTTGAAACCTTTGTCTGTTAGAATCTAATCTAGTGGATCTTTCCAGACATCTTGAGGCAAAGTGACCAATCTTATTGCAATTGAAGCATTTAAAAGGTAATTTTCCTTCATACTTACCGGATCCTCTTGGCAGTCTTTTTGCAATGAGGGCTTCAAGTTGAGCTGTTTCTACCTCTTCCTCTTCCATATCTTTCCTTGCTTGTTCATACCATGACAGCTTCCTTGAAGAGTTCTCTCCCGGATCAAATCTCTGTTTGCCTTTCACATAGGCACTGGCTTTGAATGCAGATTCAGTCTTGGGGTGATCATAGCCAAACTCAGTCATTTCAAATGCAGCTAGTTTGCCAGCCAGTTGTTCTCTTGTGATAGTTGTATGGGCTCTGAATTCATCAATCGAAGCAACCTTGATTTTGTAGGCATCAGGAAGAGATCTTAGAATTTTGCATACAATCTCATTTTCATCCAAAGTTCCACCAGTATTCCTAATTCCACACACTAGCTCATTTACTCTTGGCATAAAGGTAGTGATATTTTCATCATCTCTCATTTTTAATCTTTCAAATTTCCCTTTGAGACTTTGCAATCTTGTACTCTTAACAAACTCATCTCCTTCATACAGAAGTTCCAGTTTAACCAAGATCTCATATGCAGTTGGTAGGTCAATAACATTTGAGAGATCTAAGTCATTCAATGTGCTTAGAAGAGCTTCCTTGGTCCGTAAATTGTTTTCAGCATCTGTGATTTCATTCAGAGTTGTCAGACCACCCTGTGGAGGTACATATGGTTTTGAGACCATGGCCAAGTATGCTTTTCCCATACATTCCAAGTGACATTTCATGTGACCTTTCCAGAGAGTGAAGTTGGTTCCATCGAACTTCGGACTATCCTTCTTGTATGACGACATCCTGGATCTCCTCAAGCAGTTAAGCTCCTTTCAGAGGAACTTGGCTCTGATACCAATTGTTGATAACTGAGAGGGGGGGTGAATCAATTATCCTAATCTTTCTCTCAATTCAAACATTCAGATCCACTTAGTTATTCATTAGCATAGCAATTAATCATCCATGACAGCATAAAGCATAAACATCAGAGTAGATAAACATCAACACATTGAACACCAAGATTTTGACATGGAAACCCGATTAAGGGAAAAACCATGGGGTGATTAACCCAAGGATTATTCTCTGTTAGAAGAATAAGAAAAGATGGCACCTGCCAATTAGGGCTCATAGCCCGAGCACACTACTCACAATAGGCACACTACCTACAAAGAGACACACTGTCTACAGAGTGATAAGAATCACAATCTTGAACTGGAGAATGACATCTCTACTATGTCCGGATCAGTTCCATTTAAGCTCAAAAACCCTTGTTCTGCCTTTCGCACTTCTCTTCGCTATGCCTCACTCATCCACACAATCCACACAATAAAATGAATTCACAAACACTTATTTATACAAGACATCGACTTAGGAACAATCATCTAAGTTGGCAAATATTACAATAACATTCGCAAGGTGTGTAGAACATCCGGTCGACTTGTTATAGGAAGAACACCAACAACTGGTAGTCATAACATCAAATCCAACTCTAACTTCAATGCAGACTACCAACATGAACTGGACATGATCCAATGATCATCATAACCTTCCCTGAATCATCAGGAACATCCGCACTTCATCAGCTTACCAGAATTCTTCTCTTCATCATCTGGAACTTCAAGAACATAGTCTGTCGCCACTGTCACAATACAAAAGGTACTTTCGGACCTCCAAATCATACAAAAATCAAGATGACACATCACAAGGACATCCCAAACACTCCTTCTAATCCACAGAATAAGATAATTCAATTCCAGATCTCACTGGACCTTTTTGTGACCCTCTGTCACCTCTGAACACCTACCAGAACTGGTTTCACACAAACAGCCATAACTTCTTCACTTCTTTATGCAGACCTCTGAAATCTTAACTGGAACATCTCAAGACTGATATCTACAAACCCTTTAATCTACATCCTCTGATCCTCAACCTATATAGTACTTTGGCCTTCTTCTCATCACTGTTCTTCACTGTTCCTGATTGAGACTAATTTTCTCAATATCCTCAGCACATAGCTCATCCAGTCCTTCTTGTCAATGCAATATGTGTATGTTGACATCAATGACAACACTGGTTCACCTCATACTTGCAACAATCAGCTCCCAAAAGGTTGAGTAAACCATAATCTCCAAACCAAGAAGATGAACAAAACTTGTAAAGCAAACATCAATCCAATGTTGGGAATTAAGGTGTCTCGACCTTGGTAATTCCTTGTATTATTTCATTGTATTTATTTATTTATTGCATGTTGTGTAATTAGGATGCAAATCCTATGTTGTCATCTTGTGGGAGTTGGCATGGTGATTTGTCATCCTACATGGAATATGACCACATGTAAATTTGTCCTCACATGAAGAGATAGGCATCCCACTTAGTGGTAGGAATATTTTGCCATGTGTCGGCATCTTGTATAGTGTGTAAGGGAATATTGACTGAAACGGTCATGACAGATTCCTATTACAAATCTATGACGCATAAGAGTCGTAAATGGAAGATTCTATGACAGGTGAAGACATGTGTCGAGAAGCATCTTTGAAAAATGCATCTTTGGGTGCCCTAAGGAGGGTTATGACATGTTGTAAAAGAATATGCTATTTATAGCCTGTTTATGATAGATTCTCTTACAGCTGTAAGTTATGACAGCTATGACTAATTCTATGATAGTTGTAAGAGTCGTAAGAGCATTTGTCATTGCCCAACTTGGGAATAGGTGACCTCTTTGGGATGGGGTGACTTGACAAGTGTCAGGAACATTCTACAATGTTTTACAAGTGTCCATAGGCATGGGTTTTGGGCCATGAGGCCATGTTGGATGCCCATCCCAAGATAGAGTTATTTTTGCCTTGTATTTTCTATATAAACAGGTGCTTTGGAGAGGAGATGTATTATGTGATTGATAGGTATTGTTATGTTGCTGGATTGTCTCCAGATACAAGTGTCAAAGATTCTTGCAAGAGCATTGGCTCTGTGACTATATTGTAACCTTCATTGTTTATGAAATACATTTGTGTTATGTTTTGGAGTGTGGGGTTTTTCACCCATAAGGGTTTTACCCACGTATATCTTGTCTCTCTCTTCTTCTATCTTACATTCTTGTGTATGTGTTTGCTGCAATATCTCTGTTGTTGAGTTAACATTATTGTAACTGTAAAGATTAAAATGAATTTGCACTCATCTCTCCTCATTAGATTAGTGTAGGAAGCAATTTCTGCACACCTAGCTTCATTTTCATCCAACACCACCAAATATGTATTTGTAAAACAATCATGTCGTGTCAATGTCCCAACCAAATAAGGAACATCCATGACACCATGATCACCACCCAATATACCTACACCAAACTCCCATCAAGTCTCACACAAATGTATCATATAGTCAACAAACATAGGTCCCATATCATGATTGTATCAGGTACTACCATCTCTCTCTATATCTCATAATGACAAGAAAACCCAATGCAACATGTGACTAACCCAAGCCACAAATCAAAATATGCATCAGCATTGAAACATCTATGGGCATAGACAACCCACATCCAAGTCATATATGCAACCTGTAAGCATAGACAACCTACAACACTGAACAACATGTAGATCTCATAATGCATCATGCAAACTCAGCAATACATGAATAAATTTATCAACAAAGGATAATTAGAGATAAACTTGTAAGTTTGCAATGAATCAAACACCAAATCATTCCAAATTCGATTTGCCATCGACTCACAAACACACCATGAGTCAAAGGAACCAAAATGAGCTCAAACTGATACAAACTAAATAAACCTCATCATATCATTTCCAAACCTACTCCACTACGTAGTTCTCATAAATACGTTTCCAACGCCTATAATCAGTTTGGAATCTGACTTCATATGCACAAGTTATGCCCCGTCAAAGCTCAAATTGTACATCTGGCTTCCAACTAGAAAAACACTATCAAAATGGAAAAATCTAGAAAAATCTCTAACACCACTATGTAGTATATAGAAAGAGCTTTATGTTGACTATAAAAAGTTGAAAATCCAACATCCTAGGTGAAAGTTATGCCCCCTAGAAAAAATCTTCCCTATTAGGATTATGGAGCAAAAATTAGTGGCTCTCTGGTGGTCTGTTGGTGGCTGGCCAATGGCCCACCAGTGCTGGTGGTGTGCTGGTGGTGCCTTGGGTGGTGCCCTGGTGGTGGATTCAAAATAATGTTTAAAAAGGTTTTAATAATTTTTTAAAAGCCCCAAAGGGCTGGGTGAACCTTGGCCCCACCAGACTAGGGCCCTGTTACCAGGGGAATAAGGCCCACCGGCCATGACACCCCTGCCAGTGGTCGGCTAGCTACCGGACGTGGCCGACAAGGCTGCCATGGGAAGTACCCTACATTACTGTTGGGCCCACTGGCACTAGCGCAGGAGGTACGGGGGTCTACGGACCCTCACCCACCATCAATGTATAATTTTTTAAAAAATTTCCTATAGACTTTGGGAATATATATATATATATATATATATATATATATATATATATATCTATAAGAAAATTCTATAGATCCATACCTACACTGACGTGGTACCTGCATTGATGCACTGCAAATATGATGACGTTGTACCACAGATTCTGTCAGCGATCGTACGGAATCTTCTAGATTCTAAACAAGATTACCTAGGGCACAAAATAGGGGAAAATTTTTTTGTCTGTGAATATGGTCAAATTATATGTTTCTCTTCACCTGTGAGACCTTTAAAATCTAATGGCAGGGTCTATTATTGCCTAGGAGGCTTCCTACAAAATCTGACCTCCAAATCCCTCCATAGAAAGAGCCCAAATCAAAAACCCATTTGTCAAATCGCCATGAAACCCTATATCTGCAACAACCCAAGTCTGCAAACAACCTTGTAACCCTAAAAATTCCTTCATTCCTTCCTATAAAGCCATAGATTCCACTATACACAAAAAATCCACTCATAGCTATGGTTATTAAACAGGGATTTCCTCCAACAACCAAGCAACAAAACTTTGATACCAAATGTTGGAAATATGTAGCCATATAGACTAATTCCTCATAACCTAATAAGGGATTAATGTGCAACAATAACCAGATATCCACATGCAAAAGAAATAGAAAATCATACCATCAATGGTGACATAAGATATACCATAGGAAAACCCTCCATGAGGGAAACACCCAACCTCCAAAAGCATCCATCTCTCATGTATTATTCAGCAATAAATATTACAATACATATGCAAAGACCACCTCTGAAACATCAAGCTCTCTCTACCTACACTCCATGTGAACAAGCATGTAACCATACATCAAATGCCACGCTTCATCTCCTCACAAATGCAACATGCAAGAGATGCTCAAACAAGCTAAACCTAGCTTACAAGCCAACAACAAACCTCTCCAACTACCTGTGTGTTTGCTTTTATAAACATAAGCTCACACAAATACAACATGTGGTATAGTAAAACCATCTTCCCCAAAACCATGAGTCTGCAAACCATTGACCCCACATTTTATTATTGCTACTAAGTTTTCCCAATAATTAAATAATTATAAATAAATAATTAATTACTCTGTGTCCCACACACATAAACTAATTAACCCAATGTTACATACAACTTTTACAAGTGGCACCAAATAAATATTTAATGTGGCTAAACACATCACATGATGCACCACAAATAAATATTTATTTTACATAATAAAATAATATCAATGTTGTGTAAGGTGTACAACACACCTACTCCAACATAGGGTACTGCTGATGATTGTTTTAACATAGTCATAACAATAGTTAAAATTCACATAAAATGAACCTAACTGACTTGAAAGATATGAAGGAATTGATTAAGATTCACTTAATCCCAAGTTTAATATGGTCAGGTCTTGACCTGTTGGGCAAATTTAGTAGGTTGATGTGAAGCTGTAATGTTCAAGGGGCCTTACGTGATTTAGGGTTTCTTGTTGGTTTACTGGATTCAAACTATGCAAAAGATCATAAATATTAGCATCTTGCTTATTCCTTTTGCATAAAAGTGTTACTGTGTTGCAAAGCTTTAAAGGGTTTTCTTGAATTATTGCAGCTTTCTCCTCTTAAATATTTATGAAAATTGTCTACTTTCAACTTGGTTATGCATACTTTTCAAATATAGGACAATTTCCTTTAAATTCCTACGTTTTAAGCTACGTATTTTTCAGATGGGTTGGGAAAAGTTAGGAAAATCTAAACTAAACTTCATTCATTCTACCAAAGGATCTAATTGTTCTATTATAAACTTTGTAAATCATACAGCAACTTGATCAAATCCACAGACAAAAACCTTAAACGTAAGTTCTCAGCATTTTCACAAACATACACCTAAAATTGCAAGCTCTAAGAGAAAATGTTTCAAACACAATGAAGAGAAAGAAAACACTCAAAAGATAGATGCAGAATTCTAGATTCAATTGTATTAGAAACAGACAGTCATATAAGATTTACAATGTCTGAATGACTCTTAGCTTCATTGATCAAATTACAGAAAACTTACAAGCTTTACAGATACAGCAAGGAGGCAGGATGTTCCACACCCTCCTTGTTGCAAACACAAGTGACCTCCTTCTACTTCTAAACTAAAAGGTCCCTCTATTCTAAATACTGAGATAAACTACAACTGCTAGCTATTTTCTAAAAAAAATCCCTGTGTAGCCCCTATGTAAAGTTTTACAGTGTAAAGAGGCACAATATATAGACTTGATTGTCCTCAATACAGCTCAAAACCCTAGTTAAGCAATGGTTCAAACCTTCGGTTACAGCATTAAATGGTGGAGAACCTGTCTCCCAAAAATATCTCTAAGCATACATCAAATCTGGGCAAAATAGTCCTTCTGGAAACCCTAGCAGCTCAAAAATAACTTTTGTTGTCTATTGTAATAATGTTTCCATCTGCATTTTGTCTTCATCATTGAAGGCCTTGACTTCCTCACCCTTCATCCTTATCTTCCTCTGCTCCTGAGATTGGATCTCCCTTCCATGACGTGATTGCCATTAAGCTTCAACTCCTTCAACTGCAAACCTGCAAAAATAGACCAGCAATAAATATCATTTTACCTAATAAACTTGTAGGAAGATAAACTGTTATTAAATCCAGTCGTGACCATGCAAACACAAGTATCGGGCCCTAAATCTATGAAAATCACGCATCAAAATGCATACTCAATGCTAAACTAGCTGGGTCAACCATCGTTGACAAGGAACATGCATTTGGGCTCCAAAATGGCTTCAAAATCTTATCGCTTCACCTTTCTGCCCTTTTCCTATTCAAAACCTTTGTATATGGCAAGTGCATGTCCCTCTTGTATATCGGGCTTGTATATTTTAATGTACAAGCACCAAAATATGCAAGGAACCTTCTATTTTTAATTTCCATTTCGAATCCGGCTTGTTCATTTTACCCTGCACATCAGCTTGTATATCGCACACATACAAAGAATATTCCATACCTATCCCCTTTTGGATTCTACCCTTGTATGTTCTACCATGCATGTTCGTTTGTATATAATGCAATGTATGTTACAAATTATACATTGCGTGAAACATACAACGATATAGCCAATTTTAATACTTCTTTGATTCTGCGGCTTGCATATTGTGCTTTGTATCTTTGGATATACATTTATTAATGATACATCATATTAATTAGAGCTTTGTATCTTTGGATCTTAATCGTATTAATGTATGCTTTGAAACATATATACAAGCGTGGACATATACAATGAATTAACTAATTTTAATACTCCCTTCGAGTCTGCGCAATGCATGTTGGATACATACAAGTATTAAAATATACAATAAATTTTCTATTTTGATCCTTCATTTCGAATCCGGCCTGTATGCATAAGGTGTTGTATCTCACCGAAATATACAAGCCCGCGAAGCATACAAGGACTTAACCTTGTTTCATAATTTTTTGGATTCCGTGCCATGTATAAAGCCTTGTGTATTTGCCTTGTATGTATAAATATACAAGCCCGACATGTACAACGATTTAACATTATTTTAATAAATCTTCGGTTCCGGCCCTTGTATAAGTGCATTGTAGGCTTCGACCTGCCAAACATACAAATGTAAGATACATGCAACGGATTTTAAATATTCATTCATTCTAACCCTAAAACAATTTCGGGTCCACCTTGTATGTATGCATAAACTTTACCAAATGCATACAAGGTAAAATGGCATACAATCGACTTTTGCACATACAAACGACTTTGCATATGGAAAGCGATATACAAAGGAGTTTGCATACAAGCGAACTTGTATGCAAAGAGCCTTGTATATGCAACCCGATAGACAAAAGACAATGTATATGCAACAGCAAACCCTTCCCTTGTACATTTTACCAAAATGCTCATAACTTGCAAAATATGGCAAATTTTAAGATGGTTCAAAAAGCAACCCTAGCTCATTTTTCACAAGGAATCCAACCATATTATGCCCTGGTACTGAAATATAATTTATCCTCTCTTTTTAGCAAAGTTTGCAATTTTCACCCTCTTTTTTCCTTTACCACCAAGTAGAACAACACACACAAGCAAAAAGCAAAGCCACAGCAGGGGTCCTCATTTTGCTAAGGAGTAAAATGGGGCGTGTTGTGAACATCACAACAACTAGCAACCAAACAAAACAATTAAATTCAAAGCATTCAAGAAAACTAAATGAAATAAACCCATAACTTCCAACTATCCTTCTTGTAAATCATTATTCAACTTGAGACCTAAGGTATTCAATAAGGGTGCATGAATTTTCACTTTCAGTTTAAGTGTGTGAACGTGATTAATTATCCTCATCTTGAAGATTGGTTGAACAAACTAGTGACTAATATTAGCCTACGTAGTTGAGGATATTCCCTCATAGCCAACCGGATAGAGCCTTGCTTCCAGCGAGCGTCTATAGCCTCAGCAAGGTTATCGTTACAATTCTCCTAAGTAGAGCCCCACTGCCAGCGAGCGTCCATAGCCCTGGTAGAGTTACTTAGATGGCTTAATCTGGATTTTCAGTATAATCTACTTTATTTGTTTATTTATTTTTTATTTTATTGATATTTGATAGAAATTTCACAAGATATAGCAATTTGTAACTTTATAATGCAAGGAATGAGCAATTGCTGAAATTAAGCTGAGAATTGTAATGGTAGCAAGGGTGACCTAGGATTTTTCACCTAATATCTACACTGGTAGGTTCAACAAACCCAAGGATTTTAGGTGTGTCATCATGAGAAACTTCCCTTGAATTCTCAATCACTATTATTGAATACAAAATTTCAGAAGCTAAACAACTCTCTACATTCATGATAGTCACAACAAGTTATGCATAAATTGCAAATGATTAACTTGGATATTCTGAATTTTATACTATTTTCAATGGTTGTTAGCTTGCTCCTTAATACTCTAAAGAAAAACAAAGATCCCTACTAAGGAGACAACAACAAACTAAGAACAGACTGTACAAGAAAAATATAAAAAAAGAAAGGAAACAAAAAAAAAAGCAAAAAAGAAAACTGTACAAACAACTAACCTACAAAAGGAAACAGCAAAATAGAAAATAGAAAACAAAGCAAAAAGAAGACTATACACTACTTACACTATATTACACAAAAAGGACTGCCCTTTACCTCAGGCCTAGAAGTAGTGTTTCAAATGTTGCCCATTAACTGGTAATGGCACATCTTCCCCAGTCAAGGTCTTGAGTCTAAATGTGTTGTCTCCTATTATTTCTGAGACTTGCAATGGACCTAACCATAGTTTATCAAATTTTCCATGACTCCCCTTCTTTTCATGTGATTTATCCTAGCATAGCACTAAGTCTGATATCCTAAATGTTTTGACTCTTGCCCTCTTATCAAACCACCTCTTAATTACTTCTTGGTGTTTGGCAAATTTCTCAATGGCTTGACCTCTTTTCTCGTCTAGTTGTAGCATTTGTACTATCCTGGCTTCCCGATGATTATCAAAGCCTAAATACTCATTGGCAAACTTCCAGATTGGTATTCTCAGATTTACTGGAAGTATGGGATCAGTCCCATAAACTAAATGATAAGGTGCACTGCCTAAAGTTGTTTTAAACTTGGTCCTATCTACCCATAATGCATACTTTAACAAGGTATTCCACTCTCTAGGGCTCTTTGCAATTAGCTTCTTGATTATGTCTAACAAAATTTTGTTCGTAGACTCAGCTAATCCATTACCTTGAGGGTAATAATTTGAAGAAAACTTTAAAACAATCCCGTATTCGAATGCCCATTTAGAAAACTTCAGAGAAGAGAAAGCAGGGTCATTGTCACATACCAATGAATAGGGAGTTCCAAACCTGGTTATGATGTTTTCTTCAAGAAACTTGATAACTAGCTCAGTCATGGAGAACTTGTAGCATGTGGCCTCAGTCCACCTTGTACAATAGTCCATCATCATCAGTATGAACTTGTGTTCTGCAGAAGATGGAGGATTGATGACTCCAATAAAATCTAGGCCCCATTGTGCAAATGGTCTTGATTCAATCACAGGCTGTAATGGATTGGCCTGATTTCTTCCCTTATCTGTTGTAGTCTGACAGGTGTGGCAACTCTTAATGTGACTCTCTGTATCTTTGAACATCGTGGGCCAGTAATAGCCTACCCTCAATATTCTGTGTGTAGTAGCTAGATGGGAACCATGGTCAGTTCCGTACTTGTCATGCAGTTCTGTCAACACCTTATCCGCCTCAGCTCTATTTAGACATCTCAAATAGATTCCATCATGGTTCTTCCTGAATAGAAGACCTCCCTGCACCATATACTTTTGTGCTTTAATCCTCAAAGCTCTCCTCTGAGAAGCTTTCATCTTATTTGGGTACTTTCCAGCTATCAGAAAATAGTTCAAGTCGCCATACCAGTCTGATGTGTCATGGGAATTTAGTACATACTGTTGTTTTAGCAAATCTAGGTCTATGTTCGCTATTGTTTACACCAATGCCTGCCCTCTGACCAGCTTCATGGGAATGATTTCCATGTCGAACTCTTGCAGCGTGGTGATCCATTTGGCCCTCTTTTCCCCAAGTTCGTTCTGCATCAGCAAAATCTTTACTGCTGCGTCTGGCGCTATGGCTTTGACCTGGCTGCGTAAAATATAATGCCTAAATTTCTTCACGGCCATTGTTAGTGTGAATGCTTGTCTTTCAGTATCCAGATATCTTAGTTGTGCATCCTTCAGTGGCACGCTCATAAAAGCTATGGGCTTTTCTTCATTGTCTACACCCTTCTGCGTTAAGGCAACTGTGATTGAATGGGAGGATGCAAAGGAATATATGTAAAACAGCCTTGTGTAGTCTAGACTTGTCAGTACAGGGGTGTTAGAAATGGCCCGCTTGATATCTTTGAATGCAGCCCTAGCCACAGGTGTCCACTCCATTTGTGCATCTTTCTTTAACATGGCATTCAATGGCTACACGATTTCTACAAAACCTGTGATGAACTTCCGAACAAAGTTAATTTTACCAAAAAATGATTTCAACTCTTTCCTACTGTTTGGTATTTGCAAATTTTTTATTGATTCTATTCTATCTGGGTCAATTGATATTCCAGTTTCAGAAATGACATGCCCTAGTAATTTACCTTCAGTTACTCCAAATGAACATTTCTTAGGGTTAAGGGAAATTCTATACCTCTCACATCACTTAAGTATTTTCCTAAGATCTTTAGCATGAGTGGATGCATCCTTGGAATACATAGTCAGATCATCCATATACACAATAATGCACTTACCTGATAACCCACAGAATGCAATGTCCATGGCTCTCTGAAAAGTGGCACCTGCATTGATCAAACCAAAAGGCATTCTCCTATATGCATAATTTCCCCATTTACAAGTGAAGGTGGTTTTTAATCTGTCATCTCTATCAATTAAGACCTGGTTATAGCCCAAGAAACCATCTAAGAAAGACATCATCTTTGCCCCATTTACTGCTTACAGTACTTCATCTATTGGAGGCAGAGGATAATTATCCTTTTCAGATGCTTTGTTCAAATTTCTAAAGTCTACACATAACCTGGTGTCTCCGTTTTTCTTCCTTACTGGTACTGGGTTAGCTACCCAGGCTGAATGTCTGACTGGGAAAATTATTCTGGCAGACAATAACCTCTTTACTTCTTTGAAGATTAAAGGCTCTAAAATGGTGTTCACGGGCCTTTGTTTTTGCCTAAATGGTTTAAGATCTAGTCTCAAAGGTATCACGTGGGTTATGATGGACGTATCATATGTTTTCAAGTCTTCATACGTCCATGTTGTTTATAATCTTTCAGAGCATCTATAATTTCTTTTCTAATCTTCTCAGAACAGGCCTTTCCAATTTGTACATCCTGGGGATTCTGCTCTGTTCCTAAGTTATATGGATCACACCTTCTTCCCTCTATTTTAGGCAAGTCTTTCTGTTTCACTACTCCATCAAAGTCAAAGATTTGCTCTAACTCTATTACTCCTTTGGGTAAGAAGTTACTTTTCAAGTTGATTATATCCTCCTCGTCCCATGTTATCTCAGGCCTTTCTTGTTCATCAATGATTTGAGCCTCAAATACCTCATTACAAGTCAAAAAATCAATAATTTGCTGATCCCCCCCAAATACCTAAAAGTGTGTAACATTGTCTGGGATACTGGGAACATTAACTAATTTGATAGCAAATCGCCTCAATCCTGACAGTGTCAAGGGTTCTAGTGTGCTAGCAGCAACTGCTAGTGCATCTGGTCTATGGTTCAATGCTCTAGGGATATGCTCTATGTTGAAAGCATCAAATGAATATATTAAACCCCATACCCTATGTCTGTAATAAATCATTTTCTTGTAATTGCACGCATATAGTTTCCTTACTTGTCTAACCACTAGCTCAGAATCTAAAAATACCTTAATCATTTTCACCTTTTTCTTGATGGCCATGATAAGTTCCAAAATTAAGGCTTCATATTCAGTGATATTGTTAGTACAGGAAAACTACAATCTATATGCTGCTAGATATGATTTACCCTGAGGATCTATGAGTTAAACACCTGCACCTGCACCTTATTTTGATTTGGACCCATCACATTTTAGTGTCCACATGCCATCTTTACTTTTCTGACCTTTTACCTTGGCATGCTTTGTCCCTTCTATCACTTGTGAGGTGCTGGCCTATTTATTCATGGGTATTTCTATTTGGTCAACTTGCATATGTGTATTTTCAGCCTATAAATTAGAAAGACAACTACCCTCGTCCTTTATTCCCTCTCCTAAAACTAAAATCAGAGCATCTACATTACTCTGAAAGTATCTCTGTGGTTGATCAGGATTCACATTTCCCTCTTGCAGCCCTACTCTCTTTGTACATTTTTTGTATTCATATTCAATGATGTCTTTACACATTCCACAACTCTCCTCAGAATGTGGCCTATCATGAACTCTACATCTGTGCTTATATAGTTTACATTGGGCTGGCAGATTTTGTTTAATGCACTCTTCCATCTCTTGTCTAATGGCATGACCAAATTTGTTCATTGCACTATTTTCTTCATCCGAAGAATTTCCATCAGACTCAATGAATAATGCTATCTCACTACTGACATATTTTTCTCTAAAGTTTAACACCATGATCTCTTCAATTTACACCCCATTGTTAGTAATCCTATAAACACCAGGTTCAACAGCAGCATATAATATTTCATTAGTTTGATTATACTCTGTTATCATGTGTTTCATCCTGGGTTCTGCCTCTATTCTAATCTGGTTTGGGACACCTCTCCAAGGTAGCCACATGTGTGAAAAATCAGTGGCCATATATCCGTTTAATGTCTTGGACCAATCCCTACTCAGCAACATTCCATAATTCACGGGTATATCCACTATTTGAATGTCAATGAATTGGCTTACCCTAGGGTCTAAAGTTAATTGCATCTGAATGTTCATCAATTCTCCTATCACACTAACCTCAATTTTATCTAACTATGTGACAACCTTGGCAAATTTGGTGGGAGTCAACCCTAGAGTTTTACATATCCCTAAGGGCATTATGTTGGCCGATGCACCAGAGTCTACCATGCAATTGTGTATGTTCTTCCCACATAATCTAACAGTTAACAAGAAAGGAGGAGCATCCTTCTTATCAGCATACATTACTACATTTGTATTGGAAGGGTGCGCAACTTTCTTACTTTTCTCTTTAGGTGGTGAATCTCTATTAGGAACAGCTATATCAGTAGCAACCTCAGATGTCATGGATGTATCCATAGATTTTATAAAAGCATTTCTGATCCCTGGGGTTTTCAATAATTCATTTAGAGGTATACTGACCTTAATTTTCTTTATTTCCTCTGACAAGTAACTCATTAATCTTGTTGTCTCTATTGTTTCAATTTTACTTGTTTGGACCTTTTGTACTGTTGTTCCACTATTTGTATGATGATTAGCTTTAAGTATGGCGGGATTGTTGCTAGCATTCTGATTTGGGGGTGTATTGAAGTTGTTAGGAGGGATGGAAGTGGTGAAAGGTCCTCTTGGCCTAGTGTTGTTCCTTAAATTGTAGGTGTGGTTTTTATTTATTTGTTGAAAAGCCTGCACCTCTTATATTTCAGTCAATATTTCATTTTCAGTTTCAAAGGGAAACTGAAAAGCATTTAATACAAAGGCTGATTTAGGATAAAGATTTTCACAGAAGTATGGTTCATCCTCTAACAATTGATCTTCTTTCTCTTCTGTAGTTGCAAAGGTAAAGGTTTCTAAAACTAAAGCCGTATCATACCCTGAGGGTACTACCTCATTACCCTTGGGAATGAGAAATTCAAAAGTAGGAGGCTGCACATTTTAATTAAAAATGTTGGTTGCTAAATGGAACTGTGGATAGTCAAGCTCAGCATGGGCATTGGTATTGTGAAATCTGCACCAATTTTTTAGTGATGTATTGGCCATTTGGATGCCAGTTGTTTGTTTTGCATCATGACTATCTATATTCTCAAAAGGAGAAGCTAGAGTACCATTGTTTGGTCCGGTGTTCCATGCTTTGGGTGGCCTAGGCTGATTCTGATTTTTGTTATTGTTACCTCAGGCCCTATTGTCTATCACTGGGCCCCCTGTTTTGCATTGGTTGCCCTTGGTTATGACCCTGATGCTGATTATAGTTTTGGCTCTGAATTAAACATTGGCCTTGGTTGTTATTTTGGATATGGCTCTGATTGTAGTTTTGATTGTAGTGCTAATTTTGATTTGAATTATAGTTCTGATTTTGGCCTTGGTTATAATTCTAATTTTGATTGTATCCCTGGTTGCCTCTTCCATAGAGATTCTCATTTCTTAGTTGTGTCACTTCAGTGGTTAATCTTTTCAAGTGTACAGTAATCTCTTTGATTTCTTCCCTTTCCTCTTGTGCCTTTGCCACAATTGTATCTCTAGGAGGTCGGAAGAAAGGCTGACCACTATTCTGACTGTTATTAGTAGTGTTACCCGTATAAGGAGCTATGACTTGGATTGGGGTAAGACTATACACAGGTGTGTATGTAGGAATTAGATTTAATAATGGAGTGTGATGCATAGGGACTCCATTCCAAGGTTGTGCTTGATTTTGCACCCCAAAATTTCTTCCATTAACAAATGGGCTATAAGTTGTGTGCCTCATCTCTTGGTTTACTGAGGCTACCTCTTTATAGGCTTTGGATATTGAATCTATGTCAGGTTTTCTTTTGACAAACATGGCAGTTAAAGGATCCAAGGCTGCATAGTACATAGCTAACAAGGTATCATCATCCACGGTGTAAGGGTCTACCAACCTAGAGTAGGCCTTTTGAAATCTGTCATTGAAATTATCAATCAACTCTCCCTCACCTCTTTTTATGGTAGCCAATTTATAATACAAGATGCAAGGATCAATGGGTCCTCTAAATCTAGACAGGAATGCTTCTTCCATAAGTGACCAAGAAGAAATATAGCCATTGGGTAAGTTTACATACCAGTTAGAGGCTTGTTCATTGAAGGTGTAGGGAAACAATCTACACATAACATCCTCGTGCTCTAATCTGGCCCTAAAGCATGCCTCCTTGAATATTCTAATATGATCTTCTAGATCTTGATGTAACTAGTATTTAGGACATATCTTCTTAGGATTTTTGGGCATCTCATGATAATCAGGGAATGCTATGGGAGAATGAACATTGAAATAAGCCATTGCAGGTGACTGTGCCTGACCTGGACTTGTAGAAATACCTAGATTTACTGGTGGGATAGGATTTCTAGGAGGACTAGGACCTCTAGGAGTACCTGAACCAAGATTTAAAGATCTAAATGAAGAAATGTCAGGACTCACAATGTTATGGATAGTATAAGGTGATCCCGGGGGTGTGTTAGATGAGCCTCATGGGTGAGTTATTTTAGGGTTCCAGATCAAAGGACTCTTACTTCACCTTATATCAGGTAATTGCACAAATATATCCCCTAAACTGGATTTAGATCTAGTCACTCTACTGCTGTTATGAGCCAACTCTACTTGAGACAAGCCCTAACTCAAACGGTCCCTCCTTCTAGCGCCAGACAACTGTTGATGATTGTTTTAACATAGTCATAACAATAGTTAAAATTCACATAAAATGAACCTAACTAACTTGAAAGATATGAAGGAATTGATTGAGATTCGCTTAATCCCAAGTTTAATATGGTTAGGTCTTGACCTATTGGGCAAATTCAATAGGTTGATGTGAAGCTGTAATGTTCAAGGGGCCTTACGTGATTTAGGGTTTCTTGTTGGTTTACTGGATTCAAACTATGCAAAAGATTATAAATATCAGCATGTTGCTCATTCCTTTTTCATAAAAGTGTTACTGTGCTGCAAAGCTTTAAAGGGTTTTCTTGAATTATTGCAGCATTCTCCTCTTAAATATTTATGAAAATCATCTACTTTCAACTTGGTTATGCATACTTTTCAAATATAGGACAATTTCCTTTAAATTCCTGTGTTTTAAGCTAAGTATTTTCAGATGGGTTGGGAAAAGTTATGAAGATCTAAACTAAACTTCATTCATTCTACCAAAGGATCTAATTGTTATGTTATGCATTTTGTCAATCATACAGCAACTTGATCAAATCCACAGACAAAAACCTTAAATGTAAGTTCTGAGCATTTTCACAAACATACACCTAAAATTGCAAACTCTAAGAGAAAATGTTTCAAACACAATGAAGAGAAAGAAAACACTCAGAAGACACATGCAGAATTCCAGATTCAATTGTATGAGAAATAGACAGTCATATAAGATTTACAATGTCTGAATGACTCTTAGCTTCATTGATCAAATTATAGAAAACTTACAAGCTTTACAGATACAACAAGGACGCAGGATGTTCCACACACTCCTTGTTGCAGACATAGGTGACCTCATTCTACTTCTAAACTAAAAGGTCTCTCTATTCTAAATGCTGAGATAAACTACAACTACTAGCTATTTTCTAAAAAAAATCCCTGTGTAGCCCCTATGTAAAGTTTTACAGTGTAAAGAGGCACAATATATAGACTTGACTGTCCTCAATACAGCTCAAAACCCTAGTTAAGCAATGGTTCAAACCTCTAGTTACAACATTAAATGGTGGAGAACCTATCTCCCAAAAATATCTCTGAGCATACATCAAATCTGGGTGAAATAGTCCTTCTGAAAACCCTAACAGCTCAAAAATAACTTTTGTTGTCTGCTATAATAATGTTTCCATCTACATTTTGTCTTCATCATTGAAGGCCTTGACTTCCTCACCCTTCATCCTTATCTTCCTCTGCTCCTAAGATCGGATCTCCCTTCCATGATGTCATCGCCATTAAGCTTCAGCTCCTTCTTCAACTACAAACCTACAAAAATAGACCAGCAATAAATATCATTTTACCTAATAAACCTGTAGGAAGATAAACTGTTATTAAATCTAGTCGTGACCATGCAAACACAAGTATCGGGCCCTAAATCTATGAAAATTGCACATCAAAATGCATACTCAACGCTAAACTAGCCGGGTCAACCATTGTTGACCAGGAACATGCATTCGGGCTCCAAAATGGCTTCAAAATCTTATCGCTTCACCTTCCCACCCTTTTCCTATTCAAAACCTTTGTATATGGCGAGTGCATGTCCCTCTTGTATATCGGGCTTGTATATTTTAATGTACAAGCACCAAAATATGCAAGGAACCTTCTATTTTTAATTTCCATTTTGAATCCTGCTTATTCATTTTACCCTGCACATCGGCTTGTATATCGCACACATACAAGCATGTACATACAAAGAATATTCTGTGCCTATCCCCTTTTGGATTCCACCCTTGTATACTCCACCATGCATGTTCATTTGTATATAATGCAATGTATGTTACAAAATATACATTGCGCGAAACATACAACGATATAACCAATTTTAATACTTCTTCGATTCCACGGCTTGCATATTGTGCTTTGTATCTTTGGATATACATTTATTAATGATACATCGTATTAATCAGATCTTAATCTACTTTGGATTCTGGCTTGTATGTTTACTGCAATGTATGCTTTGAAACATATATACAAGCGCAGACATATACAACAAATTAACTAATTTTAATACTCCCTTTGAGTTCGCGCAATGCATGTTGGATACATACAAGTATTAAAATATACAATGAATTTTCTATTTTGGACCTTCATTTTGAATCCGGCTTGTATGCATAAGGTGTTGTATCTCACCGAAATATACAAGCCCGCGAAGCATACAAGGACTTAACATTGTTTCATAATTTTTTGGATTTCATACCATGTATAAAGCCTTTGTGTATTTGCCTTGTATGTATAAATATACAAGACCGAAATGTACAATGATTTAACATTGTTTTAAATCTTCGGTTCAGGCCCTTGTATAAGTGCATTGTAGGCTTCGACCTGCCAAACATACAAACGTGAGATACATGCAACGGATTTTAAACATTCATTCATTCTAACCCTAATACCATTTCAGGTCCACCTTGTATGTATGCATAAACTCTACCAAATGCATACAAGGTAAAATGACATACAATCAACTTTTGCACATACAAATGACTTTGCATATGGAAAGCGATATACAAAGGAGTTTACATACAAGTGAACTTGTATGCAAAGAGCATTGTATATGCAACCTGATATACAAAAAACAATGTATATGCAACAGCAAGCCCTTCCCTTGTACATTTTACCAAAATTCTCATAACTTGCAAAATATGGTGAATTTTAAGATGGTTCAAAAAGCAACCCTAGCTCATTTTTCACAAGGAATCCAACCATATTATGCCCTGGTATTGAAATCTAATTTTTCCTCTATTTTTAGTTAAGTTTGCAATTTTCACCCTTTTTTCCCTTTACCACCAAGCAGAATAACACACACAAGCAAAAAGCAAAGCCACAACAGGGCTCCTTGATGTAGAGTGGCCAGCATAAGTGTTCAAACTTAGCAGGATTCAACTACTTTCATTCCATCAACAAGACCCAACATCATGTCTCCCCGATATACACTTATCGATCTGAAAATAACTATCAGCATCCCCCTGAACACCTTATCCCAATATCCATCTCACACCGATGGGTATCTCATTTTTGTGCGTATCGGCAAGGCTTCACCTATCAGTATAGCCTAAACCTCTCCACTCGATGGTATCTCTCCTACCGATGAAACTTGGACTTCTTTAGACCATAGTTGCCTATCAGCAACATATGAACCATCGGCCTAGCTTTCCACCCATTCGCCGATGTCAGTTGTCACGCCGAAGCCTTAGCGCCAGCTTCACCGTCGGCCAAACATATGCTATCGGCTTGACTCCTTAGTGGTTCCTCGATGTTGAGTGTCACACCGAAGCACTCAACCCTAATTCTAGTGTCGGCCAGACATCCACTGTCTGCCTAACTTGAAATCCTTCCACCGATCCTCTTCCTCACACCGATGCCTTCGATATTTGCTATCATCGGTGGGACTTAACCCATTGGAAGACACTACAAATCTTACTCTGATGGCTGATGAACTTACTTCGGTGACATTCACCAGTGGTCACTCTGATATACCTCCTCAGTGAGACCTTCACCGTCGGGCGAACACAATTCCCTTTCGTCGATATCAAATCTTTGTCGCCAAGACTTTCACCTTTGGTATGAAAGTTTCTCCTTTGGCCGATCACTATCCTCATGCTGATGACTCCTTTGTCGGGGTGACATATAACATCGCTATGACTTCTCGAACCTTATCCGATGGGCATTCTCTCGCCGAAGTCTTCACAAGCTTGCATCGAAAACCCTAGTATCGACCGATCGGCTTCCTTGGCAATTTTCAACATAGAACTTATGCTTCGAACCCTAGCACATGAGGATGCTAGGAACGATCACTGCGTATAACACTTCGATCCCAAAACATGAAATACAGAAGCAAAATGAACAAAAAAGAAACCTAATCTAATATACAGATCCAATCCACCGATTCTATGAATCATCCGGTGGAATGGATAAATAAATCCATCTCACCTGCAAATGGGAAAAATGATTACACAGATAGAGTTCAAATCAGAGGATTTACACTAATGGGATCTTCTCTTATTCAAATATCAGAAAATGCATACAAACATTCAGTCTCACTGTATCACAGTGCTCTATTAAATCTCCAAAAACACAATACCTCTATGAACTCTGAACTATCAGCTGTGTCTACTGTCTCTAAAATGAACTAATCTAGGGCATTTTAACTACTCACAATAGTAGTATTAATATGTCTCCAAGTGGCTGGGAGACCCAACCGATCTAACAAACTTAACAACTATCCAACAAACTATCTAAAAATAGTAAAAGCATGGTCAATTCAGACCTTATTACATTTAATGTCCATTTAGGACTTCATTGGAAACCTAAAAGCAAACTTTAAGCAACTAATGCCTTATGGAGGCCACTGTGGGTTAGGTACACCTGCACCATACTCCCCAATTTGAAAAGAACTCATGTCCCATGAGTTAAGTCTTTGATGGAAACCACTTGCACTTGCTGCTGTCACATAGCTCCCCCATGATCTCTGTATTACAACCTGTTGCCATGGGATCAAATACTCATGCCTAGCACTACAGGCTCTCTTCACACTTTGCTGATTAGTCATGTTGACCAACACCTCTGTTTGAATACCTGCATTATCAACCTTGGGTAATGTTGATGTTGTTGTTGCTGTGGCAGAACTTATTGACCTTTCAACCTTTAGAGGACAACCAATAGTCCCTACTATGACAACATTCTTGTCGTTCCACTCAACTGGTTGTTGTTTGCAAACCTGTTTCTAAACCTGCTACTGACCTCTGTCAGTCAAAACTAAAATCATCTTCAAATTGTTGTCCTGAATGACTTTGTTCCCTGTGGTATCTTCAACTGCCTGAATGCCTTCTGCTGTAGGCATCTGCACAAACTCTTTCTTTCCCACTAAAATGATTTTACTTGTCTTCTTTGCTACAGTTTCTTCCTGCAATGGCATCAACACAATAGTTTTCCCATCTTTCTGAATGGTGTAGGTATTAGCATACCCATCATATAATACTCTTCTATCAAATTTCCAGGGCCTACCCAACAGTAGGTGACAACATTCCATTGGAAATATGTCACACAAAACTCTATCCTAATAATCTCCAATCTGGAAATCAACATATGCCTATTCATACACCAAAAGTGATTGACTATCACTTACCCAAGATGCTTTGTAAGGACTTTGATGTGGAATCCTTTCCAGTTTTAGTATATCCACCATTTCCTGAGATACCATATTATCTGTAGAACTAGAACTGATTACTACCTTACATACTTTGCCTTTGCTTTTACAATTTGTCCTAAATAGATCTCATCTTTGCATCATATCCTTGGTTGTCTGCAAACTAGTTCTCCTCAGCATCAATGCTTCTCCCTTAGGATATCCATAATTGTCAGGAGCTCTTACACTTTGATAAGTGTTTGAACTTTGTACACTTTCCTCTACCTTTTCTTCTTGCACAAGTTGAACCCTCTTGTCTGTCTTCCTATCATCGCTTGATGATGATCCTTGCCATTCTGGACACCTAAAGGATGGATGACCAAACTCACCACAAGTATAGCACTTTCCTAAAAATGTATTAGAACCTCTTCCACCTCCAAATCTGCCTCTTGTACCTTTCCATCGACCTCTGAAATCAGACTGGTCTTGTCCTTTACCAATGTCTACTTGACTCTCATTTACTTGTCATGTTGTAGGGGTTGATCCTCTTCCCCTTACATTGTTCTGTTCTTGTCTTCTCTTTAACTTCTCTTCCACTTTCAATGCCAACTAAAAACATTTCTGAACTGTATCTGGGTTATGCAGATCCAAATCTTCCTGAATGTTGAACCTCAATCCATTAAGGTATCTGGCTACCTTTTCTTCCTCACTTTCTTTTACCTTTGTCTTGACACAAAGCTTCATGAACTCTTCTGTATATGAGCTAACATCTAGCTCCTTTTGCTTCAAATTTTGTTTCCTCTTATGCATTTGGATGCTATAATCCAATGGAACATAGGCTTCTTTCACCAAAGCCATCATCTTCTTCCATGTAGCAACTCTATGCTTTCCTTCTTGTACTCTGTCATCTTGGATAAAATTCCACCATGTCAATGTAGCTTCTTTCATCTTTGATTGGGCTATCTTCACTCTCTGATGTTCTGGTACCTCCTCTGTCTCAAAGAAATTATTTAGGGAGTCTATCCACTCCATCACTGAATCAAGATCCATCTTTCCTATAAACACTAGCAAATCCAGTTTCACATCCATGGTCCTCCTCTCCATGGCTTTGAGGGTGTTCAACAGTGGTCTCTGGTCTGTAGGAATGACCTCCTCATTCCACCTAGGGATCTCTTCTTCTTCCCTATCTTCTTCCTTACCAGAACCTACTCTGTCCCTCAACTTTTCCAATTCATCCTTCAATGCCTGATTTTGAGCCTTCACAGCTTTTCTCTCTACAATTTGTTTCTTCACCAGCACAGCCAACTCAGCGTTGGTCATCCTTGTCGGGAACTCTGATGTTCCTTCTTCATCTGACATCCTGTATTTCATTTTCTTCCCAAAAGATTTTTCCTTCGCTCTGATACCACTATGATGCAGAGTGGCCAGCACAAGCATTCAAACTTAGCGGGATTCAACTACCCTCATTCCATCAGCAAGACCCAACATCATGTCTCCCTGATATACACTTATCAGTCTGAAAATAACTATCAGCATCCCCCTGAACACCTTATCCCGATATCCATCTCACACCGATGGGTATCTCATTTTTGTGCCTATCGGCAAGGCTTCGCCTATCGATATAGCCTAAACCTCTCCACCCAATGGTATCTCTCCTACTGATGAAACTTGGACTTCTTTAGACCACGGTTGCCTATCGGCAACATATGAACCATCGGCCTAGCTTTCCACCTGTTCGTCGATGTCAGTTATCACGCCGAAGCCTTAGCATCAGCTTCACCGTCGGCCAAACATATGCTATCGGCTTGACTCCTTAGCCGTTCCCCAATTTTGAGTGTCACACCGAAGCACTCAACCCTAATTCTAGTGTCGGCCAGACATCCACTGTCGGCCTAACTTGAAATCCTTCCGCCGATCCTCTTCCTCACACCGATGCCTTTGGTATTTGCTATCATCGGTGGGACTTAACCCATCGGAAGACACTACGAATCTTACTCTGATGGCCAATGAACTTACTTCAGTGACACTCACTAGCGGTCACTCCGATATACCTCCTTGGTGAGACCTTCACCGTCGGGCGAACACAATTCCCTTTCGCCGATATCAATGTTCACGCCGATATCCTACGTTGATATCAAATCTTTGTCGCCAAGACTTTCACCTTCGGTATGAAAGTTTCTCCTTCGACTAATCACTATCCTCACGCTGATGACTCCTTCATCGGGGTGACATATAACATCGCTATGACTTCCCGAACCTTATCTGATGGGCATTCTCTCGCCGAAGTCTTCACAAGCTTGTGTCAAAAACCCTGGTATCGACCGATCGGCTTCCTTAGCAATTTTCAACACAGAACTTATCCTTCGAACCCTAGCACAAGAGGATGCTAGGAACGATCACTGCATGCAACACTTCGATCCTAAAACATGAAATACAGAAACAGAACGAACAAAAAGGAAACCTAATCTAATATACAGATCCATTCCACTGATTCTACGAATCATCCGGTGGAATGGATAAATGAATCCATCTCGCCTGCAAATGGGAAAAATGATTACACAAATGGAGTTCAAATCAGAGGATTTACACTAATGGGATCTTCTCTTATTCAAATATTAGAAAATGCATACAAACATTCAGTCTCACTGTATCACAGTGCTCTGTTAAATCTCCAAAAACATAATACCTCTATGAACTCTAAACTATCAACTGTGTTTACTGTCTCTAAAACCAACTGATCTAGGGCATTTTAACTACTCACAACAGTAGTACTGATATGTCTCTAAGCGGCTGGGAGACCCAACCGATCTAACAAACTTAACAGCTATCCAACAAACTATCTAAAAATAGTAAAAGCATGGTCAATTCAGACCTTGTTACATTTAATGTCCATTTAGGACTTCACTGGAAACCTAAAAGAAAACTTTAAGCAACTAATGCCTTATGGAGGCCACTGTGGGTTAGGTGCACCTGCACCAGTCCTCATTTTGCTAAGGAGTAAAATGGGGTGTGTTGTGAACATCACAATAGGTACGACTTGCATTAGCAAGCGTCAGCATCCAATAGGGGCAAATTTAAAAAAATATTTAAATTTTGCTTAAAATTTCATAAACTTCTTTAAAATGGGAGGGGGGCCAGCCCCAGGTCCCATGGTGGACCAGCCGCTTTGGGGAGATTCCTCGGTCGCATGGTGGGGCCAACCCCTGATCGCGACTAGCCCACGGGGACCATGCCCAGCACCACCAACCACAAATGGAGCCACCCAAAATTGATGCTAGTGTACCACGTCTACTGTGTAAGGCCACCAATAGGCCATCTCCACTTACCAACCACCAGCAGACCGTCCACCCACCACCTGAGAGCCACCAGAGTTGGATTTTGAAGCCTAATAGAACTAGATCTTTTTCTAAGGGGCATAACTTTCACCTAGTATGTCAGATTATCAATTTCTTATAGTCAACGAAAATCTCTTTCCATGTACTATGTTGTGGTCTCAAATATTTTTCTATATTTTTCTAATTTGGATAGAAAATGCTAGTGGAAGCTAGGTTTTCTTGTCATGCTTGGACGAGCCATATATTGTGCATACAGTGCAATTTTGAACCTCTTATAAGTAATGGAGAAAATTTTCTAAGCACTACACAGTGGATCAAGTTTAGAGATGTTGTTTTGTGATTTGTTAACTTGCATTTTTGTTTGAGATATTTATTAGGTCCTTTGACTACGATACTTTGTGAGTTTGTGGCAAATTGAATCAAGAGGTGATTTGATGTTTGAGTCATGGAAAACTTGCATGATTATCTATGATTATCTATGTTTGACATGATTACTAATGTATGGTTGAATTTGTATGTTTCATTGTGAGATCTACGAGTTGTGCAGTGTTGTAGGCTATCTATAATTATAGGTTGCATATATAATTTAGATGTGGGTTGTCTATACCCATAGATATTTTAGTGTTTATGTAGATTCTATTTGGTTGTCCTAGTTTGGTCACCTGGTTCATTAGTTTGGTTGTCATTATGAGATAGAGAGATGGTGTTACCTAATATAGTTATGTTATGGGACCTAGACTTATTGACTATATGTTACAATTTTGTGAGACTTGGTGGGAGTTTGATGCAAGTACATTAGGTGGTGATCATGGTATCATGGAGATTCCTTAAACAACATGGTTGTTATGCAGATGCATTGTTGGTGGTGTTGGATTGATTCTTGGTTTGAAGGTGGTTTGTAGGTGGTGGTTCATCTTCTTGGTTTAGAGATCATGGTTTTACTCTACATTTTGGGATTTGTCAATGTTGTAATTGAATTCCTTGACTGTATTGGGGCCATGGATGATCTTCATTTAGGATATGATTATCATGATGTCATGTGTAGCTCGGTATCACCAAATCCAAAAGAATAAGGAAGGCTTGATCCTTGTGTGAACATAAAAAGTTAGAGAGGCTGTTATGCATAATCTTGGCTAAGGCAAGAATACATGAAAATAATCTCCTAAGGGAAAGCTTTCAAGCTTTGCAAAAACTAAAACTAAAGAAATAACCTAAGAGGCTCAAAGGCTTGTGAAGAAGCTTGTATGAGATGAAAGGAAGCTAGGTGTGCAGAAAACAATTCCTACACTAATCTATTGAGGAGAGGGCTATGCAAATTCAACTTTATCCTAACTATTACAGCAATGTTAAACCATTAACATGAGATATTGTAGCAAAACATAAGAACCAAAAAGTAGATAGAAGAAGAGAGACAAAGATTTACGGTGGGGAAAACCCTTATCGAGTGAAAAACTCCACACTCAGAAACCTACACAATATATTAACAAATCTTAAAGAATGTTTACAATACACTTGCAATGCAATCTTCAATGGTCTTCGACACTCGTGTCTAGAGTCAATCTGGTAGCATAACAGTACCTGTAAACCTATGATACAAACTCCATCTCCAAGCACCTATATATAAAGGAAATACAAGGCAATATTGGACCTATCTTGGAATGGGCATCCAACATGGCATCTTGGACCAAAACCCATGCCTAGGGACACTTGGTCAACATTGTAGAATGTGTCTGACACTTGTCCACAGCTCCCATCCCAAAGAGGTCACCTATTTCCAAAATGGGCTATGACAAATGCTCTAACGACACTTACGACCGTCATAGAATCTGTCATAGCGGTTACAACTTACAGCTGTAAGAGAACCTATCATACACATGCTATAAATAGCATATTATCTTACAACACATCATATTCCACCTTGGGGCACCCAAATATGCCTCATTCAAAGATGCTACATGACACATGTCATTACCTGTCTTACAACCTTCTATTCTCGACTCTTACATGTCATAGATTCGTCATAGGAATCCATCATAACCGTTTCGGTCAAACATTCCTTACACAACATAGAAGATGCCGACACATGGTAGAATATTCCTACCACTAAGTGTGATGCCTATCTCCTCATGTGAGGACAAAATAACAAGTTGTCATAATCCATGTAGGATTGACACATCACCGTGCCACATCCCACAATATGACAAAGTGGAATTTCCAAATATTTACAACATAGACAAATGAATAATAAATACAAACATTACGAATGTAGAGAATTACCAAGGTTGAGACACCTTAATTCCCAACATTCTCCCACTTGTTGAACACCTTGTAAGAGCCAATAGAAAATAGGATTTAGCTGATATAGGCCGAGAGGCCCATAGACTCCGAACACCATCTGAACTTCTATGTGCCCACCAGTTTCGTCAATGCATGTGCAACATTCTTCAAAGTATCTACCTTCTCCAAATTTACCTTTCCATCCTCAACCATGTCCCTCACGAAGTGAAACTGAACATTAGCATGCTTGGTTCTAGTATGGAAGGTTGGATTCTTTGCAAGGCAAATTGCACTCTGACTATCACAACTGATCACGATCTGACCTCTATCAAAACCAATATCAGAACATAATCTCTTAAGCCAAATGGATTCCTTACAAGCATGAGTTGCTGCCATATACTCAGCTTCTGTTGTGGAGAAAGCAACAACTAGTTGTCACTTACTTATCCAACTAATAGCACCACCAAACAGTGTAAAAACACAAGCACTAGTGGATCTCCTGTTGTCAATGTCACCTGCCCAATCCGAATCCATAAATCCATGAATATCAACAGAATACAAAGGTCTTGAAACATTACCATGATAGCAAATGGAATACTCAGAAGCATCCCTCAAATATCTAAGCACTCACTTAACTGCATCCCAATGAACCTGTCTAGGATTAGCCATAAATCAACAAAGGACTCCCACTGCTGGGACAATGTCTGGTCTTGTGCAGACCATAGCATACATCAAACTTCCAACAACACTAGCATAAGGTACTTTGCTCATGTCCTCCACCTCACTAGGAGATTTTGGACAATCCTCAATAGACAACTTTGTCCCCAAAGAAACAGGAACACACAATGGTCTACAATCTGCCATGTTGAATCTGTCCAACACGGTCTTCACATACTTACTTTGGCTTAACCAAAGTTTTATGTTGGTTCTGTCTCTTCTGATTCCCATTCCTAGAATGTACCTGGCTGCCCCTAAATCTTTCATTTCAAACTGTGCTGACAACTGATATTTAAAATCAGAAATCATATTCTTACCCTTCCCAATGAGCAACATATCATCAACATACAGTGCAACAATGAGAATACGATCACCATCAAATTTATAATACACACAGTGATCCGATTTCGATCTCACAAATCTAATTGACAACACAAAGGCATCAAACTTCAAGTACCATCTCCTAGGGGATTGTTTCAAACCATACAAAGACTTCTTAAGTTTGCAAACCAAATTTTCTTTACCTTTCACCATGTAATGCTCTGGCTGTGACATGTAGATCTCTTCCTCCAAGTCACCGTGAAGGAAAGTTGTCTTCACATCCATCTGTTCTACCTCCAAGTCATAAGATGCTGCGAGTGACAATAGGAATCGAATGGATGTTAGCTTTGCAATGGGAGAGAAGATCTCACCATAATCTATATCCTCCACTTGTGAATACCCCTTCGCAACCAATCTGGCTTTATACTTCTCAATACTGCCATCTGCACTAATCTTCTTCTTGAACACCCATTTGCATCCAACGGGTTTCCGTCCAAGAGGCAAAGGCACCAAGTCCCGAGTTTGATTCTTTTCCAAAGAAGCCATTTCTTCCTCCATGGCCTCCTTCTAGGAACCTGTATCCTTCATAGCCAAAGCCTCTGATACAGTTCTAGGTTCATCATTGTTAGTGATTAAAGCATAAGCACAACTAGAATCAAGCAATGTAAAACCAAACCTTTCAGGTTGCTTTCTTATCCGTGTAGACCTCCTCAAGAGCTAAGGTTAAGGTTCAGCTTCTTCCTCTGAGCTTTCAGAGCTACTAGAGCTCTCCTTATCATCAGGTCCAACATTGTCTTTCTATTCAGTCTTCTTAGGGGTGAGAGGAAACTGAACAACATCCTCTTTCTTTTCTTTTTCTTCTGGCTACAAAATAGTGGAAGAAGATGTAAGCTCTCTGAAGATGACACTTCTGCTATACAACACTTTTTCAGCCACGGGGTCCCAAAGCTTGTATCCTTTCACAACAACACCATAGCCGATGAAGATACACTTAACAGCTTTGTTCTCCAACTTTGATGACTTCTCCCTAGGCACATGTGCATATGCCTCACAACCAAAAACACAAAGATGCCTTACTGGAGGCTTTCTACCAGACCACACCTCCATGGGTGTCTTTCCAACAAGAGCTGATGTAGGAGATCTGTTTACCAAATAGCAAGTAGTGGCAACAACTTCAGCCCAAAACTTTTGTTCTAGACCAGCTCCACTAAGCATACTCCTAGCCTTCTCCATCAGTGTCATGTTCATCCTCTCTGCAACTCCATTTTGTTGTGGGGTGTATGGAGTTGTCTTGTGCCTTTCAATCCTAAGTTCCTTGCAATACTTATCAAATTCTATAGAATAGAACTCACCACTGTTGTCAGTTCTCAAACATTTAATCTTTTTGCCAATCTAATTTTTAGCAAAGGCTTTGAACTCCTTAAACTTGCTATAGACTTCAGATTTGCTTCTGAGAAAATAAATCCATGTCCTTCTACTGTAATCATCTATAAAAGATACAAAGTATATAGATTTTGATAATGAAGGAACATTAACAGGACCAAACACATCAGAATGAATAAGGTCCAACACACCAGAAGACTTATGAGAACTCGAGTAAAATTGAACACAGTTTTGTTTTCCATAAATGCAATGTTCTCAAAAGTCAAACTCAAGATTACAATCATCTACCCCTCAACGAGGTTCTTATTTTTTAGGGTACGCAGACCCTTCTCACCAATTTGGCCAAATCTCTTATGCCATAACATTGTCTTTTCTACAGGAAGTTTAACTTCCAATGCATGATTACAACCATCAAGACTAGAAACAACAGATTTCTTCACTACTCGTTCAGATGGTGGGGATGAAGTGACTGCTGCCCTCTTCCTTGAGTCAGAAGAACTATTGCATTGTGCAATGCATTCTTCCAGCTGAAACAGAGTACCTCTCCAAGTACCCTTAGCAAGTACCATAGATCCTCTAGTCATCTTGCATCCTTCTTTCGAAAAGACAACCTGCACACTTGTATCATTCAAACTATTTATAGAAAGCAGGTTCCATGCTAAGCCTGGGATGTGCATAACCCCAGAGATCCCCTTCACTCGACCATCAGGGAATCGGATAGAGACTCTTCCGTGACCAATGATCTTCAGATGAAAGTTGTCACCCAGATACAACTTTCCACCATCAAACTCTTCATACTTAGTGAACCAGTCTTGATGTGAGGTCATGTGGAATGATGCACCAGAGTCAATTAGCCACACATCATCAGATGCATGGGTTGCCAGGGTTGCGATGAAAGCATCACTGTCATCTTTTGATTTGTTGGAATCTGGATTAGGAGCTTTCTTCTTTTTCTTCTTCTCCTCTTTAAATTCCTTTCAGAAATGCCCGGTCTTGCCACAATTCCAATAAAGAGCCTTGGACTTTCTAGGAGATTTGGATCTCCCACGAGATTTGGATCTACCCTTCTCAGCTTTCTTGTCCTTCTTCTTCCCTTTCTCCTTGGATCTTCCACGAACTACAAGGCCTCTTTGGCTGCCTCAGAAGACTTTCTCCACATCTCTTTAGACAACAACAAAGAAACCACTTCTTCCATTTTGATTATGGATGTGGTGCTTTTGATTGCCATGACAAGATGATCCCATGAGTTCGGTAGAGAACAAAGCAGGGTCATACACCGATCCTCCTCCTCCATCTTTACACCAATAGATGTTAATTGTGCAACCAGCATGTTAAAAGCATTCATATTCTCAACAACAGATCCTCTGTCTTCCATTCAAAGGGAATACAACTTCTTTCTCAGGAAAAGTTTATTGACTAGGGATTTGGCTTGATACACATCCCCCAACTTCTTCCAAAGGAGTTTTGTAGTAGTCTCCTCATGGATATTTAACAACATAGAATCGGTAAGACTAAGTCTTATGAGACCCTTAGCCTTCTGATCCTTGAGATCACAATCAGCTTGTGTCATTGTAGCTGGTTTAGTTTCATTCACACTTTCCCAAAGGTCTCGGTCAACTAACATGTCTTCTATTTTGAGCTTCCATAGTTTGAAATTACTGTCGTTGAACTTCTCTACTTCAAACCTTCTTGATGTGCCTACCATCTCCTTGCTGTAACAAGATACAAAATGCCCTACACAGACTCCCACGCAACCTAAGATTAGCTCAAAAAACCCCTACCCTACAACTAGGACCAAAGGTGATCAAGCTCTGATACCAACTGAAAGGAAGCTAGGTGTGCGGAAAACGCTTCCTACACTAATCTATTGAGGAGAGGGCTATGCAAATTCAACTTTATCCTAACTATTACAGCAATGTTAAACCATTAACATGAGATATTGTAGCAAAACATAAGAACCAGAAAGTAGACAGAAGAAGAGAGACAAAGATTTATGGTGGGGAAAACCCTTATCGGGTGAAAACCCCCACACTCAGAAACCTGCACAATGTATTAACAAATCTTAAAGAATGTTTACAATATACTTGCAATGCAAGCTTCAATGGTCTTAGACACTCATGTCTGGAGTCAATCTAGTAGCATAACAGTACCTGTAAACCTATGATACAAACTCCATCTCCAAGCACCTGTATATAAAGGAAATACAAGGCAATATTGGACCTATCTTGGAATGGGCATCCAACATGGCATCTTGGACCAAAACCCATGCCTAGGGACACTTGGTCAACATTGTAGAATGTGTCTGACACTTGTCCATAGCTCCCATCCCAAAGAGGTCACCTATTTCTAAAATGGGCTATGACAAATGCTCTTACAACACTTACGACCGTCATAGAATATGTCATAGCGGTTACAACTTACAGCTGTAAGAGAATCTGTCATACACATGCTATAAATAGCATATTCTCTTACAACACATCATATTCCACCTTGGGGCACCCAAATATGCCTCATTCAAAGATGCTACATGACACATGTCATTACTTGTCTTACAACCTTCTATTCTTGACTCTTACATGTCATAGATTCGTCATAGGAATCTGTCATAACTGTTTCAGTCAAACATTCCTTACACAACATAGAAGATGCCAACACATGGCAGAATATTCCTACCACTAAGTGGGATGCCTATCTCCTCATGTGAGGACAAAATAACAAGTTGTCATAATCCATGTAGGATTGACACATCATCGTGCCACATCCCACAATATGACAAAGTGGAATTTCCAAATATTTACAACATAGGCAAATGAATAATAAATACAAACATTACAAATGCAGAGAATTACCAAGGTTGAGACACCTTAATTCCCAACATGAGAGAAGTGTGTGAAACTTCTTGATGTGTGTTAAAATGAGAAGAATGAAGGGGTATTTATAGGTAGAAATGGGAGGTAAGGGAAGAAAATGTAAGATCGAAAGATTAAGTTAATTCAAGAAAAAATAGAAACAATTCCATGAATAGATGAGAAGATAAGAAGAAAACTAGAATAAAAGTTGTGTAAACTAAAAGAAAACAAAAGTGAACTCAAAGAGAAAATGGAAACAATTTAGAAGAGATAAAATTTGATCATGAGTTCACAATAGAAATAAAGTGAGGAAAAGCATGAGTTAGCATGCAAAAATAGGAGTTAAAATGGGCTAAAAATCAAGAAAAACTAAAAATATGAGATATTTCTTGCATTTAAAAACCATAAGGTCACCTCTTTTAGGAGCAAGGTTGCCCCTTTTGGTAGTCAGGGTTTCTCGAGCAACCCTAAGACACATAGGGACGACCCTAAGTAGGCAAATCAAAGGGGGCACTAGGCAAAGAATGAAGCAAGTAAAGTCAATTTAGGGTTAGAAAAGATGGTCAAGGAGGTGAAAAACACAAGGGACATATCACCAAGAGTGAAACTATTGAGAGGAGTGTAATTCATATCTATGTGACTATGATTAGGACCTTTTTATCATCATCAAACTTCTATATAGGCTTGACATGGTTTTAGTACTTACAACAACATTGTCTTAGATAAGACAACACCCTAAGTGGTCAGGGCCTCAACCCATAGGGACCTCGATGCTCAGTTGAGGGTTTACAACCACTAGACTGACCTTATCCATAGATGGGGTGGGTTAGGGCTAGCCCAACCAACTCCATGTGAATCCACCCTTTTATATCAAATTTTTTAAAATTGAAAATTTTCTAAAAATCTACAAAATATATACAAAATTCAAAAACACTATACTCCAACTAGATGTTAATGAATTCCAACAATCAATTCATGAAATATCTCAAGAATTAGAGGTTGTGAGGGTTGTATGCATCTGATTGCACATGTATATGGTAGTCACTACATCATTCTTCATTACTAATCATCCTCAAACTCCTACACCTTTCTTGTATGCATGGTTGTGTTTAAACTAACCAAACAAGGCTTGGTTTTACAAGGAATTGATCTCTTCAATAGGGATAGATTTGTCATCTCCACATAATAGGCTCATTTTCTCTCTTCAAATATTTATTTCTTTTGTAATTTTTTATGCATTTGGTTAGAATAGGATTAATTTTAGAAAAAAACTTACAAATTATTGTTATAAAGTTGAAATCTTATGCTTGCAAGGGTGAATTCATTACTAATTTGTGAACTTAGGGAGATATTTGAATTTAATGGATGTTTTAGATAAGTTTGTAGAGGCTTGCTAAATCTGAAACACTGATCATTTCATGTAATTAACCACATGTTTGTATGAATGACTTTTGAATTACCACAAGCCCTTATATTACAATGGTCACCAAGTTATCTTTCATGACCATGACCTAGTAATATAGACTTTGGGATAGTTGATCTTTATTTGGGAGATTGATTTCCTTTCATGAGAGTTGAGGTACACTTAATATTTGTTTGAGTTGTTGAGTGTGTCAACTCCCCATTAATAGGTCAATTAGAGAATACAAGGCCAGACTAGTGGCCAAGGGCTACTCCTAGAGAGGGAGTTGGTTTTGGTGAAATTTTCTCTCTTGTTGCTAAATTATCTTCCATTAGATTCATGTTATCTATTGTTTCAACTTGTGATTTTGATATTGAGTAGATGGACGTTAAAACTACTTTCTTGCATGGGAATCTTGAAGAAGAAATTTGTATGCGACAACTTGATGGTTTTATGGTTAAAGAGAAGGAACATTTGGTTTGTAGGTTAAAGTGGGCTTTATATGGTTTAAAATAGTCACCTCACATGTGGTATTAAAATTTTGATGCATTTACATTGAATTTAGCTTTTGTTAAGAAGTGAATAAGATCATCGCACATTTATGTTAAGATTACTAATGATCATATTCTAGTCATTGTATTATATGTGGATGATATGTTATTTATAGGTGACAACAAGGGGATGATTAGGGAGCTTAAAATCACCTTTATAGTATGTTTGATATGAAGGAATTAGGGGCAATAATGTTCATTTTGGGAATGGTAATTAGCAAGGACTAGGTTCTGTTGGGTGAATATTTTGTCGTTAACTCGCTAACAGAAAAATGGGTATATCAGCCACAGCTATGATGAGACAAAGTCTCTCCTCTCAGCAAGGGGAGGTTCCCTCTAATTACTTAACTTTTGCAAATCAAACAACTTATCAAATTTATGTACACTAAAAACTATGTTTGTGGTGGTTCCATCTCATCTCATTCTCTTTTTTCAGAATAGATGTTTATATTTCAAACTCTTGATATAAGACTTATAAATTATCACAATATCACAGAAACACAAAGTTTTCTGTTACCTCACTTACTACTTGTAAACAGAACTATTTGAAGTAGAATGCAGCCCAAAGTCTTCACTTCTCTTCAAGATGATAAAAGTAAATTGAATATAACAAC
Organism: Cunninghamia lanceolata; assembly: GCA_027924645.1. Taxonomy (NCBI): domain Eukaryota; kingdom Viridiplantae; phylum Streptophyta; class Pinopsida; order Cupressales; family Cupressaceae; genus Cunninghamia; species Cunninghamia lanceolata. The sequence continues at coordinate 1,813,484 of BSBN01000810.1, read as the reverse complement.
TTGCAGCACAAAGTCTCCAAACTATTGTATTCTCACAAACATGAACATATAACCCACAACTGATTTGATAACACAAAGTTTATCAGAATCAAATTAAGAGCGCTCTTCAATCACTTGAAACAAACTCCACACTTCAATTATTATCAAATAAGATTATGATAGCAAGACATAAGAACAATACTATCACAACACAAATAATCCCAAGACAAAGATTGGAATTGAACTTGCTTTCTTATATTGACAAATATTTGAATATTGATTTTCACAAAAAGCACAAAGTCTTGATTTGCTTCTCAATTTGCCAGAGTTTTCTTGCAATAGACAAAAGATAGATATTTACAAAAGAGGCCCCCTTTATTTATAGGGAAAGGCCTTGAGAAAATTTAGGAAAAAACTAACTACTTTGACTTATTCAAAAATAGGAGTCCTTATTGACTTGGGACTTCCTACATTTTTACATGTAATTACATATTAAAAATGTACATGTAAAACTGTCCAAAATTGTTTTGAAAGTACATGTGAAAATCAGAAAATAAACTAAGGGAAAAAACCAGCTGCTTCAATTTGTATCACCACTTTTTCTCATGTGGTGATCATACATAGTGAAGGCCGCTTGCATTTCAATGTTATCTAGATTGAATGCGTTCTTGAAGGTCATCCTGGCCCTTACTATGGCATCCCTCACGGTAGTGATTGATTTTGCATGATTAGTTAACCTGGTTTTCATATTGTCCAAGGTTAACTGGTTGTCTAAAATGTTGTCCACAGAAGTTATTGAAAATGCTTTATCTTCAAATTCTATCTGGAACATGTCTTCAAATTCCTGAACCATTTCTTTTGCAGAAAGAAATTGGTTATCCTGCGATACCAACTTACAAGGTAACTCCTCCAACTTGTGCAAAAGATTAACATCATTTTCTTCACTGATTTCCTTTACAACTTCAAGATCCTTGATCAAATTTCTTAGCATATTACTCCTGTACATCAGAGCTTCCTTTGTTTCTGTATATGAATCCCTATTGGAAATAGCGCCAATGGATATTAGGGTACTTATTTTTAGCTTCCTCATTTCCACCCATTTATCATGAGTATCCTCTGTGCGCTCAATATCTTGAGAGATAGCATCAATGAGATCATTAAGTTTTGCCCTTACTTTCCTCATTTTATCCGTCTTCTCAAATACATCCGTGAGCAAAGAGATTCCTTGTGCTCGCATCCTGTCTAAGTACTCTTCAAGTACTTTTCCTCTGAGGTGAGTCTTTTCTACTTTCAGAATGATGGGGTCTTCTACAGAAACGGCCTCTGGAGTAACTGCTTCTAAGTTCAAAGTGATCGTTCTTACCACTGCAGTCAGCTGTTCTACCTTTGCCTTGTAATAATCTTTCATTTCTTTTTCCCTGTTGAACTTCTAGATCAGGATGTCCATGGCTGACTGCATATCATTTTTAGCGCTTTCATGGGTGATTTTGCGCAATTCAACCCTAGAAATAGAATAGTCATTCATATCAAAATTTTCAACAGTTGCATCCTATGGAGGTTTTGCTATCTCCAGAAATTTATGTCCCTTATCTTCAAGTACCCTGGAAAGAATCTTCGGTTTCTTCAGGGCCTTAGGCTTTGTAGGTACCAACTTAGTGAAATCAAAATCATCTGGAGAGATGACTTGCTTTTTCCTCTTTGGCGTGTAAGGTGATAACCAAGGTGGAAGCAGAGAAGTACTCACATTGGGATCCATTCCTACTGCTGGTGTTCCTGGAACTGTGCTTGTACTCGTAGTAGAAACAATAGGTAGGGTGTTAGTAAAAACCGCACCTATTACATTTGCACTTGAAACTTTCTCAGTATTCATCACAAAATGATCAAACATGGACGTATCCCCAATATCAAAAGAGGAAGAAGACAAACTAGGAATTGACTCAGAAGAACAGAGAACATTTTCAAAAGTGCTTTGGGGATTATCAAAAATTATTTTAGGAGGAGAGGGGGATTCAGAGGAAGGAATGTTAATAGGGGAAATAGACACAAGGGCTACGACAGGTGTATTTTCCTGTGGAAGCAAAGCCTCCTCATCTTGTTGATCTGAATTCCTCTCTTCAACATCCATCTCTTTTGTAGTTGGCTCTTCAGTCGCTGGCTCCTCAACTTCCATATCTTTCATTTCAGGTTCTTCCTCAACAGCTTTTGTTTTCTTCGTTACAAATCTAATTTTAGGCTTGTGTGTTTTAGAGGATGATGGAACATCACTCTTGTTCTTCGTTCTGTTTTCTACCTTTTTACCAGTCTGCTCTTGAATTTCAGTTTCTGAACCAGTGAGGAATTCTTTCAGCGTAATTCCTTGATCCGCCAGCCAGTTATTGGTGTTAGCCAATATAGGCTCAAATCTCTTCCTTAGTGAAGTCGACTCCTTTTGGGACCATTGGATTGGAGGGAGAGGAGTACTAGCTATCTATTCTGCATCGTACCTAGCACCAACCAATTCCCCATCATCCACAAGATCTTCTGGAATATTAGCAAGCCCCAGATATTCAATTTGTTCTAGAGACAGCCTGCTATAGTCCAGTTTCCTGATATCTTCCTCTGTTCTCAAGTCTATCCAGACATCTTCCACCATGGGTTCATGAAACTGAGTTTTCCTCCTGATTTTATCCTTTACACCCCGATAGTCAAATTTTGGTCTCCTCTTGAATTGCTTCATGGTGACCAACTGCATTTTTGTCTCCATGGCCCTTGCCTTTGCGGCAGTCAACACTGAATATCTGCCGATTTCCACTGGAAATCTGAAACCAGGCTTCTTGAGTTCCATCTGTTTGTTATGCACGACAATCATTTATCTGCACAACTCCATCAAGACCAGTCTATTTGAAGGAAACCTAGGAAGCATATAAGGGTAGCCTTGGAAAAAGCCAACCCTCAAGTATGAGAAAGATGGAAATTGCAAAAACATACAACCAAAGTTATTAACCACTATCCATGCCTCATCTGAAATTCTTCTCTGCTCTAGTTGGGGATCAAAAAGACACAAGAATACAACAAAGAACGCATCATTCACCCTCCTTAAATGGTGAATTGAACCTTTCAATGTCAGCTAAGAATAATATTGGTATACTGGGACTACTCTCCTATCCCCTTCAGATGATAATCCCAGAAAAATCCTCATGGAGGCTACAATGTATACCAGATAGGAAGTCATGAAGAACTTGGAGGTAGTGGATACCTTCGTCAATTGGTCATGCAAAGCGTTACTGATTTGTTCTCCCCAGAAAATAACTTGCTTGCCCTGGAGTATGACCTTAATGAAAGGATACATCCATTCATGAAACTGTGAAGAGGAGGACAAACCTCTTATCCTGCTGAGGAGGGTAATCAAGTCACCAACTTCTTCTACAAAATCACTTCGAGGAAAACTACGTGGCCACCTTGACAAACTTGACCTTGCAGTCTTCAACCATTTGTTGTTGATCACTTTCTTCGCTTTTTCTGGATTCTTGTCATATTCCTTCTGAGCTTCAACAAAGTCAAGCTTCAATACCTCTGTCACAGGAGGACACATGAACACCTTGTCCATGAACTCAGGATCCAACCTGATTATCACATTACCACTAGCGTCCACCACAGTTCTAATATCTTTGTTATAGAAATGGGCACACTGAAGAACAAATTCTATATTGTGAGCCGCCACTGGGAAGGATGATACCAGATGAATATTACTCTCCACTATCTTCTTCATCATAGCACTAGGGTTGCTTGACTTGGTTCTCTCTACAAACTTAGCCATATCAACATGGCCAATCTCCATATCTCTAATGTCCTCAACATTAGAATGGACTAAGGTGATTGGGAAAACACCTTGGTATTTGTACTTCATTGCTTTTAACTTCTTCGGGGACAAGTCAGTCATTTGGATGAACTTTCACTGAGAAGAAATTTGATGTTGAATGAAGCTCCGCAGAAGAAACTGCAACAAAAGTCATGATCATGCAATTAGGGAAAATATGGGCAATCTGCAAAAATTGCATGTTGATGATCATAACTATGGGAATGTGCTTGAAAAAGGGCTATAGTGCGAGCTGGCCAAAAATCAGAGGAGAAGCGAGCTCGGGAAATCAAAATTGGAAATTTTCCAGAGTTGGAAAAATTTGGGACATTTTTTCATGGGCGGCAAAATTTGCCGCCCTTGCATATGAGGGTTTTGTATTATTTGCATTGGCGGCAAATTTTGCTGCCACTGCATGTTGGTGAAGATTGAGTTGGTATAAGCGGCAAATTTCGCCGATGATGCAGGTAATAAGAAAGGCAAGGGTTTGTCAAAGCGGCAAAATTTGCCGACACTGCAAATTGAGTTTATCGCTTTCGATGTTTGGTCGGCGAATTTCACCGACATCTCATGAGGGGAACCGATACATGTCTCAGCAGCAGAATTAGCCAACACTACACATTGATAGGAATGGTGAGGTTCTAGCAGCAAATTTTGCCAATGTTGCATTTGAGGGAAATTTACAAATTCAAGGGCGAAAGCTGGGAGTTTCGCCGACTAAAAACTCGGTAGTGGTAATCATGGTTTCCAGGAAAGATCGGCGAACTCCGCCAATGTTACATAATGGTATGTAGCAAGGGTTGAGGGTCTAGGTGGTAGAAACCTAGCGGTTTCAGGGCAAAACCTAGGATACCTCTGGGGTGAAAACAAATCACGCAAACAATAAAACAAAACAAAAGACAAAATGTAACAAAAATCTAAAAATAAAGATCTAAACGAAGCACATCATAAACAGTGAAGAAGGAGAATAGAAACGAAAGAGAAAACTTACCCGTTCTAAAACTTGAAACCCTATGTTCGATGGCGATGGTTGACGACGCGATCAAGAAATGTTAGGAGAGTCTGGTATATTAGCTTGGGAGAGAGGATGAAATGGCAAAATAAGCCATCAAAACACATTATATAACACTAACACAAATGCTAAGCGATTGGCATGAGTGGCCATTAATGGCACTGAGTGACCAAGATTCCAAGGATCTCGTTCGAGCGGAGATTTCGGCCGTCAGCGCACAACTCGAAAAACAAGTAACGGTGGCGTAATTTGCCAACCATACACAGAAAGGAAGAAAAACATGTAAAGACGGCAAAAATCGCCAACTTCACATGTTAAACCAAAAAAATGCATGTAGTGGCGGCAAAATTTGCCGCCTCTACATGCAAAATGAAAAGCATATGTAAAAGCGGCAAAAATCACCGCTATTGCAAATGTAAGAAAAATGAGTCAAAAAGAGATATGCAATAGCGGCAATTTTTGCCAGTCTTGCATATCAAGACTTCAATTTTTACTAACTCTTAAAAATGACCAATATTGACATTTTAACCAATTTACAACTTGAACGATCCTCGCGCATATCGAGAAACCTATTCAAAGGGATGTCATAAACCAGTCTAGAATGTCAAATGACTTCGCACGAGATCAAGAGTATCTTGTTTCGGTCCGTGAGCTTAGAGTGTAGATTCATGAAACTGACAAGTTTCGTGGGGGTTGTCTACAAAAATGAGCGTAGCTGATTTTGAGAACAACAGCTGGCTCTAACTGGGGAACTTCCTTCGATCGAACTTTGAAACGATTGAGGGGAGTAGAATCCAGTCTCTAAGTGCCTTCATCCATGCCATTGGGCTATTGAGTCAAGCTAAAAAAAAGAAAAAGACACAAAAGAAGAATGCCGTCCAAGAATTACGTCCAAGAAGAATGCCGTACGAAGCTGGAACATCAGCTACCAAGACTGTCATCTTGATTCTCTTATCTGGAAAAACTGCAAATTCAAATTGGGCGTCTTTGATCTGACCCAAAAGTGGAACTTGCTTATTCTCCATAGACAAACACCTCCCAAAAGTTTTGGTTAAGGTGAGGCCAAGGGCATCTGTTACCTTAGCAGGCATAACATTGTCTGAGGCTCCAGAATATATTACGCAATTGCTCAATTTATGACCATTTACTAATAGGGAAACATAAAAAGGTTCAATTTTTCTAGAAACCTCAGGAGGAGTGGTGACAAGATTGTTTTGGGTAGGTTTACTTTTAGAGGAGTCATGAGTAGCTTTGGGAAACTCTTGTCCTGCAGGGACGGCCTTATTTTTGACATATTTGGCTAATCTATCAAATTGTTCAGGATTAGCCTGTAAATATTCAACTTCAGACATTTGTATCTTAGTTCTCCTAGCATGGTCTATTATATCGAACTGCTAAAAAGAATTAGATACGGAGGAAGAAAAACCATCATTTTGATTTTTGGTAGAGACAACACTAGTCTGAGAAGTAGAAGTGGAAGGTACAAATTCATTAGAAGCACTTACTTGTTTATTGACCATCGAGTCTTTTGATTGGAAAGGTAGCGGAGTCCCCCATTTAGCAATTGAAATCACTGGTTGAGATTCTTCTCTCGCCTTCCCTTTATCAGCTTGAAGAGCTGACTGATTTTGAGACCTAGTGAAAACAGCATATGCTCCTTCACTCACTTCTCCTTTTTCAGCTTCGTCCTGGTAGTTCAGAAAGTCGATGGTAGAGTCCCCAGCTAACTCTTCTTCTCCTTCTATGAAGAGATTAGCACCATTTTCATATTCCAACTCAGGTTGGAAAGAAAGTTCATTTTCAGCTTCATAGTAGCCAACAACAGAGTTGACCGGCGCTGCTTTGATAGCAAGCTTCCCCTGTGTAGGCGGAAGACAGTTTTGTTGTCCTTGATTCCTAGTAGTATTGCCCTGATATGAATTATTTGGAAGTGTCCTCCTTGGTATATCTCGGTAAGAAGGAGGCGCAGACATACCTTAGGACATTTGTCTCTTCAGAGCTAGCAATTCATTTGCTAGCTTTTGCACCATGGGATCCGTGGTGCTTGTGGAAGCATTCTCAGTAGAAGAGGAGCTTTTATTTCTATTAGTATCCCTTCTTATCTTACCCGCAAGGATAAGATCATCTTCTACTTTAGTTGCTAGAATCTGAGCTACAGCAAGATCGGTAGGAGCAGCTCGCCTCAGTAGGAAACTCACCTTCAGAAGTTGTGTATTGATAAAGAAACATTTGAGGTTCTCCGCTGTGGGCTCGGTGGTGGTGGGAATCCTATTTCTCAATTTGTTGAACTTAGCGATGAAATCTCGCATTGGTTCATGAGGTTCCTTTTTCATCTATGTCAGCTGTGCCAATAATGCATGAGCATCTTCCGCAGGTTTAAACCTAGCTTCAAACTTGGTTTTGAGAGTAGCCCAGTTTGTTATGGTCTGAGCTTGGAGGTGGTAAAACCAGTCTGCAGTAGCGCCTTGTAGTGTTTCTACAAAGAGTCGCACAGCCACGTCTTCGTGCTCGACACCTATCACACCACAGGCTATACAGAAAGCCGCAATGTGCTCATCAGGGTGAACTTTTCCGTCACCATAGAATTTGGGGAAAATTTTTCTTGAACTACGAGGTAGTTCATGCAATGGTGGGGTCAAATTTAGAGGACCAAAGGTATTACCCCAAGGGCCTTGGGCCGCCATGACGCGTTGATTGAAAGGTGGTATAACAAACCTTGGTGGTGTATGAACAGCCAAAACTCTGTTAGCACTAGCAATAGAAACTTCACCTGGTATTGGAGACCTGGTGTTTGTAGGGGGAAAACTCCTGGTGCACTGAAGATGAGGTCATGGAGTTAAGAATCCAAAATTATTCTGCTGCATCAATTCAAATGTAGGATCAATAATACCCTGAGCCCTCTTACTTCTAGTGTACCGGGAATCTGCCAGACTGTATTATGCTCAACACAATTTTGCAAGAAAATGGAAAAGAACTGAAAATGCTTCAACTCGAAGCGTGAGGCTTCAAGTTACTCATTCCTTCCCCAACAGAGTCGCCAAAAAACTGTTGGGTGAATATTTTGTCGTTAACTCGCTAACGGCAAAATGGGTATATCAGCCATAGCTATGATGAGACAAAGTCTCTCCTCTCAGCAAGGGGAGGTTCCCTCTAATTACTTAACTTTTGCAAATCAAACAACTTATCAAATTTATGTACACTAAAAACTATGTTTGTGGTGGTTCCATCTCATCTCATTCTCTTTTTTCAGAATAGATGTTTATATTTCAAACTCTTGATATAAGACTTATAAATTATCACAATATCACAGAAACACAAAGTTTTCTGTTACCTCAATTACTACTTGTAAATGGAACTATTTGAAGTAGAATGCAGCCCAAAGTCTTCACTCCTCTTCAAGATGATAAAAGTAAATCGAATATAACAACTTGCAGCACAAAGTCTCCAAACTATTGTATTCTCACAAACATGAACATATAACCCACAATTGATTTGATAACACAAAGTTTATCAGAATCAAATTAAGAGCGCTCTTCAATCACTTGAAACAAACTCCACACTTCAATTATTATCAAATAAGATTATGATAGCAAGACATAAGAACAATACTATCACAACACAAATAATCCCAAGACAAAGATTGGAATTGAACTTGCTTTCTTGTATTGACAAATATTTGAATATTGATTTTCACAAAAAGCACAAAGTCTTGATTTGCTTCTCAATTCGCCAGAGTTTTCTTGCAATAGACAAAAGATAGATATTTACAAAAGAGGCCCCCTTTATTTATAGGGAAAGGCCTTGAGAAAATTTAGGAAAAAACTAACTACTTTGACTTATTCAAAAATAGGAGTCCTTATTGACTTGGGACTTCCTATATTTTTACATGTAATTACATATTAAAAATGTACATGTAAAACTGTCCAAAATTGTTTTGAAAGTACATGTGAAAATCAGAAAATAAACTAAGGGAAAAAACCAGCTGCTTCAATTTGTATCACCACTTTTTCTCATGTGGTGATCATACATAGTGAAGGCCGCTTGCATTTCAATGTTATCTAGATTGAATGCGTTCTTGAAGATCATCCTGGCCCTTACTATGGCATCCCTCACGGTAGTGATTGATTTTGCATGATTAGTTAACCTAGTTTTCAGATTGTCCAAGGTTAACTGGTTGTCTAAAATGTTGTCCACAGAAGTTATTGAAAATGCTTTATCTTCAAATTCTTTCTGGAACATGTCTTCAAATTCCTGAACCATTTCTTCTGCAGAAAGAAATTGGTTATCCTGCGATACCAACTTACAAGGTAACTCCTCCAACTTGTGCAAAAGATTAACATCATTTTCTTCACTGATTTCCTTTGCAGCTTCAAGATCATTGATCAAATTTCTTAGCATATTGCTCCTATACATCAGAGCTTCCTTTGTTTCTGTATATGAATCCCTATTGGAAATAGTGCCAATGGATATTAGGGTACTTATTTTTAGCTTCCTCATTTCCACCCATTTATCATGAGTATCCTCCGTGCGCTCAATATCTTGAGAGATAGCATCAATGAGATCATTAAGTTCTGCCCTTACTTTCCTCATTTTATCTGTCTTCTCAAATACATCCGTGAGCAAAGAGATTCCTTGTGCTCGCATCCTGTCTAAGTACTCTTCAAGTACTTTTCCTCTGAGGTGAGTCTTTTCTACTTTCAAAATGATGGGGTCTTCTACAAAAACGGCCTCTGGAGTAACTGCTTCCGAGTTCAAAGTGATCTTTCTTACCACTGCAGTCAACTGTTCTACCTTTGCCTTGTAATAATCTTTCATTTCTTTTTCCCTGTCGAACTTCTGGATCAGGATGTCCATGGCTGACTGCATATCATTTTTAGCGCTTTCATGGGTGATTTTGCCCAATTCAACCCTAGAAATAGAATAGTCATTCATATCAAAAATTTTAACAGTTGCATCCTGTGGAGGTTTTTCTATCTCCAGAAATTTATGTCCCTTATCTTCAAGTACCCTGGAAAGAATCTTCGGTTTCTTCGGGGCCTTAGGCTTTGCAGGTACCAACTTAGTGAAATCAAAATCATCTAGAGAGATGACTTGCTTTTTCCTCTTTGGCATGTAAGGTGATAACCAAGGTGGAAGCAGAGAAGTACTCACATTGGGATCCATTCCTACTGCTGGTGTTCCTGGAACTGTGCTTGTACTGGAAGTAGAAACAATAGGCGGGGTGTTAGTAAAAACTGCAACTGTTACATTTGCACTTGAAACTTGCTCAGTATTCATCACAAAATGATCAAACATGGACGTATCCCCAATATCAAAAGACAAAGAAGACAAACTAGGAATTGACTCAGAAGAACGGAGAACATTTTCAAAAGTGCTTTGGGGATTATCAAAAATTATTTTAGGAGGAGAGGGGGATTCAGAGGAAGGAATGTTAATAGGGGAAACAGACACAGGGGCTGCGACAGGTGTATTTTCCTGTGGAGAAAAAGCCTCCTCATCTTGTTGATCTGAATTCCTGTCTTCAACATCCATCTCTTCTGTAGTTGGCTCTTCAGTCGATGGCTCCTCAACTTCCATATCTTTCATTTCACGTTCTTCCTCAACAGCTTTTGTTTTCTTCGTTACAAATATGATTTTAGGCTTTTGTGTTTTAGAGGATGATGGAACATCACTCTTGTTCTTCGTTCTGTTTTCTACCTTTTCACCAGTCTGCTCTTGAATTTTAGTTTCTGAACTAGTGAGGAATTCTTTCAGCGTAATTCCTTGATCCGCCAGCCAGTTATTGGTGTTAGCCAATATAGGCTCAAATCTCTTCCTTAGTGAAGTCAACTCCTTTTGGGACCATTGGATTGGAGGGAGAGGAGTACTAGCTATCTGTTCTGCATCATACCTGGCATTAACCAATTCCCCATCATCCACAAGATCTTCTGGAATATCAGCAAGCCCTAGATATTCAATTTGTTCTAGAGACAGCCTGCTATAGTCCAGTTTCCTGATATCTTCCTCTGTTCTCAAGTCTATCTAGACATCTTCCACCATGGGTTCATGAAACTGAGTTTTCCTCCTGATTTTATCCTTTACGCCCCGGTAGTCAAATTTTGGTCTCCTCTTGAATTGCTTCATGGTGACCAACTGCATTTCTGTCTCCATGGCCCTTGCCTTTGCGGTAGTCAACACTGAATATCTGTCGATTTCCACTGGAAATCTGAAACCAGGCTTCTTGAGTTCCATCTGTTTGTTATGCACGACAATCATTTGTCTGCACAACTCCATCAAGACCAGTCTATCTGAAGGAAACCTAGGAAGCATATAAGGGTAGCCTTGGAAAAAACCAAACCTCAAGTATGAGAAAGATGGAAATTGCAAAAACATACAACCAAAGTTATTAACCACTGTCCATGCCTCGTCTAAAATTCTTCTCTGCTCCAGTTGGGGATCAAAAAGACACAAGAATACAGCAAAGAACGCATCATTCACCCTCCTGAAATGGTGAATTGAACCTTTCAATGTCAGCTGAGAATAATATTGGTATACTGGGACTACTCTCCTATCCCCTTCTGATGATAATCCCAGAAAAATCCTCATGGAGGCTGCAATGTATACCAGATAGGAAGTCATGAAGAACTTGGAGGTAGTGGATACCTTCGTCAGTTGGTCATGCAAAGCGTTACTGATTTGTTCTCCCCAGAAAATAACTTGCTTGCCCTGGAGTATGACCTTAATGAAAGGATACATCCATTCATGAAACTGTGAAGAGGAGGACAAACCTCTTATCCTGCTGAGGAGGGTAATCAAGTCACCAACTTCTTCTACAAAATCACTTCGAGGAAAACTACATGGCCACCTTGACAAACTTGACCTTGCAGTCTTCAACCATTTGTTGTTGATCACTTTCTTTGCTTTTTCTGGATTCTTGTCATATTCCTTCTGAACTTCAACAAAGTCAAGCTTCAATACCTCTGTCGCAGGAGGACACATGAACACCTTGTCAATGAACTCAGGATCCAACCTGATTATCACATTACCACTAGCGTCCACCACAGTTCTAATATCTTTGTTATAGAAATGGGCACACTGAAGAACAAATTCTGTATTGTGAGCCGCCACTGGGAAGGATGATACCAGATGAATATTACTCTCCACTATCTTCTTCATCATAGCACTGGGGTTGCTTGACTTGGTTCTCTCTACAAACTCAGCCATATCAACATGGCCAATCTCTGTATCTCTAATGTCCTCAACATTAGAATGGACTGAGGTGATTGGGAAAACAGCTTGGTATTTGTACTTCATTGCTTTTGACTTCTTCGAGGACAAGTCAATCATTTGGATGAACTTTCACTGAGAAGAAATTTGATGTTGAACGAAGCTTCGCAGAAGAAACTACAACCAAAGTCATGATCATGCAATTAGGGAAAATATGGGCAATCTGGGAAAATTGCATGTTGATGATCACAACTATGGGAATGCACTTGAAAAAGGGCTATAGTGCAAGCTGGCCAAAAATCAGAGGAGAAGCGGGCTCAGGAAATCAAAATTGGAAATTTTCCAGAGTCAGAAAAATTTGGGACATTTTTGCATGGGCGGCAAAATTTGCCGCCCTTGCATATGAGGGTTTTGTATTATTTGCATTGGCAGCAAATTTTGCCGCCACTGCATGTTGGTGAAGATTGAGTTGGTATAAGCGGCAGATTTTGCTGATGATGTAGGTAATAAGAAAGGCAAGGGTTTGTCGGAGCGGCAAAATTTGCTGACACTGCACATTGAGTTTATCACTTTCGATGTTTGGTCGGCGAATTTCATCGACATCTCATGAGGGGAACCAATACATGTCTAAGCAGCAGAATTAGCCGACACTGCACATTGATAGGAATGGTGAGGTTCTAGTGGCAAATTTTGTTGGCATTGCATTTGAGGGAAATTTACAGATTCAAGTGCGAAAGTCAGGAGTTTTGCTGACTAAAAACTCGGTAGTGGTAATCATGGTTTCCAGGGAGGATCGGTGAACTCTGCCGATGTTACATAATGGTATGTAGCAAGGGTTGAGGGTCTTGGCGGTAGAAACCTAGGGGTTTCAGGGCAAAACCTAGGATACCTCTGGGGTGAAAACAAATCACGAAAACAATAAAACAAAACAAAAGACAAAACATAACGAAAATCTAAAACTAAAGATCTAAACGAAGCACATCATAAGCAGTGAAGAAGGAGAATAGAAACAAAAGAGAAAACTTACCCGTTCTAAAACTTGAAACCCTATGTTCGATTTCGATGGTCGATGACGCGATCAAGCAATGTTAGGAGAGTTTGGTATATTAGCTCAGGAGAGAGGATGAAATGGCAAAATAAGCCATCAAAACACATTATATAACATGAACACAAATGCTAAGCAAGTGGCACGAGTGGCCATTAATGGCACTAAGTGACCAAGATTCCAAGGATCTCATTCGAGCGGAGATTTCAGCCGTTAGTGCACAACTCGAAAAATAAGTAACAGCGGCGTAATTTGCCGACCATACACATAAAGGAAGAAAAACATGTAAAGACAGCAAAAATTGCCGACTTCACATGTTAAACCAAAAAAACACATGTAGTGGTGGCAAAATTTGCCGCCTCTACATGCAAAATGAAAAGCATATGTAAAAGAGGCAAAAATCACCGCTATTGCATATGTAAGAAAAACGAGTCAAAAAGAGATATGCAGGAGCGGCAATTTTTGCCGCTCTTGCATATCAAGACTTCAATTTTTACTAACTCTTAAAAATAACCAATATTGACATTTTAACCAATTTACAACTTGAACAATCCTCACGCATATTGAGAAACCTATTCAAAGGGATGTCATAAACCAGTCTAGAATGTCAAATGACTTCATGCGAGATCAAGAGAATCTTGTCTTGGTCTGCGAGCTTAGAGTGTAGATTCACGAAATGGACAAGTTTCATGGGGGTTGTCTACAAAAACAAGCGTAGCTGATTTTGAGAATAACAGGTTCATAGAAAGTTTTGGCTTAGTCAAACTACATATGTTGACACTATATCTCAATAGTTTTCTATGAACAATTGTAAACTAGTGCGTATTACTTTACCTATTGGCACTAAGATTTCATTGGATATGTGTCCTAAGTTGGATGATAATATAGAGGATATGTATAATGTGCCTTATACTAGTGTTTTGAGTAGCCTGATGTATGTAATAGTTTGCACTAAACTAGATATTGCCCAAGCAGTGGGAGTTATTAGCAGGTTTATTTCTAACCTTGGTATAGAAAAATAGACTCATGTTAAGAGGGTATTTAGATATTTGTGTAGAACTTTTGATCATTATTTTTTCTATCATGGTTCTAATGACATGGGAAAGAAATTAGACATACAAGGCTTTGTTGATGCAAATTGGGCAAGTGGCTTGGATAGTCAAAGGTCTACTAGTGGCTATGTGTTTTCTCTATTTAGTGGTGCTATCAGTTGGATAAGTACAGGGTAGCCTGTAGTTTCTTTGTCCAATACCAAAGAAGAGTATATGGATACTATGCATGCCTATAAAGAGGATTTGGTTACAAGGATCGTGCTCCAGAGTTGGTTTTGATTACATGGTGGTTCATACTATATTTGATAGTCAAAGTGCTATTTGTTTGGCCACGAATCCCATGTACCATACTTTTACCAAGCATGTTGATGTATAGTATCACTTTGTTCATGACATGGTGGAAAACGGTAAGGTCATGCTACATAAAGTTGACACTTGTGAATGTTATATATTCCTTTATAAAACTAGTGAGCATTGAGAAGTTCTCTTGGTGCAAGGAGGCCATGAGCCCTATATCCTATATCTAATTTATTTTATGTTTGATGATTATGGTATTGCAATCTAAATGTCAAGTGGAGGAATGTTAGGATAACAGGTGACATTCACCTTGCAATCCTAAAGTATTGTTTTTAGTTATAGATGATAAATAATGTGTGTTCTCCAAGAATCATGTAGAGGGTGAAAGTGGATACCTCTATATGTGTGGGGAGAATTATTTATTATTATTTTATTCTCTAACATGCAATTGTAATGGCATTTATTATAGGAGGTTACAAAAGAAATCAAACAAGATTTATGGAGCATCTTCCTCATTATAGGCTATGATAAGGCATTAATTTAACCTCATGGAGCACCTAGAATTAAAAAAGTGGGATTAATGAGGTATTTTGACCATTATGATGACATCTAGAAATGCATAAATGGTGTAAGAGGAGTTACATTCTATTTTGAGAGGTTGACCAAATGGATATGGGCATTGGATTTTTGCATGAGGGTTTGTGTGCACCTAGTTTTAGCCCATGATATTTCCCTCTTATTTGGAAAACCATTTATGGTTTCTTGTTTTTGCTTTCTCTATATATTGGAGTGGTGGGATGAAGGTATTATTTATGTTCTTGTAGGTACATAGGTGTTTCTAGAATGCTATTAGATTGAAGGGAGAAGTTTGTTGATTATGTACTCTTGGTTTAAAGATTAATATAGACTTGTGCTCTCTTTGATTGTGGATGTTTTTCCCAAGAGGGTTTCTCCACATACATCCAATGTTATATGCTACATTGTTATGGTTTGTTGATTTTATATGCTTTCTCCATTTCCATTATTTGGTTAATACATAAACATGATAATATCTATACACTTAGTTTTATGTTGTTGTTGCAATAGTACACTATATTTCAATAGATTTTTCTATATTTTTCAAAATGTCCCTCTTCATATAATTCCCCAAAATCATTTGTAGAGGTTCCCAATTCAATTTGACATAGCTCCTTAAATATTTTGGTTTTCCCATAGTTTCTTGCAAGTTCTCTTGTGTTTTGGGGGATCTAATAGCTTCATACATAGCCACAAAGATCATCAAATAGGTCACAATCACTAGAAATCAATCCTATACAACCTCTAGGATCATTCAAATCTCAATAATCAACATATTTCTATTTAGTGGGAAAACAGGGGTTTTCAATTTCAATGGGTGTGTGGGTTAAATCCTCCTTTCACTACAAACATTCAAGGATATTTCAACCGAGTTGAATCACACCTTTTACAAGAGGATTCACTTGTAGGTTGGGTGTCACTTGTAATGCTGTGGAAACTCAAAAATTATCAATTAATATATTAATTTAATGCTCAAATATGATTAAAACCCTAATTATGCAAAATCGTAAGAAAACTTATAAATCACGACAAATGATCGCAGACCAAGATAGTAGACAGAGATTAGTTACTGACCATTTTTCAAAGTTCATGATGCAGAATACTCGGGGACACTGACACTCATGCCCTAGTCTAATGTAGTCTTTTCTTCAGGGATTTTAGGATTCCTCAGGACACTGATGATCACTATTCTGTCCATTTCTATCGCAGAAGATGCGTAGGACACTAGTACTCACGCCCTAGTCCAAGGCAATGTTTTCTTCAAGATGTTGGGACTTCTTCAAATGTTGATTGTCACTATCACAAAGATTTTTGTGTCTGCAACATCAGAGGACACTGGTACTAGTGCCCTTGTCCCAAAAGTTCTCTAGGCAACTTCTTTTCACCGAATCTAGAATCCTTATCTTCTGCAACCCTCCTCTACGAATCCACTCTATGAAATCCAATACCTATAACCTACAATCACAAGGAGTGTGATTGGGCATTGTGGTGTTTAGGAGCTTGCCTCAGTCAAGCCCCGGAAGGACATTCAAGTCTTCCAAACACCGTTGTCAGATAAAGAGTGTGTATCCTTGCGGGATAGAGGCAAAAACAAATTGATAAATGATTCAAACTTAAATAGATATCACCTCGGAGGTGTATCTAGCATGTAGATGAAAATCTTTCAACACATGAGAAGATGAAGCTAAATCTACAATCACGAACACAACAGCAATACTATGCCCTGCAACAATGAATTTCTTGAATGCTCTAAAATCATAAGTTCACCAAAAGTTCATAATCATCTTGTAGTTTATAAATAAAACCCTAAACATGCTTATATATGCAACTAAACACATTCCCCCTTTTAAATTTTGTAATTCAAACTTAAGATGTCGGCAACAGAACCTTCTAACAGTCACATAACCGATATTCAAATTTGGGACCTACCTGAAATAGGACAGGACAAGGGCGTGTTGGCCTCATTTTCAACTTGCCAAATTTTAAACTTTTGCATCAACTCCTTATGTTGAGTCACCCCTAGTCACAAATTCTCCTAAAGTGTCAAGTTGATTTCTAGTTTGAAGGAGGAATTGTTTGCTTGTTTCAGCTGAAATCCTGGAAACGGTTCTGTTATGCCAAAAATCACAAAAACAATTAAATTTCAAAATATGCAAAGGCTGGAAATAAATCATTTTACAAGAAAGTTTATATGGCTATTTTTCCTAATGTGGCAACTTTTCATGTCATGGCACCTTATGGTTTGAGAGATTTTAAACGTTCAATTTTTCAGCGGGCGATTGGTGGAAACAATTAAATTGTAGTTTCTATAAAGGTTGGAATAGAATCATCTGGCAAGGAGATTTATAATGTTATTATGGGCAATGTGGCAAAATTTCATGAGCAAATGTTATCACAATCAAAAGTTATGCCAATTTTCCTTCTCCATCGTATGTGCAGGCTCGACGAACAAGTGATAAATTTTCATGAGGTTATAATTTTCAAAAGTTATGCTTTTTCACAAGTTATAACAAGTTTTCAAAGCATGCCAAAGTGTTTATAAAGGAGGTAACTTAAAAATTTTCACAAGTTGTGAGAAGGTTAGTGGAAAATCAAAAGTCTTCGACAACTTCTAAAAAAAAAAGTGAAAGTGAGAGATTAACTTGTGAAATTGGCTAAGTATAAAGGAGTTACCACTTTTCAATTTGGCTAAGTGGAGAGTTTGCTTTTAAAAAAAAAAAAACAAGTTGTTATCGGCCTACTTAGAAAAAATAAAAGTTCGCTCAACTTTCACTTTTGGCTAAGTTCACGTCAACTTTCACTTTTGGCTAAGTTCGCGTCAACTTTCACTTTTGGCTAAGTTTGCGTCTACTTTTAGTTTTGGCAAACTTGTCTGCAACTTTCAAAAAGGTGAAAAAGAGGAGTCACTTTCAGTTTTGTCTAACTAGATGGAAAGAACTTAGCGAAGTTCACAACTCAAAATTTGCAAGTTTCAAATTACCTTTTTGTAAAAGTGACTTATGTCATATGTTGTAATTGAGGGTTAGAAAATGAGCTTTGTTTCTAGAAAAATTAGGTAAAATCTAACTAAAATAAAGCTTTTTTTTTTTTAATTATTGTATTTTCAAAAAGGTAGTTACTAGGTGGTTACAAAGTAGTTACAATGTAGTTATTGAGAACAAGCCTATAAATACAAGGCTATTTCATATGTAAAAGGGACTTTTTCAATAGACTTTTATAGGGGAACTTATGGAGAAGCTTTAGAGACCTCTAATCTTATACTTTGTACATGAAGGCTTTTGAAATTGTATAATTTTACAAAGATAATTAAGAGAGCATTTGGTTCGTGGGTTCCATTGTACCTCTGAATTATTATTATTGATTTCTCGTATGTTAAATGAGTAATACCTCTGTGTCATTGTGTGAATTATTGGTCATCTTTTAAAGCATATATATAAACAGTACAATTGATGTAATGAAACACAATCATATCTTGGTATCTTGATTTGAATGTGCTGGAGAAACCTGTCTCTTCGTATGTTGAGATCCATCATCTTCTTTTCATTATCATTGCATATTAAACTTATTGTTATGCAATTCATCATATAGGTTTAGGAACGTAGTTTCTAACTTCTGTGGTGAAATCCCCTCATAATTTGTCTTGAGTTTGTGAAATCTAAACTAGTATTCGTATGTCTACTATTAGGGTTTCTATTAATCATCTTTATTGTTAGTTTTCCTTTTCCTCCTTTCTGTGCTTTCAGGTTAAAAGTACACAAAAACCACAAATACCCCCATCATACGAGGGAGCTGCCCCTCTCAAACGCAGAGGAAGATTGTTGATCTGTCGCAATCTCTCCAACTGTTGGGACAATTTAGTCACCGCTCTAAAGGAAACGGGTCATTTTCAAAGGTTATTTCATAGTGACAAATCTATTTACCAACAGATTTTTGGTGACTCTGCTGGGGAAATCAAAATTGAAGTCCTAGTGCATATTTATTCCCCACAAATTTGAAGGTACCTCATTGAAGAAGGAAGTTGGCAATTTTGTAGAAATTTGAATATGGTTTGGTATCATGGAAGGGATGATAGTGATGATAGCGATGATAAAGAATTTTCTTCTTCTACATCTCCATTACAGAATAATCAGATATTTGATGATCCTAAACAAGTGAGCTTCTTGAAAAACTTTTATGGTAATATGCAGTTTCAACCCAATATGGTGCATCCATCTTTGCTTCAAACCTTGCAAGAGGTTGAACAAAGGGATGGAAAAGATACACATTTTCTTTCTTGCATCCATGAAGAAGTTACATCTAGTGAGGAATCTCATGCTACAATGCACCCTTTGCAAAGAAATGACAACAGTTTAGAGATAGAAAATTTTCTTGCAGAAGTGTCTTCTCATGGAGCAGTTGATGGATGTGAGAGTAAATCAGAAATTTCAGCTAAAGTGCACATACAATCAAGGCTTGAGGATGAAGATTCTAGAACTATTTCCCCTCCTCAAGATTCTTCTTCTCCTGGGTGTTGTACTTTAGTCAATAATCCTTTTTGGGTGGATTCATTAAAGAATTTGCAAAGCTATGTTCAAGAAGGAGAAATTATTGTGATGCAGGATCAAAAGGAAGAAGTCGAAGACATCAACCACTTCAAGCTTGATGACAAGGTTGATACAAAATGTATGCAAGATGTAGTTGATGAGAAAGTATCCTCAGATTTAAACTACTTCTTGGAATGCCTAGTGGAGATTATGGAAATCAAAGAAAAAGAATTTGGATCATTGAAGGAGCATGAAGACATTGATAAGCAACCAAGCAAATGCCAAAATGTTTCAGCCTGCTATCTAGAGGTACCCAAATCAGATTTTATTTATTTTGAAAATCCTTCATTTGCTGCTCCATCTAAATTTAAAGAAGATTTGCATCACCCAGCCATAGATTTGCATCATCAAAATTGTATTCATAGGCTTGAGATTGCAATACTTCAAATAATTTAGGAAGAAGTGATTCACAGCATGCAAGAGGATGTTATAGGTTTTCTTGATTCAGACATCTTCTACGAGGAGTAGTTGTTCCAATTCGGTGTCTTATCTGGAGGAGTTGCATATGCCAAAGATTGCATAGTTGCTATTCAAAGCATCAAGCCGCAACTAAGTATAATAACGCTCCATTGGCATTGTCTTTTCTTCCATTTAGGCATCTATTTCTTCCTACCGATAAATGGTTTTGCATGACCATCTTGGAGTAAATTAAGGTAGGATCCACCTACCATGTACATAGGTTAGCTAGGTGTTTTGGTTGTGTCTGTCTTGTTTTGTTTCTTGTGTGTCTTTTATCATTTGCCTCGTCTCTATTGTTTCTCTCATTTTTGTCTTGCTTCGGCCTCCTTGTTCTCCCTTGTACATCCTATTATCTCCTGACTCTACCTACCCAATGGATAAGGAACTTATTTCATTTCCAAAGATTCTAGGTTCATCCTTTGTCCTTTACAGTCCTTGTCCCCAATTAGAGCTAGCTGTTGGCCTCATTTTCAACTTGCCAAATTTTAAACTTTTGCATCAACTCCTTATGTTGAGTCACCCCTAGTCACAAATTCTCCTAAAGTGTCAAGTTGATTTCTATTTTGAAGGAGGAATTGTTTGCTTGTTTTAGCTGAAATCCTGGAAGCAGTTCTACTATGCCGAAAATCACAAAAATAATTAAATTTCAAAATCTGCAAAGGGTGGAAATAAATTATTTTACAAGAAAGTTTATATGGCTATTTCACCTAATGTGGCAACTTTTCATGTCATGGCGCCTTATGGTTTGAGAGATTTTAAACTTTCAATTTTTCGGCGGGCGATTGGTGGAAACAATTAAATTGTAGTTTCTATAAGGGTTGGGATAGAATCACCTGGCAAGGAGATTTATAATATTATTATGGGCAATGTGGCAAAATTTCATGAGCAAATGTTATCACAATCAAAAGTTATGCCAGTTTTCCTTCTCCATCATATGTGCAGGCTCGGCGAGCAAGTGATATAAATTTTCATGAGGTTATAAATTTCAAAAGTTATGCTTTTTCACAAGTTATAACAAGTTTTCAAAGCACGCCAAAGTGTTTATAAAGGAGGTAACTTAAAAATTTTCACAAGTTGTGAGAAGGTTAGTGGAAAATCAGAAGTCTTCGACAACTTCTAAAAAAAAAAAGTGAAAGTGAGAGATTAACTTGTGAAATTGGCTAAGTATAAAGGAGTTACCACTTTTCAATTTGGCTAAGTGGAGAGTTTGCTTTAAAAAAAAAAACAAGTTGTTATCAGCCTACTTAGAAAAAAATAAAAGTTTGCATCAACTTTCACTTTTGGCTAAGTTCACATCAATTTTCACTTTTGGCTAAGTTCACATCAACTTTCACTTTTGGCTAAGTTCGCGTCTACTTTCACTTTTGGCAAACTTGTCTGCAACTTTCAAAAAGGTGAAAAAGAGGAGTCACTTTCAGTTTTGGCTAACTAGATGGAAAGAACTTAGCGAAGTTCACAACTCAAAATTTGCAAGTTTCAAATTACCTTTTTGTAAAAGTGACTTATGTCATATGTTGTAATTGAGGGTAAAATGAGCTTTGTTTCTAGAAAAGTTAGGTAAAATCTAACTAAAATAAAGCTTTTTTTTTTAAATTATTGTATTTTCAAAAAGATAGTTACTAGGTGGTTACAAAGTAGTTACAAGGTAGTTATTGAGAACAAGCCTATAAATACAAGGCTATTTCATATGTAAAAGGGACTTTTTCAATAGACTTTTATAGGGGAACTTATGGAGAAGCTTTAGAGACCTCTGATCTTATACTTTGTACATGAAGGCTTTTGAAATTGTATAATTTTACAAAGATAATAAAGAGAACATTTGGTTCGTGGGTTACATTGTACCTCTGAGTTATTATTACTGATTTCTCATATGTTAAATGAGTAATACCTCTATGTCATTGTGTGAATTATTGGTCATCTTTTAAAGCATATATATAAATAGTGCAATTGATGTAATGAAACACAATCATATCTTGGTATCTTGATTTGAATGTGCTGGAGAAACCTGTCTCTTCATATGTTGAGATCCATCATCTTCTTTTCATTATCATTGCATATTAAACTTATTGTTATGCAATTCATCATATAGGTTTAGGAACGTAGTTTCTAACTTCTATGGTGAAATCCCCTCATAATTTTTCCTGAGTTTGTGAAATCTGAACCAGTATTCGTATGTCTACTATTAGGGTTTCTATTAATCATCTTTATTGTTAGTTTTTCTTTTCCTCCTTTCTGTACTTTCAGGTTAAAAGTACACAAAAAACACAAATAGCCCCATCATACGAGGGAGCTGCCCCTCTCAAACGCAGAGGAAGATCATTGATCTGTCGCGATCTCTCCAACTGTTGGGACAATTTAGTCACCACTCTAAGGGCAACGGGTCTTTTTCAAAGGTTATTTCACAGTGACAAATCTGTTTACCAACAGGGCACGAGCACCCATGTCCTCAGGTCCTATTTCAGGGTAGGGTCAAGTATAACAATGTCCCTCAAGCTCCATTTGACATGGGTTTCAAGCCATTTTGTCTCGGGAGTTAAAATGAACATTCAAGATGCAAAATAAGGGACTCGGGAGCTAAACTTAGGAGGTAAAAGTCTTAGGGGGACATTTTACAACATAACATTTAGCCCCCACTTTAATGTATGCATGAATGCAAGGCCCATACATGCATTAAAGTACAGTCACAACACAACAAACACACTAGGCACTTGAAGCTAATGCATACACAAAGTTTGAGGGACTATTTTTAGCCCCCGGTCTCAGGTAGACATTAGAGAAAACACATTATAGACGTGCCAAACATAGTGAAGACAATAACAAGCATGCAAAACATGGAGAAGATAGTAACAAGAATGCAAAACATGGAGAAGACAATATTGAAGACATGTAAAACACAATGAATACAATGAATGCAGTAATTATTTCTTTTTCATTTTCATATATATATGAATGTAGATGCAGATACATGGAAAGTAAAAATGCAACACACAACCCAAAATGTAGGAAGGGCATTTCGCCATGTTCTTTGGACTACATATGGGGCAACAAACACCCAATACAAAATCTCAGAGTGCAGGAGGGGCATTTCGCCATGCTCTTTGGACTACACTTGAGAACAAACACGCCATACAAATCCCAAAGCATAGGAGGGGCATTTCGCCACTCTCTTTGGACTATACTTGGGAACAAACACACCATACAAATCCTAAAGCATAGGAGGGGCATTTCACCATGCTTTTTGGACTATACTTGGGAACAAACATGTAAAAGACACACGGAAAACATGAGTGTCGTATAGTATGCCAAAGACATCCTATACGTCTAAAACACGGAAAACAAGGTGATGGAAGGAACTTATTGCTAAGCCCCCACCATCTCAAGCATGCTACAAGCACACTAAAGACATGCTTAAGGGAGGATACACCAACCCCACCTACTCAGAGGACTTTTAGATTAAAAAGGATGTCCACTAGCTCAAGAGATACACCATCCCTGCCTCCGCAGAGGGCTTTAAATAAAAGGATATGCACGATATCCCACCTCTGTAGAGGGCTAAAAATAAAAGGATATGCACAATATCCTACCTCTGTAGAGGGCTTTCTCATTGCAATATAAAATAAAGATGTGCACTCACGCAGAGATACAACATCTTGCCTCTATAGAGGGCTTACAAACACAATTTGTTAGTACCAAAATCATTAGACAGCTTACCTTATATGCCCGCACCTTAAGGTGGTTGATGTCAGGTACCGATATCAAGCACGTTAAGGTAGAGAGAAAACACACAAGGGAACAAGAGCTCTCACAAAGCCCATGCCCCCAAAGGTGACATGTACTTTATGATCACTGAATGTTCCCACAAACACACAATTTCTTGCAAGAAAAGGGGTTAGAAATCTTTCTCTAAGATAATAACCACATCACATGATAAAAGCAATGCATAAACATAATCACATCAAGAGCCAAGGCTATACTACGGATTTGGAAACCGAGTCTAACCGTGGGGCTATACTACAGAGATCTCAAAACTGAGTGTAACCAAGGTGAGACCCAGGATGAACAAAGTGCACAGAGTAGCTATATTGTCATGGTTTTTTAGCAAATATAAGACATCATCAAAATATCACACGGAGTGATTCTACTGTTGGCAAGAGACATTGCTAGGCATGATAAGTGTTGTCATTGATGGCAACTAAGATCATCCCAATCATCTGCATAACACAATTTGTTCACACCGGAAGTCAGAATTAGAATTTGTCTAAGTCTGGTTAGTTAGGAACAGAGCAGGTGATAGGGTCTGGTATCTTGGTTCAGATCTCTCTAGTGGAAAGACATGGTTTGTTGTGGATCTGAGGTAGTTGTAAGCATTGACAAGACATTCTAAATCCATAGTCTTGTCCTCCAGAGATGGACTCAAAAGATATTAGCTTCTGAGTATCAGGTTTCAGTTTGACAAAACAAATAGAAGAAGAACAGGCTGACCTTGTGAATGATCTTATTTCCAGATGTATAGAATTTGTCTATTGGGCAATTGGTGATGATAAATAGTGATAGCCGACATGATTGATGATTTACAAGTGCAAGTTTCAATCCGCATCTCATATTATGTATGAATCTAGCCGACAGAGCGGAGTACTCTACAAAGTTCTAAATGTTCTTGAAGACGACTGGTAAAATGATTATAGATCATGTTGCAGATATATATATATATATATATATATATATATATCTGATGGAATTGGATGATTTTGAGTGTGTATGTTGGCGACAATGGAGTAATTATGAAAGGAAGTAGAGATCAAAGTTTAGATGCTAGCAGAACAGTAAGAGGAGGAGAATAAAGATGAAGTGTATCAAGTCAGTTTTCTATGCTTAACTGGAACTGAGCTCTAGCATTGATAGATGCCAAATATTAGTTCAAATTTATTGTAACTCTTCTTTCTTGCAGGTAGTGAGCCTTCTTTTGAGCAGTGAGCTCTGGGTAGTGAGCCCGAATGCATGTGCATTCCCCATTGTAATACTTTTAATAGAGTATAATCTTTGTGGGTTAACCCCCACCATGGTTTTTCCCTTAACTGGGTTTCCACATCAAAATCTTGGTGTCAAGTGTACTATTCATGTTTTTGCTCATGTGTTATTGATTTATGCTGAAATGTTCACATCATTGATTTGATTATAAGTTGTAAAGGAAGATTAAGAAAAATAAATTGTTAAATTGTGTGACAATTGATTCACCCCCCCTCTCAGTTGTTCGGACCTAATTCAACAATTGGTATCAGAGCGAGGTTCCTTAAGAGAAGCTTAAACATCTTGAGGAAAGATCTTGGAAGGAGTTTTCAATAGGTTCACTCAAAGATCAACTCCAACTGGCCCTAAAAGATCTTGATCAGTCCAAAGAAGAAATATTTAATCTGAAAGATGAAATCAAGGATGCTAAAGATACCATTGAAATGTTAAAAGATAAATTAAAGAAGTATTTGGGAAGGAATAAGGAGCTACTTCTGCAATTATCCAGTTTAACTGAAGAAAATGGCATGAATGAAGCCTTCGAAGAAAAGTCAAAGGAGTGTGAGAAACTGTCAAAAGAAGTTGTTCTAAAAGTTGAGATGGAATCTGGGGCAATGAGGTTTACCAAAGAAATTGAGCAAAGGAAGAAGATTGAAGAAGATTTGAATCAAACTCTAAGAGAAAGAACTGATAAATGCTATAGATTGGATAGTATTGCTGGTCATCTAAAATCTGATCTACAAGAAAGCAAAGACAATGAAAGAGATCTTGAAAGACAAATTGTCATTCTCAGACATGATCTAGAAATTGCAAATGAATACAAGGAGAAGTTCATGATAAGTTCATCTAAACTTGACGCAATACTTGAGGGTCAAAAAGGGCTGAAGATAAGCATGGTCTTGGATATGAGAAAGGTGAAAGCTCCAGATCTGGACAAAGAAACTTTCAACCAAGGAATGGAACAAACAGACCTAGAAGACCTCCAATAAGATAGCCTAATGCTCTAAGGTATCCCTCTTTCAATGGAAATTGTTTCAAGTGCAATAAATTTGGTCATAAAGCCACTCAATGTAGAAGTAGGGTAAATCAAAATAATCCATCCTTCTCAGGACAATGCTTCAATTATAAGAGGTATGGTCATAAATATAATGAATGTAGAAGTATGATAATGAATGACTCATCAAATAGAGGAAATAAGAATTCTTTCAATGGCAAATTATTTGCATGCAATAGATTTGGACATATGGCCAATCAGTGCAAATCAAGAGGAAATCAATCAAATGGCAAATAAATGTTGTGTGTTTCCATTGTAACTGATCCGGTCATTTTGTAAGATTCTACAGAAGTAGGACTAATGAAGGAAGAGGTCCAGTGAACAGAAAACTAGATGAGAAGAGACAAGACAAAGGAAAAAACAATTTGAAGAGAATGAGATCCAGAATGAAACAAGTGAGACATGGGTCAAGAAAGCAATTGTGAACCATAGTGATGGGTTTGCACCAGAATCCGATGCAGATAATTTCTCAGGGAATTAAATTAGGAGCTCTGGCTTAGGGGGAGCTGCAATAAAAATCAAAAACCCCCAACCAGTAAGTAAGTGCCTGAATCTAGCAAGGTGAGAAAAGAGATCTTGGATTGTTTCAGATCATTTGGAAGGATTTCTGGAAGAAAAAAAGGTGGATATGACAAATTACGGAATAATTCATGAGAAACTGTTCAACAACAGAGTAACCAGATGTACTAGGGCAGAGCATTTATTACAAAGACATATTAAGCATTGCGGAGAATAAAAGGGCCATTCATTCCCCAGTCAGATCACTTTGCATCAAAAGAAAGAAAGAAGTGAAGGAGTGAATGAGCTCTAAGCGGAACAAGGTATTTCTATTTTCTGTGAAATCTCTTGAATTCTCAATCTCTACAAATGACTACACCTTTAGTTGTTGATGTCACTAAAAGGCCTCGTCCTGAATTTAAGAAGCATCCTTACAAATCTATTGAAGTCGAACCACTAGGTGCCTTTTCGGGTGTTCCATATGGGGTTTTACATGTTGAAGACATTAGGGCATACATCCACTGTAACATGGACAAATTTGGAAACCTAAAACTCTTGGATTTGCTCAACAACTACTTAACTGAAGATAGCCATAAAATGAAACCAGGATACAAAGCCCTAGAAAGAAAACACTTTCTACAAATAATTAGGTTTCTGATATTTGATGAAAATGAATGGGTTTGGTATGTATTGAGTTGAATACACAATGAGTTTATGTGGCTATTGAAACCATTTAAGATTACAAAGGATATTATCAAGACTGTAACTGGGTTAAATTCCTCTAATGGATTACCCATGCTAAAAGCTGTGAAAAACCAAACAGTGACTGAAGCTACTGGTGCCAAGTTTGACAAAAGGGCAATGACCATCAATGATATCATTGAACCTGATGTCAAATTTGCCTCCATGGTGATTGGGTACAAGATTTACCATTCCAGCAGGGAAAATTCTATCTCCGGAACTACAATATATGCAGCCTATCAAATAGTAAAGGAGAATACTGATTATGATCTTTGTGAACTTCTACAAAATTAGTTGATTGAGAATCTGAGCAAAATAAGGAAAGATAGGAAAAATACCTTCAAATATGGCTCCTTGATTATAGTTTGTTCTTCTATTTTATGAACGAAGTACCTAGAATTCTAGGTGTGCATTGGACAAATGATAGACCTGTAGCATGGAAAATAAGAGATCACCTTCTCAGTCTTGGTGACTCCCAAGCCCAAAAGATTGCCATTTGGGGCTACTTCAAAAACTTCCAAAGTTTAATGCAAGCAAGGGAGAGAATCCCTAAAACAATTGTGGAGAAGTATGAAAATGTTATATGTTTCATGGTTGACACAGATCAGCGCTTGATGGAAGCTGTAGAACCAAGGACAGTTTGATAATGCCTATGGGTTATGAGGTGGATGAAAAGGTTTTGGATATGTATGCTTAGCATATTCTGAGCACACCTAAAGATACCTCTGTGGAAAGGTTTGGAACTTACAAGGAACTAAGTCTAAAATTACATGTGGAACTTAGACAACCAGAGACCAAGAGGAAAGTGCAGAGGCAAGTTGAAAAGTATAGAGAAAGAATTGAGAAGGCTGAAAAAGAAAAATAGGACAAGAAACAAGAAGATACGCCAAGGACTACTAGAAGCTCTACTGCTGCTTCTGTTTCTTCTAAAACTGCAAAACTAGAAGACAGACCATCTGGTGAAGCAAGTAAGAGAAAGAAAACAAAAGCCATAAGAATGAGTATGGGCATAGAAGATGATGAGGAAACAGAGACAGATGAAGAAGTCAAATTCAAGAGAGCCAGAACTTCGAAGACTTTTAAAGACCAGCCTTCCAGAAGCATTAAGACTGGTAAAAAGCAAGTACCTAGTAAGGTCGCTATGATTATTGATGAAATTGTAAAGACAATCATTGTTCATGGAAACTTAAAGCCTATCAAAGTTTACTATGATAATTTTGATCAAGCAAATAAGAAAATTTTGGAAGATGCCATTATCATATATTTGAACAAACTTAATAGAGCCCTATTGGAAATTTTACAAGAACTTCCTAAGGGTTTAAGGAAAGTAGTGGAAATGAGGAAAGAAACAGCCAAAGCTAAGGATCTAGAACTCAGAGAGTATGTCCTTTCTACTTTGTATCCTATGATGACTAGAAAAGAAGCAAATAAAATCCTCAAAGAAGTTAAAGAAAAATTTAGAAGCAAGGTTTGGATGAACAAGCTGATGCTTGGCAAAACTGGGCAAATTGCAAAAGAAACAAAGGAAATTTTGAGAAAGGTCATAGACAAGGATAAATATTTTATTATTTTAGAGAAACAAGTTGAAGAAGACAATTCTCTAGTTCCAGAACTAGAAGCTCCAGATGAAGAGATTAACAAGAGAATTGATGACCAAGGTGTTAATTTAGATCCTCCAGAGTTCGTCTATGAAGAGACTAATATTGGATTTGATTCATCAAATCTGAATGTTGGAGAAGTTCAGGAAAAGAACATCTC
The DNA here is from genome assembly GCA_027924645.1 of Cunninghamia lanceolata. NCBI lineage: Eukaryota > Viridiplantae > Streptophyta > Pinopsida > Cupressales > Cupressaceae > Cunninghamia > Cunninghamia lanceolata. Next base: position 1,784,382 of record BSBN01000810.1, on the reverse strand, counting down.
TAAGCAGCAATCTAAGTTTGGTGAAGCCTCTATTCTGGAAGAGGAACAAGTCAGTTAGGAGGACATAGAAATGACAGACAAAATAATTGATGCAGAAGAAACTCTTCCACCTGATCTTTCCAGAAAAGAAGAGGATATTGTTGTTATACAGACCCCTCCAAATCGGGCAGTGAGTAGTGAAGACAGAGAAAAGAATTCACCTACAAGTGATACAAGAAATGATAAAGCAGAGGAAGAGAAGGAAGAAGACCAAGAAGACAAAACAAAAGAAGATGGTGCAAATGTTGAAGCACCTAAAACAGATGCTAAAAATTTTGATGATCAAATGAATGATTTAGAAAATGTTACAAGAGACACTGTAGATGTAGTGAAAAGTCTTCTTGAAAAGGAGATCATTGAGCTTGATGAACTTCAACTACTCCAAAGTCTAACCAATCCAAATGCTCTCTCTCCCATTCAATTGATGAAAATAGCATCTTTCACCCAAGTAAAGGCTAGAGAAAATTTGTTAAAGTCCCATATGGAGGATAATGAGCTACTGGGGCTCGCAACCAGGATTTTGGAGAAGTTAATGACTTCCTACCAAAAGAGTCCATCTGTTTCCCCCTCTCGACATCTGAAAAATCTGGTAAGTTCTATACATACTCATTTTGAATCCTTTGAAAAATCTGCAGAGGCAAAGGTCCAGAAAGAATTTCTAGATAAGAAATTTAGTGAAGTATAGAATCTAATAGGAAATGATAGGATGATACTCAGCATTAGCTTAAGGAGTATTCAAAATCCTTTAATTGATGGAAGAGATATGTACAAATTCTGTCTATCATGGCCTAAAATTAGTGAGGATATTGAGAAGAAGATAAAGGAGCAAGAGAAGAAATTATCAAATCTTTCTCAAATTTTTGATCCTCTAACAATTTCACCTATAAGTCAGGAATGTCAAGTAATTAGCTTGACAGATGAGATAAAGAGGCTCGGTAAAGAAAAAAGTAACATTATGAAGAGAATGTGTGAGCTCCAGGAATTGATTGCCCCCAAGTTAGAAACCATGTTTAATGTCTTATCAGAAGCTCAGACTGCACTTCAAACAAGTAATCCTTTGGATCTGACAAATGCAAAAGCATATGCATTTTTGCTGAGTGGACACATCTCAATTTTGGATGGAATAAAGGGAACTTGGTCCTCTGAAGTTGCACAATTGAAAAATAGTTTTGCAGATATTCTCAAGTTCATGTGAATAGAAATTAATGATTAGTTGTACATATGGGGTCCTACATACAAATTTTTAAAAATTTTGGCTTGCGGACCCCACCCTTTGCCATTGATGTCAAAGGGGGAGTGAATATCAGTGAAAAATGAGGAATCCAGCTAAGGGGGAGTACCAGAAAGTAGTGTGAACAACAGTATGGAGCACAAGCTAAGGGGGAGCTATTCTAACACTTAGTCATTTTTCACTAAGTGTTGCCATCAATGTCAAAGGGGGATATTGTTGGCAAGAGACACTGTTAGGCATGATAAGTGTTGTCATTGATGGTAACTAAGATCTTCCCAATCATCCATATAACACAATTTGTTCACACTAGAAGTCAAAATCAGAATTTGTCTAAGTCCAGGCAATCAGGAACAAAGCAGGTGATAGGGTCGGGTATCTTGGTTCGGATCTCTCCGGTGGAAAGGCATGGTTTTCTACAGATCTAAGGTAGTTGTAAGCATTGACAAGACATTATAAATCCAGAGTCTCATCCTCCAGAGATGGACTCAAAAGATATTAGCTTCTGAGTATCAGGTTTTAGTTCGACAGAACAAATAGAAGAAGAAGAAGCCGACCTTGTGAATGATCCTATTTTCAGATGTATAGAAGTTGTCTATTGGGCAATTGGTGATGATAAGTAGTGATAGCCGACATGATTGATGATTTACAAGTGCAAATTTCAATCCACATCTCATATTATGTATGAATCTAGCTAACAGAGCGGAGTACTCTACAAAGTTCTAAATGTTCTTGAAGCCGACTGGTAAAATGATTATAGATCATGTTGCGGATATATATATCCGATGGAATTGGATGACTTTGAGTGTGTGTGTTGGCAACAATGGAGTAATTGCGAAAGGAAGTAGAGATCAAAGTTCAGATGCTAGCAGAATAGTAAGAGGAGGAGAACAAAGATGAAGTGTATCAAGTCAGTTTTCTATGCTTAACTGGAACTAAACTCCAGCATTGATAGATGCCAAATATCAGTTCAAATTTATTGTAACTCTTCTTTCTTGCAAGCAGTGAGCCTTCTTTTGAGTAGTGAGCCTAAATGCATGTGCATTCCCCATTGTAATACTTTTAACAGAGTATAATCTTTGTGGGCTAACCCCCACCGTGGTTTTTCCCTTAACTGGGTTTCCACGTCAAAAATCTTTGTGTCAAGTGTACTATTTATGTTTCTGCTCATGTGTTATTGATTTATGTTGAAATGTTCACATCATTGATTTGATTATAAGTTGTAAAGGAAAATTAAGTAAAATAATTTGTTAAATTGTGTGACAACTGATTCACCCCCCCTCTCAGTTCTCCGGACCTAATTCAACATCTACTAGACAAGCGTCGAATAATATATATCAACCCTATTTTCATGTACGGACTAGGTCCATTTTTGCTTACTTACTGAAGGGACACGTGGTCCGTATCAGTATACATTTATTTTTCATCATTCACCAGCTAGATAGAACCACCAAAAGAAGGTAAACAATAAATCAAGAGAGGAGAAACAAGTTCCTTAGGGTCGTCACATAGGAAGGTGCCCCCAGGTCACCAACCATAATGCTATGCCCCTAAGACACAACACACAATGATAAAATAGAGGAGAACCAAGATAGAAGAATGATGATACAAATAGAAGAATGGTCACAACAGATGCGGTCTATCGGTATCCTTGACCTTACAAGAGTATCAAGGGTCATCCAAGGAGGCCTAAACAACATAGAACACATCACGGGGAAACACAACACAGAGGTAAAGCATTAGAAATACTTACCTCAAGGCACAACTAAACTAGCAGTTGTCCTGGATTTTGATCTTTACTTTAATGGTTAAAGCTTTATCTCCTCTTCTTTCTTCTACATTTTCATGGGTTTGTGGGGGAATGATTGTAGGAAAGGTATCTATTAACGATGGTGTAGAAGAAATGTCACAGTTTTCTATGTCAATTGAATGGGGTGGTGTAGGAGTTGGAAAGCTATCCATTTCAGTTGAGTGAGGTTGTGAAGGAACCCAAAAAATGCCCATTTCAATCCATAAGTGTTTGTTGAAGTTTTATAGATTTTGAGTAGTGTCCAAGGTGTGTGGTTGTTTAGGTAATGGTATGTTATATGTTTCTTTGTTTAAGATGTAGTTAAGAAGTGTTTGAAGGTTGGTTGGTAAATTTTGAGTGTCAATTGGTTGAAGAAGTTGTTCACATAGAGAATCTGCATCATCCAATGCTTCATCTTGGCTAGGAAGAGCAGGAAGGGATGATAGAGTGGTGTTAAGGAATGTGTCGATGATATCTTCTTCTTGTCCCAAAATATCCTCACCAAGTGGAATTATGTTGGTAGAAGTCTTTCTATTAGATGAATCACCTAGGGCTACATCAGTCTCATAGGTCTCAGTAAGAATGTCCATTATGTCGTCATGAAATGAATGGATGGAAGGAAGGACATTTTCACCACTAATTTCCTCTTAATTATTTGTAGATATAAAATTAGTGAGATTTTCCAAGATTGACGGGAAAATACCTACGATAGTGACAAAGCTTTCAAAATAGGTTATTGATTAAAGAATATCACAAGTAGTGCTTACGGACATGTCAAAGTCATAGATGTATGCTATTTGATGCAAGACTTGAGGGTATTGATTAGTGAATTTGTAGAAATTATCAACATTTACAATGTACTCAAATAAGTCTTCCAAAGATGAATGATGAGAAGAATGCATGATAAATGCAAGACTATGTATGCTTATGATCTAAAATGCTTGATTTTTTCACCTTTTTCAATGCAAATGCCTAAAAGAAGAGGTATTGTGAAGAAATTAAAGAGGGGCACTGAATAATAAGCTCAATAATAATCTAATAATGCAACAATATCCTTCACAACACACCTATAATGCAAATCTAAATAGATGACAAGGCAAAATCTAGTGAAAATGCAAGGTTTTCAAACCCTAGACATGATTTTTTGCAAAAAAGACACTATGATGAGACACTACAATTCGAAATCAGTCCTAAATGAGTGTTTAAAAGAGTAGTAAAATATGAAACAAGATTTTAACACAAGCCCTAGCTAATGCAAAGACTAGGTTTTTATGAAAAAATGCACAATTTCAAGTAATTTTTAAGAATTTAAGCATGAAAATGCAACAAGAATAATTATAATAAGATGAATTTCTATAAATTATATCAGATCTAATGAAAATATCAAAAACTAAATGAAATTACATTATTTTTATGCAAATTATGCTTTCAATTTTTTCAATTTTTTTTTATAAATTTTCAAATGCAATAAGATGAAAACTAAATGAAACAATGCAAATCTAAAGTTCAACACTTAGCAAGGTGCAAGATTCAATAAAAACATGGGTTCACCAAAATTTTTAGTGGGAAAAGAAGGGTTTTCAATTTCAATGGGTGTGTGGGTTAAATCCTCCTTTCACTACAAACATTCAAGGACATTTCAACCGAGTTGAATCACACCTTTTACAAAAGGATTCACCTACAAGTTTGGTGTCACTTATAACACTGCGGGAACTTAAAAATTATCAATTAATGTATTAATTTAATGCTCAAATATGCTTAAAACCCTAATTATGCAAAATTAGAAGCAAACTGATAAATCACATCATATGCTCGCAAACCAAGATAGTAGACAGAGATTAGTTATTGACCATTTTTTGAAGTTCATGATGTGGAATACTCAGGGACACTGGCACTCACACCCTAGTCTAATGTAGTCTTTTCTTCAGGAATTTCAGTACTCCTTAGGACACTGATGATCACTGTTCTATCTATTTCTGTCGTGGAAGATGCAGAGGACACTGGCACTCATGCCCTAGTCCAAGGCAATGCTTTCTTCAAGATGTCAGGACTTCTTCAAATGTTGATTGTCACTGTCACAAAAATTTCTATGTCTACAACCTCGGAGGACATTGGCACTAGCACCCTTGTCCTGAAAGTTCTCCAACATTTCAATTTTAATCCGGTTTCATTCTCTACCATAGCCTTGAATATTTTGAATTTCTCAAGAGCTTCTGATTTCTCTTTCAGAAAGGTTACCCACATCATCTGGGAATAGTCATCAATTAGTAACATGAAGTATCTATCACCTTGCACACTCCTAATTCTTGCCAGACCACAAAGATCAGTATGAACTAAGTCCAATAATCTGGTAGAGGACAGTTCCTTACTCTTGAATATGATTTTGCTCAGCTTACCCAACTGACATTCTTTGTACAAGCTATTAGTAGGTTTCACCAATTTTGGAAGATCTCTTACAGCCTGAGCATTGCTTATCTTGATGATATTATCAAAATTCACATGACACATCTTCCTATGCCATAACCAACTATGATCAACTTGAACAAACAAGCAACTTTTACCAGTACCAACCAAATGAAAGATATTACCTTTTGTTTGAGTACCGGATGCAATCTCTGTTTCAAAACTTTCAAAGATCTTGCATTTTCCATTCTTGAATCAGAGATCATAGCCTTTGTCCACCAACTGTCCAACACTGAGAAGATTGTGCTTCAAACCTTCAACATACAGTACATTACCGGTTTTGTTCCTTCCATCAAAAGAAATAGTTCCTCTTCCTCTTATTCTACCAACAGATTTATCACCAAACTTTACCACTCCTCCTTCATACCTCTCCAAATCTATGAACTTATTTGTGTCACCTATCATATGGTGAGAGCATCCACTGTCAATGACCCAATCATCCTTCTCTTCAACTTGGGCAGCCAGAGCTCTTTCCACAGTCTTATGATTGACAGATACAGAGGACATTGGATCTTCTTCCTTGATGGCAATGAACACCCATTCACTTCCGGATTTGTTTCCTGTCTTTGATTCATCATCTGTTACTCCTTCATTATCATCTTCCTCATGAACATAATAACAGTTCTTTTGGAACCATGATCTGTTAGGATTTGGCCTTGAAAATCTTTTCAGACACTTGGAGGCAAAATGACCAATCTTATTACAGTTAAATCACTTAAAAGGCAATTTTCCTTCATACTTACCGGATCCTCTTGGCAGTCTTTTTGCAATAAGGGCTTCAAGTTGAGCAGTTTCTACTTCCTCCTCTTCTAGGTCTTTTCTTATTTTTTCATACCATGAGAGTTTTCTTGAAGAGTTCTCTCCCAGATCAAACCTTTGTTTACCTTTCACAGAGGCACTAGCTTTGAATGCAGATTCAGTCTTAGGAGGGGCATCTCCAAACTCGGTCATTTCAAATTTATCCAATTTACCAGCCAATTGATCTCTTGTGACAGTTGTATGGGCTCTGAATTCTTCAATGGCAGCAGCCTTGATTTTATAAGAAGCAGGAAGGGATCTGAGAATTTTGCCAACAATCTCATCTTCATCCAAGACTCCACCAACATTTCTAATTCCACAAACAATCTCATTTACTCTTGGCATAAAAGTAGTAATATTTTCATCATCTCTCATCTTCAGATTTTCAAATTTCCCTTTCAGATTTTATAGCCTTGCACATTTAACATACTTGTCTCCTTCATGCAGAAGTTCCAATTTTTCCCAAATCTCAAAGGCAGTTGGGAGGTCAATAACATTTGAGAGCTCTGAATCAAAGATTGCATCCAGTACTCAAACAAAAGGTAATATCTTTCATTTGGTTGGTACTGGTAAAAGTTGCTTGTTTGTTCAAGTTGATCAGAGTTGGTTATGGCATAGGAGGATGTGTCATGTGAATTTTGATAATATCATCAAGATAAGCAATACTCAGGCTATAAGAGATCTTCCAAAATTGGTGAAACTACTAATAGCTTGTGCAAAGAATGTCAGTTGGGTAAGCTGAGCAGAATCACATTTAAGAGTAAGAAACTATCCTCTACTAGATTATTGGACTTAGTTCATACTGGTCTTTGTGGTCCGGTAAGAATCAGGAGTGTGCAAGGTGATAGATACTTCATGTTACTAATTGATGACTATTCCCAGATGATGTGGGTAACCTTTCTGAAAGAGAAATCAGAAGCTCTTGAGAAATTTAAAATATTCAAGGCTATGGTAGAGAATGAAACTAGATTAAAATTGAAATGTCTGAGGTCTGATAGAGGTGGAGAATTCACATCTGGTGAGTTCATAGAATTTTGTGAGAAGCATGGAATAAAGAGACAGTTGTCTACTCCTAGGACTCCACAACAAAATGGAGTAGTGGAAAGAAAGAACCGGACCATCCAGGAAGCATCTAGGACCATGATGATGGAAGCAAATGTTCCTCAGATCTATTGGAGAGAAGCTGTCAACACTACAGTCTATACTCTCAATCGAGTTCAAATCAGAAGCAATACCGGTAAGACTCCTTATGAACTCTGGTTTGGCATTACTCCTACTGTAAGGTATTTCAGAGTCTTTGGTAGCAAATGTTACATCAAAAGAGATGAAGATCAAGGGAAGTTTGATGCTAGAAGTGATGAAGGAATATTCTTGGGTTACTCTACTCAAAGCAAAGCATACCGATGCTATAACAAGAGACTGAGAAAGATTATAGAAAGTACAAATGTGAAGGTTGATGAAGGAATTGAAAAACCCTCAAGGTTTTATGAATATGATGAAGATGATCAGAATGGTGTTCTGACTCAAGGAGCCCAAGGAAATGAATTTCTTCTTGAACTAGAAAATAGCATCTTTGCCATGCTTGAATCAGTTCCATTTAAGCCCAATACTTATGCTCTGTCTTTTGCTCTCCTCCTTGCTACCACACTCTCATCTCCACAAGGACAACTTTGAAATAACTTCGCAATCCCTTATTTATACAAGACATCAACTTAGGAATGATCATCTAAGTCGGCAAACATCAACAAGAACATCCACCTAATGTGTAACTCATCCAGTCGGCCAATCTCAGAAAGAACACCATCATCTAGAAGATTTCTTAATTGAGAGCTCCAACTTTAATGCAGATCATCAACACGAACTGAGCACTATCTAAAGACCTCCACAAGCTTACCTGAATCACCAAGAACATCCACACTTCATCTGCTTACTGAAATCTTTCTCCCCTTCATCCGGAACCTCAAGAACATAGTCTGTCATTACTGTCATAAATGAATAGATGCTTACGGACCTTCAAACCATGAACCAATCAAGTTGTTACTTCACAAAGACTTCCTCAACACTCCCTCAAATCCACAGAATAGGATAATGCATTTCTAGATCTTACCGGACTTGTCTGTATCACTCTGTCATCTCTAAACACCTACCGGAACCGGTTTTACTTGAGCGGCCACACCTTCTTCAGATCTTCATGTGGACCTCTGAAATCTCTACTGGATCACCTTAAGACACATATCTACAAACCCTTTAATCCATGTCCTCTGATCCTCAACCTATCTTGGACTTTTGCCTTACTGTCATCACTATTCTTCACTGTTCCTGATTGAGACTAATTTTCTCAATATCCTCAGCTCACAGCTCATCCAATCCTTATCATTAATGTAATAGGAGTATGTTGACATCAATGACAACACTAGTTAGGGCCATACTTGCAACACTTCTTTCTACCAGATCTGGAATCCTTATCTTCTGCAACCCTCCTCTGCAACTCCACTCCGCAAAATCTGATACCTGTAACCTGCAATCACAAGGAGTGTGGTTGGGGGTTGTGGTGTTTAGGAGCTTGCCTCAATCAATCCCCGAAAGGACATTCAAGTCTTCCAAACACCATTGTTACATAAAGAGTGCATATCCCTGCAGGATAGAGGCAAAAACAAATTGATAAATGATTCAAACACAAATAGATATCACCTTGGAGGTGTAGCTCCAATGTAGATGAAAATCCTTCAACACATGAGAAGATGAAGCTAAATCTGTAATCACAAACACAACAACAATACTCTGCCTTGCAACAATGAATATCTTGAATTCTCTAAAATCATAAGTTCGCCAAAAGTTCATAATCATCTTCTAGTTTATAAATAAAACCCTAAACATGCTTATATATGCAAATAAACACATTCCCACTTTAAATTTCGTAATTCAAACTTAAGATGTTGGCAACGGAGCCTTCTAACGTTCACATAATCGACATTCAAATTTGAGAGCTACCTGAAATAGGGCAGGACAAGGGCATGAGCGCCCATGTCCTCAAGTCCTATTTCAGGGTAGGGTGAAGTACAACAATGTCCCTCAAGCCCCATGTGACATGGGTTTTAGGCCATTTTGTCTCGAGAGTTAAAATGAACATGCAAGATGCAAAATAAGGGACCCGGGAGCTAAACTTAGGAGGTAAAAGTCCTAGGGGGACATTTTACGACATAATAATTTCACATGTAGCAACTCTACAACTTTCACATGTAAGTAACTCCTAAAATATTTTCTTGCATGCATATTTAAACATAAAAAAGCACAAAAACTAGTTCTTAGTTTTCTTTCATGCATTATAGTTTGAGTTTTATTCTGACATCATACATCTAAAAGTAAAAAAGCAACTAAAAATCAAATAGACAAAAACAAAAAATAAATTTATAATTAGGTCCTTTTCTTTTTGAGCTAGAAGAAGCTCCAAACATAGTTCCCCAAACATACAATTCAAAGACAACAATATAATCAAACAAACACTTGCAACAAATTTCTCAACATTCAAAACATGCATACAGATCAATAATGAATACCAAAACATCTATTCCCAACATTCACACATATCAAGGCATTAGAGAAAATCTCACTTATCTTGTTCCATCCTAGATCACAATCAAATACATTTCATGCCTATATTTGTCTAGGAGTGAGGGTAGATTGGGTGGAGGAGAGTTTGATTGAGCTAAGGGAGTTATTGCCACCCTATAGCTATTGAGGTTGTTGAACAAGAAGTAGTTTTAGAAAGAATATGGCAAGAGAACAAATGTCAATTGGCCATTGAATTAGAGTATTGAATGAAACTCTTTCCAAACTAAAAATTATTCTTATGAACATTTCCCTCAAGAATGCTCACCAAGAACTTTATATTTTGTGAACATAAGTCATCACTTACAATGCATCTACCATGTTTCAATTAAACAAAACTATCATCTGTAGGATACTCTTTCATTGCGAGGAGAGTAACCCCTTGGGAATTTGTTGTAACAAAAATTAATATCATTTCCACTCATTAGGAACTTCTTCCACATGAAGAGGGTAGTCCCCTGAATTATGTGTTGCTTTACTTGCTTTTGCCACATAAGAAAGAATAATCCATCAAGAATTATATCCAATAGGTGTGATGTATGTGTGCATGCATATTTGTGGTTTACACATAGTTGTTACATCCCCAAATTTTGTCTTGCTATACTTTTTACTTTTACTTGGACATAAGTAAATTTATTATGATATTTAGATTAATGTCGAGGAAAGACATGGATTATACTGAATGTCATTTATGAAATTATGGAAATGATTATGTTATTATCAATTTAATATTTGAATTATGAGATTTGAATTATTATTTGAATAATGATGCACTGATCATAATTTGTTTGGTAACAAGTTTGATACAGGATTACAGGTTTTCAGATGACTCTCGGAGAAAAGAGAGAGAGAGAGTATCTTTCGAGGAGAGAGATATAGACCTCGGGTTATGAGTGGTCTATTTGCCAAGACAAGTATGATGTGTAACAAAAGTGTGAACCAATGTGTTGTGAGAGGTAAGCCTTAACTTGTCATTTTACTCAAACCCAATCGACAAGTAGTCGATACCTTACGAATCTTTGTAAGTCGTAATAAATCGTTGTAGTCATTGATAGCGTTAACGACGTCATTTGAATATGAACTATGGTTATTTACGTTAAATGTAAATATTATGACGTAAAATGTCGTAAAATATTTCTCTTATTTTATTAAGTATCTTGACGTATTATAAACGATTCTTAACGTTAAGACGTTTTCGTCAAGTTAAGAATACGTGAATATTGTCAACGGATTGTGATGGGGAGACAAGCTCAACCTAATCACATTATCTGTAATCCTTTGTTTAAATATTATCATTTTATTGATTAAACCATAACTATCTAATATAGAGGCGATGTTATGTGAATCATATTTGATATAATCAAATAAGAATATGCTTGAGTAGTCGAAGGCTTACATTTAGGAGAGTCTTCAATGATATTAGTGGTGGATCGAACCACTTATTTATGATCATTAAAAGATCAGTTATGTTTAAAATGATGTGTCAGCCTCTTCCAAAGGAGAGTTTGTGGTATTAACACCCCACTCAGTGATCTTTCCACATTTTGTGTCTTCCTTTAACATATGTAAGACTGCTGATTGTGTGGTTTCAGTTGTAACCGAAGTTGTATGTGTGGACTGACTTCGCATTTATTTTACCTTTAACTGAAAGCATGGGAGAGCGACGATAGGAAGACTCATTAAGAGTCTAGAGTGAATTTTAAGGGGGAACGACTCTTTAAGAGTCAAGTTGTGGTGACTTTTAACAAAAAAGGTGGGCAACAAGTATGGGAAATACGGCTTGAATGGAGAAATCATTGGCTAAGGCATCCAACTTAGTTCAGGTCTGCAACTCCATCATATTGGAAAGACCGTCAAAATTGCTAGGTTAATATTTTTATTTAGATTGTTTATATTCCTAAAATGAATCTTACTTCTTCTAAAATGACGTCTTCTGAGATGTTTTGTTAGCAGTTATGTGAATTGTCAAATAAGGAAAACCATTTATTCGATGTGTTGATGATTTTAAACCATGGTCTGCTTGGATGAAATCACTGTCATATTGAAAGTTAGTAAGAATGATAAACGGTTCATTGCCATATAAGAAACCAGTAGCATCAAGAGGCCTTGTATGGCCGATACCACCATTATCAATGAATTTAGAAACCCAAAGCTCTGAGCTGATGAATATGATATAATTATATCTATTATGATGCCAAACTATCTTATCATGTCTTTATGATCATTATTATTGCACGTTGGAATAAGGGAATAAGGTGCTCATTAGTTTTTATGTGGGTAGTTTGAGCCATATAAGCTCAAACCACTGAGTGAGTTATAACATGCAGCTAATCAATTATGATATTATAGGTTTTAAAATCATGCAAAGGCATGTAGTTTTACATAATACAAAATGATACTTAGATATGTTTACTCTTTGGATATGAGTAACACGACCCATCAATGGTGAGGATGATATCGATTGAATTATCCTATATATAGTTTTATATCAAATGATTTCTAGTCAACACAAAGATTCTTAGATATTTGGAAAATGATTTTATTCCTAGTTCTAGAGTTGTGGAAACCAGAATTGACCCCGTAAGATGGATCAATACCTAGGATTAATCTTTTTGTTAAAATATTACGAGAATATAGGTTGTTATTCCATTATGATGGAATAGGATAGACCAAAACCTAAACCTTCATGATCATTAAATGGATCGACAACAAAGAGGCAAGTACTCTTACTATTAATGGTTATTCTTCTTGAGAGAGAAGAACTTGCATGTCATAAGATACTTTGATAATAGTAATCTCATGCTCTTAGAACACTATAGTTTTAAATGGTTATTTATTTCATTAAGAGAATATTTTTCTCTAGGGATGTTCAAAATGAGTGGATTCCCTATATCAAACTTAGATAATAGCTCTCGTATAATATTGACTCTATATAGTTTAGAATGCTAAAAGAGAGAAGAACTTAAACAAGAATTCAAGAGGATGGCAAACTGAAAAAGTCTATCACAATTTTGGAACCAAGCCGAATCTAGTCAAAATCTAGTAGTGAGTAAATCCTTTGGTTAGTTATAACTAAGGTTGTCTTGTAAGTAAGAAATAATCTTGTTTGAAAATTGAAATGACCTCATAGTCAAAAGAAGACTAGAGGATAATCGTTTACTTGAGATGTGGTTCTTTCTAGCATTAGAGAGTTTGTCATACCATGGTGATGGGATAGGTTAGATAAAACCCTGGTTTAAACCTAGAATGGTTAAAGATTATTTTGATAACACCTTTATGATTATAACTTGTTTTAGTTATTTTATATGGGAAGACATTAAAGGGTCAAGAACCCTAAATAATAAAATTTCATATATATATCTTATCGATAAGAGATTTGTTATTAGTCGATAATGTTTAACCTTAGGTAGAGAAACCTATTTGATTGGTTACAAGTCGACTTGAGATATAAGTCATAAGCCTTGGGTTTTGCAAGCATACAAGAGGTACTATTAATGGTTAGTCAACCATAAAGTTTATTATACCTTTTTAGTCACAACTTCTCTTAACTATTACTTGTCAATAAGTGATGAATCTCAAATGTTGCAATGATGCAAAGAGATGCCCAAGAATAGATAGTCATTCCATAAGGTTTATGGAGCGATGACAGTGTTTTGTGAATCCACCTAAGTAAAAAAGACTAGGTTTGAGTTAGACAAAAACTCTTTAGTTAAACCTTAACTTGAACCAGATATGGTATTTATTTATATTAAATCATTGTGATCAGGATAGAGATCGTGATTGAAGGGACAAGTACCCTAACTATGTATATTTACTCTTACTTGTAAGAAAGGAAATAATTCCCTAGACTATGATGCTTAACCTGGGTAAGGTAATTATCTTAGTCGTTATAAATCAATTTAAAATTCTTATGAGTCAATAAGTCATGGACCTCGGGTATTACAATGATGCAATAAGAATCCTCGTGAAGAAAGGTAGTTGATAAGGTCTATGGAATATAGATAGTAAATGAAAACTTGTCTAGGTCAGAAAGACTAAAATACTGAAGTTGTCAAGACTTTATAGTTATATATAATTGACCAAGTCAAACTATAGGAATATGATAGTATCCAAGTCGAGTTGGGGTGGGTGAAGATTATGACAACGTTCATTGCGAACATCAATTTATATTGAAACTATGGCCATAGTAATGCATATGTCTCTACATGCATTGTCGGTTCACTATATCTGGATTGCACAACCTATCAGAAATCATACTTAGCTCGAGGGTATCTAGGGTTGTATGGTTGATAGAGTTGTGTAAGATACAACACTATGTACTCGGAAAGGCAAATTACCACTGGTCACCTTTGGTCTATATTCCTCGTGAAGGGTAGGGCCACTTCCTATGTGGAAGATGTGTGGGAGACCGCCGGTCTGTGGATGGAGGTAAATCACTAGAAAGATTCTCTCTCTCTCTCTCTCTCTAAGAAGACATGCCAAGGCTTGTGATAAAGATGTCAGATTTCCGGATGTAGTATATCTTTGAGACTTGTATTTATTGAGACTATGTAAAACATTATCTAATGCAGATATTTGTAAATGATTTACTTTTGTAAACATTGTACTTGAGAAAGACAATATGGCTTATTGTATTTTGTAATGAGAAATCTTGTAATTGTAGTTACTTGATTATTATGTTGAATAAAAGAAATTTTTTCTCTATCTCATTTTTACCTTGTTAAATTACTTTATGGTAAATTTTTTTGTTTTACTATGTTTTTAGAATGTGGATGTTACAATAGTAGAGGTGATCACATTTTGTAGTGTATAGATCCAACAACTCAAAAAACGTGAGCAAGATCTTATAGTAGAGGGTAAAATAGCTAAAGCTAAAGGTGAGCAGGGATTGCTTTTGTCATTTTTGCTTTGCATGTTACATGCCTTCTAAGCTATAGTGTGCATTGTGCTTTGAGCCCTTGGCTAAATAAATATGGCATTCCCACCACTTTTGCATCATTAGACAACTTTTGACCAATTATTGGTTCTTAAAAGATTTGTGCATGCAAGCACCCATGCATTTACCCTATGATAAATGAAATGTAGGTACATAGACTACATGTCAAACTTAAGACTACTTGTTGACTTGTTAACTTGCCACCACATTCGTTAAGTGATAGCAAGATCTAATGGTTCAACATAATTGAGTAAGATTGGATGGCTAGTGACTAAATGGGGGAGTAGAAGAGACAATTGGGCACCATTAGTTGTTTTGTCACATACTAGTAAGGATCAAACATGTAGCCTCCATACAAACCACCATGGGTAAATGATTTAAAGCAAGACTTGACTAGCTCAAGCTTTAGTTGTGGATCCATGAGGTGGTTGTTGATAACTTTGTGCTATGCATGGATCACTTAAGTTATGTGGGGATAGGTAATAACCCATCGACATGCAATTAGAACAAAGTGCTTAAGCACAAAGTAGGGTTGAGAACTTAGGTGCAAATAAAGGATAAAATGCAAGCTTTGAAACAAAAGAAGTAGGGGAAGCCCACCATGAAAACCAAGCATAACATGAACCAAAAGCATAGTATGATCCCAAAACTTTGAATAGGACCCAAGGGATACATAGAGCAAGCTCATGGGTCCAAATAAATAATCTGGACTGATTATTAATAGGGTCATGAATATTTTGGTAGAGGACTACAAGGACACACTTACATGGGCAAATTTAAAGGGCTTGAGGGTTAGGGCCAATTAGTACATGCAAAACCAAGAAGATTAGGTGCAAAATAAGATCAAGCATCAAAAGTCAATAAACCCAAGTCCAAATTGAACTTAGGCATGTTGATGCATCAATAAGTTGCATAGTTGGATAATCTTTAACTACAACTCCAAATTAGACTTCGGCATGTTGAAGCATCAACAAACCACATGGTTGAATGTTCCTTAACTAGATCCTCTATCCATAGTTGCATCATTTCTCCATTAATTTTTTAATATTTATATCCAAATTACCTGATAAATGAACATCTCCACCATTAAACATGGTCAATCCAAGGGGAAAATAATAGTGACAAAGGCCATACTATTTATCTTAAAACAAAACAAAAACCATTCATTCTCAAAAAGTAAAGATTTTAATTTTCCACATATGGCTCCAATGTTAACATTAGCATAGAGGTGGTATATGTTGCTGGGGGTTAACAAAACAGTCGAACTGCTAATTGTTTTTCAACACATAAGGACTATTTGAGCCCGAACCCCCAAAAGGCACAATAAACATTCGATGATGTGCCCTCAAAATCATCAAATCCTAGTGGTGGTCATTGTTGTAGACCCCACCTTATTGAAATATCCCAATGATATTCATACAATAATCTACACCCAAGCTTGGACATTTGCTTCAAAACATAGGAAACCCCACAAGATTTGCATCAACAGTCTGCAAGAGAGGATACAAGAATTAACAGGGATCTCTAAGAACCTCCCCACTCACCAATGAGGCCCGCCATATTACCATGCGTCCGACACTCATGAATTCCAAATGTATTCCCTTCACATGTTAAATTTTAAGGACGGGCCCATCTGGATAAAAATATCAGGACACCCCTAGGAGAGAAGCGATTCCAAAGACATACCAATTGGTCCACATACCAATTGGTCCTGTTAGCGATACTTTTTATGCCTTGTCTGCTTTTCAGGCACCGCCTGCACATCATCAATCAAGTTACATTCCCTGGACCAGTCTGCCAACAAGACCAAATGGCGGCCAAAACACATCAACCCAGAGAAAAGCAAAAATATTAATCCAAACAGGTTTTGCCCTGTAGATAGGTGAAATTCCAGGCTTGAACAAGTGTTTACTCGAGCGTTGTCTATCACCAAAGACAAATATACAAGTCTGTGAATACCTGTCCATGGCTACGGAGATAATCATTGCCCTTACAATCTCCCACAAACATTTTGCAACGACTGATTCCTCAAATCCATTGAGTGGGCCAATGTCATCAACCTTGCTTTGACAAACATGTTTGACAATGTCTTGATCTTCACGGCTCCTATCTCCAACTTGACTATTAAATGTATTTCTACAATCATGCCAAGAATCATAATTCCTGCTAGTTAGGTGAGCCTCATTTTCATCTACATCATAATACTGTTGGAACATATGCTCCAACATAAATAAATGTAACAGAAAACTGTTGTGTGTAGACAGCTCACAGATATGTGCTATTAACAGTATGTTAGGTGTAGGTTTATGAGCAATTATAGGGTGGGTATTTAGTGTAGAGATTGGAGACTTCCAATATGACTCTAATGTTGCAATTTTCATTTTCTATTACGTATTTGGAAGAGCCCTCACATGTTAACATCCCCTTGGATTTTTTCTACTGTTCGGCTATTCTTAATCATCATCCACTTCAAAGTCAAAAGTCAATTTTAATCAATAAAAATAAAATAAATATTTACCACTTTTTATTGTGAATGAGATATAAAATTGTTATTGATTGTTTGACCATTAAAATGGATGATATTTAAGTAGAGTGGTTCACAACAATTCCTACTCTAATAACATCAAACTTACTTAAACCTACAAATACCAATTTCTGGATCATGGAAGTATTCTATATCTTCGTCGCTTCTCCCTCTAATCAAGCTTTCCCTCATTTCACTCCCAAAATCAGTTACATTACTATGAACCCCAGTGCCAATAGACCTCACTGACCTGTTATGATGATCATCAACACCAAAGTGTTCGAGATCATTCTTAGCTCTCTCACCAACCAACATTACAAGCTCGTTGTTTTATGTATCAAAATCTTGCCATATGGGGTCTTGTCTCATCACGGCCAACTCCTCTTCGTCCATTAACTGCCCATCGTACTGAGCTATTAAGTCATTGTAGTCATTTCGTTCCGTACATTCAACTGTGGACCATGTCTTCTGAATTACCTATTTGTTCAGTATTCTTTTTTGGGGGTGCTCAGTAGGTATTCTTTGATTGAAAATATTTTTCTCCTGAAAAGTATGAATCTTCTTCCACAAAACATTGATCGTCATCTCCATCCTTCCCAGCATCCCTCTGCTGCTGAATAGGAATGCTCTCACGTCCAGTACCTTTCTGGTTGTCAAACCATATATATAGAATGGGACGATCCAAAGAGCATGGATTACACACATACCTCCCAAGGAACCTTTAGGAAAAAATAATAAGCAATTATGAAATCCTCTTTCATGTGGCTGGGGAAATGGCAATTTCAAAGGGATGTAGACCCACCATAGAAAATGTATTCATTAGAAGATCTATTGATTGAGAAAAGGCCCTCTACTCATTTATAGAATCAATCACATCTCGTTATGGGATAACCACAACCATTTTAAATAATATATGTTATATTACTTATTAAATGGGTCCATTATCTACATTTAATGTGTAATTTGCAAAATATATCAATCCATATTTTTATAGATATTTTAAAGTGAACTGAAGAATCATATATGAATTAAAATGATCATCACTTGCGTCAATTTTTTTTATCCTTTTTTTCACTAAAATGATATGAATGGGGTTGAACCAATCAATCTAGTTCTTATGAACAACTCCATCGGGTAACCAAGTCACCTTTTTACACTTGAACTTTGGTAGATGGATGAAGATTAGACCAATCAATATATAGATCATCTGAAACAGTAAGCGAGCCGCTTGTACTTTGGTATAGAATATATCCAATTGATAGAACTAGGATACAAAGACATGAAATATGATATAGGCAAAGTGAGATCAAACTTCATGAGCTAGTCACACAAGTCACTAAGAACCCCCTAAGACCAAACATAAATTCTAACGTCGCGAAGAATTAAAAAAATAAGCAAATGCATGATTAGTATTTACAAGTGGGGACTAACAATACAACATTAGTCATGAACAAATTTAGAACTCATAGATGTAGAACATGGCAAATATACCCTAAACCAAGAATTAACACAGTTTCAACATGGCAAAGACCGTGCCAATATTGGCTTTGGTTGGGGATGCATGCTCATTATGAGCATGAAGAGAGTTCAAAAACACTCTAGGATGCAAGCCAAAACAAGAGTAGGAGAAATACAACCACCATAAGAATAAAACAATGCAAAGTAACATAGAGCCACCAACACATATAACAATAAACCACTAAAAAATAAAGCATAAGAGCTAAAAATAGGGGAAGATCATAGTACAAATGCAAAGCAAAGATATCACATGTTGAATATTGATCAAGTCACACATCCTCCTCTCGAAAAAATTCCTATCTAGCCCAAAGCCATATGAAAACAAAATATTAATGCTTACCCCTATCAAACACTATATTTTTTTATGACCTTTTGCATTTTGTTTTGATTATGCATATGTTACTCAGCTGAAAATAGTGATACTTATGCTCTTGAACATGTGTAGAAGCTTACTACTAGCATAAGATAAATTCAATTAAACAATGACTCTATTCCATTTTCTAAATAAAGTATGTCCATGCCTAACTAATATGAGGCATCTATATTGAATGTTGTATACTTGTTGCTATCATACATATCCATACTATATAGTCCACTCTTATATGTTTTGATCACTAATCTAAAAAATATTTTATATGGTTATGTTTGTCATTATTGTTGATTGATGGGTTCTATGTCTCAAGTCTATTTATCCCATCTCCTGTGTTTGCCTTCAAAACCTCCCCTACATAACTTCATTGCCTTGCTAAACATTCTTAGTTAAGATTCATGGAAACCATGCCCTTGCATGTTTAAAATTAAGGTCAACATTGGTTTCTTAGCATGCTTCTGTCATGCCCACATTTCCCATGTGGTCACAACACACATGTCATGTCCATATTTGCCATGTGGTCATGACACGAAATATCAAAAACTTTTCCCACCCAACTCTAGAAACCCCCTAGCGTGCAACATGCATGCTCGGAGACAATCACACTAAGGTGAAAACCTCAGTCAAGGTTGGGGAAGTGCGCGCCCTTTCGTATCCCCTGCGAGATGGTAGTCTACCAAGGGGGTTATGCGACGCGAGGAGCGTCGCCAATAGGGTTAGATTTGATCTCGATTCTAACCCTAAGTTTCTTAAGCGAAAAGAAGAGATTTTGACATGTGTCAAAATCAAACCTTAGGAACCAGAACTAAATGACCAATTTAAATACTTCTAATCCATGATTAAATCTCTTGGCAATTGAATTGCGATAAAATAGATAGGAACTAAAATTTCTTAGTTAACCATATTATTCTAGACAAATTTTGGCAACATAATGCCTCTAGAGCATTCATGAAAATAATTAATTAAAACACCCACCCTTCCATTCAAATAAAATAATTACGTTAATTAATTTAATCATACCCACCTAATAATTTTTTGAACAAGCACATGGATTAAATAAAAATAATTAGATCAGTCTACACCATTAAAGGCATTTAATTAAAATATAAAATATAATAATAATCTAACACCTGTTGGCATAATAGTCATAGTAACAATGGTATTACATTGTTAAATTTGCATTTATAGGTTAGTTTATGCATATTAAATAAATGTTAGTAAATAAAACAATAGTTAGTTTGTTAGTTTGTGAGAGTTACATTCCTGTATGGAGGTTATGGAGGTAGTTATCAAATAGTTAAAGGAAAGAGGCTTTTATAAAGCCAATGTAATGCAATGTGAAAATCATCCGAAGACAATAATATATTATTCTATGTTTTATGTTTATTACTGTACAAGTGCAATGATGTAAATCTGTGTATGCACACCATTTTTCAATATGGTATCAAAGCAAACTTCGTTCTTGTGCCTGTGAGAAGATGAGTGCTAGGTTTCGTAGAGATTCCAAATAGTAATATTATGTTTGAGATGGTAGAGTAAATTCATGTGCTTGCAGCATTGAAAGAAGTACATATGGGTGGTATTGCTCACATAACTAGGACGAGTTAAAAGAGGGCGATGGAGTTATTAGGGTTTAAGCAAGGTGCAGTTGTTTAGATTATTGATTCTCATGGCGTAGTAGCGAGAAATCTTGAAGAAAAATCATGGAAATGTTGCTGATGCAAATACAGATTTTGATCTCGTTGAAAATCCTTTTATAGATTTCACTCATGAGCTAGTTCGTTATTGAAATGAAGTGCTACTGGGTATAGAGAAAAAAAAGTGCAACTTTGATGATCTAAATTATTCCATTGTAGCGGTCTCTCTGTTTTTGTAGGTTTTGGTTGAGCATTAGTCTATGTGCAGCCTTCCCTACTTAGGTACCGTTCTTCATATATTCATTGCTTTTGAGGAGATTATGTGCACAAAGATTTTAAGATTGAAGAGTTTTTTAGGTTTTAAAATCAGATCAAAAGAAAGTTTTAGGGAAAGGCAATTATTTGGAAGTGTGAAGGTATAAGGTAAGAAAAAGTTGCTTTTGGTTTCTATTTTGAAGTGGCACGTGAATATTTTAAAGTGGTGGTTAGTAATTCAAAGAGGGATCTTAAATTTCGAGAAAGTGTGATAATTTTGTTATGGTAAAATATAACGAAGGTGGTTGTGAAATTCTAGAGTTTTTATATTTTTATTTAGAGTAATAAGGTAAAAATTGTTGAAGGCTTAATTTGATGAATGTTTAATAATATCTTGGAGATGTAAGGTTGATTAGTGTATGGGTCTATCATTGGTTCAAATTGACATTATCATCTTTTAATCATGAATGCACATATGTCAAAAATCATTTATGCTTTCAAGGCCATCTTTTATATTCCTGATGAGGCCTCCAAAGACTCATCTAAGACATCAGTTGGTTAAAATGTAACAGGGTCATATTGGAGGCTGGTGGCATTGGAGGATGGAGGAATTTTCATCATCTTAAGTTAGCTTCTCACTTTGAGATGATGCTTTGCATGAGAAGCATTTTTGGCTGTAGTTTTTTGCTTTCCTTTGTTGTTGCTGACAGATTTGAAGAATACATGTTTTTGTGAAGAATATGTTCTGGAGACAAGTTTGGGATTTGGTGTTGAGCTCAATATGGATTGTTGTCAAGCAAGCTTCAGAGTATATGATCGAGAATTATACCCTTTCGCGGTCACTAGACAATGATAGAGATTTGTCATATCTCTTGGGGATTTTTGTCGAATAATTCAAGACTCTGTGATTTGAGAGTTCGGGACTGAGAGCTCAAGAACACAGCTTGAAGCTTTCTGAGGGTCAAGAGACAACTTGATGGAGCCCCGCTTGGTTCAAGATTTGTTCTTTTAGGAGAAGATCTTCTATAAAATATGTATTCATATTATGTAACTAGCTTTGTTGAGTATATTAGCATTCGGGGGGGTCCCTTGGTACTATTGCAAGAACAATGTAATAAGGGGGGAGGGGGGGGAATGTTGGCATAATAGTCATAGTAACAATGGTATTACATTGTTAAATTTGTATTTATAGGTTAGTTTATGCATATTAAATAAATGTTAGTAAATAAAGCAATAGTTAGTTTGTTAGTTTGTGGGAGTTAAATTCTCGTATGGAGGTTATGTAGGTAGTTATCAAATAGTTAAAGGGAAGAGGCTTTTATAAAGCCAATGTAATGCAATGTGAAAATCATCTGAAGACAATAATATATTATTCTATGTTTTATGTTTATTACTGTGCAAGTGCAATGATGTAAATCTGTGTATGCACACCATTTTTTAATAACACCCTAAATACTCCCAATTGTAAAAACTTAAAACCCCATTAAAAAATCTCTTCATTACCATATTAAGTCCCTAGATAAAATAAAAGGACAAGAAGACAATAACCCATTCCGCTAAAATAATTTAAATATTAAATGGACAACTAAAATACTTATCTCCACGATAATAATTTCAACTATACCGCTAGGAAATTAAATCAATTACATAGATTATTCAAATTAAAAACCCCATGGAGAAAATCCCACTAAAATAAATAAAAGGCCTAGGTTTAATTAAACCCACTTAGCTATAAACTAAAAGCAAATAAATTAAAGATAATTATTCTAAATTTTTAAAAAGGCAAGGTCCTAAGTAAAACAAGATAAAAAAAACATAAAGCCCACTAAAAGTAAATTAAAAAGCCTAGGTTAAGATTTAATCCCAGTAATATAATAAATAAAAAGGCAATAAATAAAAAAATAAAACTAAAGATCTTAAGAGATAACTCTAAATTTAAAATTAAAAATCATAAATTAATCCCACCACATAATAAATAAAAAGACAAAAGTCTAAGTTTACAAAACAAAGGTCATAAATCCTATGAGATATTCTCCCTACAATTAAATTGAATAATGAGGAGAGGGAATGAATAATTCTCGTGCACACATATTTCCCAATTATAAATTCACTTAACCTCGTAACCCTAAAAAAAAGTTTCCTAATAAAATATTACTTTCCTTATCAAAAACCCTAATCTTATCTCATTGTTTTCCCTCTTCTCTTCTCTCCTCTTCTCTCTTTATTTTTCTTTCCATTTGTTTTATTTGTTGCAGCCATGGAGGTTTAAGATCACAGGGGTTTACACACATGGATTTAAATCCCTTGTTTTGGTACACTATATTGTTCTATAGGATAAATCTGGGAAAACCCCAGAAATAAAAATTTATGCATTCACCTCGGGATATATATATGCAGTATGTATATACTGTAGTGTATATATATATCATGCAACTTTTAACTGTTGCAGGTTTAAAAAAAAAACATAAATTGTAGGATGAAGGGCCGAACGACGACAACCACAACAAGGAAATGTGTTAATGGTGATGGCGGGAAAATGGCCACGGCCATGTAAATGGCGACGGCACCAAAGGAAGTGAATAAAGGGACTGGGGGGACCGTCGCCCTGTAGATAGGGTTTCAACCCTCATCAAAACGTTTCTCAAATTCTTTTTTTAACATACTTTCTGCTGTGTAAAAAAAATAAAACACAGCCTATTACATTTTTTTAATTATATATATATGGAACATATGTAGATACACACATATATATAAATATATATATGTGTGTATATACATATGTTCCATATATATATATAACCAATTTATAATGCAATCATTTCAGGTAAAATAATTTTGTTGACATACTGATTAAACCAGAAATATGATATTCACACTTAGATAAAAATAAATATATATTCCTATAGTTTTCACCAAGCATTCATATGTCATTTTTTTAAAAATAATGGAGTCATAATGTTTACAACAGCAAGTCATTTTAAACTTAAATTTCTTTTGAACTACATAGTTTGCTTATGTACATTTTCTTTACATAGTAAACTATAAAATAACTTAAGTTTTAAACAGCAAACAATGAGAGACATTTTCCCTTTCCTATAGTAGATATTTCCCAATTTACGTAGATGAACTTTGAACTATAACATGAAATTTAATAGCAGAAATAAAACAAAACCATATTACATATATTTTCTTTGAAACACAAACAAGCATAGTGCAATCACAACTTTCTTTTACAAACCATTTTTGGTATTGGAACAACTTCACATTGACTATAACTTGAAACATAGAGTATTTCTCTTGCATAACATTTCTGCACATAAAACAACACTACCAAAGAAAATAACTTGAATCCAAAAGGGATAAAATTTAGTTTGCAACACAACAAGATGAGAGCTCATTCTCTCATAAATAACCATTTTAAAAATAGGCCTCTTAGCCAAGGCTTACAAATAGCCAACTAAATACAACACATAAATGAAGAATTCTTCCTCCAAGCTCCATTATTCAAACCTGCCATAAAAACAAGGGAAAACTATCCAATGCCACCAAAATGCTCTCCACCCTACCATAGACCCAAAAGAGGGTCACCCCTGAGCTAGAAGACCATCCTCACCCAGATTCACACCACAAACAAAGAACAAATACACTCAAAATGAAGAAGAACACCCAACCAAGTTTTTACACAACAAAATCCATGGGGAATGGATTTAGGGGGTAGGAGAGTGGATAGCTCTCTACTCAAGAGGTGCACTCCTAAAACCCAAAATCTCATAATGTTCAAAACAAGGCCTCAAGCCTTAAACACCACAAATAATGAAATACAAATCTCCAAGGCACTCATGCCTTCTCAATATAAACTCATGGGCACTCATGCCATATCAAAATAACTCCATACTCCTCCAAATGCTCTCAAAGCCATCAAATGTCACATAGATCAAGAGGGTGACCTCGAGGAGGTTTACTCCTCTCCCACCCCATACATGATGAGCTCTCCAAAAATGGATAGTCTCATATAAACACCCACAAAAACCCACATAACAAAAAAGATGCAAGCAATCAAAACCACAATCACACAATGAAGTTTAAATACATGGGAAAGGCTTGAAGCCTTGAATCTTACCTATGAAAGCCCAATAATGGAAGAGGTTTGATGTAGAGCCTTCCAACTCCTTCTCCAACTCTTGCCTCCAAGTTTCCCAATCTAGCTAACTCCCTAAAAAGCCATCATAAAATAAAATAAGTGAAAATAGAGAACCCTCTCCCTCTCTCAAAGAGGGAGTATTATAGGCTCTTCTCAAGAGTCTTGAGGAATGAGGTGACACATGTCACCTTCTCCTTCCTCCTCACAACCCACTTGAAAGACCCATGGGATGTGGAGGTGACAAGTGTCACTCTCCCATCCCACCAAGCCTCACCCTCTCCACATGTGTGAGAGCAAAGGTGGAGAGGAGGAATCTCACAAGGTGGACTCCAAGAGGATAAGATATGACACTTGTCAAAGAAATCCCATTCACTCCAAGATGCTCTCACACATGTGTGAGAGCATTGGAGATGGGCTTCACACACTTGGGAGTCTTGAAGACTCCCCAAGTCTTCAAGGTAAGGGAACCAAAGCCTTGGAAGGAGGACTGAGTCATGGTTGAATGCTTGACCCATCCACCACTCCTTCCAAAATTTCAATTTCGTCACTTTACTTCAGGCTGAAGTTAAAGTGACTAGATAGAGGTTACCCTAGGGTTTAGCATGCTCAAATAGGCCCTAGACTCTAGGGGTACAACCTAGGATCAAAATTAACCCAAAATTAACACCTCAGGTAGCATAAAATCACATAAAAAGACCATCAAAATAAAAAGCACTAAAATGTGCCACATAAAACATTATATTTCACAACACCATAATTAAATCAATTAAAGAGGGTAGACCTAATCAAAAGGACATTAAAAATAGACATTACGAAAAATCATCATGCAATACACATATGACCTTGGTCCCTCTTGGGACTAGGTGAGTTTACATGAAATTCACATAAGGGTGTGGGATGATCTCCGATTTTTCATGGCATGGAAAATCATCTGCACACTTACGAAAACATATTAGTAACGCATGTATATCATAGCCGAAGCAAAATAAAGCATATACACACACAATGTCACAAAATCATCAAATCCTCAATAATCAACACCTAACATCATCGATAAGATTTACTATCTACTACATTTCTAGTCATCAACTCAATATCAGGATTGCATAATAATTCATTATTTAATACTAACATTTAAATTTCATCAAAATCAAATAATCGCATAGCATTATAATTTCAAATGAAATCTAACATGTAAACCATAATCAACATCATAACATAGTCTATCTAATCCAATCATAGCATAAGAAATAAATCCCGAAGGTCTACAAAATGGGATCAACAGTCCCAAAGTCCATATGTCATCAAAATGTAAATGCGATATAAGCAAAATATAGGAGTGAAATAAATAGGCCTCACAACTTTTATATGTTAGGACTTGGGTGATATTCACCTATAGAAATTTCCTATAGGAAGAGTTTGTCTACATACTTAGTTGCAATGATATGCAGTGAGTTATCAGGGAATGTGCTATAGCAATTATGTTGACTAACATGTGGTGGTGTTGTAGTAGATAGGTGTGTTATAGCATACATGGTTTGTCTACATGTGGTGGTTTTATGATAGTAACTGCAAGCCATCTAGATCAAGAACTCACAACTGCATATGTGTTTAGAGTTTGTTGGAGCATAAACAATGATGCAAGAGCACTTGTGGTATAACTAAAAATCATATGGCACAATCTAAGAATAGGATAATGTTATAAAAATGGCACAAGGTATCATAATAAGTCAAGAGTAATGTTATATTGGTGTGAGCTACTGCAAGCAAGGAGCTGGTAGTGGCAACTATACCAGAAACATACATGTGTACCAACAATGTAAAGGTTGTAACTATTGGTTCATAGTGTGTGGCAATGACAAAGTGTACAAGGTGATTATCCATGTGGAGGCATCATACTTGATGATTTATGTGGTATGTTGATCATGTCTTGTATGGTTAGATTATAGTTACATGACTTTGGTATCCCATAGATCTAGTTGGATAGTTGGACAATTGGGTTTCCTATGAATACATCTATAAATGTCAATTCGTGTGAATTTGCCAAGGTTACAAACTCACTTGTTAGACATTGAAGACATTTGTACATTGTTGGTGTGTAAATATTAGACTGCAAAAGAAGGGTATGACGTAGATTGAGACTTTGTAAAAGGTTTCCAAAGACCTTGTTGTATTGAATTAATGTTGATTTTGAATAATATAACTATGAACATATTTTGGTGGTGGCTTTTGTGAGGCTCACCCTTTTTCTGGCAAGCTTAATTGCATTGATAGACTGATTATTGTTTTGATATTCCTTCATATTGGACATTTTGATTATGGACTTATGATCCTATTGGTAGATTATCTTGAACATTGTTATCATGATTAGAGTAGTTTGATTCAATTCACATATGATGATAATCTGGGGATGGATGTATGTCCTGATCCAATTATAATTATGTTGTTCAATTCTTCTTTGAATTATTCAAATTACCTAGTTGATTTTAAATTAAACATGATTATCTATGTTAGTGGGTTAAAACAATGAACATGAGATGTTAGTATAAAATATTGTGAATTGAATTTGAAAATTGATATACACTTTGATGATTAAATTGAATTATGATTTTCAATTAGATTATGGTTTTTTTATATAGTATGTGATTGTGTTGAAATCACATTTCAAATTGCTTTGGCTATGTTCTAGACATTAATATGTGTCATTGAGTGTGCAAGTAATTTCTATGGCCAATGGAAATTTGAAGGTATTTGGGAAAACCCATATGTGAATTACCCTAGTGATACTTGACCTTAGTCCATAATGGGGACTAAAGTCTATATTTGTTTTAATGTTGTAATGTGAGGTGTTGAATATTAATTTATCATTTTTAGTGTGTTCTAAGGGTGGTTGGGTTGGGTGGTGAGATGAGTTGTCATCCTTATTGTCAAAACTCGGATTTGTGTTTAATAGGGATTTTAAATGGTCTTTACATGTCATTTTCTTCTCTTTTTTGGTGTTTTTAAGGTCCTAGGGCAATTACCAATGGATTGGGTATTTGTTGGGCTACATATCTTAGACTTTGGATAACATATGACCCTTCCCAAGTCCCTTGGTAAGAGTGTGATGAAAATGAGTTTGAGGGAGAAGGATGGTTGACTTGTCACCATCACATTCCTCTCCCATAGGTTCATGTATGTATGGTTAACTACATATAGATTAGGAGCATCTTCCCCAAAGTAAGAACAAACCTCATATACCCCTAAGTATCTAGATAATGCTTCAGATTATTTGCAAAAGTACCGAATGGAGGATATGTATACATAGAACAATCAAGTAATATATAATGATAAACTATGGGTAAATCCATATCATCACTAATAGTACATGAATAACCAATTCCATTGGTATCATTATTTTCAATAATTTTTAGAGGTTTACACATGCCTTGTTTCATCAAACCTAGACCTTTTCTATCATAACCAAGTTTTTGCAATGGTTGGTGGAAGACAAGGCTACCAATAGATCCTACCGCAGGTCACCACAAAGGCTATGCGGAGGATAGAGCGGACATACATAGAGGCATTTTGGGAAAAGCCACATCCCTATGTAATATATAGCTGGGATATAGGATGTACATGTGTAAGAAGAGAGAAGAGATAAGAACATGTATACAAGAGTGTAAAAGGCAGAGACTTAGACTTGTTGGAGGTATATGATTACATGATGAATATATATATATATATATATATATATATATATATATATATATAATGGAGATATAAGGATTAATCTATGTCTATGTGTATATATTGAATGCCTGTATGTGATCTAATAGTATCACATGTTACATTTCCTTATTGTTTTATTAAGATTCTCTCACTCTATGATTGGGGTATAAATTGACTTTAAAGATCTGACTGAGGACCAGATCTTCGGACTAGTACCTCCCCATTTCTTGCCAACATTTGGTTTAAAAACCATAGTACAACTAAGTGTAGAGAAAAAGAAAAAACCAACTAGACAAAAACAACAAGCTAAGAGAAAGAAAAATCAAACTTCATTAGAAGAAATTGAAGAAGAAGAATAGGAAGAAGAAGTATCACAATTATAGAAGAAAAAAAAGAAGCAAACGAAAAAGAAGCCCCTCAAGAACCATTTAACATTGATGAAATGGTGAATGAAATGGAATGCCATGGATTATTGTAGGAAGCATCAACATTATATGATGAAGTTTTTGCTGAAAACAAGAAAATAATAGAAGAGCAATACTAAGATATATGATTAAAACTAATAAAACAATGGATGGAATTTTAGAAGGCTTACCAGAGGACCTAATAAAAGCCCTGAGACATAAGAGGGAGAAAGCCTTGCAACTAGAAGAAGAACTGAAACAACAAGCTATTGATGGGTAGATACTGCTATATCCACAGAGGAGAAAGATAAGTTATCCCAATTACAGGCCCAGGAATTGAGGACAAAGAAGAGGGTTGATACCCTAATGAATATGGAGAAAGAAGATAGGGACAAGATTTGACAAGAAACATAAATGATAATAAAGAAATTGTATGATACTGTGAAGGAGGGAGATAAAAATGAAGAAAAATAGGAGATATCCTCTCTGTACAATGCACAAGAAGAAGAACAAAGGGCATCCCCTCACAATATAAATACAAAAAGAGAGTAGGAGGCTAGAGAGGATGAACAAACAAACTCTCCTTTGCAAAATACATATGATAATTAGAAAGAGGAAGAGACACAAAGATCAGATAGTCAAGATGCACCCTCCTCTGCATCTCTCATTCAATCTATTAAGAATTTCTTAGCGTAGTTGAAACAAATTCAGCCTATTATAACACATCAGTTTCTACAATTACTCTTGGTGGGAGGACAAGTCAATTTAGCTAGAATACCACCACTCTAGAAATTACAATTGGGAGACATTCTCCAATCCTCTACAAGAGAGGTAATTTTACATCTACATGTGGAAGGTAGTGCACTGCTACAAGAAGCAGTAGATACAATCCAAAAAGAGATGCCAGAGGTTCAAAGGGATACAACCTTGCCTCTTACCCAACAACTAAGACAATTGGTTTAGAGCTTCAAAGAACATACAATCTATATAGAGACCAAGGATAAACAATGGATAACTGAGCAATTGAATAAGAAATGATTGGCGGAAGCATCTAATAAATGTGCCAAGGAGCACACACAAGTGGCAACAAACATTAGAAATATCTAGTAGTCTATAGATGAGGCTAAGGTGTTATACCAATTTTGTTTATAGTGGCCCACCACCACTAAAAATATTAAGGATTAAATGGATGTTTGGGAAACACAAATAGTAGCTACATATGATCCTTTAAAAGATGCAAATGGAGCAATAAGGGCACAAGTGGAAACACTACATACTCAGTTGAAGCAATTTCAAGACCAGAGGGATCAGATAAAATCACAAATAAAACAACTAAGAGAGGTAGTGAGCCTAAGATTAGCATCCCTGACTAAGATTTTGACAGAGGCTAAGAAAACAACCTAGAAGATACAGATCCCTACCATGAGGCATAAGATACATACATACAGATAGAGGGACAAATCAAAATAATGACAATAGCCAAGAATCAATGGGACACAACTCTAGCTCAGATCAGAGTCACTTATAAGAACATCATACCTTCAAATTGAATAAAGCATGTCTTGAGGACAAGACATATTTTTAAAAGAGGGAATGATGTTGGCAGAGGATAGGGCTACTAGCAGATCCTACCGTAGGTCACCACAAAGGCTATGCGAAGGACATAGTCGACAACCATAGAGGTATTTTGAGAAAAGACACATCCCTATGTAATATATAGATAAGATATAGGATGTACATGTATGTAAGAAGAGAGAAGAGATAAGAAGATGTTATATAGGAAAGAGACCTATGCTAACATATACATCACCCTAAATCAATCTTTCTCCACATAATATTGGAACAGAAATCAAGAAGACTCAATGCTTAGCTATAGTCCTTAAAGGAGAGATAAGTGGTCTTTGATTTGGTCCCTTTTTCACCAAGGAGAGAGGTCTTATGACTAATTGCCAATTCTGGGGTTTCTAGGGCTAAAATAGAGAAAACAAGAGTTACAAACCTGAAACCATCAATAACCCAAAAAATTGTGGTAGGGAGGGGTTGAACATAGCTGTGAGAACCTGATTCCAAAAGGGTTTTTTCCACCCAAAAAAATGGGTCAAGGGCACTAGGCACCTTGGTCATTGACCAGAAGTTTCTATTTGACTGCAGTCGTATCTGAGTCTTTTACCTTTCTGCAACTTGTCTCTATTAGAAACCTTTGTTCATGACCTACACACATGAAACAAGGAAGAATGTTGGTGCTATTTAGGAGCTTGCCTAAGTCAAGCCTCGTGAATGGTGTTTCCACCTCCACAATAGTAGTGATAAGAGATCAAAGAGTGTGTTCCCTAAGAGGGTAGAGGCAAATCTGAAGTAAAATGGAATGTTGCAATAAAGCATGAAGGAAAGGAGTCACCATGAGCATGGAAACCCTAGCTTTCTTGATGTGGCATCACAACTTGACTCAAGAAGTTGGTGTAGCCCAAAGAAGTAGAGAGGTCTTCACAAGACTTGGAAGAAGTTAGTGCAATAGCAATAATCCACCATAGAAAACTTCCAAGATCATGTATAGAAGAATAGAGAGCATGAGAGAGAGAGAGAGAGTGCTTAGGCTTTCAAATGAATAAACTTTCTTATATATGGATTCCCATCGATGTTCAGGGAATTAAACCAAGTGAGGCTAACATGAATAAACATTAGGGATGGCATAAGCTAGTGTAACCTTAATTTAGCCCTGAATTAAAGGTGGGCCTAGGGTGATGTGTTGGTGTAATGAAATATTTAATTACACTTTATTAAGTTGACTTAGGGCTAATTTTAGTCTTAGGTTATTCTTAATTCATATTAGGGTTTTCTAACTTGCAAATATAAAAGCAAGTTCTCACATGTAATTCATTAGTACAATTCATTAATGCATCCAATATTGTGCAAATTTATCCTCTTTGTTTTTTTCTCTTGTAGAAGGTTAATCCTAGGTTTTGCAGGTGTTCACTAGGTTATGTGAGGTTGGTTTCACAACTTCTACACACTAGGCACCCTTGGCCTTTAGCACCCATAAACTTTGGGATGTTCTCAATTAAGTTGGCCTAGTGAAAATCCAAATTCACACGTTGTGGAACTTTATTCATCCATTATGATGAGAATGTTAAAGGCTACAAGAATTGGAATCTAGAAATTGAATGTTTTCTACTCAAGGGATGTTACATTTGTTAGGATTAAGGTGCCATCAACCTTGTAAATCCTATGTCATTTAATTATTCCAAATATTGTTTGTAAAATGCATTCATAAATGATGAAGGATTCACCAAAAATAATAATTAATTATTTACTAGTATGGTAATTAATTATTTATTGGCAATAGTAATTAATTATTTACTAGCGGTGGTTTATTATTTACTAATTAGAGCATCTTCTACTTTGGGAATGTATATAGGTGATAAGGTAAAACTTGGTACCCAAGTTGGTGTGGCTATCCTTGGGTTGTTATGACACATGTAAGAAGGGATCTTTGCATAGATATTGTTAGTCAATGACATGTTGTAAGAGCATCTCCTATTTCAAGTCAATTTATAACAAACTAGGTTCTGAAAATGGAGAGTTAATTTTAGTCAGGTATGATAGGTTGTAAGAGGTTAGAAGAAGTTGTAAGAGGATATATTTATCATGTTGTCTAGATTTCCAAAATGAGGCATTGGAATTTCTGAAGTTTGAATGTCATATCTCTTGTATTATTTAGCAGGTGCTTGAGGAGGTAGAAGAATCATTGTAATTTTCACAGGTACACAGGTGTTGGATTCAAGACACATAACGATTGAAGGAAGATTGATGCATTGTACTATTGTTTTGAAGATAATACAATTTTCCCTCATTTCTTGGTTTATTTTTTTACTGAAATGGTTTCTCCATGTTATATACTATGTTATGTGATGTTTTATGGTGTTGTTGATTTCTTATATTGTTGATTGTAATTCTATAATATCCTTTTGGCATTCTATAGTTAAGAAATATTTGGACAAATGGGTTTTCATGAACATTAAGTCTTAATTTTAGATTTTTAGAATTGCTTTCAGATTTCTATTTGTAGTGGTTTTACCTTATATTCCTAACAACATTCAAGGAGCTTTTAGCCTTGCCCGAGGTAAAGTATCCAAAGGAAAATGAGAGGGAGAAGGTATATTTTGAAATAAAATTGGAGAAATAAGATGTATCTAAAACTAAACAACAAAGTGGACAAGACAATTTGGGAGAAGAAGAGAAAAGTACATCTAGTAGTATCTCTAAAGAAAAACAAAGTTCAAATGCACTAGGAAATTCTTCAACAATAATTGTGAGAAGGTCTACAAGGAAATAGAGATCATCTAATAGGTATAGTTCATTAGAGTTTCATTGTGTATTTCCTCTTACTTGCACTAATAGTGAACTAGGTTCTATGAAAGAGGCTCTCACTTCCAAAGAAAAAAGTCTTGGAAGAATGTCATGGATGAGGAGATGTTAGCACTGAAGCAGTGTAAGACTTGTAATTTGGTTGATCTACGTAAGGATAAGAAGCCCGTTAGCTGCAAGTAGGTGTTTAAGAATAAGTTCAAAGAAGATGGATCACTTGAGTAGTAAACTTGGCATGGTTGGTAGTAAAGGGTTATTCCCAAGTTGAGGGAATAGACTTTGGTGAGATATTTTCCCCTATTTCTAAATTTAATTCAATTAGGATGTTGTTATCTATTTTTGTGGATCTTGATTTGGAAATTGAGAAGATGGATGTTAAGATAATATTCTTGCATGCAAACTTAGAAGAGGAAATATTCATGGAACAACCTAAAAGATACAAGGTGAAAGGTAAAGATAAATTGGTTTGTAAGTTGAATAGGTCTTTGTATGAATTAAGGTAGTCCCCATGGATGTGGAACCAAAAGTTTGACACACATACTATAATTAGGTTTTGGAAGAAGTGATGTTGATCGTTATGTATATTTCAAATAGGTAAGTGATCACAGTTTTAGTATTGTTTTATATGTTGATGATATGCTTATCATTGGAACCAATAAAACATTAATATAAGAACATAAAACTCAATTGTCTAATAAGTTTGATAAGAAAGACTTATAAGTTGCTAGATACATACTAATAAGTATGTAGGGATAGTACCAACAAGAAACTATGGCTAAACCAAAGGGAGTATCTTGAAACACTCTTGTGGAGGTTTGGAATATAAGACAATAAATTGGTAAGTTCACCCCTACCAATTGGCACAAAGCTGAGTAGGGAACAATGTCCTAAATCTATGGAGGATTGGGAGGACATTAATAAGGTTCCTTATGCAAGTACAATGGGAAGTCTCAAGTATCTGATGTCTACACAAGACCAAACATTGCCCAATAAATGGGAGTTCAAAGTAAGTTCATGGAAAATCCATGTAAAGAACGTTGGACACATGTGAAGAGAGTGTTTAGGTACTTGAAGGGAACTCTAGATAATTGCTTGACTTATCATGGTACTAATGATATGGGAATAATGTTGAGTGTACATGTATTTGTTGATTTAGATTGGACTAGAGATCTTGATAATTGAAGGTCTACAAGTGGATATATGTTTATTCTATTTGTTGTAGTTAGTTGGATGAGAAAGAGGTGGTAGATGGTTGCCCTGTCAACTATTAAAGTAGAATATATGGCTACAACACATTCTTATAAGGAAGTTGTTTGGCTAAAGAGATTGAGTAACAATATTAGTTTTAAAAGTCAAAGAGTTGTGAAGTAGGATTCATAGAGTATAATTTGTCTAGCCAATAATCCTATTTACAATTCTAGAACTAAGCATATTGATGTGCAATATCATTTTGTAAGGAAGATGATTAAGAGAATGAAAGTCTAGATGCAAAAAATTGATACTCATGTAAATTTTATAGATTTTTTGACAAAAACAATAAGTATTACAAAGTTCATGTGGTGTAAGGATGAGATGGGGTTGTTCGATTTCCAAGCATGAGGTTAATCTTTTGTGTTGGATTACAACACCTTTCTCATGTAGTGAATATCAAGTGGGAGAATGTTGGGACTTCAGTGGTATTCATTAGTAGAAAGTTCCTATAGAAAGACATTTTCTACATTCACGAGGCTGTTCAAGCAAACCCATTTATGGGTTCTAGTGAATACCCTCATCCGAGCGAACTTGTCCAATTTTTTTTCCATGCACGAGCAATTTTTCTTCCTCAATGCAATTGTAACCCACTATTGTGGGATCACCCATAGTTGCGGAGATATGTAGTGAGCTATCATGTAATGCGGTATAGAATTTATGTTGACTAACATGTGGTGGTGTTGTAGTAGATAGGTGTGGTATACCATATATGGTTTGTTTACATGTGGTGGTGCTATGGCATTAACCACAAGTGATCTAGATGAACTCACAACTGCATATATGTTTAGTTTTTGTTGGAGCATGATCAATTATACAAGAGCACTTGCAGAAAAAACTAGAAATCATATGACACAATTTGAGAGAAAGATAATTTTTTGGAAGATGGGACAAGGTACCACAATTAGGAGTAATGTGATGTTATGTTATGGTCACTAAGTTATCCTACATGACCATGACCTAGTAATATAGACCTTGGGGTAGTTTATCTTCCT
Source organism: Cunninghamia lanceolata (assembly GCA_027924645.1). Taxonomy (NCBI): domain Eukaryota; kingdom Viridiplantae; phylum Streptophyta; class Pinopsida; order Cupressales; family Cupressaceae; genus Cunninghamia; species Cunninghamia lanceolata. Next base: position 1,748,352 of record BSBN01000810.1, on the reverse strand, counting down.
TCATGAGATTAATTTCCTTTCAGGAGAGGTGAGATACACTTAGTACTTTTCTTGAGTTGTTAATTGTGTCAAATCACCCATTGATAAGTCAATTAGAGAGGTACAAGACCAGACTTGTGACCAAGGGCTACTCCTACACAAAGAGCTAATTTTGGTGAAATTTTCTCTCTTGTTGCTAAATTATCTTCCATTAGATTCATGGTTTCTATTGTTACAACTTGTAATTTTGAGATTAAGAAAATTGATGTTAAAAATACTTTCTTGCATGGGGATTTTGAAGAAGAAATTATAAGCAACAAATTGATGGTTTTATGGTAAAAGGGAAGGAACATTTGTTTTGCAAGTTAATGTGGTCTTCGTATGGTTTAAAATAGTCACCCCCCATGTGGTATCAAAAGTTCAATGCATTTACATTGAATTTATTTTTTGTTAGGAGTGAAGAAGATCACTGTGTTTATGTTAAGATTATTGATCATATTCTAATCATTGTCTTATATGTGGATGATATGATATTTATTGGTAACAAGGGGGTGATTAGGGAGATTTAAACTTAGCTTTCTAGTACACTTGACATAAAGGATTTAGGGGCATTAATGCTTATTTTGGGAATGGAAATTAGTAGGGACCAAGTTCACATAAAGCTTTGGCTAAATCAAACCAAGTATGTTGAAACTATTTTTTAACAGTTTGCTATGTACAATTATAAAATATTAAGTATTCCCTTACCTATTGGCACTAAGATTTCATTAGACATGTGTTTTAAGTTACATGATATATAGAGGATATGTATAATGTGCCTTATTCTAGTGTTGTTGGTAGCCTTATATGCAATGGTTTGCACTAAACCAAATATTGCCCCAATAGTGGGAGTTATTAGCAGGTTGTGTCTAACTTTGGTAAAGAGCAATGGACTCGTGTTAATTAGATATTTAGATATTTGTGTGAAACTTTTGATCATTATTTATACTATCATGGTTCTAATGATATGGTAAAGAAGTTAGACATATAGGCATTTGTTGACATGAATTAGGCAAGTGACTTCGATAGTCAAAAGTCCACTAGCAGCTATGTATTTTCTCTATCTAGCCATGCTATCATTTGGATGAGTAAGAGGTAGCCCACAATTGCTTGGTCCACTACCAAAGTAGAGTATATAGTTCCTACACATGCATGTAAGGAGGCAATTTGGTTACAAAGATTATGCTTTGGAGTTGGTTTTAATTATAAGGTGGTTGAAATTAGATTTGATAGCCAATGCTATTCATTTGGCCAAGAATCCCTTGTACCATGCTTGTACCAAGCATGTTGATGTAAAATATCACTTTGTTCATGAGGTGGTGGAAAATGGTAAGGTCATGCTACAAAAAGTTGTCACTCTTGTGAATGTTGTAGATTCCTTTACATAACCAATGAGCATAAAGAAGCTCTCTTGGTGCAAAGAGGCAATGGGCCTTATATCCTATACTTGATTTATTTTATGTTTCTTGATTATGTTATTGCAATCTAAATGTCATGGGGGAGAATGTTAGGATAAGAGGTGGAATTTACCTTGCAATCCTATAGTCTTTCTTTTTAATTATAGATGATAAATAATGTATGTTCTCCAAGAATCATGGAGAGGGTGAAACTGGACACCCGTATCTATGTGGGGGCAATTATTTATTATTATTTTATTCTCCAACATACATAATTGTAAAGGCATATAGCATAGTAGGTTACAAAAGAAATAAAATTAGAGTTATGGAGCATCTTCCTCATTATAGGCTATGATAAGGTATTTATTTTTCCTCATGGAGCACCAAGAATTGGGAAAGTGGTATTAATGAGGGATTTTGACCATTATGGTGACATCTATGATGTGTAAGTGGTGTAAGAGGAGTTATATTCTATTCTGAGAGGTTGACCAAGTGGATATTGTTGGGAATTAAGGTGTCTCAACCTTTACAAATTCCTAGCATTATTCATTTAATTGCATATTTATTTATTGCCTAATATTGTATTTACTTGCACATTCAGTCTGGTCACTTAGTTGAGGTGGCACAGTGACATGTCATCTTACTTGGAATGTGACTTGGATGGTCAAGTCAAACCTACATGGATTTGGGCATCCCATTTGAGGTGGCACTAATATGCCATGTGTTAGCATCTTATGGTATGTGGAAGAGAATATTCCATATGACAGAATCTATGATGCGTAAGAGCCAAGTTTGGAGATTCTATAACAAGTGGTGACAAGTGTCGGTGAGTATCTTTGCATGAGGGAAAGGCATCTTTGGGTGCCCAAGTTGGGCTATGACATGTTGTAAGAGGAATTTACTATATTTAGTCTTGTATGACAGATTCTCTTACAACATTTAAGGTTGTTATGTTGGGAAAATCTATGACAACTGTAAGATGCGTAAGAGCATCTGCCATAGTCTATTTTTAGCCTTAGAGTGCTCCATGTTGGGAAAGTCAAATTTGCCATATATGACATATGTAAGAGATGTATTTGCAGCTTAGACAAGTGTCCTTTGATGCGGGATAATGGCCATGTGGCCAAGGTGGATGCCTATCTCAAGAAGCTTCCAGAATATGCCTTGTATCTCTATAAAATGTATTGTTTTGGAGTTGTATTGCATAGTGTTTTTACAGGTACTGTTATGCTACTGGAATCACTCCAAAAACAACATTTGAAGACTCTTGGAAGAACTTGCATTGCAAGTGTATTGTAATCCTTTCACAGATTTGATAATACATTGTGCAGGTTTTAGAGTGTGGGGTTTTTTACCTGAAAAGATTTTCCCCACGATACATCTTGTGTCAATCTTTTTGTGTTGTATTGCTGTTGTAATTTATTATGTTATATGTTTAACATTGTTGTAATTGTAAGGATTAAAATGAATTTGGATACATTTCCCCTCATTAGATTGGTGTAGGAAGTGTGTTCCGTGTACCTTGTTTCCTTTCAGTTGGTATCAGAGCTTGATCACCTTTGATCCTAGTTGTTAGGTAGGGGTTTTTTGAGCTAATCTTCGATTGAGTGGGAGTCTGTACAGAGTATTCTGTGATCTTGTTGCAGCAAGAAGATGGCAGGCACATCCGAAAGAGTAGAGGTGGAAAAGTTTAATGGCAGCAATTTCGAGTTGTGGAAACTCAAAATGGAAGACATGCTTGTTGACATAGATCTATGGGAAGCAATTTTTGGTGTAAAACCAGTGGCAATGTTGCAAGATGATTGGGATCTCAAGGATCGAAAAGCTAAGGGTCTTGTGAGACTTTGTTTGGTTGACTCTATCTTATTAAATGTCCATGAGGAGAAGACCGCGAAAGACCTATGGAAGAAGCTGGGAGATGTTTATCAGGCCAAATCCTTGGTGAACAAGTTATTCCTGAGGAAGAAGTTGTATTCTATGGAGATGGAAGATGGAGGATCTGTTATAGACCATCTAAATGCTTTTAATATGCTAGTTGCACAGTTGACATCCGTTGGTGTGAAAATGAAGGAGGAGGATCATTGCATGACCTTGCTTTGTTCTTTTCCAGACTCATGGGATCATCTTGTTATGGCCATCGGGAGCACCACATCCACTTTCAAAATGGATGAAGTGGTGTCTTCATTGTTGTCTGAAGAAATGTAGAGAAAGTCATCCGAGTCGGCCAAAGAGGCTCTTGCAGTTCGTGGAAGACCCAAAGAAAAAGCGAAAAAGAAAGACAAGAAAGCTGAAAAGGGCAAATCCAAATCTCCTAGAAAGTCCAAGGCAATGTGTTGGAACTGTGGAAAAACTAGGCACTCCTAAAAGGAGTGCAGAGAGGAGAAGAAGAAAAAGAAGAACTTTGATTCTGATTCTGATAAGTCACAAGATGATGGTGATGCTTTTGTTGCAGCCTTGGTCACCCATGCATCTGAAGATATGTGGTTGATTGACTCCGGTGCTTCTTTCCACATGACCTCTCATCAAGGTTCGTTTACAAAGTATGAAGAATATGATGGTGGGAAGGTGTACCTGGGTGATGACTCTCACCTGAAGATAGTTGGGTGTGGAAGAGTCTTGATTCGATTCCCTGATGGACAAGTGAAGGGGATCAGTGGGGTGATGCACATCTCTGGTTTAGCACAAAACCTACTCTCTATAAGTAAATTGAATGATGTAGGTGTGCAGGTTGTCTTCTCAGGTGGAGGATGCAAGATGACAAGAGGAGCTATGGTGCTTGCTAAGGGTACTTGGAGAGGTACTCTATTTCAGCTAGATGCATGCACTACTCAGTGCAATAGTTCTTTTATTTCAAAGAAAAGACTTTCAGATTCTTCATCCTCACCATTGGAACCCGCAGTGAAAAAGACTGTTGCTTCTTCTTCCGATGGTAGTGCTTTCTAGGCACCTAAGGGTGCTCATGCTTTGGAAATGAAACTTCCTTCTAAAAAGACAATGTGATGCAGGAGCATCCAGTGGTGTAAGGGCAATCTTGCATAACCCAAAAAAAGATGTGTTTCAAAATTGTTGATGTTCTTTCCATTTCCTTTCAAAATTTGTGGTTCTAGTTCCATAATCGCTTGAATAATGATGTAGAACTTTCAGTTTTTCTGAACTGCTAAAAATAGCAACCTACTATTTTTAGAAAGTTTGCATGTGGGCACCGATTGAAGTGATAATTTATAGAAGCTTCATAACGGAAAAATAAGACCTTTGGTGAAAGAATCACGCAAAGATCATTTGCGAGCTAAAAGATATTAAAGTTTTTGTTTTCTGAAAAAATACCTAAAAAATATTCAAACTCAGGTTTGAGGCACTAAACGGCCTCGTACGGGCCTGAAAATGGCTGGAACCGACAATGTTGGTTCTTAGTGTGTAGAGCACTCCATGATTTTTTTGACGCATAAAACAGTTCGTCAATCAGACACCCGGATCAAAAGTTATGGCTTCCGGAAGTTGACCTATTTTTGCAGAGATGCAAAATTTGAAATTAGGTTGTTGGCCGCCACAAAGGCTATTGATAACCATTTTTGGGAACCTTGGGCAGTAGTAGAATTAAGGGGGAAAGTGTAGAGTCAAGAATAGGTGGGAAAATAGAAACCCTAGTAGATTTGCGGTTACAGATGGAAGATGATTCCAGAGTCTGGTGAGAGGAAGCTATAATGTGTTGCAGCCTGTGGAGGGTTGATTCCTCTAATTGTATTTGAGCTTCTGTAATGTAATAAATTGTCCAAATCAATAAAAAAAGTTCTATTTTCTGTGTACAATTTCTGTTGTTGTGTGTTTTATGATTTACCCCCTTCATCACAATGTTGTGGCATAAGAGACTTGGTCACATTGGTGAGAAGGGTCTTAGAGCCTTGAAAAATAAAAACCTCGTTGAGGGGTTAAATGATTGTAATCTCGAGTTCGATTTTTGTGAACATTGTATATATGGAAAACAAAACCATGTTCAATTTTACTCTAGTTCTCAGAAGTCTTCTAGTGTTTTGGATCTTATTCATTCTGATGTGTTTGGTCCTGTGAATGCTCCTTTGATCTCTAAATCTATATATTTTGTATCATTTATTGATGATTACAGTAGAAGGACATGGGTTTATTTTCTCAAAAGCAAATCTGAAGTATTTAGTTGGTTCAAAGAGTTTAAAGCTTTTGTAGAGAATCAGACTGGTAAAAAGATTAAGTGTTTGAGAACTGATAATGGTGATGAGTTTTGTTCCACAGAGTTCGATAAGTTCTATAAAGAACATGGGATTGAAAGACATAAGACAACTCCTTATACTCCACAACAAAATGGAGTTGCAAAGAGGATGAACAAAATGTTGATGGAGAGGGCTAGGAGTATGCTTAGTGATGCTAGCCTCGAACAAAAGTTTTGGGCTAAAGCTGTAGCCACTGCTTGCTACCTGGTTAACAAGTCTCCTATCTTAGTGCTCATTGATAAGACACCCATGGAGATGTGGTCTGGTAAGAAGCCCTCGTTGAGACATCTTCGTGTTTTTGGTTGTGAGGCATATGTACATGTGCCAAGGAGAAGAGGTCAAAATTGGAGAACAAGGTAGTTAAGTGTATCTTCATTGGCTATGGTGTTGGTGTGAAAGGGTACAAGCTTTGGGATCATGTGGCTGAAAAAGTGTTGTATAGCAGAAGTGTTATCTTCAGAGAGCTAACACCTTTTCCTATAGTCCTATAGCCAGAAGAAAAAGAAAGAAAGAGGATGTGGCTCAGTTTCCTTCTACCCTTGAGAAGACTGAACCAAAAGACCCTATTGGACCTGATGATGAGGAGAGTTCTAGAAACTCTGAAAGTTCAGAAAAAGAAGTAGAACCTCCACCTCAGCCTTTGAGGAGGTCCACACGAATCAGGAAGCAACCTGAAAGGTTTGGTTATACATTGCTAGATTCTAGTTGTGCTTATGCCTTGATTACTAACACTGATGAGCCTAGAACTGTGACAGAGGCTATGGACATGAAAGATGTAGGTTTCTAGAAGGAGGCCATGGAGGATGAGATGGCTTCTTTGGAAAAGAATAAAACTTGGGACTTGGTGCCTTTTCCTGATGGACAAAAACCTGTTGGATGCAAATGGGTGTTCAAGAAGAAATTTGGAGCAGATGATAGTGTTGAGAAGTACAAGGCTAGATTGGTTGTGAAGGGGTATTCACAAGTGGAGGGAATTGATTATGGTGAAATTTTCTCTCCCATTGCAAAGATGACATCTATTCAGTTCCTATTATCTCTTGCAACAGCTTATGACTTAGAAGTGGAACAAATGGATGTGAAGACAACTTTCCTTCATGGTGACTTGGAGGAAGAAATTTATATGTCATAGCCTAAGCACTACATGGTGAAAGGTAAAGAAAATTTGGTTTGTAAGTTAAAGAAGTCTTTGTATGGTTTGAAGCAATCTCCTAGGATATGGTACTTGAAATTTGATTCCTTTGTGTTGTCCATTGGATTTCTAAGATCAAAATTAGATCATTGTGTGTATTACGAGTTTGACAATGATCGTATTCTTATTAATGCACTGTATGTTGATGATATGTTGTTGATTGGGAATGGTAAGAATATGATTTTAGATTTGAAGTCTCAGTTGTCAGCATAGTTTGAGATGAAAAACTTAGGGGTAACCAGGTACATTCTGGGGATGGAGATCAAAAGAGATAGAGCAAACAAAAAACTTTGGTTAAGCCAGAGTAAGTATGTGAAGACTGTGTTAGATAGATTCAGCATGGTAGATTGTAGACCATTGTGTGTTCCTGTTTCATTGGGAACAAAGTTATCTATGAATGATTGTCCAAAGTCTCCTTCTAAGACAGAGGATATGAGTAGAGTACCTTATGCTAGTGTAGTTGGCAGCTTGATGTATGCTATGGTCTATACAAGACCAGACATTGCCCAAGCAGTGGGATTCCTTAGTCAATTTATAGCTAATCTTGGACGGGTACATTGGGATTCAGTAAAGAGAGTGTTCAGATATTTACAAGGTACTTCTGAGTATTCCATAGGTTATCATGGTCATACTATAGGACCTCCACATTCTATGAGTATTCATGGATTTGTTCATTCTAATTGGGCATGTGACATTAACAGCAGGAGATCCACCAGTGCTTATGTGCTTACCATGTTCAGTGGTGCTATTAGTTGGATGAGTAAGCAACAACCTATGGTTGCTTTGTCCATGACAGAAGCAGAGTACATGGTAGAAACTCATGCTTGTAAGGAAGCCATTTGGCTTAAGAAGTTGTGTTCAAATATTGATCTTGATGCAGGACAGATTACTATCTATTGTGACAGTCAGAGTGTGATTTGCCTAGCAAAGAATCCTACTTTCCATGCCAGAACAAAGCATATTGATGTTCAGTTTCATTTTGTTTGAGATATTGTAGAAGATGGGAAGGTGATATTGGATAAGGTAGACACTTTGAAGAATGTTGTAGATGCATTGACGAAACCAGTGGGCATAGAGAAGTTCAGATGGTGTTCGGAGTCTATGGGCCTCTTGGCCCCTAGCAGTTAAATCTTGTCATTTCTTTTGGCTCTTGCAAGGTGTTCGACAAGTGGGAGAATGTTGGGAATCAAGGTGTCTCAACTTTTGCAAATTCCTAGCTTTATTCATTTAATTGTATATTTATTTATTGCCTAATATTATATTTACTTGCACATTTAGTTTGGTCACTTAGTTGAGGTGGCACAGTGACATGTCATCTTTCTTGGAATGTGACTTGGATGGTCAAGTCAAACCTACATGGATTTGGGCATCCCATTTGAGGTGGCACTAGTATGCCATGTGTCAGCATCTTGTGGTATGTGGAAGAGGATATTCCATATGACAGAATCTATGACATGTAACAGCCAAGTTTGGAGATTCCTATGACAAGTGGTGACAAGTGTCAGTGAATATCTTTGCATGAGGGAAAGGCATCTTTGGGCGCCCCAAGTTGGGCTATGACATGTTGTAAGAGGAATTTACTATATTTAATCTTGTATGACAGATTCTCTTACAACATTTAAGGTTGTTATGTTGGGAAAATCTATGACAACTGTAAGATGTGTAAGAGTATTTGTCATAGTCTATTTTTAGCCTTGGAGTGCTCCATGTTGGGAAAGTCAAATCTTCCATATATGACAGATGTAAGAGATGTATTTGCAGCTTGGACAAGTGTCCTTTGATGCGGGATAATGGCCATGTGGCCAAGGTGGACGTCTATCTCAAGAAGCTTCCAGAATATGCCTTGTATCTCTATAAAATGCATTATTTTGGAGTTGTATTTGCATAGTGTTTTTATAGGTAATGTTATGCTACCGAAATCACTCCAGAAACGACATTTGAAGACTCTTGGAAGAACTTGCATTGCAAATGTATTGTAATCCTTTCACATATTTGATAATACATTGTGCAGGTTTTAGAGTGTGGCGTTTTTTACCTGAAAAGGTTTTCCACACGATACATCTTGTGTCAATCTTTTATGTGTTGTGTTGCTACTGTAATTTCTTATGTTATATGTTTAACATTGCTGCAATTATAAGGATTAAAATGAATTTGCATACATTTCCCCTCATTAAATTGGTGTAGGAAGTGTGCTCCATGTACCTTGATTCCTTTTAGATATAGGTGTTATATTTTTGCATGAGGGTTCATGGACACCTATTTTTAGCCCATGGTATTTGCTTCTTGTTTGGCAATCCATTTAGGGTTTCTTATTTCTGCTTGCTCTATATGTTGGAACATTGGAATAGATGTATTATGTATGTTCATACAAGTACATAGGTGCTGCTAGAATGCTATCAGATTGAAGGGAGAACATTGTTGATTATATACTCTTGGTTTAAAGATCAATATATGCTTGTGCTCTCTTTGATTGTGGAGTTTTTTCCTGAAACGGTTTCTCCACGTACATCTAATGTAATGTGTTACATTGTTATGGTTTGTTGATTTTATATGCTTTCTCTATTTCTATTATTTAGGTATGTGCATGGAAATGGGGGGCCAAAAGGGGGGTCAAAAGTGGCCACTTTTTTCTTGAAATCAACAAAAACTGATCTCTAATGAGTAATTCAAGATATCCATGCTCACAATTTTAAGATGTGACAAGAACAAGTTTAATAGTGTTTAGAGTCTAGTTTCTAAACTGCTGTTTTTTAAATGGCTAAGATTAATAGGCTCAAATAGGAGGAGCACATAAAGTGGTCCCATTTTCATCAGAAAAATATAATATGGCATCAAGGCACTCCCCCTAAAGTGTTGAGTTCTTTTTAGTATTTCATAAATCTCTTTGGTGGAAAGTTAGCTAACATCACCTAGTTTATATTAGATATTTTTTCTTATTTTTTAATGAATATATGATTTTTTATTAATTTTCAAAGTGGACACATCCTAAAAATAGAAATTTGGGCATGCTCCCCCCTTAATTTTGAGAAAACTAATTAAAAAACTATTTTTTTTGAATGTGTATAGAATTGAATCTAAAATATAAAAATGTAATACATTTCAAAATTTGATGGGTGGATAAAAAATGACACTAAAAAATTTATATATAGGTTTTTGGAAAAAATAAAGACACTAGCAAAAGTAATTGAAGATCAAAAGGTTAATGTATTTGAAATGTAGAAAAAATTACATGGTTAGAAAGGTAAGAGCAAGTTTGATGTTGTCATGGCATTTTTTCAAAATAATGTCTTAAAATGTGCAAACCTGATGGAGAGAATGCTTGACATTTGCTTGTTTTTGTATGTTTTATGCAAAACACATCTTTGGGGACCTTACATGTAGGTCCAAGCCTTTGGCTCAAATTTCTAAAGAAAGTCCAAGCCTAAGGGTGGGATTCCAAAGAAACTTAAAATAAAACATGTGTAACACATTATACATTCAAAAAATAGATTGCACACGAGGCATTTTATGTGTTTTTTTGGCAGTTATAATGCGCTTGGGATTTTTGAGCCATAACGCTCTAGCATTATGTCTTTTTTTTTATTTTAAAACTTGTTTGGCCACTTTTTGGCCCCTCAACTTTGTGCGCTTACCCATTTAGTTAATACAAAACATGATAATATCTATACACTTAGTTTGATATTGCTACTACAATAAGTACATTCTGTATTTCAATAGCTTTTTCTATCTTTTCCAAAATCCCCCTCTTCTTATAATTTCCAAAAAGAATTTGTAGTGGTTCCTAATTAAATTTGGCATAGCTCCTTAAAGATTTTGATTTTTCCATAGTTTTGTGCAAGTTCTCTTGTGTTTTGGGGGATCTATTAGCTTCATACATAGCCACTAGACTAATCAAACAAGTCACAATCACCAACAATCAATCCTATACAACCTCTAGGCTCATTCAAATCTCTATAATCAACATATTTCATATGTAAGCAACTCTAAAACTTCAACAATAATAGTCATAGAATCAATCCTTTTGTCTTCATTGCTTCCTACACTTTTTATCAATTTACCATCTTGCACCATGAAGGGAGAGTCCATGGGAAAGAGAGAGGATAGAGACAAAAATCTAGCTCCTTAAGTCACCATAGTATCAATAGTGCACATGTCTTAGATCTTAAATTTCTAGGTGTGGAAGTTTCAATATCATTTGTAATTTATTTAGATTAGTTTGTTAAAAAGATAGATGGATAAGATTGTTAGATTACTAATAGATTAACAATAGATTAGGAATTCTTTGCTCTGAATTTGAAGCAATTCATTTCTAGTTTGGATTAGTAGTATTTTTAGATAGTTCTTAGTTGTTAAAATAGTTTAGTTCTTTCAACAATACCATCAAAACAACATTCCTCTTTTAAAGATTTACAAAGTACCAAGAACAAATCCAACTTTTAATCAAAACAATCAAACATACAACCTTTTAAAACAAAAACAATAATTTCCCTTGCATACAAACATTGAAATCACAAAAGATAACTCACATGCAATGGATTAATAAAAGTTTACATGTGAGTTATCTTTTGTGATTTCAATGTTTGCTAGATCTAATGGCTCAAAAAAAGTGAGCAAGATTTAACAGTAGAGGATAAAATAGATGAAGCTAAAGGTGAGCATGGATCTTAATTATAGTGTGCATTGTGATTTGAGCCCTCAACTAAATAAACATGGTAATCTCGCCAATTTTGCATCATTAGACAACTACTAAACAATCATTAGTTCTTAAAACATTTGTGCATGCAAGCATCCATGCATTTGCTGTATGACAAATTTGAAATGTAGGCACATAGACTACGTGTCACGCTTAAGACTATTTGTTGATTTGTTAACTTGGCACCACACTCGTTAAGTGATAGCAAGATGTAATGGTTCAACATAATTGAGTAAGATTGGATGGTTGTGAGCTAAATGGGGGAGGAGATGACGTAGCTAGGCACCATTAGTCATTTTGTCACATACTAGTAAGGATCAAATAGGTAGCCTCCATACAAACCATTGTGGGTAAATGACAAAGCAAGACTCGACTAGTTGAAGCTTTAGTTGTGGAGCCATGAGGTGGTTGTTAGTAACTTTACACTATGCATGGATCACTTAATGATTTGGGGATGGGTAATAACAAGTCAACGTGCAATTAGAACAAAGTGCATAAGCATGAAGTAGGGCTAAGCACTTAGACACAAATAAAAGATTAAGTGTGAGCTTTCAAACAAAAGAAATGGGGGAAGCCCACCATGAAAGCCAAGCATAATATGAAACCAAAAGCATAGAATAAGCCCAAAAAATTGAATAGGACCCAGGGAGACATAGAGGGACCACATGGACCCAAATAAATACTTCCAGATTGATTATTAATAGGGTCGTGAATATTTTGGCAGAGAACTACAAGGGTACACTTATATGGGCAAGTTAAAAAGGCTTGAGGATTAGGGCCAATTAGTTGGACATGTAAAACCAAAAAGATCAAATGTAAACTAAGACCAATCATTCATCAAAATTTAGTGACCCCAAATCCAAATTGGACTTAAGCATGTTGAAGCATCAACAAGCTGCATAGTTAGATAATCTTTAACTACAAGTCCAAATTGGATTAAGTATGTTGAGGTATTAACAAGCTACATGTGTAGCTTAGATGATCCTTAACTAGATCCTCTATCCATGATTACATAATTTCTCCATAGAAAATATGGAGACACCCCTAGGAGAGAAGCGGTTCAAAAGATATCTACATATGACTTCGATCCACCTACCAATTGGCCCCGTTCCACACGTCAGCGATACTTTACATGCCTCAATTATATCAGTCCAGCAATCTGCTTTCCAGGCACCACCTGGACACAATCAATCAATCTACATTCTGCCAACAAGACCAAATGGCGGCCAAAACACATCGAACCATCCATAGATGCAGAAAATTAACAATATTAATCCAAGATTTATAGACAAAAAACAGGTGATGCCCCGCAGACAGGGAAATTCCAGGTTTGAACAAGTGTCTGATCCATACAACAGACCCCATGGAAGTTCTCCTCGAGCGTTGTCTATCACCAGAGTCAAATTGCAAGTCTGTGAATGCGTGTCGATGGCTATGGAGATAATCATTGCCCGTACAACCTGCCACAAACATTTTGCAATGACTGACTCTTCAAATCCTTTGAGTGGGCCATGTCATCAACCAAGATTTCACTCACTTCACTACCAAAATCAGCTACATTACTATGAATCCCAGTGCCAGTAGACCTCACTGACCTGTGTTGATCATCATCAACACCAAAGTGTCCGAGATCATTCTTAGCTCTCTCATTGTCAAACCATATACATGGAATGGGACCATCCCAAGAGCATGGATTACACACATCCCTCCTCAAGAAACCTTGAGGAAATAATAATAAGCAATTATGAAACACTCTTTCATGTGGCTGGGGAAATGGCAATCTCAAAGAGATGTAGACCCACCATAGAAAATGTTTTCATAAGAAGATCTATTGATTGAGAACAGGCCCTCCACTCATTTATAGAAATCAAACACATCTTGTTATGGGATAACCACGACCATTTTAAATAATATATCATATTACTTATTAAATGGGTCTATTATCTACGTTTAATGTATAATTTGCAAAATATACTAATCCATATTTTATAGATTTAAAACATACCAATCCATGTTTTATAAATATTTTAAAGTGAATTGAGGAATTATATATGGATTTAAATGATTGTCACTTGTGTCAATTTTTTATTCTTTGTTTCATTAAAATGATATGAATGGGTTTGAACTAGTCAATTTAGTTCTTATGAACAACTCCATCGGGCAACCGAGTCTCTTTTTTACACCTGAATTTCGGAAGACGGATGAAGACTAGACCAATCAATATATAGATCATCTGAAATAGTAAGCAAGCCACTTGTACTTTGGTATAGAATTTATCCACTTGATAGAACTGGGATACAAAGACATGAAATGTGATAGGGGCAAAGTGAGATCAAACTTCATGAGCTAGTCACACAAGTCACTAAGAACACCCTAAGGCCAAACATAAATTCTAACCTCATTTAGGATTAAAAATATAAGCAAATCCATGATTAATATTTACAAGTGGGAACCAACAATACAACATTAGTCATGAACAAATTTGGAACTCAGACATAGAACATGGCAAATACACCCTAAACCAAGAATTAACACAATTTCAACATGGCAAAGACCATGCCAATATTGGCTTTGGTTGTGGATGCATGCCCCTTATGAGCATGAAGAGAGTTCAAAAACACTCAAGGATGCAAGCCAAAACAAGAGTAGGAGAAATACAACCACCATAAGAAAAAAACAATGCAAAGTAACATAGTGCCACCAACACATATAATAATAAACCACTAAAAATTAAAGCATGAGAGCTAAAAATAGGGGAAAATCACAATACAAATGCAAAGCAAAGATGTCACATGTTGAATAGTAATCAAGTCACACATCCTCCTCTACAAAAAATTCCTATGGCCCAAATCCATATGAAAACAAAATAGCGATGCTTACCCCTATCAAACACTATATTTTCTAATGACCTTTTGCATTTTGTTTTGATTATGCATATATTACTCAACTAAAAAATAATAATGCGTATGCCCTTGAACATGTGTAGAAGCTTACTGGTACCATAGGAAAAAATCAATCAAACAATGGCTCTATTCCATTTCTAAATAAAGCATGCCCATGCCTAACTAATATGAGGCATCTATATTGAATGTTGTATACTTGTTACTATTGTACGAGTCCATACTATATAGTATGCTCTTATACGTTTTGATCTCTAATCTAAAAAATATTTTATATGGTTATATTTGTCATTATTGTCAATTGATGGGTTAGAAATCCTAAAATCTATTTATCCCATCTCCTATGTTTGCCTTCAAAACCTCCTCTACATAATTTAATTGTCCTTGCTAAACATTCTTAATTAAAATTCATGGCAATCATGCCCTTGCAAATTTAAAATTAGGGTTAACATTAGGTGAATATCTCCCAAGTCCCAACATATAGAAGCATGTCAAGCAACCAATTGTCCTTGCTAAACATTCTTAATTAAAATTCATGGCAACCATGCCCTTGCAAGTTTAAAATTAAGGTTAACATTGGTTGCTTGACATGCTTCTATATGTTGGGACTTGGGAGATATTCACCTATAGAAATTTCCTATAGCAAGAGTTTTTCTACATACTTAGTTGCAATGATATGCAGTGAGTTATCAGAGAATGTGATATAGCATTTATATTGACTAACATGTGATGTTTTTTGATGCAAGAGCATCCAGTGGTGTAAGGGCAATTTTGCATCACCCAAAAAAAGATGATGATTCAAAATTGTTGATGTTGTTTTCATTTCTTTTCAAAATTAGTGTTTCTGGTTCCATAATCGCTTAAATAATGATGTAGAACCTTCAGTTTGTCCAAGCTGCTATTTTTAGAAAGTTTGCATTTGGGCACGGATTGAAGCAAAAATTTACAGGAAGCTTCGTAAATAAAAAATAAGACCTTTGGCAGGAATGACGTAAAGATCAGCTGAAAGATATTAAAGTTTTCGTTTCTTGAAAAATGCCTAAAAATTATTCAAATTCAGGTTTGAGGCACTAAACGGCCCCGTACGGGCCCAAAATGGGTGAAAATGACAGAGATGGTTCTTAGCACGTAGAGCACCCCGTAAGCTTTCTGGTGCTTCAAACAGTTCGTTAATCAAACACTCGGATCAAAAGTTATGGCTCCTAGAAGTTGACCTATTTTTGGAGGGAGAGGCAAATTTCAAAATTTGGTTGTTGGCCGCCAAAAAGGGCTATTTATGACCATTTTTGGGAAACCTTGGTAGTAGTATAGATAAGAGGGAAAGTGTAGAGTCAAGAAAAGGCAGGAAAACTGAAACCCTAGTTGATTTGGGGTTACAGAAGGTAGAAGGTTCCAGAGCCTGGTGATAGGTAGCTGTAATGTGTTGCAGTTTGTGGAGGATTGATCCCTTTGATTGTATTTGAGCTTTTGTAATGTAATGAGTTGTCCAAATCAATAAAATAACATTGTATTTTCTATGTACAATTTATATTGTTGTGTGTTTTGTGATTTACCCCCTTCATCAAGTGGAATCAGAGCAAGGGTTCCTGAGTGTGTAGATAGATCGCCAATCGTGAGGCAATTTCCACCAGGATCTGAGGTTGTGGGTTTGCTACAGAGATCAAGATGCCTCTACGAAGAAACCATGTTGGAAGAAATGTTTTGATGGAAGAGGGTTTTAGAGCCCTGCAAAGGTAGATCGATGCATTGCAAGAGGAGTTGTGAAGAGGGTTTGAGCTGAGAACAAGAGAAGAAAGCGAGGATGAAGCTGAAGAAGAGCCATCTGAGGAAGAACAAGAAGTGCAGGAGATCCTATAGAAGTTAGGTTGTTGAGGGCTATTTTGAAGATCAGAAAGAGGCCCAGGATCAAAGTTTCTACCTATTTTGGAGATTTGAATCCAAAACAACTTATTGATTGGATCAATGACATTGAGGAATATTTCGAGTATGAAGATGTGGAGGACCCAGATTAGGTCAAGTTTGTAAAAACAAAGTTGTAGGGCCATGCCAGTATTTGGTGGAAGGAAGTCTAGTTAGATAGAAATAGAAGAGGAAAAGGAAACATTACCAAATGGGATCAGATGGTGGAGAAATTGAAGAAGCAGTGCATTCTTGTGGACTATGAGATGGAGTTGCTGAAGAAGTTGCAAGGATTGCAACAAGGTAACAAGTCTGTTAAGGAGTATACAAAAGATTTTTATAAGATTACTATCAGTCTAGACCATGTAGAGGCCAACAAGGAGAAGGTAGCCCATTACATTAATGGGTTGAGGCCAAGTATTCAAGAGGAGCTGAGCCTGGTCAGAATGACCACCATAGAAGTTGCATACTAGTTTTCCCTGAAGGTGGAAGAGAAGCTGAATACAAGATTCAAAAGAAAGCAGAGAGGAAGAGGTCAAGGAGGAAGGACTGGTGGAAGATCCTATAGAGGCCGTAATGAAGATCAAAAGAAAAGTGAAGAAGCTGGCACCGGTTGAAATTAGAGAGGAGATAATACCTACCGCCCTTGTGACCAGAACAATGGTGAGTAAAGAGGAAGAGAAAGAGGTAGACTTGGAAGAGGACCTAAAAGAGGAGGTTTTAGAGGAACCTATTTCTAATGTGGAGAAGAAGGACATCCAGCATACGAGTGTCCACAAAATCAAGGAAGGACAAATAGAAGACCTGAAAGTAACGCACGAGTTGCACATGTAGATGAAGATGCACAATTTGAGCATTCTGAAAATGTTGAAAGGGGAGAAATCCTAGTTGGTAGAAGAACCTTGTTGAATGAGGAGAAAGAACTAGATTAGAGGAAGAGTTTATTCCACACAAGGTGCAAGTGTGAAGGAAAGTGTTGTGATATTATTATTGACAGTGGAAGTACTAACAATCTTGTTTTAGAGGAGATAGTTAACAAGTTGACATTGACAAGAAGGCATCCACATCCATATTGGATCACATGGTTGTAGAAGGACCATAAAGCTTTGGTCAATGAGCAGTGTTTAGTCAAGTTCAAGATTGGGGACTACCATGAGGAGGTCTTGTGTGACATCATACCGATGGATGAATGTCATATGTTATTAGGAAGGCCATGGCAATATGATAGGTGTGCTATCCATGATGGCTATGCAAACACATATTCCTTAACAAAGGATGGAGTTTGTCATTATTTGAAGCCCTTGAAGGAGGTGGAAGAAAAGGTATGTAGTAGTACCAGAATTTGCTTGGTAGATGGTAAGAAATTTTTGGAGGGTATGAAGAATGAGCGTCATTGCTTTGCATTGATTCCTAAGATCAGTCAAGAGAAATGTGAAGATGTACTAGTAGACATCTCAAATATGTTGGAAGAATTTCAAGATATTGTTGATGATAATGTACCATAAGGTTTACCATTGGTGAGGAAGATAAGTCATCAAATGGATTTGATACCAGGAGCTAGTTTGCTGAATAAGCCAGCCCATAGAATGACTCATGCAGAAAATGAAGAGTTGAACAAACAAGTTCACGAGCTGTTAAGGAAGGGACTGATAAGGGAGAGCCTATGTCCATGTGCAGCACTTGTAGTACGAGCACCAAAGAAAGATGGAGAGTGAAGAATGTGTACAGATTCTCAAGCCATCAATAAGATTATGATCAAGTACATATTTCCATTTCCTAGAATGGATGACATAATGGATTGTTTGAGTGGAGCCAAGTACTTCACAAAGATTGATCTGAAGAGTGAGTATAACCATATCTAAATCAAAGAAGGAGATGAATGGAAGATAACCTTCAAGACAAAGGAGGGTTTGTATGAGTGGTTAGTCATGCCATATGGGCTAACCAATGCACTAAGCACATTTACAGCTCATGAATGAGGTATTGAAAGAGTTTTTGGGAAGTTTTGTTATTGTTTATTTAGATGACATTTTAATTTTTAGTAAGGCTTGGGATGAGCATCTTATGCATATCAGAAGAGTTTTAGAGAAGTTGAGGAAGGAGAAGTTGTTGATTAATCTAAAGAAATGTAGTTTTTCCAAGGAGTTGGTATACCTGGGATTTGTTGTCTCAGAGGAAGGTCTTAAGATGGACCCAGAGAAGGTGAGGGCTATCAGTGAATGGCCTGCACCAAGGAGTGCTACAGAGGTATGATCGTTTCATGGTTTGGCACGTTTTTTATAGAAAATTTATTAAAAATTTTAATAACATTTGTGCACCCCTAATTGAGACAATGAGAGGGGATAGAAAAGAGTTTAGATGGACTACAGGAGCAGCCAAGAGTTTTGATACATTGAAGTAGAAAGTCACAGAGAAACCTATTTTGGTACTTCCAGGTTTCAATAAGGTATTTTAGGTAGATTTTGATACTATTGGCAGTGCTATAGGAGTTATTTTGAGTCAAGAAGGTAAGCCCATTGCCTATTTTAGTGAGAAGCTTAATCATGCCAAGAAAAAGTATTTTGTTTACGATCAGAAGTTTTATGTTATAGTTCAAGCTTTGAAGAAATGGAGACATTATTTGTTGCCAAAATAATTTGTTTTATATACTGATCATCAGGCTTTGTAGTATCTTAATAGTCAAGGAAAGTTAAATCAGAGGCACTTAAAATGGGTTGAGTTTTTACAGAGTTATACTTTTGTTTTGAAGCATAGGAGTGGGAAGTCCAACAAAGTTTATCTAGGTTGTTGGTGACAAGGGTTGTTGGTCCTTAGCATTTAATCATATTTTATGTGTCAAATCCAGGGTTGTGTCCTTGGCTGTCTACAATTAGGAATCATATAGTTGCTAGTTTATCTAACTAACTCTAATGATCTCTACTGATTCAAGAAATTAATGCTACTGATCTATCTGCTATGAAAATGAATTCTAGGAGTATTGAAAACAAAGCTGAAACAATGAATTGCTAATGTAGATCTATACTATTCCATTCAATTGAAACATACATTTATCTATGAGAAAACAATAATTATATTTCTAAACAGAATCTGAAACAGAATAGCAAACAACAAATTCTAAAACAAAATAATAAACAATACTAGCCTTCTGCCTTGGTGGTGGGGAGTGGGCCTTTGCTCCACACCCTTAAGGCTAAAGACAAAAGCAATGAATCAACACAAGAAGATAATATCACAATTTGCTTTCAGTCCAATACCATCAGCTTTTGTATTTAGAAAAATGTCTATATCAAAATGAGATTACAGAAATCAGAAAATCATCCACTATATATGTTCTGTTGCTACCTTTGTAAGTTTATATCTAATCCAGTGATGAGATATCACTTACCTTAACTACTAGTTCATCTATAAGATAATACCAATCTCTTATTCTACTAACTGTTTAACTACAGAGTAAACATTCATGCAAATAAAAATAGATATAGTGGAACAACAGTCTCACTAAATCTGAGTCTTAGTTTCAAATACAACTGGGCAGCGAGGCTCTGAAATATAGGTATTTAAATCAGTTTGTCAAGAAATCATGCAAAATCAAAAGAGAGATAAAACTCCCAGTAGTTAACTACAGTCTTCATCTAATTACTCAGGTGCTGATTGAGTAATATCTGGAGCACCCCAATTACCACTAGAAGTGTTGACTGGCAGCGCATTGGAAATCTGTAGCTGTGTTGAGGAGACTCTAGAGGTGTGTACTTCTATGTGCAACTCTAGAGATATGCTTTATGACCTTCTGTTCAGCTCTGGAGATATGCTTTTGACTTCAGTCCAACTCCGGAGATGATTCTCCCCCTTTATCTCAAAATCTCTCCAATCATATTGGAAAATATTGGAGATTGGTGTGGTGTCCATATGTTAGCTCTAGAGATTATTAGGACCACCTCCGGAGATGACCAAAATTGTCTTTGTCTAATCATCTACACCTGTAGATTCAAAAAGAGATAATTTCTACATATTTCTATTAATTTAGTACACATTAGTCCCTCAATCAAAAATCATGATATTAAGTAATTCATCTCTTATTAATCATAATTAGAACAATTTTGTTAATCTACTTTGGTACAGTCATCAGGACAATGGAATAAGAAGGAAGGAAAAAGAGGGGTAAAAAGGTGTATTTCATGGGTGCTACCTGGAACTCATCATCCCCCCAGACTTAAAGGTTAGCAGGTCCTCCTGCATTTCACAATCTAGACTTATTCAGGTGGAATATTCTATCAATCAAGTTGTAGTCCTTTGCATAAGTAGTCCAAGTGGTGTGGTTTGTATTACCATTTCCTCTGAACTGATCAACCTGCTTCATCCATTCCTGCAATTTATCATCTTCCATTTGTTCAGCCTAGATAGGTGTTGTGTGGTTACACAACATGCCCCATTTTGACTTAACAAAATAGGGACCCAACTTTTTCGCTACTTTGGCTTGTTGTTTTCCTGCTTTTGGTGGTCTAGTAAAAGTAAGTCATGCAGGTGACCCTGCATAAAGGGCTTTGATAGTTCACCATGAGGGGGTCAGTTGTTAAATTTATTATTTCATATCATTGACCTCATGGTTGGAAAAAGTATAAAATTACATGCAGGTTTGTCTTTTGGATCCCCCTGATATTCCTTAGGGGATGAAAGTTATGACAAGTCAAATTTCTGGCCAAACCTGATATTTTGAGGGGGGTCATATTTCTTAACATCAGTCACCTTACGTTAGATCACCCTGATGCGAATATCACCCGATAATCATTTGGTCTGCAAACTCTGGATGTCAATTTTATGTGATAGTGGTATTTTCCCGTCAAACGTCTTCATATATTTTGCGGGGGTCATATTTCGAATATCACCTGATCTTACAAATATCACCCCTTGCAAAATATCACCCCATTCCGATATGACAATGATGTCATCCAAACTCGATGAAAAAAGAAAATCACCTTAATGGTGACATCATCATCTTTTTTGCCTTGTGGAGGTATATTGCTAGCGATCACCCTATCCATTAACATGACGATGACGTCATAGTAATATAACGACAAAACCAAGTCATCGACTTGATGACGTCATCCAGATCTTTCCTAAGGGGGGTCATTTTAGTTGCGGGGGTCACATTTTAAACATCTCCTGATCTTAAAATCATGACCCGATATATGCGTGGTCAACCTTTGACCACATCACCTGATCCTTTGCATTAGTTTTACCGCTCGAAGGTGGAAGGTCATTTTACACAGAGGAGGTCATATTTTCAATATCACCTGATCTTCTGAAGATCACCCCCCTCATCTTGCTTCATAACATTAAATGCACATAAATGTAGTAGGTGGATACCCATTGATTGCAAACATGATTTAAACACTTGGCAGCATCCATAGATTCATGGCAGAAGATCAACGGAGTTGATTGATTTAACTTTATTTTACCCTAGTTTGCCATACGGATGCATTTAAAGGTAAGTCTCCAAAGGTTTCTTTTATTTTACCTTGTGATAAAACAAGAATTTACAGAGCGCAAAGCACTCAAACCCTCATATGAGCTACCAGTAGGTGGACGAGATCTTCCAGCGCAATAGATCAGGTGATCCTCAACATTTGTGACCCATTTCCATAATTATCCATCTAACCCAGGAGAAAAGCGTGATCAGGAATCCATGGCGGACCTTCGGCGGAATAGGTCAGATTCAGAATTTCTAAAGCCTATGTTTGTTCAACACGAGGGAGTACAGTTCAAGTATGGTGTCATCCGGGATACTCATCAAGGAAATACAGAGTTAGCAGCATGGTCATCCAGATTTGATAAGACTGAAGAAAATGACCTCCTGGATGCAGTATATGCATCAAGAATGTGGAATGCAGTAGGATTCCCCTATGCTATGGTGACCCCAGAATTGGTAGTGGAATGCGCCAGAAATTATAACCCTCAGACCAGGCGGGTTGAGAAACATAGAAGGGTTTATGTGGACTTTTCAGTTAAGGGCATCACATCTACTTTCAATTTGCCAATTGGAAAGAAGGTAGTCAATGTAGATCTGCATAAACTGGAGACAGAATATGAAAACAATAAAAAGAATGCAAGGAAGAGGATGTACCAGTGGAGGTCTAAGAACAGCACCTACACTGCCTCTGCCAAGTTGCCAGTACACCTCTACAAATTTGATTTTGATGAAGAATATCAATATATGATTGCCTTGCTCAGCAGGATGACAATCCAACCTCATGCTAGGAATTTCAAGAATTGGATGTTTGGAATCATCCAGATGGTCCTCTATACAGAAACCAAGCCATTGTGGGCTAAGGTCATCAGTGATGCGTTGGATGAACAGATGAGGACCTTGGGAGGTCAAGAATGTGCATTTTACATGACTTCATATGTGGTATATTCATGTGCATATAAGGGGACATTTGATGCCTTAACTACAATAGGTAATATTGGTGGTGGTGTAGATGATGCCCATATATGGGATCATTATCCTCAATTACAAAGAAAGAACTATCTCCTTAACTACAAATTGGTGAATGATGCATTTTCTATGCATCTAGTTAGAACTATGGAGGAGGATAGAACCAAGAGATTGAGCATGGAAGCTCAAGAACTAGTATACAGACATGGCGCCTGGTTCATCCAGTTTGCCACTTTTTCATACATCAGGATAGAGGGATTTGAAGATCAGCCTCATATGCCAGGTACCCTACTGATGTGGTAGTCCTGATGGAATTTTTGAGACAGATATCTACCATACTGGATGCATACAAAGCAAACAAGAAAATACCTCCAGTAATATTTCCAATAACTATGGGTTGGTACATATGCCCTGATTCAACAAGCATAGAGAAGGCTATAGGGGGTCTAAACCTGATGTACCTTTAGCCATTTCCATTGGCTAGATCGTATGACCCCTATGGTAGAATGCATAAGATAATGGGGAAGCCCATACATCAGAAGCACTTAGAAGATTTCTGGACTAATTGTGAGGATGAGGCAGAAGTAAGAAGAAGAAAATATCAAAGTCTCACCTTAAATCAGATAAGGACATTTGACTGCATCCCAGTGCCTGCATAATTAAAGAAGAATGATGGCAAAACCATGTCAAATGAGTATGAAGATAAGAAGGTGTATAATGACACCATCTTAGCTCCTGACCTAACACAGCTTGAAGACATTTCCTTGGATAGGTTTACAAGTGGGGTGCTGCAGTTGACCCAATCATGGGTAAATGAACAGATAAATACATTGAAGAAGAGAGGTGTAGCCATCACAGTAGATAACAAGAGAAAAAGGTAGGAGATTCCTGATGAGGAATATCATGACTTTCTTGGTGAGAAAAGAAAGTCTAATGGAGAAAGGATGCCTCCCCAGAAACAAAGGAAAGGACCCCCCAGAGGAAAGAAGACTGATAATGAACCTAAGGGGGTGATGATTGAGAGAAAGGCAATAATAGCAGTAGGTGCATCTACATCAGCGCAGGCATCAGCCTCATCTGCACCGCCTCTAATGGATAAACCAAAGACCAAAAGGATCCTGAGGCACGTTGAAGAAACTGCAAAAATATAAGATGAGGGCCAAGCCTCACTACAATAGAATATAGAAGAAGATATCCTGCTCGAAGAAGAGCCGGTCAATAAGAAACCTATAGGTGATGACTCGATGACGATTAGCAGGAAGAGGAGGGCATCCCCAATAACGTCACCACCTAAGAAACAAAGAACATCTATGAGGGGTGAGATCAGGAATGACCCCATAGTATTAAGGGGAGCTAGTAGTGAAGTGTTCAGAAAAGAAATGTGACATGATGTGCCACTTCCAACTATTATACAATTTAAGACAGAGAAGGCTAAGGAGCAAGCAAAAAAAGCCTCTAGGGCAAGTCAAGGTGGTACTTTCTCATTGGAAGAAATTGTAGACCTATCAGATGATGAGGTGGTACAAAATGTGGCTTCTCAGCAGATGGAAACACTTGCTTCTAATACTCGCATGACCCCACATGGGACCCCATCAGCATAGATGGCGGTACTGGAAGAGTTAAAGCAAATAGAGCAAGAAGAGAAAGAAAATAGCCCAGAAAGGGCAGCCCAACAAATCGAGCTTGACAAGCTGGTAGATCAGGTAACTAACCCTACAGTGATAGACTTGACATATAGGGAAGATATGACCCCTGAAGACAAGGCATGTGAACTTGATGTAACAAAAAATATCGAAGTAGTCAAGCAGGCAGAAATAGAGAGTGATACTCTAGATATAGGCCAGCAACAATAGGATATATCTAATGAGCCTAAGATAGTTGAAGTTCAACAAAAGGGTGGAGGTGATAAAGAAACATCAAGTGATGATGCCGTCCTGACTCAACATACCGCAGGAGATAAAGATACATCAGGTCATGAGGACCTTAAGATGCCAGAGGTCAATATATTAGGTGCTGAACAAAATGTAGCTCAAGATCAGGGTGATGCACCAAGATTGAACACAGAGACATCCATGGATACAAATATGCCTCAAGGGGAGGAACATAATAAGGTGGATGAAATAGAAGAAGAAGAGGATAGGATCAGACACAGGATCATCATGTGGACACACCACAAGATCCTCCACCGCAGAAAGAATCTCCTCAGGAGGAAGAAATAGAACATGATTCCCCTCATGAAGAACATCATGAGGAAGAAATAAGGAAATCACCCTCTCCACCGAGAATAGAGATAGATACCGGAGATCAGGGTGGGCATGATGGTGATCAAAGCCCACAAGGATCAGGAGATGAAGTACCTCAATGGCTTGAGAAAGAAATAGGTACGGAACAAGGGTTTGAAGTTCAAAAATTTGATGTTTCTACCTTGTTTGCAGAGACCATCATGAAACCAAAGAGGAAAGCCAGGTTAACCTCAGCTATAAGAAGAGATCCTACTACAGGCAAAAGGACTGCCCAAGTAGCACTTCCCACTGTTGAAAAGGAAAAGGGTAAGATCACCCTGGGAGAATTCCAAATCACCACAGTTGATTTGGGCTTTGCTAATGAGGACCAAGAAGGTCAAGAAGGGAAGGATATAATTGATTCTTTAAACCAAAGGGTGAAGAAAGAAAAGGAGAGGAATAAGTAGCATAAAGAGCACATTGCCCAGCTACACTCATACATAAAAGGGTTGATTAACCCTGATAGTACATCAATTGATCAGGCAGTCCCATTGACTGTCATCTCTCAAGAGGAGGGTAATAAGTTAGACCTTATGAAGCATGAATCAGTGGTCATGAGGAAGTGGATGTTATCAACACTCACAGGTGCTGAGGAAGTAGTGAGAGCCTCTTTACAGAGGTGGAATTCTTTGAGCAACTCAAAAAAGGTGGATAAAATGGAAAATGAAGCAGGAAGGAGATCACTCCAGTTAGAAAAATCCTTAGGCGTTCTAAGTGAAATAAAGAGGATTAATCCTCAGGTCTTGATAAATAATCAGGTATTGAATAATAACACTGCCATGCTAGTGGATGTTTGGTATGAGAACATAAGGTTTGAATGCGTTATATTGAAGAAGTTCAGTAGTAAGCTAAGAGATATTAGTGTGAAACTACACAGCATGATGTCCTATGAGGCAGAAGTCCTGGAAGCCCTAGAGGGAAAAGTAGAGGGGAAAATTGAAAACCAAGATGCAGACTTTGCTATAAAAGCTCTGCATGATAACTTTCAGCCAATGGCTGATGATCCTCTCACCCACCTGATAGAAGAGGTGATGAATAAGATCATGAGGATCAAAGTCAGGGTGGAGAATTATAATGAAACATTAAGTAACAAGAAAGGTAAATTGGAGACTCTCAGAGATAAATTTCAAGCCCACAAACATGCCATTACTAAAGCCAAAACAAAGGATGGTGGGGAGGTTGATAAGATAGTGGAAGCCTATGAAAATATTAGGATGATAATGAAGGTCCATATACAAGATGATATTCATCAGGGTGATGATGATACTGAAGGTGATGAAGAGCATGATCCTGATGATGAAGAGGAAGAACCTGAGGAGTAAATGAAGATGCACCACGAAGGAAAGCATGCGCTTTAGTTACTTAGAAGAAAATAAGTCACCTAGATGGTTGCCAGTTGGTGACCTGTGCCATGAGAAAGATGTTGACTAAGTCAAAAGTGATTGTATACCATTGATCTTAATTGACAAATCCTGACCGTAGGTCATTTGTAACCGCTCCCTCACCTTATTCTATAAAAGGTGCAGGGGTGCCATATATTAAACATTCAGATGCTTAATTGAAATTGGATTGCTGAAATATCAGGACTAATTTCAAAGTTATTGTAAACATACATGTTTTTGCATACTTAATGAAAGAGAAGACCATTCGATTACAAATCATCATAAATCCTGAGTAATCCGTGTTTGAATTCTTGATATATGCTTTGATTAGCTACATCCCTTGGAGTGCTTATCAGTCTGCATGTGTTGTCTTCATTCCTCATCCTTTGAAGTTAGCATCATTTGTATCTAGCTGTGGAACATCCTAGTGAAAATATGGTTTGATGTCTTCTCCTCATGACAATATCTAGTGTGTATGTGATTCAATAGCTAAAGATTCACCAAATTTGAAGTATTCATTTTAATTTTCTTTCAATTTTAGAACATTTCACCATCACAATTGCAAATAATAGATAATCAGAAGCAAACAACATGAAATATGCTCACATCTCATAGATAATTGGATATACATAGCATATTTGAAGTTAAAGCATGTTAAATTGATAAATATCATGCAAAGATCTAAGTATAGACACATTATTTGGTAAATAACTGTGTAAAATAACCTTTCTATGTAGCATGCTTGCAGGAAATAGAATTTATTGATCAATAAACGTAAGGCCCCTTGAATGATTAATAGCAACACACATCAACCACTGAGTAACGTTAGTAGATTATGAACTAATCAACGGAGGCTTGGGATCATGAATTCTTTGAATTCATCATATCTTTCAAGATAAATAAAGGTTGTTGTGTAACTTTTATTTCATGTTTGCTTATGACTAACATCATGATCAACAATAGGTAGTGGCTCAATGATGAGAGGAGGTCTGAAACGACCACCTATCCACTCCTGTTGGTATTTATCTATCATTTTGGACACTAACCTGGCCTTCCTCATAAACAACCTGAGGTTGGTAGGGGACACCACTTCCCTCATCTTCTATTTTGTAGTTAAATTGTTCCACCTTTTCTTTGCCACTGGAAGCATTTGATTAGATAAGCTATTCATGAGGAGACCAAAATCAATGGACCATTCCTGCAGATGTTTTAGATATAAAGGTAAAAGCTTGGTCTTACTGTCTGGGTGGTAAATGTATGCCCTAAACTAGATCTTAAAAGCATTGGGATTTGGATATTCTTTTCTGATAAAAAGACCTGTTTCTGCATCCTTCTTTAGATAGGCCTCCATCCTTTCATTCCAAATATGATGATTTCTCATCAGTGACATGAATGCCTCTATTTGACATTCCCCTACATAATAGTTGATAATGAAGGTAATATCATCAATGCAAAAACCATGCAAATACAACTCACATAGAAAATCTTTGTCCTAATCAAAACTTCTCATGTATGCTTCCATGAACCCTACCCCTATTTCTGTATCCTCAGTCAAATCAGACAGAACCAAAGACATTTTTCTCTGTAGGATTCTTTCTTGTAGAAACAGAGCATAACTTCCACTTGGGGGTCTGCAAGATAAGATCTCAGATGAAATGGAAGCTACCTGAAGGACTTTTTCTTCCAAAGTTTATACTTTTTTGACATGGTAGTTACTGCCCTTTGTAATTGCAGCATGGGTTTAGAAGCTTCATATTCCCTACATCTTCTTTTCTAATGGAACATGCCTTTAGGAATATCTATTGGAATTGGGCCTGAGTATGGATCTACTTGTACCCCCTATTCCATGGTTGCCCCTGGGCCAATCGACTCCTGAATGTACTCTTTTTGATCATCTATCTTATTGTTGGCCCATGTTAATTGTTTGGCTTGGCTTTGTACTTTCTCAACAAGTGCTGCAATTATTGTGAGACTATTGTCTCAAGCTTTTGTAAGGTCAGAGATATTTTGTGCTACCTCTGCCTCCTTTTCTTTGATGCTTTGGGCTGCCTCTGTCTCTTTTTCTCTCAATTATGCCTCTCTCTCCTGGATTATTTTCTATTTCTTCTAGAGCTCTACTTGCAGTCCTTCAATCACCTATATTTGCGCCATTTATTTTTCTCCCATGACCTTCTTGAGGTCAGTAATAATTAGGCTCTTTCCCCATAATAATCTCTTTAGATTATCTATTTCCTATAACATCTGTTGTTCCCTTGAGATCTCAATATCCTCCTGATCAGAGGGCTGAGAATAAGTCCCTATTTCAGTTTGTTTCTCCTCAGGGTTTTCCACAACTTTTTGCTCTTCACTACCAGCTGCATCCACTTTCCCTGTTTCAACTTCCCCTACAATCTCCTTGTCCTGCGCTTCCTCTTGGTTTCTCTCTACAATTATTGGTACTGATGAAGGCCCAGCCTCATCTATAGAAGTTCTAAAACCCAAGAGAACTTCAGCTAGGAGAGCAGTACCTTTTTTAGCTTGGGTGAGCTGCCTCTTTCTCTTGCTTCTCCATAGCACAGGTGGGGTAGGTGCCTCTGTAGCAGGCATATTATCCTCAAAATATGAGGAAATAGTAAAAATTTCTCTCTGTTCTGTCTCCAAAGCAGGGGAATTTTGTGAAGTTGGACTATGGGAATCTGGCTGAATAGATGGCTCTTGGGAAACTTCTCTTTGTTTCTTCTTTCTCACTAGAGGAATTTCATCTAAATCATGAGATGCTTCCTCAACCCAGTAGTGTATTGTGGAATCAGTTTTCTTTGAAGCAATTTTTGTTTTCTGACCATGCCTCGTCTTCTTCTTTTGCTTCTTGGGATCAGAAGTCTAGGTGGAGGTTTGCTCTATGACAATTGTTTCCCCTGTTTGTTTAACTGGAGTAGACTCCTCAGCCAAGGTCATCTTCTGCCTTGTTGAGCGAGTCAAATATGGGGTTTGTTCTATAATAGGTTCCACAACTTCTTTCACTTTTCTCTTTTTGCCAAAAACAGGGGTAGTAGATGAAGTTGCCTCTAGTGAGGGCTTTTGACCTTTACCTCTCTCAGTAGTTGGAGAGGAAGTTGAAGACTCTGCCTCCTCTTCCTGATGGGTAGAGGAAGCTTCTTCCATTCTCTGTGCCCTCTCTAGTGTTCTGTCCTGGGGATTATTGTCTAAAAATGTTTGCCATAATATTTCCCCATTAGCTTGAGACATAAAGTGATGTTTCAAAATCAGAAAAATGATGCCATGGTGTTTGATAGGACCTTTCCCTTGGTGATATTTGTCTGTAGATGATTTAATTGAAGAGTACATAAAGTTTGGAAGGTTTATGCTAAATTCTGGGTGTGCACTTCCATGCCTCAGAAAAATTAACATTTTCATTATTGGTCCTAGAACTATGGAAAATTGGCCATCACATGTAAAGTATTTCATCAACCATAATGCTACAAACTACCATGGGTTTGGAAGTGAAGACCTAACAATTCCTTTAACCTCATTTTTGCTTAATTGTAATTGTATTGCAGGTTCACCATCTCCAGAGAAATGTTTAATTAAATTAGCATATATGGTTTTCAAATGGTAAAAGCTCTCACCTTGTTCTGGTAATCCAGAGATATGACTGATGATGGTGGTAGAGATATTGACCTAAACCCCTCTGATAGTTGTTTGATTATCTCTCAGGTTTCGTAGGAAGTCATCAACAATATCCTCTTAGAACCCTTCAAATTTCTCCAAGAACTCTAACCACCCTGCATTCCTTAGAATGTCTACCATAGATTCACCCTTTAGCAGGCCTGATATATTCTCTGGCTCTGATTTCTTCTTGACACCCATCTCTCTATTCTATTCCATCTCTTGTAGCTAAGATTTTGCTCTCTGTAGTCTATTTTTCTTTTCACTCTGGAGGACTGTGTCAACATACTTAAATTTTTCACTCAAAGATTTTTAGAGAATTGTGCAATCTTGAGTGAAGGTTGATATGTCGTTTTGTTTTACTGCTCAAATTATGGGAAATGAGGTTGCATGTTTATGCAGTCATAATTACAGGAGAGTGATGGGACACTCCATAGGTAGGTCGACAGTGTGGCAAATATGGCGGCATGCATGAGGTGAAAAGGGAAATAATGGCAGGGAGATGTGGCACGATAACAACACCCAAAAATAGAAATGACAAGACAGTTACTAACTAAGTTAATTAAAGAGAATTACCTGAATCAATTTTAATGATGATGGCCCAATGTACTTGGCTGCAAGACCATGGCTTTGATGCGGCTTGATGTGACTAGGCACGTGACTAGCACCTATGCGGGTTTGAAATGGCATCAGCATCCCTGTCAACACATATTTTGCAATTATTCCAGCTGAGTGGTCTGGGAATGCCATATTGTCAATTGACATAAGTGCAGCAATTCATGATGGCTTGCGCATGCAGAAGTGATGGCTTTTTTGACTACTGATGATATGCATGCTGACTTCATCTTTGTTGTTATCATAAAGTGGAGGATGATTCATGCTGACCTCATCAAGTGACATCTCCACTTTATTACCTAGAGAGATGGGTCCCCTCCTTATTTATTCTATTTAAGAATGGCTCTTTATTGGTGGAGTGCCAAAGGTGCTCCTAGTTTGTGAAGTGCTGGAGATGCTTCAAGTTTGTGAAGCACTAGAGGTGCTCCTAATTTGTGAGCGCCGGAGTTATGTTTGAGCAACTCTTGGCACCTGATGACCTCCGTAGCTTGATTATTCCTATCTGGCAAGAAGAAGGGAACCACCATTTACTGGTTTTCAATCCCCTTAATCAAGAAAGATAGTCATTTACTGGTTTTCCATCTTTCTCTCTCTCTCTCTCTCTATTTTTTTTAAGGATGCCATTTGCTGGTTTTCAACCTTCTCTTTTTTTTTCTTTTTTTTTTTTCAAGAAGGCCGCCATTTGCTGGTTTTCAACCATTTTTTTCAGTCCAAATCTATGACAGAGGATGTGTCCCCTATAACCAAGCACAAATCTTTGATGAATTCTTCCTTAGTTGATGGCCTTTTATAGAGTCAAATTCTGTGGCCATTCACTAAGAATGTATCTGTGTCTCCATCAATGGGTTCTATCAAAACTGTTCCATTGTCAAAAACTTCCTTTATCTAATAAGGACCCATCTAATGAGTTTGTAGCTTCCCTTTGAACTCCTTGAACTTAGAATCATATAGGAGAACCCAATCACCTTGCTAAAATGTCCTCCTTTTGATGTGTTGGTCATGCCATTGCTTCCTTTGACATTGAACAAGTTTTGTTTGTTGTATGGCCTCTGTAAGGATTTCATGCAACTCATTGAGCTAAAGAATCCTGTTCTATTGTGCTATAGACAATGGTAGACTGATATCTAGTGAATTTTTGAGTGTTTGCAGTTCAAATTCTATAGACAGGATGGGTTTCTTTCCATAAACCAATTCATATGGTGAGAATTTGGTTGTGGACTTCCAAGTGGTATTGTAAGCCCAAACTGCTTCAGGTAATCTGTTAGCCCAATCCTTTCTGTTCATGGCCACTATCCTTGTCAAAATATTCTCCAGTTCTCTATTTGTCACCTCTACTTGCTCATTGGCTTGGGGATGGTAAGGTGAAGATTTCCTGTGCTTAACTTGATATAAGTCTGTGAATGCTCTGATTACCTGTGAAGTAAATTGAGGTCCTATGTCTGAAACTATTGATCTTGGAGCTCCAAACCTCAACAAAATTTTGTTATAAAGGAAATCAACAACTTTCTGTTCTCTTGCAAATTGCAATGCCTGAACTTCAGCCTATTTAGTCACATAGTCTGTGCATACTAGAATGTACTTTTTGCCTGATGATGGTGGAGAAATTGGTCCCACAAAGTCTAGACCCCATTGCTCAAATGGTTTCAACATTACTTGAGGATGAAGTAACATTTCCTGAGTGAAAGTTGGATGTCCCATCCTTTGGCACTGATCACACTGCTGCGCATACTTCTTGGTATCCTTATGAATAGAGGGCCAATAGTAACTAGCTCCTAGAATCTTGTGGATGGTTCTATGTGAAGGTTCATCATGACATGCCCTTAAGACATCAAAAATTTCATCAGCTTTTAGACACTTGCGTAAAATGAAATAAGGACCACATTTAAATAGTAAACCATTTAACCATTTGTAAGATAAGCTTTCCTTAAGTAAGTGTTTCTTTTGTTTTGATGTAAAATGGGATGGAAATAAGCTTGTAGCTAAGAGATTAGCTATGTCTGCAAACCAAGGTACAGTAGAAGAGATAACAAAAAGATGTTCATCTGGAAATCTGTCCTCCACTTGCTGGTTCTCTCCACCTGTATGCAATCTTGACAGAAAGTTAGCAACCAAATTGAATTTGCTTAGATTATCAACTATGGTAATGTCAAATTCCTGCAATAGCAATAACTGCTTGATTATCCTTGCACCCATTACTAGCTTATTCATTAAGTATTTGATGGCTGCATGATCCGTATGTACAAATATTTTTTATCCAGTGATATAATGCCTGAATTTGTTTATAGCATACATGATTGCCAAGAATTCTTTTTCAATTGTGGTATAGTTTCTTTTTGTAGAGGTAAGGCTTTTATTGATGTAATAGATGGCATGCATATTTTCTCATTCCTTGTTCCATCTGAAGACTGCACAAATGGACTCATTTGAAGCATCAGTTTGTATGTGGAATGGTAGAGTCCAATTGGGTCCTCTTAAAATAGGTGTGACAGTAAGTTTCTCCTTAAAGGTTTCAAATGCTGATTGACAATCCTCTGTCCATAAGAATTATGTGTCTTTGTTAAGCAGGGTAAACAGAGGAGCAGCTATTCTGCTAAAATTTTCTATAAATCTCCTATAGTAGCCTGCATGACCCAGAAAACTTCTAACATCTGTCTGATTTTTATTTGAAGGCAACTATTTGATCACTTCTATTTTGTTTTGGTCCACTTCGATCCCATTTGCTAAAATGTGGTGTCCCAATACAATTCCTTCCTCTACCATCATGAAGCACTTTTCATAGCTCAGGGATAGTCAATTTTTTTCACAGCATTTAATACCTTTTCTAAATTTATGGGAGCTTCTTCAAAGAGTTCCCCATACACAGTAAAGTCATCCATATAGACTTCTATGCACTCATTAGCTAATTCAGCAAAAATGGCTAAAACAAGCCTCTGAAATGTAGCTGGAGCATTACATAGTCCAAATGGAAGTACTTTGTAGGCAAAAGTTCCCCAAGAACAGGTGAAAGTGGTTTTATCTTGATCTTCAGGTGCTACTTAGATTTGGTTATATTCGCTAAACCCATCTAGGAAAGAAAAATACTTCCTACTTGCAAGGTTGTCCAACACTTGGTCAATGAATGGTAAGGGAAAGTAGTCCTTCTTTGTGGCTTTGTTTAGCTCTCTATAGTCAATACACACTCTCCACTTCCCATTCTTTTTAGGCACTATGACTAAGGGTGAGACCCACTGACTGTTTGAGATTGGATATATAAACCCTGCTTGAAGCAATTTTTCTATTTCAGTCTTACGAATGTCTTTTAAAGCAGGATTTAGTCTTCTCTGGGGTTGTCTGACAGGTTTGACATCTTCAATGTATATATGATGAGTACAAATCTCAAGAGGGATGCCCTTCATATCTTGGTATTCCCAAGCAAAAGCTGCTAAATGGGAAATTAGGAGTTTGATAAGTTCTTCGTCCTATTTTTCTGCTAACTGGGTGTTGACATTTAGTGTTTTCCCAAGTAAAATCATGACTTGTTTTGTGTTCTGATCCACGAATGTAGTCAATCTATATACTGGAGTTATGGTATTGAGGGGGAAAGAATGTGGAAGCAACATGTGGAATGTGGCTAAGTCTCTGTAAAAGGTCTCTCCATAAGGAATGATATTTGCTAGGGTACAATGAGCAGAAGTGAGTTCTCTCCTTGAATCTTGGGATAGCTCCATTATATCCTCATTAATAAGAATGTGGGTGATATCTTCTATTATATCATAGTGGATTTCTTCCTCTAACTCACCCAAATGTTCTCTGATGGTAACCATAGCTATTAAGGCACTATTTTCCATGTTATCTAGCTCATCTACCCATACTCTTCTTGAATAATGTATTGACAGTTTAGTTGGTGGATAGAAGGATATTTTCTTCAAGTCTATCCCATTAGAAATGACCATATCCGCAATTCAACAATCAATAGATGCTACTACTGTAGCTAGCCATGGTCTTCCTGATATCAATCGATAAGCATTTCTCTGGTTTCTTGGTTCTAATATCAGGAAGTCTACTGGGAATTCCCATGATTCTATCACAACTGGAACATCAGTAATCACCCCTTTTGGAATAGGACTGACTGGTCAACAAGTTGAAGGATTGTAGATGTGGATTGGATACCTGTTAGGGCTTTTGTCCATTGTGTGAACTATCATTACATTTATTGCTACTCCCAAATCAACCAAAACATTTGAAATTTCTATCCCTGAGATGTAAACAATTATGACAGGATTTCCAGGATCTCCATATTTTGGAAGGAGCCTTTCTCCCATTAGGAGGTCTACTACTTTTCCTTCCACCTAGATGATGGAGGGAAAGTTTTTCTTTCTCCCTTAGGTCTTAACACAATGTTGTTTGACGAATTGGTTCAGTTCAGGCACATCTCTGATTGCTTGTAGGATCAGAATTTCAATGTTTAGTTGTCTAATTTATTGTAAAAGTTCTGATTCCAAGGTATATTGGACTTGTTTTTGTAAAACCTTTTTCTGAGGGACATGCTATTTAAGCCACTCTGAGTATGGTGCTATTTTTTCTATCTCCATAGCATCTCCGGAGTTCTTAGCAGAAGTTTTTCCAGGGGTGTTCTCCGGAGTCATTCTTTTAGGAGGAACTCTGGAGTTATCCAAGGATGATTCTTTTAGCACTATTTCTATAGTAATCTCCTCTAGAATTTGAGTGGATGGATTTTCTGGTTCCTCATCATTGGTTACTTCAACTATAGTTGGAGGAGATGGTCTTGGAAGTGCTTTCCCAGAACGCAGCTAGAGATTATTGGAATATATGGCATTAATACTAGCCATGTTTTCTTTTTCTATCATGTAAATAGCTGCTCCCTGCTTATTCCATGGGTTTGGTATAGGTTGAGCTGGTAAGGGTGGTTGGCTAACTGGTTCATTTTGTGACTGACCTTGTGTGTTGGGGGGTCCAGTTAGCAATAGTTGTTGTTGGGGTTGGAAATGTCTACGTTGTCCCTAGTATTCTTGATTATATCCTTGTTGAGGACCCCAATGAGGCTGCATGTTTTGTGATCCAAACTATTGTGGCCATTGTTGATTTCCCCGGGGTTGATTTTGCCAATGTTGGTTTTGCCATTGTTGGTTTGGCCAATCTTGTGGTCTCCAAGGACGATTATTTTGAGGCCCATGCCAAGTTGGATTCCATTGATTATTTCCCCAGTTAGAAGGACCCCTGTAAGAAGGCTGGTTTGGATACTAATTATAAGGGAAATTTCTAGCTTTTTTTTGTCCTACTTAGTTCAACTCCTCCTCTATAATGGTATTCTTTTTACTTAGCCTTTTTAAGGCTAGGAGCTGATCACACCGACTGGTAGGATGTTCCCTGTCACAGATCTGACAGATTTTTGATTTATCCAAAGGGCATTCTCTCAACATATGTTTGTTTCTACACCTAGGACAATAGATGGAGAGTGGTTCAGTTGTTCTGTCTTGATCATTTGTTCTAGTTTTTACCTGAATCCCATCTAATGTTGTTTTCAATTGGACTAGAATATCTATTTTAAAATTTGTAATTTCCTCCATTAACTATCCTATTTTATTCTTCCCTTTGAAAGATTTGGGTGTTCTTACTCCATTTTGGGTTCTGGAATAGTTCCTGTAGAGTTCTTCTATATCAGGTATATCCATTTTGTTGATATTCCCTTTTCCCACCAGATCTAGTGCCTATTTTGATTCTTTGTCTAATCCTTTTACAAATAGGGTTCTAGCCAAAGAGTGATTTACTGGGTTGCCATACCTTCTCAAAGTGAAGTTGAACCTATCCAAATAGTCCTCTAAGGTTTCTTCCTCTCCTTGTTTAATTTTGAACAATTCCTCATTTTTATTACTGACTCGATAGTAATCTTGGTATTTTCCTAAAAACTTTGTTTCCGTTGTTCCCAGGAATGTATGGAGTTTTGGGGCAAACCCATGAACCATCTCATTGCAGAATCCTTCAGGGTTGAGGGAAACAATTTGAGTTTTTGTTTATCTAATCCATAATCATAAGTCTGGCATACCACTTTGAATTCAAACAAAAATTGACCTGGATCCTTAGAAGCAAGACCCCTGAAATTTGGCAAGTGTGCTATTGAAATGTTTTTCATAGGGGCATTGTCTCCACTAGCTAGAACAATGGGATATGAGACGGTTCTTGGAGCCTGATTTTCCTCCTCTTCATGGTTATCATGATTATCATCCATGTCTGATACCGGTTCTTCTCCTTGAGATTCAGTGTGAGTTTTTGAGGGATTAGTTTCTGTCAAAGGATCTGCTTGGAATTTCTATTGCAATTCTTGGATATAGTCGGCGAGTGGAAGATTTGGAGGATTTAAGGGATTTTTAAATTGAGGTGCAGTTTCCAAGGTAGGTTCTAGGTGTCTCTCTTCAACAAGATCTTGTGCCACCCCACTACTTTCTCCTATAGTTTGTTGATGGGGTGTCTGCTTTATGTATCTTCCTTTTGAATCCCTAGCTCTAACCATACAGATTCAATCTATCCTAAAACGTTTTAACTAAGTTTTCCTAATTAACAGAAAAGTCCCCGGTAATGGCACCAAAAATGACAAGGGTCATTGGTCCTCGGCATTTAATCATATTTCATGTGTCAAATCCAAGGTTGTGTCCTCAGCTATCTGCAATTAGGAATCCTATAGTTGTCAGTTTATCTAACTAACTCTAATGATCTCTACTGATTGAAGAAATTAAAGCTACTAATCTATCTACTATGAAAAGGAATTCTAGGAGTAGTGAAAACAAAGTTGAAACAATGAATTGCTAATGTAGATCTATACTATTCCATTCAATTGAAACATACATTTATTTATGAGAAAACAATAATTATCTTTCTAAACAGAATTTGAAAGAGAACAACAAACAACATAATCTGAAACAAAATAATAAACAACAATACTAGCCTTTTGCCTTGGTGGTGAGGAGTGGGCCCTTGCTCCACACCCTTAAGGCTGAAGACCAAAGCAATGAATCAGCACAAGAAGATAATAGCACAATTTGCTTTTAGTCCAATTCCATCAGCTTTTGTATTCAGAAAAATGTCTATATCAAAATGAGATTACAGAAATCAGAAAATCATCCACTATATATGTTCTGCTGCTACCCTTGTAAGTTTATATCTAATCCAGTGATGAGATATCACTTACCTTAACTACTAGTTCATCTATGAGATAATACCAATCTCTTATTCTACTAACTGTTTAACTACAGAGTAAACATTCATGCAAATAAAAATAGATTTAGTGGAATAGCAGTCTCACTAAATCTGAGTCTTAGTTTCAAATACAACTGGGTAGAAAGGCCCTAAAATATAGGTATTTAAATTAGTTTGTCAAGAACTCATGAAAAATCAAAAGAGAGATAAAACTCCCAATAGTTAACTATGGTCTTCATCCGATTACTCAGGTACTGATTGAGTAATATATGGAGCACCCCAATTACCATTGGAAGTGTTGACTGGCAACGCGCTGGAAATCTTCAACTGTGTTGAGGAGACTCCGGAGGTGTGTGCTTCTGTGTGGAACTCTAGAGATATGCTTTATGACCTTCTGTTCAACTCCAGAGATATGCTTTTGACTTCAGTCTAGCTCCGGAGATGATTCTCTCCCTTTATCTAAAATCTCTCCAATCATATTGTAAAATATTGGAGACTGGTGCGGTGTCCATATGTCAGCTCCGGAGATTATTAGGACCACCTCTGGAGATGACCAAAATTGTCTTTGCCTGATCATTTGCACCTGTAGATTCAAAAAGAGATAATTTCTACATATTTCCATTAATTCAGTGCACATTAGTCCCTCAATCAGAAATCATGATTTTAAGTAAGTCATCTCTTATTAATCATAATTAGAACAACCTTGTTAATCTACTTTGGTACAGTCATTAGGACAATGGAATAAGAAGGAAGGAAAAAGAGGGGTAAAAAGGTGTATTTCACGGGTGCTACCTGTCACTCATCAGTTGGGTTCAATGAGCTCAAAAGTTTGTATCCTAAAGATCCAAATTTTGTAGAGGCTTGAAAAGCTTGTCTGGAACCTGTTACTTTAGATAGGACAAAATGGTTGGATTTCATAATCCAAGATGGCATGTTGTTTAAAGGAATCCAGTTGTGCATTCTGAGGAGTTCTATGAGAGAGAACCTGATTAAGGAGAAGCATAGTGGGGGATTAGCTCGGCACTTTGGTCGAGATAAGACCATTGCTATTGTTGGTGAGAATTATTATTGGCCATAGTTATAGCAAGATGTGAGGAAATTTGTTTAGAGTTGTAGAGTGTGTCAGATGGCAAAAGGAACAAGTCAGAATACAGGGCTATATCAGCCACTACCAGTACCAGAGAAGCCATGGGATGATATTAGTATGGATTGTGTTCTTGGTTTACCAAGGACACATAGAGGACATGATTCCATTTTTGTGGTGGTGGACAGATTCTCGAAGATGGCACATTTTATTCCTTGTAAGAAGACTAATGATGTTGTTCATATTGCAGAGTTATTTTTCAGGGAGGTGGTAAGACTACATGGTCTACCTAAAAGTATAGTTTCAGATTGAGATACCAAGTGTGTTGGTTATTTTTGGAGGACATTGTGGAAGAACTTGAAGATAGATTTGAAGTTCAGTTCTGTACACCGTCCACAGACTGATAGACATACAAAAGTGGTGAATAGGAGTTTGGGTAACCTACTACGATGCTTAGTAGGAGATAAGCCCAAGGGATGGGATTTGATTTTACCATGGGCAGAATTTTCTTACAACAATTATGTCAATAGGAGCACAGGTAAATCACCATTCTAGATTGTTTATGGGAGTAGTCCAAGAAATGCTTTAGAGTTAAGGAAGCTGGACAAGGGAGAAAAGACAAGTGCCGAAGCTGAAGACTTTGCAGAACACTTGAAGAATTTGCATAAAGAAGTGAGACAACACATTAATAAGATGAACATTTAGTACAAGGCTAAGGCAAATTAGAAGAGGAGATATAAGTAATTTCAGGTCGGAGATGAAGTCATGGTTCACTTGAGAAAATAGAGGTTTCCAGTTGGAACATATAATAAGTTGAAAATGAAGAAATTTGGACCATGGAAAATCTTGAAAAAGCATGACTCAGGAAATACATATGAGGTAGAGCTGCCAAGTGGAATCAACATTTCCCCTATGTTCAACATTGTTGATTTAACAGAATATCATGAAGGTGGAACAGAGGATGGACCAATAGAAGAATAGTGGAGTATTCTGGGATCTACTTCAAAGGAGATAGAAGAGATCTTGGATAGCCATGTGGGAAGGACTACTTAGAATAGGCAATATGAATAATATTTGGTGAAGTGGAAAGGAAGGCCTATTGAAGATTCTTCTTGGTTATCTAAGGCAGAAGTTGACCATTTGGGGTTTTCCTCAAACACTTGAGATGTGAAAAGGTCACTTCTCAAAATTACCCTGGGTGTCTGATGCAGGAGCATCCAGTGGTGTAAGGGCAATCTTACAACATCCAAAAAAAGATGATTCAAAATCACTAATGTTGTTTTTATTTTTTTTCAAAATTAGTGTTTCTGGTTCCATAATCGCTTGAATAATGATGTAGAACCTTCAGTTTTTCCAAACTGCTATTTTTGGAAAGTTTGCATTTGGGCATAGATTAAAGCAAAAATTTACAAGAAGCTTCGTAAATAAAAAATAAGACCTTTGGCGAAGGAATCACACAAAGATAATTTGTGAGCTGAAAGATATTAAAGTTTTTGTTTCCTGAAAAATGCCTAAAAAGTATTCAAATTTAGGTTTGAGGCACTAAACGGCCCCATACGGGCCTGAAAATAGGAGGAACTGGTAGAGCGAGTTCTTAGTGCATGGAGCACTCTGCGATATTTTTAGTGCTTCAAACAGTTCATCAATTGGACACCTGGATCAAAAGTTATGGCTCCCGGAAGTTGACCTATTTCTGGAGGGAGAGGCAAATTTTGAAATTTGGTTGTTGGCTGTTAAAAAGGGCTATTTATGGCCATTTTTGGGAAACCTTGGCATTAGTAGAGATAAGGGGGAAAGTGTAGAGTCAAGAAAAGGTGGGAAAATAGAAACCCTAGCTGATTTGGGGCTACAGAAGGTAGAAGGTTCCAGAGCCTGTTGATAGGTAGCTGTAATGTGTTGCAGCCTGTGGAGGATTGATTCCTCTGATTGTATTTGAGCTTTTGTAATGTAATGAGTTGTCCAAATCAATAAAATAACATTCTATTTTTTGTGTGCAATTTCTATTGTTGTGTGTTTTGTGATTTACCCCCTTCATCATTTTTGTATTAGATAGGTGCATTATAACATACATGATTTGTCTACATATGGTGGTGCTATGATAGGAATTGCAACCCATCTAGATGAAGAACTCACAACTGCCTATGTGTTTAGAGTTTGTTGGAGCATGATTAGTGATGCAAGAGCACTTGTGTTAGAACTAAAAATCATGCAGCACAATCCAAGAGTAGGATAATGTTCTAAAGATGGCACAAAATACCATAAGAAGTCAAGAGTTATGTTATGTTGGTGTGAGCTACCGCAAGCGAGGAAATGGCAGTTGTGGCTATACCAAAAACATACATATGTGTACCAACAATGTAAAGGTTGTAACTATTGGTTCTTAGTGTGTGGCAATGATAGAGTGTACAAGGTGACTACCCATGTGGAGGCATCATACTTGGTTATTTATGCAGTATGCTAACATCATGTATTGTTAGATCATAGTTACATGACTCTTAGTATTCAACAGATTTGGTTGGACAGTTGGATGGTTGGGTTTCCTATGAATATGTCTATGTATATCAATTTGTGTGAATCTTCCTGTTAGGAATTACATGTAGAAGATATCAATTAAATGCAAATAAAGATTAAACAGAGGAATGGAAATACACAGAAATAATAACAATGAGAGACAAGTTTTAACATGGTTCACCCAAACCTAGGCTACATCCACCAATAGAGAGTCCAATATTATTATCCAATAAATCAAACCGATTACAATCGGCAATCCTTGCAACTCAATACTGCTGTAAAATGCTACAATACATCAACAGAAAACCTAACCCTTGGCCGATTTTATCAAGCTTTATGTCGGTTACAAAAATAGGGTTTTTTTTATGTCAACCAATAGAAAAAATAACTCTCGACGCCTTTATAAAATAATAATAAATGTTGGAGGTTTCAGGGGCGCTGCCCCTCAACCTTGCCCTATATCGCGACAGGGAGCATGCCAGGGGCGCTGCCCCTTGGACCCCGCAAGGGGTACTGCCTCTTGACCTCATTAAAAAGAAGCTAGGTGTGCAGAAATCGCTTCCTACACTAATCTAATGAGGGGAGGAGAGTGCAAATTTAATTTTATCTTTACAATTACAAATTATGTTAACTCACTAACAGAGATATTGCAGCAAACACATACACAAGAATGTAAGATAGAAGAAGAGAGACACAAGATATACATGGGGAAAACCCTTACAGGTGAAAAACCCCACACTCCAAAACACAGCTCAAATATATTTCGTAAACAATGAAGGTTACAAT
Organism: Cunninghamia lanceolata; assembly: GCA_027924645.1. Taxonomy (NCBI): domain Eukaryota; kingdom Viridiplantae; phylum Streptophyta; class Pinopsida; order Cupressales; family Cupressaceae; genus Cunninghamia; species Cunninghamia lanceolata. Next base: position 1,706,086 of record BSBN01000810.1, on the reverse strand, counting down.
ACAATCACAAAGCTAATTCTCTTGCACGAGTCTTTGACACTCATATCTAGAGATGCTCCAGTAGCATAATAGTACCTGTCAAACCTATAGTACTTCTCCTCTCCAAAGCACCTATTTATAAAGAGAATACAAAGCAAAAATGGCTCCACATTGAGATGGGCATCCAACATGGCCTCATGGCCCAAAACCCACACCTATGGACACTTGTCCAACACTGTAGGATGCTCCTGACACTTGTCAAGTCACCCCATCCCAAGGAGGTCACCTATTTCCAAAATGGGCTATGATAGATGCTCTTATGACTCTTACAACCGTCATAGAATCTGTCATTGTTGTCATAACTTACAGCTGTAAGAGAATCTATCATGCACAGGTTATAAATAGTATATTCTCTTACATGTCATAGTCCACCTTGGGGCACCCAAAGATGCCTTTTTCAAAGATGCTTTTCGACACTTGTCCTCACCTGTCATAGAACATTCTATTTCTGACTCTTACATGTCATAACTTTGTCATAGGAATCTGTCATGACCATTTCGGTCAATATTCCCTTACACACATTCCAAGATGCCGACACATGGCAAAATATTCCTACCACTAAGTGGGATGCCTATCTCCTCATGTGAGGACAAATTTACATGTGGTCATATGCCATGTAGGATGACACATCACTGTGCCAACTCCCACAAGATGACAACATAGGATTTACATCCTAATTATACAATAGGCAATAAATAAATAAATACAATGAAATAATACAAGGAATTACCAAGGTTGAGACACCTTAATTCCCAACATTCTCCCACTTGTCGAACACCTTGTAAGAGCTAATAGAATTAACAAGATTTAACTGCTATAGGTCGACAGGCCCATAGACTTCGAACACCGTCTAAACTTCTCTGTGCCCACTAGTTTTGTCAATGCATCTGCAACATTCTTCAAAGTATCCACCTTTTCTAAATTTACCTTCCCATCCTCTACCATGTCTTGCACAAAGTGAAACTATACATCAATATGCTTTGTTCTGGCATGAAAAGTTAGATTCTTTGTAAGACAAATCGCACTATGACTATCACAACAAATCGTAATTTGTCCTGCATCAACACCAATATCTGAACACAATCTCTTAAGCCAAATGGCTTCCTTGCAAGCATGAGTTGCTGCCATATACTCAACTTCTTCCATCAACAAAGCAACCATAGGTTGTCACTTACTCATCCAACTAATTGCACCACCAAACATAGTGAACACATAGGCACTGGTGGATCTCCTGCTGTCAATGTCACCTGCCCAATCAAAATCCACAAATCCACAAATACAAATTGAATGTGGAGGTCCTGTAACATTACCATGATAGCATATGGAATACTTGGAAGTACCCCTCAAATATCTGAACACCTGCTTAACTGCATTCCAATGTACCCATCCAGGATTAGCCATAAATCGACTAAGGACTCCCACTGCTTGGGCAATGTCTGGTCTTGTGTAGACCATAGCATACATCAAACTGCCAACAACACTAGCATAAGGTACTCTACTCATGTCCTCCACCTCACTAGGAGATTTTGGACAATCATTAACAGATAACTTTGTCCCCAAAGAAACGGGAACACACAATGGTCTACAATCTGCCATGCTGGACCTATCGAACACGTTCTTCACATACTTACTCTAGCTTAACCAAAGTTTTCTGTTAACTCTGTCTCTTCTGATTTCCATTCCCAGAAGTACCTAGCTGCCCCAAGATTTTTCATCTCAAACTGTGCTAATAACTAAGACTTCAAAACAGAAATCATATTCTTACCATTCCCAATCAACAACATATCATCAACATACAATGCAATAATGAGAATACGATCATTGTCAAATTTGTAATACACACAATGATCTTATTTCGATCTCAGATATCCAATCGACAACACAAAGGCATCAAACTTCAAGTACCACATCCTAGGAGACTGCTTCAAACCATACAAAGACTTCTTTAACTTGCAAACCAAATTTTCTTTACCTTTCTCTATGTAATGCTCTGGCTATGACATGTAAATCTCTTCCTCCAAATCACCATGAAGGAAAGCTATTTTCACATCCATCTGTTCTACCTCTAAATCATAAGAAGCTACAAGAGATAACATAAATCAAATGGATATTAGCTTTGCATCAGGAGAGAAAATTTCACCATAATCAATTCCCTACACTTGTGAATACCCCTTCGCAACCAATCTAGCCTTGTAATTATTAACACTGCCATCTGCACTGAATTTCTTCTTGAACACCCATTTACATCCAACAGGTTTCCATCCATCAGGCAAAGGCACTAAGTCCCATGTTTTATTTTTCTCCAAAGAAGCCATCTCATCTTCCATGGCCTCCTTCCAGGAAACTGTATCTTTCATGCCCGTAGCCTCTTTCACAATTCTAGGCTCATTAGTGTTAGTAAATAAAGCAAAAGCACAACTAGAATCAAGTAATGAATAACCAAACCTATCAGGTTGCTTTCTCGTTCATGTAGACCTCCTCAATGGCTAAGGTTGAGGTTCTACTTCTTCTTAGCTTTCAAAGCTGCTAGAGCTCTCCTCATCATCAGGTCTCACAGGGGCTATCTATTTAGTCTTCTCAGGGGTAGAAGGAAACTGAACCACATCCTCTTTCTTTTCTATCTGTTCTGGCTATAGAACAATGGAAGAAGGTGTTAGCTCTCTGAAGATAACACTTCTTCTATACAAAACTTTTTCAGTCACAAGATCCCAAAGCTTGTATCCCTTCACATCGACACCATAGCCAATGAAGATACATTTAACAGCCTTGTTCTCCAATTTAGACTGTTTCTCCCTAGGCACATGTGCATATGTCTCACAACTAAAAACATGAAGATGTCTAACTAAAGGCTTCTTACCAGACCACACCTCCATAGGTGTCTTACCAACAAGAGCTGATGTAGGAGACCTGTTTACCAAGTAGCAAGTAGTAGTAATAGCTTCAGCCCAAAACTTTTGTTCGAGGCTTGCTCCACTAAGCATACTCCTAGCCTTCTCCATCAGTATCTTGTTCATCCTCTCTGCAACTCCATTTTGTTGCAGGGTGTATAGAGTTGTCTTATGTCTTTCAATCCCTTGCTCTTTACAGAACTTATCAAACTTTGTCGAACAAAACTCACCATCGTTGTCAGTTCTCAAACACTTAATCCTTCTACTAGTCTGATTTTCAGCAAAGGCTTTAAACTCCTTAAACTGACTAAAGACTTCAGTCTTTCTTCTAATAAAATAAACCCATGTCCTACTATAATCATCTATGAAAGATACAAAATATACAAATTTTGAAATCGAAGGAACATTAACAGGACCAAACACATTAGAATGAATAAGATCTAATACAACAGAAGACTTGTGAGAACTAGAGTAAAACTGAACACGGTTTTGCTTTCCATATACACAGTGTTCACAAAAGTTAAACTTGAGATTACAATCATTTAACCCCTCAATGAGGTTTTTATTTTTTAGGGTTCTAAGACCCTTCTCACCAATGTGGCCATATCTCAAATGCCATAACATAGTCTTTTCAGTAGGAAGCTTAGCTTCCATAGCATGTGCACTACCATCAGAACTAGTTTTAATAGATTTCTTCACTGCTCTTTCAGATAGTGGGGATGAAGTGACTGCAGCTCTTTTCTTTGAGTCAAAAGAACTATTGCATTGTGAAGTGAATGCCTCCATTTGAAATAGAGTACCTCTCCAAGTACCCTTCGCAAGCACCATAGATCCTATAGTCATCTTGCATCGATCCTTCGAAAAGACAACCTACACACCTGCATCATTCAACATACTTACAGAAAGTAGGTTCCGTGCTAGGCCTGGGATGTGCATAACCCTAGTGATCCCCTTCACTTGTCCATCAGGGAATCAGATTGAGACTCTTCCACAACCAATAATCTTCAGATGAGAATTGTCACCCAGGTACACTCTTCCTCTATCAAACTCTTCATACTTCGTGAACCAGCTTCGATGTGAGGTCATGTGGAATGATGCACTAGAATTAATCAACCACACATCATCAGATGCATGGGTGGCCAGGGCTGCGATGAAGGCATCACCATCATCTTATGACTTGTCAAAATCTAAATCAGGAGCGTTCTTCTTCTTCTTTTTCTTCTCCTCTTTGCATTCCTTTTGGAAATGCCCAATTTTCCATAGTTTCAATAGAGAGCCTTGGACTTTTCAGGAGATTTGGATCTCCCACGAGATTTGGATCTGCCCTTTTCACCTTTCTTGTCCTTCTTCTTCCCTTTCTCTTTGGGTCTTCCACGAAACGCAAGAGCCTCTTTGGCTGACTCAAATGACTTTCTCTGCATTTCTTTAGATAATAGTGAAGTCACCACATATTCCATCTTGAAGGTGGTAGTGGTACTTCCGATGGCCATGACAAGATGATCCCACAAATTTGGCAAAGAACAAAACAGGGCTATACATTGATCCTCCTCCTCCATTTTCACACCCACAGATGTCAACTGTGCAACAATCATGTTAAAATCATTCATGTGGTCCACAACAGATCCTCTATCTTCCATCTTTAGAGAAAACAACTTCTTTTTGAGAAAAAACTTGTTCACCAAGGACTTGGCCTGATAAACATCACCCAGCTTCTTCCAAAAGTCTTTCATGCTCTTCTCCTCATGGACATTCAACAGGACAGAGTTAGCTAGACAGAGTCTTATGAGACCCTTAGCCTTTCGATCTTTGAGGTCCCAATCATCTTGTGACATTGCTATAGGTTTTACACTAGATACAGTTTCCCATAGGTCATGATCAACAAGTAGGTCCTCCATCTTGAGTTACCACAACTTGAAATTAGTGCCATTAAATTTCTCCACCTCTAATCTTCCAGATGTGGTTACAATCTCCTTCCTACAACAAGATACAAAATACTTTGCACAACACTCCCACTCAACCCAAGATTAGCTCAAAAAACCCCTACCCAGCAGCTAGAACCAAAAGTGGCTAGTGATGCAGAGCAGGGGAGGCTCTTCAAACACTTAGGAGGAATTACTTGTTAATGGTGGCTGATTGTCCCAAAATGACAAACTTTCTTTGTCATATAACATGGTTGTCAAGAGTGGAGGCATGCTCCAATGAAATTTAAAATGAGTACCCTTTCTTATTGAACTCCTGACACATTGGTCCCACTCTACAAGAAGCATGACACAAACTTCATTGAATGCTTAAACTGATTATGTATGGATGGGACAGTTTGCTCACAACATATGGCTTCAATACTTGGGAAGAGGACCACCACTTGGTTCAGGAGCATGGACCCATTTCCAAATCTCCAAGACACCAAGGGAAGCACCTTAAACATACTTGGGATAATGCAAGAAACTCAATTTTCTGACTATCCCTTTGACTTGTATGGTTAGCAAATGTTGATATATCGCCAAATGGTGGGTAGATGACTTACCCAACTTGCAGACTTTCCTACACACCTTGGATCACTCTAAAATGACTATCAGACACTAATGAATCTCACCAAGAATCCAAAACATGGATCCTTCTTGCATATCCTTTACAACAGGTCTCAATTCCTTGTAGCCCTTAAAGGGGTCTTTTCCAGTCATAACTTACAAAATATCAAGCAAACCCATGAACAAATTAGGTTTTCAGATACCCATTAGGGAGTACTACAACATATCAAACATGCAAGGTGGGTTGTTTTGGAACATGTGCCTCAAAACCTGACTATACCTATTGTCCTAGGCCTAATTAGGCCACTTTTACAAAGCAAGTGCCTGATAAACTTGCTCTAAACCTTTTTGACCTACTCCAAGTCATGTAACAGGTTGAAAATGGATTCAATATGCTAGATTTAGGGTTCTATGACCATCTCAAGTTAGCTTCACATCAAATGACTACTCTATAGGCTTAATACATGAAGATATTAAGCCCAAATGGCTTCAAACCTCACACCAGACTAGTCCCCTACTCCTACAATGTAGACAAAAGATAAAAACAACCTAAGGCCATTCCACCCATCTTGGAGCCTTGATACATGCAGAATGGGTTAAAAACCCATCGACTCCTTTAAACCCTCAAAACCCTAGGTTTTAGGAGTAATATCAGAAAAATGATTATAAAATCCTTCAACATCAATGAAAATCCACCTAACTAGACTCAAACAAAAGATAACACATTATACTACACCATTTTATGCATTTGGAGTCTTGATAGTACTGTACAGGTGCATGCCAACCAGAGGAACAGTAAAAAAAAAAAGAAAAATTATAGAAAACTCGGTCTCTTTCTTATTTTTCTTCTTCAAAACTTCATCTCCCTCAGCCTCTAGATGTGTAGGCCTAAATACCATTGTTTACATTCATGTTTCTCATTTTTCATGATTCCACATCATGGAAAAGCCAAAAAGAGGCTAAAAATAGCCTATCCACTAACTTTCACCTCAAAATGGAAAACATCATTCAAACCACTAGCCCAAAATGGCCTTACAAGCATGTCATGGTCTTTATTAGACCTTATTAAAATCACTAGTGCATCCTAGACATTATTCAAAGTCAGAATTTCAAAAATCATTCAAATTTCAAGGTGCCACTAGACCATACAACTGGCCTTGAAACTTTTTCAAGTCTCTTGGAAATCTTCAATTGTTGACCTACAATAACTCTTTGATCTCCAACTCTCTGATGTTTCTCCTTGTTCTTGCAATAGCTCCACTTGTTCTTCATCTTCACCTTTGTCTTGCACTTGTCCATGCAAAATGGTCCTCTTTTTTCTTTATCATCTTGGGTCTGCACCTTCATGTCTTGACTTGTCTTTACCAAACTCATCCATCTACTTCCACTTGTCTTTCCTCTTTTACATGAGTGCTGACTTGTTCCAACTCCAACTTGCCTTCTATTTGAAAAATCCTTTCCTTGATGTAGACACTGAGATCATACAACTCTATTTGCATTTGAATAAAACTTCACCTCTCTCATTAGACCTAATTGTGGTCTGCTATCTACTCCTTGATCAAAACCAGATGATGTTCTTGCTTTGATGTACTCAAACAAACCTTTACCAATGATTCCTTGGACTGTCTTGACCCTTGGAGCATACTCACATTCACCAACCTATCTTTGCCTTTCAAATAAGATCTGAGCCACTACTCCATCCACTGTATGCTTGAACCCCTTTACTTTACTCTTTGTTCTCATAACCACTTTTAGGTTCTCTGCCTCTGTGCAATCAGGGTTTGAAGCCACTGTCATGGCAACATATGATATTGTCCTCACCACCCTATCCTCACACTTCTCCACTTTATTTGGAGTCTTCACAAGCACTCTAACATTAGCCTTCCTTAGGCCCACCACTGTCATTATCACATCTTTGGTCCCTTCTATCATGGAGACCCTCTTCAACCTCTATCATTTCCCATCTTCATCTCTTGGGGTGACTCAAATCTTCATCTTTTTCTTAAGCTCTGCAAACTCTGTCATTTGTCATTGCCAATTACCTTGGCTCTCTGCAACCTTTAATTGCATAACTTGCATCAAACTTTCTACCCTCATGTTCTCTGCATTCTCTGACTTCTTGTCCTGTAATGGACAGTCTACCTTTGCTATCATTGTATCCTCATATTCATCAACTACTTGTCCCATCAATGGATAATGCCCTTTACTCACCATATCCTTCATTGGCTTTTCTACCACCTCATTTACAATCAGACTTACTGTCTTCATGCTCTTTGCATGTTCTGATCTAGACACCTATGTCTTAGCAGCACTTGACTACCTATGGCTTTCATTTACCTTCAAGGGACACAACACTGCCCCTACCATGACATTTTCTCCTCTCTTCATCCATTTATTATCCTTTGTGTTACCTTCTACCTCTACATTATTTTTCTCTACCTCTAAGACCTCTTTGTCATTTGGTCTCTCCTCTTCTTTGTCATCAAATTTTTGTTGCCTTCCATCTTCTTGCCCTTTCAGTGGACAATACACTTCTTCCATCATGACCTTGCTAGGCCATTCTTGCCTTTGCTTAGGCAACTCTCTTGCATTCAATTTTTCTCTCATTAGGGTCTCTGCCCCAAGAATTTTCTTCACACAAACCTCTGTATTAGGTCTGCTCATCTTGATAGTACTTGACTATCTAGCACCCTCTTATGTTTTCCTTTGCCAAAATCCAATCTCTCCTTTATCTTCATCACACTGTCCAAACTTGTCTTGAACTTTCAAGGACATTTCACTTTTGTTCGTTATTATCTCAGTCTTCTTCACCAACTCATTATCTTCTTTTCTCTTCAACTTTGCATCCATGTCTATGTTTGTTGTCTCCACTCTTTGTGTCTTGTTAGAGGCTACACCCTCACTGTTCTTATCTTCCTCAAACTTCATATACTCCTTCTTTCCAAACATGATTACTCTTGCTAATTTGTTCTGCTCCTTAGCATTCTCTTGCAATGGTGTTAGTTTAAAAGTGGTTCCATCCTTTTCTATAGTGTAGGTATTATACTTCTCATCATATATGGCATACAGTGATAGCAAAGGCACCAACTAACAAATTCTTTGTGATAGTAACAAATGACAACAACTCATAGGTACCACATCACAAAGAATTTTATCCTTATAGCCACCAATATTAAATTCAACAAGAGCTTGTTCACTTACCAAAATTGACTGATCATCATTCAACCAAGATGCTTTATATGGTGCTTCATGACTAATCCTTACCAAATTTAGTTTATCCACCATTTCTATGGAAACCATGTTGTCAGTAGAACTAGAATCTATCACAACTTTACATACCTTTTCTTTGCATTTGTAGGTTGTTTTGAATAATGATCTCCTTGGAGTCATCTCCTTTAACTGAGCATACCTTTCTTTCAACTCTTTGATTTCCTTTGCTATGGTATCTTCTGGATGCATCTTGACTCTTCAAATTCCAACTGTCAAACCTCAATCTTCAACTCCTTCAATGATCTACTGCCTGAGCTCTGATACCACTTGATGCAGAGTAGGGGAGGCTTTTCAAACACTTAGGAGGAATTACTTGTCAATGGTGGCTGACTGTCCCAAAATGACAAACTTTCTCTGTCATCTAGCATGGTTGTCAGTAGTGGAGGCATGCTCCAATGAAAGTTAAAATGAGTACCCTTTCTTACTGAACTCCTGACACACTAATTCCACTCTACAAAAAGCATGACACAAACATCACTGAATGCTTAAACTGATTATGTATGGATGGGACAGTTTGCTCACAGTATATGGCTTCAATGCTTGGGAAGAGGACCACCAGTTGGTTCAGGAGCATGTACCCATTACCAAACCTCCAAGACACTAAGGGAAGCACCTTAAACATACTTGGGATAATGCAAGAAACTCATGTTTCTGACTGTCCCTATATGGCTGACTGTCCCTTTGACTTGTATAGTTAGCAAATGTTGATATATGGCCAAATGGTGGGTAGATGACTTACCCAACTTACAAACTTTCCTACACACCTTGGATCACTCTACAATGACTGGCAGACACTAATGAATCTCACCAAGAATCCAAAACATAGATCCTTCTTGTAGTTCCTTTACAACAGGCCTCAATTCCTTGTAGCCCTTGGAGGGGGCTTTTCCAGTCATAACTTGCAAAATATCAAGAAAACCCATGAACAAATTAGGTTTTTAGATACCCATTAGGGAGTACTACAACATATCAAACATGCAAGGTGGGTTGTTTTGGAACATGTGCCTCAAAACCTGACAGTACCTACTGTCCTAGGCCTAATTAGGCCACTTTTACAAAGCAAGTGCCTGATAAACTTGCTCTAAACTTTCCTGACCTACTCCAGGGCATGTAATAGGTTGAAAATGGATTCAATATGCTAGATTTAGGGTTCTATTACCATCTCAAGCTAGCTTCACATCAAATGACTATTCTGTAGGCTTAATACATGAAGATATTAAGCCCAAATGGCTTCAAAACTCACACCAGACCGATCCCCTGCTCCTGCAATGTAGAAAAAAGATAAAAACAACCTAACTAAGGCCATTCCACCCATCTTGGAGCCTTGATGTACATGGAATGGGTTAAAAACCCGTCGATTCCTTTAAACCCTCAAAACCCTAGGTTTTAGGAGCAATCTCAGAAAAACGATTATAAAATCCTTCAACAACAATGAAAATCCACCTAACTAGACTCAAATGAAAGCTAACACATTATGCTACACCATTTTATGCATTTGGAGTCTTGATAGTACTGTACAGGCATGTGCCAACCAGAGGAATAGTCAAAAAGTAGAAAAATTACAGAAAACTCAATCTCTCTTCTTATTTTTCTTCTTCAAAACTTCATCTCCCTCGGCCTCGAGATGTGTAGGCCTAAATAAAATTGTTTACATTCATGTTTCTCATTGTTCATGATTCCACATCATGGAAAAGCCAAAAAGAGGCTAAAAATAGCCTATCCACTACCTTTCACCTCAAAATGGATTAACTACAACTAAACATTATTCAAACCACTGGCCCAAAATGGACTTACAAGCATGACATGGTCTTTATTAGACCTTATTACAATAACTAGTGCATCCTAGACATTATTCAAAGTCAAAATTTCAAAAATAGATCAAATTTCAAGGTGCCCCTGCACCAGCTAGGCTCTGATACCAACTGAAAGGAAGCTAGGTGTGTGAAAATCGCTTCCTACACTAATCTAATGAGGGGAGTAGAGTGCAAATTCAATTTTATCTTTACAATTATAGATTATGTTAACCCACTAATAGAGATATTGTAGCAAACACATACACAAGAATGTAAGACAGAAGAAGAGAGACACAAGATATACGTGGGGAAAACCCTTACGGGTGAAAAACCCCATACTCCAAAACATAGCTCAAATGTATTCTATAAACAATGAAGGTTACAATACAATCACAGAGCACTCTTGCAGGATTCATCGGCACTCATATCTGGAGATGTTATGGCAACATAATAGTATCTGTCAAACATGTAGTACTTCTTCTCTCCAAAGCACCTGTTTATAAAGAGAATACAAGGCAAAAATGGATCCACATTGAGATGGGCATCCAACATGGCCTCATGGCCCAAAAACCACACCTATGGACACTTGTCCAACACTGTAGGATGCTCCTGACACTTTTCAAGTCACCCCATCCCAAGGAGGTCACCTATTTCCAAAATGAGCTATGACAGATGCTCTTTTGACTCTTACAACCGTCATAGAATCTATCATAGATGTCATAACTTACAGCTGTAAGAGAATCTGTCATACACAGGCTATAAATAGTATATTCTCTTACAACATGTCATAGTCCACCTTGGGGTGCCCAAAGATGCCTTTTTCAAAGATGCTTCTCGACACATGTCCTCACCTATCATAGAACATTCTATTTTTGACTCTTACATGTCATAACTTTGTCATAGGAATCTGTCATGACTGTTTCGGTCAATATTCCCTTACACACATTCCAAGATGCTAACACATGGAAAAATATTCCTACCACTAAGTGGGATGCCTATCTCCTCATGTGAGAACAAATTTACATGTGGTCATATGCCATGTAAGATGACACATCACCATGCCAAATCCCACAAGATGACAACATAGGATTTGCATCCTAATTATACAATAGACAATAAATAAATCACTACAATGAAATAATACAAGGAATTACCAAGGTTGAGACACCTTAATTCCCAACACCCGTCTTGGGGGCACTACTCCAAAACCCCCACAAGGGGCACTGCCCCTTGACCCCATTAAATAATTTGGGGGAAACCGTGCCAATAAAAGTGGGGTAAATTTAACCTCTGAGTCTGATTAGGCTCCATATAACAACAATTCCAAGGTTATGTTGCAAGTATGAGGTGAACCAGTGTTGTCATTGATGTCAACATACTCATATTGCATTGACAAGAAGGATTGGATGAGCTGTGTGTTGAGGATATTGAGAAAAGTAGTCTCAATCAGGAATAGTGAAGAATAGTGATAAGAAGAAGGCAAATGTACTCAATAGGTTGAGAATCAGAGGATGCAGATTAAAGAGTTTGTAGATATGAGTCTTGAGATGATCTAGTTAAGATTTCAGAGGTCCGCATGAAGATATGAAAAAGTTGTGATTGGTCAAGTAGAATCGGTTCTGGGAGATGCTCTGGAGGAACAGAGTGTCACAAAAAGGTCCAGTGAGATCTGGAGGTGCATTATCAGACTCTGTGGATTGGAAGGAGTGTTTGGGATGTCCTTGTGATGTCTCATCTCAGTTTGTACAAAGTTTGGAGGTCCAGAAGAACCTTTTTCAGTATGACAGTGTCGACAAACTATGTTCTTGAAGTTCTGGATGAAGAGGAGAAGAGATTCCAGTGAGTAGAGGAAGTGCGGATGTGCCTGGTCAATCAGGCAAGCTTGTGAAGGTTCTTGGATCATGTTGAGGTTATGTTGTCAGTCCGCATTAGTGGTAGAGCCTGGAATTGAAGATATTCTTCCAGACGAAGTTCTTGTTCAGACTAACCTACCAGATGAAGTTGTTCATCTTGTGAATGTTCTTGTGGTGGCCAACCGGACGTATTAATCATCTTGTGAATGTCCTTATGGTTGATTGTCGACTTAGATGATTGTTCCTAAGTCGATGTCTTGTATAAATAAAGGTTTGTGAGTTCATTTCAAAGTGTGTTGAGCAGCGGATGAGAGTGATATAGTGAAAGAGCGAAGGGCAGAGCAGAAGTATCTCGGGCTTAAATGGAACTGATCCAGACATGGTAAAGATGTCAATCTCTAGTTCAAGTTTGTGATTCTTATCACTTTGTAGACAGTGTGTCTCTTGTAGGCAGTGTGCCTCTTTGTGAGCAGTGTGCTTGGGAAGTGAGCCCTAATTGGCATGTGCCATTCATTTTTCTTATTCTTCTAACAAAGAATAATCCTTGGGTTAATCACCCTGTGGTTTTTCCCTTAACCGGGTTTTCCACATCAAAATCTTGGTGTCCAATGTGTTGATGATTATCTGCTCTTGTGTTTATGCATTATGCTTTCATGAATGATTAATTGATATGCTATTAACTAACAAAGAAGAATCAAGTGTTCAAAGTAGAAGCAAGTTTTTGTACAACTGATTCACCCCCCCTCTTAGTTGTGTGCCCTAGATCTAACAATTGGTATCAGAGACAAGTTCCTCTGAAAGGAGCTTAACCGCTTGAGGAGATCCAGGATGTCCTCATACAAGAAGGATAGTCTGAAGTTCTATGGAACCAACTTCACTCTCTGGAAAGGTCGAATGAAATGTCACTTGGAGTGTATGGGAAAAGCATACTTGGCCATGGTCTCAAAACCATATGTACCTCCACATGGTGGTCCGACAACTCTGAATGAAATCATAGATGCTGAAAACAATTTGCGGACCAAGGAAGCTCTTCTAAGCACATTGAATGACTCAGATCTCTCAAATGTTATTGACCTACCAACTGCATATGAGATCTAGACTAAACTAGAACTTCGGTATGAAGGAGATGAGTTTGTCAAGAGTGCAAGGTTGCAAAGTCTGAAAGGGAAATTTGAAAGATTGAAGATGAGAGATGATGAAAATATCGCTACGTTTATGCCAAGATTGAATGAGTTAGTGTGTGGAATCAGGAATGCTGGTGGAGTTCTGGATGAAAATGAATTTTTTTGCAAAATTCTTAGATCCCTTCCTGCTGCCTACAAAATCAAGGTTGCTGCCATTGATGAATTCAGAGCCCATACAACTGTCACGAGAGAGCAACTGGCTGGCAAACTGGCTGCATTTGAAATGACTGAGTTTGGAGATGATCCCCCCAAGACTGAATCTGCATTCAAAGCCAGTGCCTATGTGAAAGGCAAACAAAGATTTGATCCCGGAGAGAACTCTTCAAGGAAGCTGTCATGGTATGATCAAGCAAGGAAAGACATGGAAGAGGAAGAAGCAGAAATAGCTCAACTTGAAGCCCTCATTGCAAAGAAACTGCCAAGAGTCCGGTAAGTATGAAGGAAAACTACCTTTTAAGTGCTTCAACTATAATAAGATTGGTCATTTTGCTTCAAGATGTCCGGAAAGATCTGCAAGGTCTAATACTAACAGACAAAGGTTTCAAAAGAACTACTATTATGTTCATGAAGAAGATGACAATGAAGGAGTAACAGATGATGAATCAGAAATAGGAAGCAAATCCAGAAATAAATGGGTGTTTATTGCCATCAAGGAAGAAGAGTCAATACCCTCTGAATCTATCAATCATAAGGTTGTAGAAAGAGCTTTGGCTGCCCAAGTTGAAGAAAAGGATGATTGGGTTATTGACAGTGGATGCTCTCACCATATGACTGGTGACAAGAACAAGTTCTTAGATTTGGAAAGGTATGAAGGAGGAATGGTAAAGTTTGGTGACAATTCTGCTAGCAGAATCAAAGGTAGGGGAACTATTTCTTTTGATGGAAAGAGCAAAACAGGTAATGTACTATATGTTGAAGGATTGAAGCACAATCTTCTCAGTGTTGGTCAGTTAGTGGACCAAGGCTATGATCTCTGGTTCAAGAATGGAAAATGCAGAATCTTTACAAGCTCTGGAACTAAAATTGCATCTAGTACTCAAACAAAAGGTAATATCTTCCATCTAGTTGGTTCTAATAAAAGTTGTCTGTTTGTTCAAGTAGATCAGAGTTGGTTATGGCATAGAAGGATGTACCATGTGAATTTTGATAACATCATCAAGATAAGCAATACTCAGACTGTAAGAGATCTTCCTAAATTAGTGAAACCTACAAATAGTTTATGCAAAGAATGTTAGCTAGGTAAACAAAGTAGAGTCTCTTTCAAAAGCAAGGATCAGTCCTCTACCGGATTGTTGGAATTAGTACATACTGATCTCTGTGGTCCGACAAGAATCAAGAGTATGCAAGGTGATAGATATTTCATTTTACTAATTGATGACCATTCCCAGATGATGTGGGTTACCATCCTAAAAGAGAAATCAGAAGCCCTTGAGAAGTTCAAAATCTTCAAAGCTATGGTAGAGAATCAAACCGGATTGAAACTGAAGTGTCTAAGGTCTGATAGAGGTGGTGAATTCACATTCGGTGAATTCATAGACTTTTGTGAGAAGCATCACATAAAGAGACAGTTGTCTGCTCCTAGGACTCCACAACAGAATGGAGTAGTTGAGAGAAAGAACCGGACCATCCAGGTAGCTTCTAGGACAATGATGATGGAAGTAAATGTTCCTCAGATGTTTTGGAGAGAAGCTGTCAGCACTGCAGTCTACATTCTTAACCGAGTTCAAATCAGAAACAATACCAGTAAGACTCCTTATGAACTTTGGTTTGGTATAACTCCTACTGTGAGATATTTCAGAGTATTTGGTAGCAAGTGTTACATCAAAAGAGATGAAGATCTAGGAAAGTTTGATGCTAGAAGTGATGAAGGAATTTTCTTGGGTTACTCCACTCAAAGCAAAGCATACTGGTGTTACAATAAGAGACTGAAAAAGATGATAGAAAGTACAAATGTGAAGGCTGATGAAGGAATTGAGAAGCCCTCAAGGTTTTATGAATATGATGAAGATGATTAGGATGGTGCTCTGATTCAAGAAACTCAATCCCTTCCTAAAAGTCAGATTCAGACTGATCTGGTAAATCAGGAAGAAGAGGTTTGTCTGAATCAACCTGATCAAGAAACAGCAGTGCAAGAGACTCCCAAAGTTCCAATGTATGTAACTTCAAATCACTCTGAAGATCAGATCATAGGTGACAGAAGCAAAGGGGTACAAACAAGGAGGAAAATTGCTCAAAATTTAGATGAATGTTGTCTGATTTCAAAGATTGAACCTAAGACAATAAATGAAGCATGCAATGATGAAAATTGGACAAAAGCAATGGAGGAAGAGTTGATGCAAATTGAGAAAAATCACACTTGGGATCTTATTCCCAGACCTAGAGACAAGAATGTGATTGGAACCAACAAACTGAATGAAGTTGGTGAAGTAATAAGAAACAAAGCTAGATTGGTCTGCAAAGGCTACTCTCAAATAGAAAAATTGATTTTGAAGAGACCTTTGCTCTGGTGGCAAGAATTGAAGTAGTCAGATTATTTCTTGCATTTGCTACCTTCAAAGACTTCAAGGTATATCAGATGGATGTCAAGTCTGCCTTCCTAAATGGTGATCTGGAAGAAGAAGTTTACATTGAACAACCAGATGGATTTCAATTGTCTGATAATGATGATATGGTCTGCAAGTTGAAGAAAGCATTGTATGGATTGAAGCAAGCCCCAAGAGCATGGTATGAAAGGTTGGATAAGCATCTTGTGCAGATTGGATTCAACAAAGGTACTGTTGATAGTAACTTATATTTCAAAATTGATCATGAAAACATTTTGATTGTTGAAGTGTTTGTGGATGATATCATTTTTGGAGGAAGAGATAGTATGTGCAAAACTTATGCAAATCAAATGAAAAGTGAGTTTGAAATGTCAATGCTTGGTGAGATGAATTTCTTCTTGGGTCTACAAATTACTCAGACAAAGAAAGGCATCTTTATCTCTCAGACTAAATATGTGAAAGAATTGTTGAGGAAATTCGGAATGCAAGATTCAAAGCCAATGAACACTCCTATGGCAACTGGATGTAAGTTGAGCAAAGATGATGATTCCCCTAAAATAGATCAGACAAAGTACAGATCAATGATTGGAGGTTTATTGTATCTCACTCAGACTAGACCAGATATAATGCAGGTTGTTGGTCTTGTGGCAAGATTCCAGGCTGATCCTAGAGAATCTCATGTTATGGCAATCAAAAGAATTTTTAGGTACTTGAAAGGAACAGTTGAGTATGGTCTATGGTATCCTAGAGATCCAGATTTCTCTCTTCATGCATATACAGATGCAGATTGGGCAGGAGATGTGGATGACCGGAAGAGCACCAGTGGTGGAGCATTCTTTTTGGGAAAGAGATTGGTTTCTTCGCTAAGCAAGAAACAAGAGGCAATATCTCTGTCTACAACTGAAGTAGAATATATTGTAGCAGCAAGTAGTTGCACTCAAATTTAATGGATGAAGCAGATGTTAAGAGACATGAAAGTAGAATATGAGGAGCCTATCATAATTTTCTGTGATAATTCAAGTGCAATTAATATTTCTAAGAATCCGGTATTGCATTCTAAGACTAAGCATATATCTATCAAGTTTCACTTTTTGAGAGAACAAGTGAACAAGGAAGAAGTCAGATTGGAGTATGTACCCTCCAAGGATCAGATTGCAAATATCTTTACTAAACCTCTTCCCAAGGACTCTTTTGAGTATCTCCGGGAGAAGTTAGGGGTCATGGCCCCTCCGGTGATGAACTAGGATACATTGATGTGCATTAGTCCGATGGATATCACAGTCATATCTTGTGATCCGGATTGATGATGGGGAGCTGCTACTAAGGGGGAGCAGCTGGTATGATTCTGATGTGTTAGAATTGCAAGTATGAGCCCTTTGCCATTGATATCAAAGGGGGAGAGAAGACATGTGAAAAACAAATGGTTGATGATCAAAGGGGGAGCAGTAAAGGAAGAGATGACATGTGAAGAGTTGTTGTTGATAGGGGGAGTTGTGACATAAAGGAGAAGTTCTTGTCTTGATGATTTTTCACATCATATGTTGCCATCAATGACAAAGGGGGAGATTGTTGCAAGTATGAGGTGAACCAGTGTTGTCATTGATGTCAACATACTCATATTGCATTGACAAGAAGGATTGGATGAGCTGTGTGTTGAGGATATTGAGAAAAGTAGTCTTAATCAGGAACAGTGAAGAACAGTGATAAGAAGAAGGCAAATGTACTCAATAGGTTGAGAATCAGAGGATGCGGATTAAAGGGTTTGTAGATATGAGTCTTAAGATGATCCAGTTAAGATTTCAGAGGTTCGCATGAAGATATGAAAAAGTTGTGATTCGTCAAGTAGAACCGGTTCTGGGAGATGCTCCAGAGGAACAGAGTGTCACAAAAAGGTCCGGTGAGATCCGGAGGCGCATTATCAGACTCTGCAGATTGGAAGGAGTGTTTGGGATGTCCTTGTGATGTCTCATCTCGGTTTGTACAAAGTTTGGAGGTCCAGAAGAACCTTTTTCAATATGATAGTGGCGGCAGACTATGTTCTTGAAGTTCCAGATGAAGAGGAGAAGAGATTCCAGTGAGTAGAGGAAGTGCGGATGTACCTAGTCAATCAGGCAAGCTTGTGAAGGTTCTTGGATCATGTTGAGGTTATGTTGTCAGTCTGCATTGGTGGTAGAGCCTGGAATTGGAGATATTCTTCCAGATGAAGTTCTTGTTCAGACTAACCTACCGGATGAAGTTCATTTTGCGAATGTTCTTGTGGTGGTTGACCAAATGTATTAATCATCTTGCGAATGTCCTTATGGTTGATTGCTGACTTAGATGATTGTTCCTAAGTCAATGTCTTGTATAAATAAAGGTTTGTGAGTTCATTTCAAAGTGTGTTGAGCAGCAGATGAGAGTGATATAGCAAAAGAGCAAAGGGCAGAGCAGAAGTATCTCGGGCTTAAATGGAACTGATCCAGACATGGTAAAGATGTCAATCTCCAGTTCAAGTTTGTGATTCTTATCACTTTGTAGATAGTGTGTCTCTTGTAGGCAGTGTGCCTCTTTGTGAGCAGTGTGCTCGGGCAGTGAGCCCTAATTGGCATGTGCCATTCATTTTTCTTATTCTTCTAATAGAGAATAATCCTTGGGTTAATCATCCTGTGGTTTTTCCCTTAACCGGGTTTTCCACGTCAATATCTTGGTGTCCAATGTGTTGATGATTATCTGCTCTTGTGTTTATGCATTATGCTTTCATGAATGATTAACTGATATGCTATTAACTAACAAAGAAGAATCAAGTGTTCAAAGTAGAAGCAAGTTTTTGTACAATTGATTCACCCCCACTCTTAGTTCTGTGCCCTAGATCTAACAGGTTATAACTCACTTCTTAGACATTGAAGCCATTTGTACATTGTTGGTGTGTAAATATTAGAGTGACTACAAAAGAAGGGTATGATGTAGATTGAGACTCTATAAAAGGTTTCCAAAGACCTTGTTGTATTGAATCAATTTTGATTCTAAATAATATAACTATGAGCGTCTTTTGGTGGTGAGTTTTCTCCTATAAATGTTTCCCACAATTTTTTTGTATTATGTAACCTTGTTGATGCATACTATTCCATTTACTTCTATACATGTTAGAAAGATTTTGCAATTGTTTTTGATTGCTAACTAAGTGCATTATCTTATGTTTTCATTATCCCAATCTATCAGTCAACTACAGTAGGGGTTAAACCCCAACATTTGGTATCAAAGCACGAGGTGCTTTTTTGGGTGGTTAACACTTCATTGGAGTGCAAACCCTAGTGTGTGTAATGGTGTACCTCTACAACAATTGGTGTATTACAATTCATGTATAATTGAAAAGGAAGGAAGTCTTTGAAAGATTTTATGAGAAGACAAAACAACATTAAATCTATGGCTAGCATGTTGAGGTCAGGAATTAAAAAATTCAATGGGCATAACTTCAAGTTGTGGAAGTTGAAGATGGGATAGTGCAAGATAATGGGATCACTTTTTGGCCAAAAAGTGGTAACTTTTTTCCTAAAAATTAGAGTTTGTTATAGTTGGGGTAAAAATTTGAAGCACTTATATATAGAATATTAACATGGTGTAAAAATATGAAATGTAGAATTTTATTTCTAGTTTTCAAATATGTAATTTATTTTAATACCCAGATGAGAAAAGTTGTTTTGTATAGGATGTACAAAAGTGGCCTTTTTAAAAAAGTATGTTGAAGGCCAAAAGGCATGTGTATGACCCACAAAATAAGTAGTAAATGAAAGTATTTTTAAAAATCCTTTTGTGAAAATATACACAAGTGATGGTGAAGTCTAGTCAAGATATTTTTTGTAATTGTTTACTAAATATTTTTTTAATTAATTTTTTACTAGGATTAAGGTGTTTTTTAAAACCCCTTGTGTATGACCCACATAATTTGACCTAAAATAACTGTAACATCAATTTTTTGAATATGCAAATAATGATGTCTAGATTGGTTAGACATAAAAGAATTCAAAAAACATTCAAAATTGAAATTTATTAAAAAAAAGGTAATGTATGTCATTTCAAGTTTATGAGGCTTTTCATTTAAAAATTAATTAATAAATAGAAAAATATGTTTAACACTAAAAAATTACATATTTGAAAACCAGACATTGTCATTTGTAATGAGTTTTCAATTCATCCAAAAATTCTTTAAAAAAAGTCATCAACCATAATACCAAAATCAGTTGTTACACTTGCTACTACCATTGCATTGTATTTGTAGGTCCAAGACTTAAGTTTGAGTTTC
Organism: Cunninghamia lanceolata; assembly: GCA_027924645.1. NCBI lineage: Eukaryota > Viridiplantae > Streptophyta > Pinopsida > Cupressales > Cupressaceae > Cunninghamia > Cunninghamia lanceolata. The sequence goes on along the minus strand of BSBN01000810.1, from coordinate 1,685,709 downwards.
CAAGTCTATTCTAACCTAAAACCTAGTACATTTGCTTCTTTTATCATTGTCCTTGTAGCCTCTTGAACAATCCTATTCTTCCTTTCAACCACTCCATTCTACTGAGGAGTCTTAGGGGCAGATAAATGTCTTTTTATCCCATGATTCTCACAAAACATGTTAAACTCATTAGAAGTAAATTTTCCACCTCTATCAGACCTCAAACATTTGATCTTCATATCCAATTCATTCTCAATCATTGCTTTAAAGGCTTTAAACTTATCTAGGGCTTCTAATCTTTCCTTAAGAAAAGTAACCCATGTCATTCTAAAGCAATCATCAATAAATAACATGAAATACCTGTCACCTTGAAAACTCCTTACTCTGGTAGGATCACAAATATCTATATGTACCAATTCCAACAATCCGATAGACGACTAATCCTTGACTTTGAAGCTTTTCTTGTTTGCTTTTCAATCTGACATTCCTTACAGACAACATTGATGGGCTTTGTAATTTTTAGCAGATCTCTCATAGCTTGAACTGAACTTATCCTTACCAGGATATCAAAATTGATGTGACACAATCTCCTATGCCATAGTCAAATCTCACTAATCTGAGTCATAAAGCAATAACTAACACCCCCTTTGAGATGATAAACATTTCCACCTATCCTCTTTCCAGTAGCAATCATTGTTCCAGAGCTTTTTTTGATCTCACAACCATCATCCTAAAACATAAGATTGTAACCCTTGCTACACTTATGTCCAACACTCAAGAGATTATGCTTTAAGCCTTTGACATAAAGAACATCATCAGTGTTATTCTTTCCATCAAAACTAATTGAACCTTTCCCACAAATCTTAGCAACTTCATCACCACCAAACCTAACTACTCCACCATCATATTTTTTAAGTTTAACAAACTTACTCTTATCACCTGTCATATGATTTGAGCATCCACTATCAATGATCAAGTCATCTTTTTCTTTCTTAGCATGAAAAGAAGACATTATAGTGCCTTCAGGGTTAGTGCCTGCTTTCAAACCCTTTTCCTTCACACAGCTTCCAGAGTTAGTAGAAACAGTTTCGTCTCTTAGAGCTATGAATAAGCATTTGTTATCATTATCATTCTCATAATCAGATTCATCATCAAATATACTTGCATCTTCTCTAGTATAGTAACTTTTCTTAACAATCTTATCTTTGTTTTCCCTATTCTGAATTCTTAGAGCTTTATCTAGACATCTTGAAGCATAACGACCTATTTTTGCATAACTAAAACATTTAAAAGACAACTTACCCCTAAACTTTCCAGTACCCTTTTTCATCCTTCTCACAAAGTTAGATTCCACTTCATCAAGATCTTCCAGATCTGATTCCATAACCTTCTCTAATTTCCTAGCCTTAAAAGCAGTCTCATCCTTTGCAGTTCCACTAGCTGTGCCAAATTCTCTTCTTTCAAAAGTAGTTAGGCTGCCAAGCAATTAATCTTTGGTAAACTGATTCAAATTCTATAATTATTCAATAGTAGAAACCTTATGACTGTAATCTTTAGGAAGAGTTTTGAGTACCTTCAATATCACTGCTTTATCATCTATACTTTTGCCAATTCCTTTGATGCCATTGATGACTTCATCCGCCTTTTGTAAGTATCTTGTAATGTTTTCATCTTCAGACATTCACATCATCTCAAAAGTGAGCTTCAAATTCTGCATTTTAGCTTGTTTGACTTTATCATCTCCTTCATAAACACTTTCCAACTTTTTCCAAATCTCATTAGCAGTTTTCAAATTCACAACTTTCACCAACTCAGAATTAGTAAGTCCACTTAAGAGAGCATGTTTTTCCTTACCATCTATTTCAACAGCTTTGATATCATCTTTAGTACTTATACCATTCTGAGGTACAGTGTAATTAGACTTGATAGATTTCTAGACCTCATAACCTAGAGCAATTAGAAAGGCTTCCATCCTTACCTTCCAGAGTGCATAGTCTAATCCATCAAATAAGGGAATCTGTTTCTTGTGTGCCATATTGGATCTACCTCAAACTATTAAGCTTTCTTTAAAGGAACCTTGCTCTGATACCAATTGTTGAATGCACAAGACAACTGAGAGGGGGGTGAATCAGTTGTAACAAAACTTCAAACTCTTACAAACATTCAAATCCACATTAACCTTTAACCATGTTATGATGATTAAGCATGCAAAGAAAATAAATGAAACTGAATCATGACAACACCACACACAAGAGAACACCAGATTTTACATGGAAAACCCTAAAAGGGAAAAATCACAGTGAAGATTAGCTCATAATATAATGTAGTAGCAATACCAAATTATAGAGGCTCACTGCCCAAAAGAGAGAATGCTCACTACAGGTGGACTCACTACCCAATGAGAAAGAAAGAAAGAAGAGAATAGTGGCTCACTACTAGGCTTTAACTGATATAATTGCATCTAACATATGCATGGAGTTTAGTTCCAATGAAGCTCAATATCCATCACAACACAAACAACATCTTCACAGCAAAACTGAAAATAGTAGACACCTTTTGCTCACTGCATTCAGTAGCCTAACACATGAAAGCTCTTGCTACCTAATCAAATTCTCATCACAAACATCATATCCCTTGTGTACACCCTATCCATGAATTCTTGACACTTATTTATACCATCATCAATCATGAAAAATATTCTCCAAGGTCGGCAACACAACTTAACCCATAAAATTCAAATTAGGTCTAGACCTAAACATTCCCATGAAGGAAAGGAATGAATGCAGACCACATCACACCTTAGCATGGACCTAAATCCACTCTTACATGCTTCAACACACTTTCACAATCAACGAAGCACAACCGCAATTAGTGTAAACAACCAAGTCAACCAAACTTGTGTTAACACTATGAACTTTTAAGTGCATGCTTCCTCAAGACCAAAAGACAACATGTGGACCATGCACCAAGCTTGAACATGATCTAGAAACATCCACAAGCACCTAAAAACCAAAAAATTCCTTTGCAACATCTTTCACTTAAAGAAACTTCACATCAGAGGACTTAACCAGCTATATCATACTCTGTTATCATATGCAACTTAAGAAATGTACTTGCAGAGAACCAAACCATGAACCACTTAAATTGAAGAAAGATATAGACCTTATAAGCATAAATCCAGAACCGCAACACCTAAAACCACTCCACGGAGAAATGTGGAGGAAAACACTTTCTCTCAGAGACACTGCAAGCACTATCAAACATTGTTCTCAAACTAGTGAATACAACTTTCATTGCACAATGATTCGGAGCACCAAATTCATGATTTAACATCTTCAAACACTTCTAATTAACATATCCAAACCACACACTCAGATCTCCAACACAAAAGAAATGTGGAGAAAAACTCAAATAGCACTTTATAATCTAGAAGATTTTTTTAACACACTATTTCTAATATTAATCAAATTTTCTCAAAAGCACTTGGAAAGCCAACAATAGAAGCATATCCTTAACATCTTTAGCACCTCTACATAGCAACCAAATCACTTTTAGCAAAATAACTTAATCAAACAACAACAACCTCATTAGAAGACACGGTTGACACCAATGACAACACAAGCTTGTTGACATCAATGACAACACCAATTAACACATACTTGCAACATAATAAATGTGGATCTTCAACTCCACATTTCTCCAACCAGGGATATTTTCATGAAAATCTAAAAATACCCTTTAGTAGGGCTCAAAGCCTAGAATCTAAGAATATATATTTTTATTATTTTAATTAGTTTTATTATTATTATTTTTAATTTACTACAAGTAGGTCATTATAATCTAACATAAGGCTGATTATAAATTAAAAAATTTACCAAATTTTATTTTAAAATTTTAAGAAAAATATGGTGCACTAGAGGATAGAATCGTCTCCAAAAGGGTATAATTTGTTTTTATTTATGATAAATACTTTAGACATGAAGTGGAGTCCTATCAAAACTATTACATTTTGAGTAAACTTGACTTTAAAAATTTATTAGAAATTAAATATTCATCAAAAATAATTTTTTTCTACATGCACTAGAAATTAAAGTTAGCTAAGTGGGAAAAGAATCGAGGAAAATAAATAAATTTACTATATTAAACGTGGAGTCACATTGAACTCTTTTTTTGAAAAAATTTTAGCAATTAAAATATTCTCTTAAATTTATTAAAAAACTATATGCAACTAATTTTTTTTTAAAATAAAAAAATTAGGAGCATAAACTGCACTAAAAATTCCACATTTCATTAGATATATCATTTTAAAAATCAAAACATATATGTCGCTTTCAGGTGCTCCAAGTTGAAAAATTATATTTGTGTTGGCCATTTCCTTTATAAAAGTGTGACATAGCTATGAACTTTCACTCCTTTGTCTCTTGTTTCCCCATCCTTTTGTCAAAATGTTACATTGTCAAAATTCTGAAGAGTCTTGTGACCTCATAACCCAATGGATAAGTCATTGAGTTTCTAAAACTTGAGATCCTAGAGTCCTTTGAACCTTACAGTTCAAGTCAATAGTTAGAGCTAGTTATTATCCTTGAAAATTGAACCCCTTATTTTCACTCCATTATATAAACCAAGTTAAAAAAATAAATTTTCATTGTAAATACTCAGTCCAAAATTTGATTTTGAATCTCAAATGACTAATTCTAGGGTGATCCCACAATACTATGTCCCAAATTTTCACCAAAGTGGGACATTGAAAGCATCATTTTTAACCAAATATTCACTTTCTAACACCTATAGTAACTAAACCATTAAGAATTCAAAGATGTTGTGAACTAGTAATTTTTGAGATTTCATGTGTAGATTCTAAATATATTTTTTAATTTTTTTAAAAATGAATTGTGAATTTTTTTAGGTAACTTTTAATAAGTTGTTTTTTAAAGTTAACAACATTTTTAAAAAGTGATGTTTATACTATATAGCATAACTTTTTTTATGGAAAAGATAAAATTTCAAATTTTTAAATATATATTTCTAATACCAATATCTAGTGCACTAATATTTTTTCATAATTTTTTAATGCATTTTTTATTTAATTAATTTTTGAAGTGAGATTAATTATAATTTAGACATAGATTTATACCATATAGTGTAACTTTTTTTGTATGTATCTAAATTCACTTTTTTTTGTTGAAACAAGGACATCAGTATCTAGTGCATAGATATTTTTCAAATTTTTTTCACAATTTTACTATTTTTCCATATGTGTAGAACAAAGAACTTGATGTTTGGTGAAAAACCTATGTTCAGTAAAAAATAGAAAATAAATACAATAATCAAATTAAATATATTAAAAATTATACTTGTTAGAAATCTCATTTTGAGGGCTACAATCCTAAAAATTATCTTGTCAAGTTCATTCCATTTGGAGGTCAAACCCAAGGTTTGAAACTGAAAATTCTAAGGAAAACTTGAGGCAACGAGTGGAAGAGGCCATCTAGGCACCTTTGTTCGAAGGTAACTTCACACAAAGGTGACACCTTTGTTTGGAGTGACCTTCGAACAAAGGTATCTTTGTTCGAAAGTTCATTCAGCTAGCCAAAAAAATAAAAACAATTCATAACTATCAACCTTTGAACGAAGGTGACTGAGCAAAGAATAATAAAAAAATGCATAACTAAGAACACTTCACCCTGAGCAGATAACTAGGGATAAGGGAAATGCACCCAATACCCCTTTCCTTGGAGGCTTTTATGCCTTACCCAAAGTAGACTTCTATCTTGGCTTCAAGGAGGTATGATGGTGAGTAACTTTAGGGGGTGGTTTGCGTCCCTTGCACCACACTAGAAAATGACCGAAGGTCTTAACTAGGCTTTACAAGTCTCTAGGGGATGTCCTAATATACACTAGGTATGGGAGATGAATCTGTGAACAAGGAATTACCAAGAATCTAACCAAGAATGCCACCACTCTAGTCTTGGCGGACCAAGGATCTTAAGGGTATTGTTTAGGCCGGATGGGGTCCCTATTGAAGTGAGTCTTTCAATTCTCACAACATTTATAAACCCCACCAAAACATGGGGTTGAGGTCATCCTTTGGAGTGGGTGTATCTCCAAGAAGGCCTCCTAGGGAAGAAGACACTACTCAATTTTGATCCCCAAGATCGTACAAGGTGTGAGGGGAGAGCATACGTGAAAATAGTGCTCCTTTAAGGTAAACACAACAAAGGATTTACAAAAGGACTTTTGATTCCCAAGATCACCCAAGGGTGCGAGGGGAGAGCATATATCCTAGTGTAAATCAAAACAAAACAAAAAATTTATTTTCCCTCTACTTTACTTTTGTGCAACTAAACTAGTCGAAAAATAATAAGCTTTGACTACGGGGCTGCAAGAAAGTGTTAGTAGTTTGTAAATAAAGTCTTGGTCAAATGTTTTGAAGCTGCAAGAAATCCAAGTTAGTGTCCAAAAGATAATATGAATTATGATCAGATGAAGGTGCTAACAAATAGGACGAAGATGCTAACAGAAACAACTAAGGTGCTAAAATCAGAAACTAAAGCACTAATAGAAAGTGCGGAGGTGCTGATAGAAAGCATAGAGGCACTGATAGGAATCTCTAAAGTGGTAGAAAACTTTTCTAAGGCATTAATAAAGAACACAAAAATAATAAACACATTGTTATACTTATCTTTACCTGTTGACGGAGGCGTTGAACCTACCTATGGGGGTGTTGAACCTGAGCTTGTAAGCATTGAAGCAAAGCGCGCAGACGTTGTCTTGACATAGAAGGCAGAAACTTGCAAAAGATGTTAGTTTTTAATGAAAAAACATACATAGCAGATTAGTACCTGCAAGCAGGGTTAGCTAACAAAGCAGTTTGCAAAGATAAAAATCCAAAACAAGTTGTTAGAGTGTTAGGAATGATTCTAGGCAAATAAGATTTTTAAATTAAATGGAAAGCCTAGATAAAAGTCCTAATTCCCTATAAAATAGAATGTTAGGACTGCAAATAGATGCCAAATAAGCTGCAAAACCCACGGTTAGTGATCAGAGGCCTAAAAATCTTAATCAACAGATAAACAGAATGAAAGCGCTAACACAAACAATAGAGGTGCCACTGTGGGATGCATAGGCGATAAAGTAGAACACTTAAGTGCTAATATACTAAGCCTAGGTGCTAACATAATAGTCCTAAGCACTAACAAAATAATCCTAAGCACTAATAGATGAAGTGAAGGTGCTAAAACATCATGAAAAAAGATGGTTAATACACAATTGAAGGTGCTAAACAGGCAGTCGAAGGTGCTACTATCTCCAACGAAGGTGTTAATCCATAACCGAATGTGCTAACCTGTCACTTGCATAAAAACACATGGAATTTATTCCAAAAAAGATTAAAATCAGGGATGGTTAAGTCCCACTGAGCATGCCAAATGAAGATACTAGAATGGAAAAGGTGTTAGAAACATAAAACAAATAAAAAAAAGTGATTATAGCTTTAAATCTCCTCCATTCTAGTCTCCTTGATAAGGTGGAGGAAATGCATGCACCCAAGTGCAAATCCTATCTTTACCCAATGCAAAATCAATGTGGATTGCTCAAGAATAATACCAACATAATGGAGGCAAGGATTTGGCTACAATTTGGCTATGGAAGCGAGGTGATTTTGAGAGCACAAGTGTGATGTAGTGTAAGTGTTCAAGTGTAAAAATGGTTGTGAGAGGGCTCTTATTTATATATTTTTGGAGATTTTTGGATCAATGGCTATAATTTGAAGATGACATCTAAGGGTTGAGATTTCATAGTGAAATCAAGGGCTAAGATCTCATTAACAAAGATGGAGGGCTCACATTATTTTACAATTTTTAATTCAACCTTGGGAAGGCTTTGCATTTATGAGGATGGAGACATGTAAATGAATTTTAAATTCACTTTAGTGGGTGAGTGGGATAGGAAAATACAATTGCATGGATTTGGAAAGGTGAGGTGGAGACACATGTGACTTCAATTAGTTAAATAGTGCTAATTATTTAATAATTATGGGGAGATGGGATAATGAGGGTTTAGGTCAATTAATTAAGTAATTAAGTTAGTTAATATGTCTGTAGGAAATTAGGAGATGGATTAATTAGTGGCTCAAATTAAATAAAATAGAGGTTTATTTAATGAATTTGGTCATAGGGGTTTTGTAGGGTAGAGTAGCTAATTAAATAAATGAGATTTATTTAATTAAGCAAACTTTGGCTATGGGATAGGTGAATTAATCAAATAAATGAACTTTATTTAATTGATTTAGGCTAATGGTAATGAGGGGATAATTAATTAAATAAAAATTTAATTATTTATTTAATTAATTTTAAGTAGGTTATAATGAGGATTGGGATAAATTAATTAAATAAAATGGTTTATTTAAAATTAATTTGGAGGAAGGGAATAAGTTAGCATGATGGGTCACCAATAAGGCGTGGTTCGGTGGTTAAGTCGCTCGGTTGTTGTGGCGGCCACCAGAGTTCAAACCCTCGCTAGACCAATGAGTTCGCAGGCTTTACGCCTTCGTTGGGCCAATGAACTCACGGGTTTGAAGTGTTCTTGCTAGGGGATGAGGTCCCCTGTGTTGTGGCCTCACCAATTCATTGCTCCAAGCAAAAGCATTTGCATGGAGCCGGAGGGTGTGTCGTACCAACGTCACCGGTCACGTTAAAAAGTTTAATAGGCACATTTTTAAAAAAAAGTTAGCATGATGGGTGACATTAGGGAAGTGGCAAATAATGATGGTGTGAGGACACATCATTTTCAAGTGTCTACACCAAGAAGTTCCATGAGGGAGAAATTGATAAAAGAAAAGCATAGTGGGGGATTAGTAGGACATTTTGGAAGAGACAAGACAATTGCCTTAGTAAGTGGGAACTGTTATTGGCCACAGTTGTATCGGGATGTGAAAATTTTTGTACAGAGTTGTAGGGTATATTAGATGGCTAAGGGAGTAATTCAAAATACTTGTTTGTATTAGCCTTTACTTGTACTTGAAAGACCATGGAAGACATTAGCATGGATTTTGTACTTGGTTTGTCAAGGAATTAGAGAGGTCATGATTCCATTTTTGTTGTGGTTGACTAATTTTCTAAGATGATACATTTCATTCCTTGCTAGAAAACAAATGATGTAGCTCATATTGCAGAGATTTTTTTCAAGTGGTTAGACTACTGGTCAATTGAAGAGTATAGTTTCAAACAAAGATACAAAATTTGTTGGATATTTTTGGAGGGTATTGTTGAAAAAGCTATAGATTTGAAGTTTAGTTCTACACATCATCCACAAATTGATGGTCAAATAGAAGTTGTAAATAGAAGTTTGGGCAACCTTTTGAGATGTTTGGTAGGAGAAAAGACAAAGGGATGGGACTTGATTTTGCCACAGGCTGAGTTTTCATACAACTTAGTTAATAGGAGTACATGAAAATCACCATTCCAGATTGTATATGGAAGTAGTCCCAAAAATGTTTCAGAGTTGAGGAAGATGGATAAGGAGGAAAAGAGGAGTGTAGATGCAGAAGATTTTGTAGAACACATGAAGAATCTACATGAGGAGGTATAGAAGCATATCCATAAAATGAATAATTAATATAAGGAGAAGATCAAAAAAGAATATTTAAAGAATTCAATGTTGGAGAAGAGGTTATGGTCCATCTTAGAAAAGAGAGATTTCCCATAGGAACATATAATAAATGGAAGATGAAGAAATTTGGACATTGTAAGATTTTGAAGAAGCATGAGTCAAGGAATGCCTATGAAGTTGAGTTGCCGAGTGGGATCAATATTTCACCTATGTTCAATTGCTGATTTGACAGAATATCATGAAGGAAGTATAGAAGATGGACAAGAGGAAGGATAGTGGCATATTCCAACACCTATTTCAGATAGGGAAGAAATTGAAGAAATCTTAGATAGCCTTGTTGGAAGGAGCACAGGAAACATATAGTATGAAGAATACTTGGTCAAATGGAGAGGAAGGCCTATTGAAGATTCATCATGGTTATCCAAAGTAGAGGTTGATCACATTGGTTTTCCTCAAACATTGGAGATGTGACAAGGTCACTTCTCAAACAACCATGAGTGCCTAATGTAAGAGCATCCAGAGGTGTAAGAGCAATCTTACATGACCCTAAAATTTTTAAATTTGGTTTTTGCAAATACCCATTATCTTGAAGAATGGTTTAGAACATTCAAAGGTTCCAAAAAAGGCTAAAATGGTAGTGATTTCTATTTTTAGTAAGTTTGCATTTGAGCACGTATGAGCCTAAAATTTTCCCCAAAGCTACGAAATGGCCAAATGAACATTCTGGGTGAGTTTCAACCTAAGGTCATGTCTGTATATCAAAATATTAAAGTTTTCATTTTTGAAACTCCTAGAAAAGTTTTGAAGTCAATTTTGAGGCACTTAGAGGCCCTGTTTTGCCCCAAAAGTTGTTGTAATCAGTGTGGCACTTAGATCTCTTCACAATATTTCCAATGTATCAAACCATTCATTAATTAGCCTCCTAGATCAAAAGATATGGCCTCTAAAAGTTAGGCCTCCTATTTTGGAAAAAGTGAAAATGTGTTGGAAACTTAAAAGAGCTATAAAGGGGGAAGTTACACATGTTTGTGTATGATTTGACACATAATAAGGCATCTTTGATTGGTAGATAATTTTGGCACCATTTTGAGTGGGTTCATCTCATGGTTTTGTAATTACCATTTGACAGTTTCATGTATTGTAGCTTCTATATATCAGGTGCTTGAGATAGAGGTTGTGTGTGAGAGTATTATAGAAGTGGAGTTGATTCTAGATTTCTAGTTGGTGATAATCCTATGGAAACTTTCTCTACAAGCATATTGTAATCTATTGATATTTCTAAATAATCTATTGAGTTTCTTTTTCTAGTGGGGTTTTTCTCCTAAAAGGGTTTTCCCCACATAAATCACTGTGTTTGTGGTTTAAAGTTTATAATTTATTGTTGTGAGTGTGTTGGGTGGAGTACACCCTCATCACTATCTCCATGGGTGTCAACATGGGCTTGCAATTTTCCATCCTAAATTTCTTGAGCAATATCTTGGCATATTTCATTTGAGATACAAAAATATGATTCTTCTTTTGCTACACTTCGAGTCCAAGAAAATATTATTTAGGAGCTCAACATTTGTCATTTAAAATGATCATTTAAGATAATTCTTTGTTACTACAATCATCTACTAAGAACTCCCAATGATGACTAGATCATTGACATATACTTTCAAAATAACAATCTCCTCCTTTCTCTTTGAGGTAGAGATTGGGATCATGGGGATTCCTAGTGTATTCATGTTGGAGGAGAGGCATATCAATCTTGATATACTGGACCTTGGGAACCTATTTTAAATCATAGAGAAATTTTAGAAGTCTACATACTTTTCATTGTTGCTCAATTGTGGTATATCCCTTAGGTTGATTCATATAGATTTCTTCTTTAATATATCCATTGAGAAAGACACTATTGGCATTCATCTAATGAACCTAGCAACCAAACTACAATGCCATTGCCAAAACCTTCTAATAGTCTAGATCTTTGCAATGGGGAAAAAGGTTTCTTCATAGCCAATGTCTTCTTTTTTATCATAGCTACTATCTAATATTTGCAACGGGGACAAATATTTTTACTTACTAATGCTATTGTCTACTTTGTATTCAATTTTGAAAACCCATTTTCATCTAATAGATTTCTTCCTTGGTGAAAAATTAACAAGTTCCCAAGTTTTATTTCTCATCAATTCCTATTATTCTTCATCCATGGTATCTTTCTAAGGTTGTGATTCAAGATCTTACTTCACTAATTCTAGATCTAAATTTTGAATGACTATGCACATAAGAGCCAAATTTACTTCCGCATGACATTTGCTATGAGTCTTTGGCCCAAAGTTAGACTTCTCTACAATTGAATCTACATTTACATCTTTCATGGTGGTATAATACCACTTTAGTATTTTTTGCATAGGAGATAGTTGGTAAGTGTTGCACTATGTTTTCATTAGTGTTGTCATTGATGTCAACCTCTAGTGAGGTTGAGATGCTGAGAAGGTATTGCAAATATTATGATTGTATTGAGAAAGTGTTTTTGGTGCTTAGCTTCCAAGTGCTTTTGAGAAAATTTGAATAAAGAGTGTACAATGTGACAGATAGGTGTTATGTATTATGCTCTACATTTCTTCAGTCTTGAAGTTGTGTTTGTGTGGTTTGGATGTGTTGATCAGAGGTGTTATATCCAGAGTTTCAGGTTCTGGATCGTGCAGCAGAAGAAGTTGTGTTCACCAGTGTGTGGACTGTGAAGCAGGTTGTATGGAAGAAATGGAATTGCTCCGCATTTCTCTGCGTTGATATTTCTTGTCTTACAGATTTGGGAACATACTAATATTGTCTGTATCTATCTTCCCTTGGAGTGGTTCATGTTTAGATGCTTTGCAAGGTTGGATTCATGAGTTGTTTATGACAGTTTGACTAGTTACACATGATGGTTGTGTTCTTTAGTTGTATGTGGTTGCGATAGTATTGTTGGATATTATGTTAGTGTTGGTATATTCCAAAATGTTTTGTGATGTTGTTATGTGGTCCATGAGTTATTTCCAGACCTAGTGAAGCATGAACTTAATTACTTACGGGCATTAATGCAGTTTTGGCCAACCTAGCGTGTTAGCGCTAATTGCAGATGTGCTTCATTGCTTGTGGAAGCATGATGTAGTGTGTCGATGTAGATTTGGGTCCTAGTTAACCCTTGGTGTGGTCCACCTGTTGCAAGTATGAGGTGAGCCAGTGTTGTCATTGATGTCAACATACTCATATTGCATTGACAAGAAGGATTTGATGAGCTGTGTGCTGAGGATATTGAGAAAATTAGACTCAGTCAGGAACAGTGAAGAACAGTGATAAGAAGAAGGTAAATGTACTGTATAGGATGAGAACCGGAGGATGCGGATTAAAGGGTTAGTAGATATGAGTCTTGAGATGCTACAGTTAAGATTTCAGAGGTCCGCATGAAGATCTGAAGAAGTTGTGGCTGCCGGTATAGAACCGGGTCCGGCAAGTATCCAGAGGTGACAGAGGATCACAAAAAGGTCCGGTGAGGTCCGGAATTGTATTATCCTAATCTGCGGATTGGAAGGAGTGTTTGGGATGTCCTTGTGATGTATCATCCTGATTTGTGTATGATTTGGAGGTCCGGAAGTACCTCCTGCATTATGACAGTGGCGACAGACTGTGTTCTTAAAGTTCCGGATGAGGAAGACAAGAGATCCAAGTAAGCAGAGGAAGTGCGGATGTATCCGGACATTCAGACAGGCTTGTGAAGGTTCCTGGATCATGTTTAGGTTGTGTTGTTGGTCCGCATTGATGATAGAGCCCGGAATTGAAGTTATTCTTCCGGATGAAGTTCTTGCTCTGTGTAGCCGACCGGATGAGCTGTTCATCCTGCGAATGTTCTTGAGATGGCCGACCGGATGTGTTATTCATCTTGCGGATACTCCTATGGTTGTTTGCCGACTTAGATGCTTGTTCCTAAGTCGATGTCTTGTATAAATAATGATTTGTGAGTTCATTTCAGTGTGTGGTGTGAGGATGAGTATGATATAGCGAAGAAAGGTGCGAAAGGCAGAGCAGAGATTGTTGGGCTTAATTGGAACTGATCCGGACATGGTAGAGATGTCATTCTCCAGTTCAAGACTGTGATTTTTATCACTTTGTAGACAGTGTGTCTCCTTGTAGGCAGTGGGCCTCTTTGTGAGCAGTGTGCTCGGGCAGTGAGCCCTTATTGGCATGTGCCATTCATTTTTCTTTATTCTTCTAACAGAGAATAATTCTTGGGTTAATCACCCCGTGGTTTTTCCCTTAACCGGGTTTTCCACGTCAAAATCTTGGTGTTCAATGTGTTGATGCTTATCTGCTCTTATGTTTATGTATTATGCTTCCATGAATGATTATTTGATATGCTGCTAACTAACAACAGAGAATTAAGTGTTTGAAATAGAAGAAGTTCTATACAACTGATTCACCCCCCCTCTCAGTTGTATGCCCTAGATCCAACAATTGGTATCAGAGCCAAGTTCCTCTGACAAGAGCTTAACCGCTTGAGGAGATCCAGGATGTCGTCTTACAAGAAGGATAGTCCGAAGTTCGATGGAACCAACTTTACTCTCTGGAAAGGTCGCATGAAGTGTCACTTGGAATGCATGGGAAAAGCATATCTGGGTATGATTTCAAAACCATATGTACCTCCACAAGGTGGTCCGACGACTCTGAATGAAATCACAGAAGCTGAAAACAATCTGTGGACCAAGGAAGCTCTTCTAAGTGCATTGAATGACTCAGATCTCTCGAATGTCATTGACCTACCCACTGCATATGAGATCCTAACTAAACTGGAACTTCTGTATGAAGGAGATGAGTTTGTCAAAAGTGCAAGGTTGCAAAGTCTGAAAGGGAAATTTGAAAGATTGAAAATGAGAGATGATGAAAACATTACTACCTTTATGCCAAGAGTAAATGAGCTGGTATGTGGAATTAGAAATGCTGGTGGAACTTTAGATGAAAATGAGATTGTCTGCAAAATCCTAAGATCCCTTCCTGCTGCCTACAAAATCAAAGTTGCTGCCATTGATGAATTCAGAGCCCACACAACTGTCACAAGAGAACAACTGGCTGGCAAACTAGCTGCATTTGAAATAACTGAGTTTGGAGATGATCCTCCCAAGACTGAATCTGCTTTCAAATCCAGTGCCTATATGAAAGGCAAACAGAGATTTGATCCAGGTGAAAACTCATCAAGGAAAATGTCATGGTATGATCAAGCAAGAAGAGATATGGAAGAAGAAGAAGCAGAAACAGCTCAACTTGAAGCCCTCATTGCAAAGAGACTGCCAAGAGGATCCGGTAAGTATGAAGGAAAACTACCCTTTAAGTGTTTTAACTGCAATAAGATTGGTCATTTTGCCTCAAGATGTCCGGAGAGATCTGCAAGATCTAATACTCACAGACAAAGGTTTCAAAAGAATTGCTATTATGTTCATGAAGAAGATGACAATGAAGGAGTAACAGATGATGAATCAGATCCAGGAAGCAAATCCGGAAATGAGTGGGTGTTTATAGCCATCAAGGAAGAAGATTCCTTGCTCTCTGAATCTGTCAATCACAAAGTTGTTGAAAAAGCCTTGGCTGCTCAAGTGGAAGAAAAGGATGATTGGGTTATTGACAGTGGATGTTCTCACCATATGACTGGTGACAAGAATAAGTTCTTAGACTTGGAAAGATATGAAGGAGGAATGGTAAAGTTTGGTGACAATTCTGCTGGCAGAATCAGAGGTAGGGGAACTATTTCCTTTGATGGTAAGAGCAAAACAGGTAATGTACTGTATGTTGAAGGATTGAAGCACAATCTTCTCAGTGTTGGTCAGTTAGTGGACAAAGGCTATGATCTCCGGTTCAAGAATGGAAAATGCAGAATCTTTACAAGCTCCGGAACTGAAATTGCATCCGGTACTCAGACAAGAGGTAACATCTTTCATCTGGTTGGCTCAAATAAAAGTTGTTTGTTTGTTCAAATTGATCAGAGTTGGTTATGGCATAGAAGAATGTGTCATGTAAATTTTGATAACATCATCAAGATAAGCAATACTCAGGCTGTGAGAGATCTTCCAAAGTTGATAAAACCTACAAATAGTGTGTGTAAAGAATGTCAGTTAGGCAAACAAAGCAGAGTCTCTTTTAAAAGCAAAGATCAGTCTTCTACCAGATTATTGGAATTGGTACATACTGATCTATGTGGTCCAACAAGAATCAAGAGTCTGCAAGGTGATAGATATTTCATGTTGTTAATTGATGATCATTCCCGGATGATGTGGGTTACCTTTCTAAAAGAAAAATCAGAAGCTTTTGAGAAGTTCAAAATCTTCAAAGCTATGGTGGAGAATCAAACCGGATTGAAACTAAAGTGTCTAAGGTCTGATAGAGGTGGTGAATTTACATCTGGTGAATTCATTGACTTTTGTGAGAAACAGGGTATAAGGAGACAGTTGTCTGCTCCTAAGACTCCACAGCAGAATGGAGTAGTTGAGAGAAAGAACCGGACCATCCAGGAAGCTGCTAGGACAATGATGTTGGAAGCAAATGTTCCTCAAATGTTTTGGAAAGAAGCTATCAGCACTGCAGTCTACACTCTCAATCGAGTTCAAATCAGAAACAACACCGGTAAGACCCCCTATGAACTCTGGTTTGGCATCACTCCTACTGTGAAATATTTCAGAGTATTTGGTAGCAAGTGTTATATTAAAAGAGATGAAGATCTAGGAAAGTTTGATGCTAGAAGTGATGAAGGAATTTTCTTGGGCTACTCCACTCAAAGCAAAGCATACCGATGTTACAATAAGAGATTGAGGAAGATGATAGAAAGCACCAATGTAAAGGTTGATGAAGGAATTGAGAAGCCTTCAAGATTTTATGAGTTTGATGAAGATGACCAAGATAGTGTTCAAGGACCTCAATCCTCTCAGGTGAGACAGAGTCAGCCCGATCCGGTAAATCAGGAAGAAGAGTTAGATTTGAATGAGTCTGATCAAGAAACAGCAGTGCTGGATACTCCCAAAATTCCAAGGTATGTAAGACTGAATCACTCTGAAGATCAGATCATAGGTGACAGAAGCAAAGGTGTACAAACTAGAAGGAATATTGCTCAAGATCAGAATGAATGTTGTCTGATTTCAAAGATTGAACCTAAAACAATAAATGAAGCCTGCAATGATGAAAACTGGACCAAAGCAATGGAAGATGAACTGATGCAAATTGAGAAAAATCATACTTGGGATCTTGTTCCCAGACCTAGAGACAGGAATGTAATTGGAACCAAGTGGGTCTTCCGGAACAAACTAAATGAAGCTGGTGAAGTAATCAGAAACAAAGCTAGATTGGTCTGCAAAGGCTACTCTCAAATAGAAGGAATTGACTTTGAAGAGACTTTTGCTCCGGTGGCAAGAATTGAAGCAGTCAGATTACTTCTTGCATTTGCTGCCTTCAAAGACTTCAAGGTATATCAGATGGATGTCAAGTCTTCCTTCCTAAATGGTGATCTGGAAGAAGAAGTCTACATTGAACAACCGGATGGATTTCAATTGTCTGATAATAATGATATGGTCTGCAAGTTGAAGAAAGCTTTGTATGGATTGAAGCAAGCCCCAAGAGCATGGTATGAAAGGTTGGATAAGCATCTTGTGCAGATTGGATTCAACAAAGGTACTGCTGACAGTAACTTATATTTCAAAATTGATCATGGAAACATTCTGATTGTTGAAGTGTTTGTGGATGATATCATTTTTGGAGGAAGAGATAGTATGTGCAAAACCTTTGCAAATCAGATGAAAAGTGAGTTTGAAATGTCTATGCTTGGTGAAATGAATTTCTTCTTGGGTCTGCAAATTACTCAAACAAAAGAAGGGATCTTCATTTCTCAGACCAAATATGTGAAAGAATTGTTAAAGAAATTTGGTATGGAAGACTCAAAGCCTATGAACACTCCTATGGCAACCGGATGTAAGTTAAGCAAAGATGATGATTCTCCAAAGGCAGATCAAACAAAGTATAGATCAATGATTGGTGGATTGTTGTATCTCACTCAAACTAGACCAGATATAATGCAGGCTGTTGGTCTTGTGGCAAGATTCCAGGCTGATCCTAGAGAATCTCATGTTATGGCAATCAAAAGAATTTTTAGATACTTGAAAGGAACAGTTGAGTATGGTCTTTGGTATCCTAGAGATCCGGATTTCTCTCTTCATGCTTACACAGATGCAGATTGGGCAGGAGATGTGGATGACCAGAAGAGCACTAGTGGTGGAGCATTCTTTTTGGGGAAGAGATTGGTTTCTTGGCTAAGCAAGAAACAAGATGCAATATCTCTGTCTACAACTGAAGCAGAATACATTGCAGCAGCAGGTAGTTGCACTCAAATCTTGTGGATGAAGCAGATGCTAAGAGACATCAAAGTTGAATATGAGGAGCCTATTACAATTTTCTGTGATAATTCAAGTGCAATTAATATTTCCAAGAATCCAGTATTGCATTCTAAGACTAAGCACATATCTATCAAATTTCACTTTTTGAGAGAACAAGTAAACAAGGAAGAAGTCAGATTGGAGTATGTTCCCTCCAAGGATCAGATTGCAGATATCTTTACAAAACCTCTTCCCAAGGACTCTTTTGAATATCTCCGGGAGAAGTTAGGGGTCATGGCCCCTCCGGTGATGAACTAAGATGCACTGATGTGCATCAGTCCGGTGGCTATCACAGTCATATCTTGTGATCCGGACTAATGGGGAGCTGCAACTAAGGGGGAGCAGCTGGTATTATTCTGATGCATGAGAGTTGCAAGTATGAGCCCTTTGCCATTGATGTCAAAGGGGGAGAGAAGACATGTGAAAAACAAGTGGTTGATGATCAAAGGGAGAGCAGCAAAGGAAGACATGTGAAGAGTTGTTGTTGATAGGGGGAGCTGTGACAGAAAAGAGAAGTTCTTGTCTTGATGGTTTTTCACATCATATGTTGCCATCAATGACAAAGGGGGAGATTGTTGCAAGTATGAGGTGAGCCAGTGTTGTCATTGATGTCAACATACTCATATTGCATTGACAAGAAGGATTTGATGAGCTGTGTGCTGAGGATATTGAGAAAATTAGACTCAGTCAGGAACAGTGAAGAACAGTGATAAGAAGAAGGTAAATGTACTGTATAGGATGAGAACCGGAGGATGCGGATTAAAGGGTTAGTAGATATGAGTCTTGAGATGCTACAGTTAAGATTTCAGAGGTCCGCATGAAGATCTGAAGAAGTTGTGGCTGCCGGTATAGAACCGGGTCCGGCAAGTATCCGGAGGTGACAGAGGATCACAAAAAGGTCCGGTGAGGTCCGGAATTGTATTATCCTAATCTGCGGATTGGAAGGAGTGTTTGGGATGTCCTTGTGATGTATCATCCTGATTTGTGTATGATTTGGAGGTCCGGAAGTACCTCCTGCATTATGACAGTGGCGACAGACTGTGTTCTTAAAGTTCCGGATGAGGAAGACAAGAGATCCAAGTAAGCAGAGGAAGTGCGGATGTATCCGGACATTCAGACAGGCTTGTGAAGGTTCCTGGATCATGTTTAGGTTGTGTTGTTGGTCCGCATTGATGATAGAGCCCGGAATTGAAGTTATTCTTCCGGATGAAGTTCTTGCTCTGTGTAGCCGACCGGATGAGCTGTTCATCCTGCGAATGTTCTTGAGATGGCCGACCGGATGTGTTATTCATCTTGCGGATACTCCTATGGTTGTTTGCCGACTTAGATGCTTGTTCCTAAGTCGATGTCTTGTATAAATAATGATTTGTGAGTTCATTTCAGTGTGTGGTGTGAGGATGAGTATGATATAGCGAAGAAAGGTGCGAAAGGCAGAGCAGAGATTGTTGGGCTTAATTGGAACTGATCCGGACATGGTAGAGATGTCATTCTCCAGTTCAAGACTGTGATTTTTATCACTTTGTAGACAGTGTGTCTCCTTGTAGGCAGTGGGCCTCTTTGTGAGCAGTGTGCTCGGGCAGTGAGCCCTTATTGGCATGTGCCATTCATTTTTCTTTATTCTTCTAACAGAGAATAATTCTTGGGTTAATCACCCCGTGGTTTTTCCCTTAACCGGGTTTTCCACGTCAAAATCTTGGTGTTCAATGTGTTGATGCTTATCTGCTCTTATGTTTATGTATTATGCTTCCATGAATGATTATTTGATATGCTGCTAACTAACAACAGAGAATTAAGTGTTTGAAATAGAAGAAGTTCTATACAACTGATTCACCCCCCCTCTCAGTTGTATGCCCTAGATCCAACACCACCTTCACTTCTTTCCATCCTGGAGGTGTTTGGTGCCGACCTATTTGGTATTTGCATGTTTGAGGTGCATACATTTCATTGTAGCTGACTTGAATATGTTTTTCAAGTTGCGGATGGTATAAATGCAAGGTAAATTGTTAGAGAAGATGTGTGGTTAGTTGTGGTGCAAAATGTAATCAAGTGTTGTGATCTGAGTGCAAGCTTTAATGATTAAGGCTATCGGAAGCAGTGAGCAGAAGGTATCTAAATTTCAATGTACTTGAAGTTACTGGAGGCAGTGAGCTAAAGGTTGTGCATGGTGTATAGTTGTTGTGGTGGATCCTCCTATTACTCTGAGATAGAGTTCTCTTTGTAACAGTCCTCTTCTTTCTTCTTTCTAATCTGGCAGTGAGCCATTCTTTCTTTCTGGACAATGAGTCCTTTAGGAAGTGAGCCCTCTGGTAGTGAGCCTATTGTATTCAGTGTTACTATTCATTTATATTGTGAGCTAATCCTCACTGTGGTTTTTCCCTTCTTGGGTTTTCCACGTAAATCTGGTGTTCTATTATGCATGGTGTTTTGATGTGTTGTTGTTCCATTTGTTTACATTCATGCTAAATCTTATTAAGGGTTGAATGTTAATGATGGTTTGATGTTTTAATGTACAACTGATTCACCCCCCTCTCAGTTGTCCTGTATGTCTAATAGAGATGAGGACTAAAGTATAGATACAAGTGGAAATTTTTCATTGGAAACAAAACCTCTTCTTGAGATTCTTCTATATGATGACTATTCTCAAGTTCCTCATCTTCGATCTCAATATTTTTTGGTGGCTTATAGGTGATAATGATGGAGATGTACTACGACCTTTTCCTCATCAAAAATAACATCCTTATTGATGTACAACTTCTTTGTAGCTTTATCCAAAATATGATAGCCCTTGACTAAATGATATCCAACAAAAATGCCTTTCAGTTAGATTTTTCACACAACTTTTTCCTTTGCACCTTGGGAATGTGCATGAAATTTGTACACCCAAACACTCTTAGATGTGAAATGGATGACTTTTTACCAGTCCATGCTTCTTCAAGAGTGATGTTTTTGAGAACTTTGGTGGGTGCTTAATTCAACAAGTACATAGTTATATGAAACACTCTAGTCCAAAATGTATGAACTAGATTTGTATCCTTTAATATGCATCTAGTTAATACAAGTTTTACTAGCAGTGAACAATGATTTCCACATGGCTTGCAGATAATGCCATTTTTTTCCTTCACAAATAGCACAATAAAATGCCCATATTTTTCTTCCTCATGTTCTTGTGAATGGTAGTCAATATTGGGAAGTTTAGTTCTATTTTTCTAGGCATTTTAGACTAATTTATCTTATTCTAGAATCATATACCCATGTTCCTCTTACATCTTTTCATCATGTTTCTTCTTTTGTGATTTGTAGCAAGTTTTTGTGTGTTAGTAGGGCACAGGGTAAATAGAGAAATCGCATGCCTTATTTTCTCCTTCAATTATGCACAAGAGATTTACAACTTGCAAACTTGTCTTTAGCATCCTACATATCCCTTTTGGAACTAAATGCCTTTAACTAATTCCTCTCTCTATGATTCACAAGGCAGGAACTACATTGTTCTTCATAGGATAGAATTATACTACTCCGATATGATAAAGAATTCAAGAGAATCATTAACAATATTATCATTGAGTAAAGGGTGATATAAATACAATGAGAAATATCAATTAGAAATGAACTGATCAACCACCCAAACCACCTAGTATTAACAATAATAAGATTTATTATTATTGTGAATAATTAAATAATATTTAATATCTTCATTTTTTCTAATAGTTAGTGAGAGTCTACATTAGCAAAAGTACACACATAAACTAGAATCTATATGATACCATACTTGGTTTATATTTTGGCACATGTCAAAGCTTTTTTAGGTTTACAAAAGGTGGGAGAAAATGGTCCCTCCAACCTTGTCTACACCTACCTACCATAGGTGCAATATAAATACTCCCTGACTCATTTCCAATGAGTTAATTATGCATTCATATTTAAAAATTGATTATGAGTATGGGAGGACCTTCTGGGGAGTATCTAGTATTGATCCATACACTAAAGTAGATATTCCTCAACAATTTATCAACAATCGATTTTCATTAGTTCTACTACAAACCCTCTTGAAAAGATTGAATTCTACATGCAGTTACTACAAAAAAGTCAATCAAATTCATATTCTTAACTAGAAAATGTGGGGGAAATTCCATAATACTAGAAAATAGAGAACTAGAAAGCAACACAATTTTTCAATACAAATATATCTTAGAGAAACCTAGGAAAATGGAAAAATTTCCATCAAGAATGAGAAAAATAGCCCCTTATTCCACTAAATCTAGTCCAAATTACATGTAGATGCATGACATCATGTTGAAAATAAGCTCTTCCCATGTACAAATGAGCTCTAACACCTACATACTTATCTATAACTTCACTATTGGTGCAAAAAATAAGTCATTTGAAAGAACATCTATGATTAAGACTTTGGAATAATAATTGTTAATTAATTATTAAGTCTTAATATTAGAGGATGTATGAAAAGAGGTTGCTTGCACATAAATCAATGTAATGTTCAATGTGTAATAAAATGCATGTACATGAGCTTTCCTTCACATGAAGTTGAGTAATTTAGGGATAATTTAGATGAGCTATTATTGTAAAACTAAGATATATATATATATATATATATATATATATATATATATATATATATATATATATATATATATATATATATATATATATATATATATATATATATATATATCCTATGCATATGAGAATATATTAAAACTTGAGAGAATTATTCCATATTTTGTAATAGGTTAGGGTAAGAAGGAAAATGTAGCAAAGAGAGAGTTCTAGCTTACCTTTGTCCATTAGCCAAGGGTAGTTATGCATGACGTAATTTGCAATGTTGTGATATTAGTGAGAAGCTTAAAGTGTTGTGTACCTTATTTTATTGTTATTTTATATATTCTTTAATCTACATGTTTATATGTGTGCATCTCCATACCATAAATCAACAATGGGTCTTTTGTATTTGCTATGCACTTTAGGTGAGACTACCCTTTCAAGGGTTATTGTTACTTTTCACAGATTGGCAAACCAGTGTACAAGGTTTCCTTACTAATTAGTAAGTCTAAGTTCATAAAAGAGATGGAAAGTTGTGTTGGAAACATAAGCATGATGATGAAGAGACCCATGAGCATGGCAGTGAGCAGTGTTGTCATTAATGGCAACAAAGTGTAAAGATACAATTGTATTGGTCTGGAGAGGTTCAACAAGGTATACAAATATAGTTGTGTTGGTCTGGAGAAGTTTCTAAGTATGATATGGAGGATAGTACACCTTAGCATGATATCTTTCCATTTGGAGTTCTGTAGTTAGGCATAATTTGTTGAAGATTTCCTGGCATTTGCAGTATAGAACCTATGACAGGGTCACAATATTTTAGTCCGCATTTCTCTGCTATGAAGAATTTTGCTATGTGGTTGTAAGGCAGTGTTGGTGCATACTAAAGGAGTCTAAATCCAAAGATTCAGGTCTTGAAGCCCTCCAGAGTGAAAGATAGAGTTGACAGAGTACTAGACTCTGTAATAACAGTACTGATGGTATATTGGAATGCTCTGCATTCCACCACAGATGAATATTTTGCTATGCAGATTTGAGGATAAGTTTATGGATGTCAGAAGTGTGTAGTCTTCAAGTGGTAAGCATTTTGGCGGTCCGAATGTTGAGTTGTAAACTAATAGTTAGTTCATGTTATTTCTGCCTCACCAGTTGAGCTGACCTAAAGGTGTTGAGTTTGTGTGGAGTTGATTCATGAATGAAACAAAGTCATGGGAGTAAAAATAGGTTATGCTGACCTATCTAAATGTGTTACAAGCTTTGGTTCTCTCCGTAAAGCATATAGGGTTGAGTTTTGGACTGACGGGTCATGAAGTCACACTATACATCTATCAGGCTAACTTGTTTGATGTTTTACTTGACTATGGTATATAAACAAGATTGATTTCTTGTGTGATGTGTGTGGTGTGTGGAAGTGTGAAGGATTTGTGTATGTGAGTGAAATTTGATGTAGAGAAGGATCAGATAAGATTGTGGTGAAGATGAAGTGTGTTAAGTCAGTTTTATGAGCTTCAATGGAATTATTTCTTCTACATAAGTCAGATGCATTACTAGTAGTTCATATTTGGCAATGAGCCACCCTTTTTTCTCTCTTTCTATTCATGACTTGATGAGTCCTATGGCAATGAGCCACCTGTAGTAAGCACTTCTTTTGTGGACAGTGAGCCTAATTATAATCGGTATTGTTATTCATATATATATAGCTTTCCTTTTCTTACTACAAATTAAATATGCTATGTGGAATGAATGTTTAAATGCTTAAGTGGTTTCAGAGAATACTAATTCACCCCCCTCTCAATATTTTGAGTGTTCAACAATTGGTATCAGAGCATGGTTCCTTGGAAGAAGCTTAATTTCTTGAGGAAGATCTTGAGGTGTGAACACATGGCAACTAGGAGATATCCTATCCCTCTGAAAGAAATTCATGTTGTTGAATTTACTGAAGAAGACTACATAGTTGATAGGAATGGAGAACTTAAATCAGCCCTTGAAGATCTGGAAAAAGTTCAATGTGAGAATAGAGATCTGGAAGAAAATATTAAGGAAGCATATGAATGCATCAAGAAGTTGAGAGAGTAGAACAAAAATTCAAAGAAAGATATAAGGAAGTAAATGAATAGCTTAGTAAATCAAATGAAACAATCACTAGTCTGAAAATACAAATTGAGGAAGGAAAAAGAATTGAAGAATGCCTAAACCAAAAAATGAAAGGAAAATTGGAAGAATGCTCAAGGCTTGTGTTGACACTCATTTTGACCAGGGGTTGATTTGTCATGATCAGGAGGTTTCTTCATTTGAAGCCTTTATCTTCTTGCCCATTTTTCTAAGTGTTGGACCTCCTCAGCATTTTTCAACTGCAGCATCATATTTTCCTGAGGAGGAGGTCACCATCATCATCTTGTCTTCGATGGTCTGCATCATCATGTTCTTCGTCGACTGGGTTTTTCATCGTCATCATCATATTCAGTCATCGGGTGATGTTTGGTTTTTATCATGATGATGCTGCCGAGCTACAGTGCGCCCTGATCTGCTTGCGAGGGTGATGTTTCAAAGTCTCCGGTGATCTTCCATTTATCACCTTGCGCGAGCATGATGATGATGTTGCTTATTCTTTGAATTGCTCGACCTAACTTGTTTTTTCCTAAGGGTCGTGTTCATCATCATCATATTTCCAGTTATCATCCTGCTGCTTGCGGAGGTCATCATATTTTCTGCCTTCATGATATTTCGCCGGGGTGATATTTTTATCATCGGGTGATCTTGGTTAACATCATCCTGATGATGTTGTTGAAGAGTTGTAATTGCGACCCGATATTCACTAGGGTCATCATATTTTGGAACGTCAGGATGATCTTAGTCAATATCATCCTGATGATGTTGTATCACTTCTTGTTCTTTGTTTCTCATCCTGATGATGCTGACGTCATCCGTATATTAGGGTGATATTTTTCTTTCTGCCTATCTGCATCATGATATTCGCGAAGGAGGGGGTGATATTTTCATATCACCCGGATATATGTTTGTTCGAACATCATGATGATGTTGATATCAAGGAGATATCCGCCTGCTGGTTTCGCGTGTTACCTATTGAGGGTGATCTTTTCAAGCAGCATCATCATATTCAGTTTTCGCCCCGATCTTACAGAGGAGCTACAGTGCAACCTGATGTTCGAACGTCAGGAGGATATTTCCAAATATCCGGTTGTCTTCCGAATATCATGATGATGTTAATATGATGATGACGTCATTAAGGTCCGCGGGGGTCATATTTCTAACAACTGATCATCTTGAAGAGACCTCCTGATATTTGCAAACATGATGATGACGTCATCCGGATGTGAGGAGGTGCGCAGTAGGTGGATATGATGATGACGTCAGCAGGATATGATGATGACGTCATCAGGATGTTCATCGGCCAGACTTTTGGTATAAGCTCAGCAGGAGGATGTTCGTCCGATGGATTAGGTTGTGCCGATTATCATGCAGGTTATATTTCAAATATCATGATGACGTCAGGGTGATTTTTCGAACAACAGGATATCATGCTGCTGGAAGATGATGATGATGAAGTCTATACTAGTGTCGTCAGGAGCAAAAGCACCAACATGATATATGCTCATGACCTAGTATATAAGGTGTTATTGAGGTCATCGCGGGGTGCATGTGGGATATTGATATCCTGCATTTTCAAATATCATGATGATGAATCTCGGCGGGAAAAGCTTGCGATGGTCTGTTTGGTGATTTTCCCCAGGCCGCGGGTTGGTGCGCCATTAATGGCGAAGGTTGCAGAGGTATGGGCGATGGCATGGGTCGATCTTGTACCCGACTGGAGGTGTCAATCAGCGGGCAGGAGCGCAGGGCTCGAGAAATCTTCCTGTCTCCTCCCCTACCTGCTGCATTCAAGTTTGGGCGCTAATCTGGTTGTGTTTGAGCGCCATTTTCATGATACTGTGTATCTGGCGAAATTTTGGTCAACATTGTAATTAATTGCTGAGCACCTACCTGGCTGTTATAAGCAGGTTGTGTTGTTCATTTGTGGTTGTTGAAAGTTGATGATTTTGGCTCTGTAATGCATAACAAGCTGATCTGGTTGCTCTGTACAGCTTACCTGTGAGTTTATGTATCTCTTGTTGTTTGTTTTTGGCATGAACCCACTGATTTCATGATTAAACTTATATGAGAAATGCTGTTTGGCATGTGTTGTGTTAATTCTGTCTCCAGTATTGCATGTATCCTTCTTCTGGATCTGGATGTTTGCTTATGTTTAGATTCTAGAGCATAGAATTCCTGTGTTGAATGTCTGATCTTTTAACTTCTATTCAAGGGGTAGATTAAACTGTTTTCAGGTTGAACATTGGGAGGGATATACTGCAGTAGGGATACCATAAGTAGAGATAACCTAACACTTTGTATTGGGAGATGCCTGTAAGGCAGGTATCACATAGATCCCCTTGAAATCCAGTTTTAGTTGTTTATGCTGATCATTCACAGGTGTATGTCTATTGACTCCAGGCCCTGGATAGGCACCAATCAGGCTTTGTTTTGTGTTATAACCATATCCAGCTTTGCATCCACACTTAAACTCCAAAGCAAAATCTAAAACCAACATTAGGACATTAGAGTTAGTTTAGGATCCTCAGTCCTCTGTCTACAACTGCAAATAGGCCCAAAGCTAGCCCCTTTGCCCTTATCTTTCAGTTTTGGTCCACATACAGGAGGACTCATCTGCTTTCTGTCAACATCCCAGCCTTGCATGCATATCCTTATGGATGTTGAGTAGGGAATACCCCCCTAGGTCTTGCAGAGCCTGAAGAAGAAGAGGAGATAAAATATAGAGTCTATCTCCTATACTGTTGACCCCCTGGCCCAGAGCTCCTGTTGATCACTGATGGCTACCTTGTAGGGAATATCTGGGAATAAGCATCCAGTCTGGGAAAAAGTCAACAGAAATTGGCGACTCTACTGGGGAGTGAGAAGTAAAAGACTATCTAATCATCTCCAGTGATATATATGTGACCCATCTGAGTCAGCAATAGTAATCTACTCCACTGGGGAATCTTGTGAAAGAACCCTGGTTTTCAGAAGAAAACAATTCCTAGCAATAGGTGGCGACTCCGAAGTAATCTCCCAACCGGTCAAAGTAAATTATATGCAGGGGAGAAGATCCCAACAAACTCCTTTATTTGAAGAGTTACCATTAACAAAAAGAATGATGTATAGAAGAAAGGGAACTGTCTCAGCTAGTCATGAGAGCTCCCCCAGAAAAAGTGATGAGGTACAAGATAACCCTAGGCCATCAGGACAGCATGCTCCTTATTTTTCAAGTGCAGAAGCTGATATCCAAGGTGCATATGAGAGGCAACAGGGTGGTAGTATGAGAATGAGGTCAGAGGTGTTCCAAGAACGCCCTTTTCTAGACCCAAGTGAGAGGTTTGAAGAGGCAGAGTCCCTAAGGGATGATGAAGATGATGACCAAAATGGTATGAGACCATCTACCTCCAGACCTAAGGATGAGCAATTGGCTGAAGAAATCAAAAGCCTAAGAGCAGAACTAGAATACTTACAAGCGATGAAAATCAGAGATGATATACAGCAGAAAGTACAAGCCTTGAGAACTGCCCAAAGTAATTCAGTTCCTACTCTAGAAAATGCAAATATGCAAAGACATCAGCAAAGATATGAAATGCAACATCAGCATCATGATGACAGACAATATGTGAATGATGCTAGGATACCACTGAACAATGCAGGAAACCAAAATGCAAATAGAAATATTAATGTTAATCAGCCAAACAGACAGCCCATGCAGTTGGACAGATTCAGACAGCTGGTGTTTGATGGTATTCCTGGGTATCCTAACCCCATTGATAAGCATCTGAGGCTGCAAGTGCCTAAGTTTTCAGGAAACAATACAGTGTCAGGAGAAGATCATCTAAAGGCCTTCCAAAATGTCATGGACAATTTTGAGGTTGAGCATGAGGATGTTTTCATGAAGTCATTCATGCAATCCTTAATAGATGAGGCAAGAGAATGGTACAGGAATCTGCCTGACCGGAGTATATCATCATGGGATGATTTTAAGAGGATGTTCAAGGAGCAATATGGTGATAAAACTGACCCTAGCTTCTTTGTAAATGAGTTCACCAGCATCACCAAAGGGTCAAATGAACAGGTTGCAGACTTTAATGCAAGATTTATTAAAGTGTTGAACAAATTGCCACATCATATGAGGCCAAATGAACCAATGTGCATAATTTTGTACATCAATGCCTTTGATGCAAAGACTGCATATGGACTGAGAGATAAAGGTCCTGCCACTCTCAGGGATGCTTTCAGGATTGCAGTAAATATTGAAAACAATAGGAAAGCATCAGGCAAGACAAATAGAAGGGATGATGTAAAAATTCTGCAGAATCCAAATAAGCCTCAGAACACTCAAGGTAGTACATCTGCTCCTGAAGATAAGATAGACAAACTGGCAAATGTTGTTAAGGACCTGAGCTATAGATTAGCTAGAAGTGAAAAAGGGATGGGTCCTGATAGACAAGTCTATCAAAGATAGGAAAAGAGGCCATCATTACATGATATGCCTTATAACACCAATTGGCATGATGGTAAGCCTGTATATCCACGTAACAACACAAGTCAGAGGGCTCAACATGCCAAGGAAACTCCTGATCCCCTGAAGAAAACTATAAATATTGCTGATGATGCTCCGTGGTGTATAATCTGTCAAATGCCACATTCACAATCACAGTGCATGATTGCCCAATCTTTGTATGATAATGCTACATCTTGTAATGAGTGCAATGAGCCACATCATGTGCAGGATGATGATGTTAACATGATGTCCATAGGTAATGGATATACTCTATATGGTGCTGATGAGAAGACAGATGATCAGGTTCAGGCCTGCCAACAGTCCCCATATGATGAAGATCATGAGGATAATTATGTGTATGCTCAGAACTCACACAATTTTCTGAGTAGTTTACACCGACCTTCTGATGAGGAAATCAGAGCCTTCACAGCTGCAGCAGTTGCTCAGGTCAAGAGCAACTACAATCTCAGAGGTAAAAATCAGGTTGGCAGCCCACATCAGCCAGAAGATATTTCTGCAGGTCAGCAGATGCATGGTCATAAAGGAACTGAACCACAAAAAAGGCAGTGGGTAAATAACAAGCAGAACTTTAGATACAGAACAGGTCATGATTTCCAAGGACCAGAAAACAAAACCCCTCAGGCTGAAGATCAAAGTAGAGGTTCCCAAGACAGGAATGATGATCAGGGAACTATGAAAATGAAAGCTAAGTCAGCTCAGGATAAAAGCAAGATTGTGGAGCAAGCTACAACTGCTGTACAAAACTGTGCTCCATTTGATATAGCCCAGATCCTCACTCAGGTAAAGGTCTCTGTTCCACTTATGGAACTCATGAAAGTGGAAGAGATCAAGAATAGAACAATATCCCTAATCTCAGGGGTACCTTTTCAAGTTAAGCAAAATGATCAGACCCAGGGTGAGAAACAGGTCATGTGCAATGAAGAAGATGAGACTCCTGAAGTCTATTTAGGAATGACCATGACAAAGTGTCCCTCACAGGTGGAACCATTTTATGTTTCCCTGGTTATAAATGGTAAAATAATTAGAAATTGTATGCTTGACTCTGGAGCATCCACAAATGTCATGCCTTTGGCTATCATGCAACAAACTGGATTAAAGATTGACAAGGCATGTGGGAAATGTTATGCTATGGATGCCAGAGAGGTACCAGTTATTGGAATCATGAAGGATGTAGATTTCAAGCTGGCAGCATTTCCTGAAAAAAGATACAAAATGAATATAACAGTGGTTGACATCAAGCCACAGTATGGTATGCTGCTGTCAAGGAGATGGGCAGCACTAATAGGTGGAAGTATGCAGCTGGACCTGTCATATGCCATGATTCCAATGAATGGCAGGGATGTCAAGTTAATCAGAGAGCAGAGATCATCAGAGACAGTGGAAGACCAAGAAGCAAATGAACAGGTATGCTTTGTGGACACTGACTGTGATAACTTCAGGGTTGTCTCAGATGATGCAGAAGATGAAAAGAAAAATGCCTGTGTTGGAGAGCTAGATCAGCAAGGGTTATGGACCATGTTTTTTGATGGAGCTTGTGCAAAAGAAGGCTCTGGAGCTGGAGTTGTTTTCCTGTCTCCAACTGGTAAGCTCCTCAAATCCTCTTTCTTGCTGAGGTTTGATTGCACAAACAATATTGCAGAATATGAGGCTTTACTTTTAGGCCTGAATATTGCTCTCAAACATGGAATTAAGATGTTAAGAGTATTTGGAGACTCTGAGCTGATTGTATCCCAAATCAGAAATAAGTATGCTGCAAAGAATAAAAGACTGAAACAATACAAGCATGCTGTTTGGGATACTATTGAGTTATTTGATGCATTTTCAATTGGCTGGGTAGAAAGGTCAAAAAATGTTATGGCTGATTTCTTAGCTAATATTGCAATAAGGCCAGATGACATCACTCTGTCAGGTGTCACAGATGTAGAAGTTAAAATTAGGCCTGCCATACCAGAAAACATATGCAGTTGGCAAGTTTTTAATGATGATAGGGATTTGCTGAAATTTTTGCACTGCATAGATGAGTATGAGAACCAACAGATTGATTTCCAAGCTTTTGTAGAGACTGTAAATGGAAAAGAGACCCTTGTGGGAAAAGAGATCATCCAGTTGAAGACCAACAAGATCCCTAGAGGGTTAGTGGCTTTGGAAAGAGCCTTTGACAGTAGAGACAAAATGGTCACAAAGACATCCCCCACAAATAAGGAGGATTTAGAAGAAATAAATTTGGGGACATCTCAGACCCCTCAGAAAGTATATATTAGCAAACAGCTCAAGCCACACATAAGAAGTATGCTGATTGCATTGCTAAAAAGGTATAAACATGTTTTTGCTTGGTCATATGAGGACCTAAAAGCTTATAGAGAAGACTTATTCCAGCATGAGATCCCACTGAAGCCTGAAGCTAAGCCATTTAGACAGAGGCAAAGGCCTATAAATCCTACCTTAGCTCCCAAGATGCAGGAAGAACTCAAAAGGCTCAGGGATGCTGGAATAATTGTGCCCATCAGACATTCAACTTGGGTGTCTAACCTTGTCCCAGTCAGGAAAAAGAATGGTGACATTAGGTTGTGTGTTGATTTCAGGAACTTGAATGTATCCTCTTTGAAGGATAACTATCCACTGCCTAATATGGAGGCTATGTTGCAGAAAGTGACTGGTTGTGAACTCCTATCCATGATGGATGGATTTTCAGGATATAATCAGGTAAAGGTAAAGGAATCAGAACAATATAAGACTGCCTTTACCACTCCATGGGGAATGTATGTGTATGTTAGAATGCCATTTGGACTAACAAATGCAGGTGCTACATTTCAGAGAGCAATGGATGTTGCTTTTGCAGGGCTGATTGATTCAATCCTGGCAGTATATCAGGATGACCTGACTGCCTACTCAAAGAAAGAGGAGCAGCATTGCATGCATCTGGAGCAGATCTTCATAAGAGCACTAGAATATGGTATTTCTTTAAACCCAAAGAAGTGTGCCTTTGGAGTAGTTGAAGGAAGGCTTCTGGGACATATTGTTTCCAAGGATGGAGTCAGGATAGATCCAGAGAGAGTGGCAGCCATTGACAGGATCCAAATGCCAAAAACTGTGAAAGGAGTTCAGTCCTTCTTTGGACAGGTAAACTTTGTCAGAAGATTTGTTCCCAACTTTGCAGAGATCACAAGGAACATTTCCAAGATGATGAAGAAGGATGCAACTGTCAACTGGGAAAGGGAAGCAACAGAATCATTTCAGAATATCAAAGAGGCAATAAAGATGGCCCCTGTTCTTAAATCTCCTGATTTTTCTAGGCCATTTCAAGTGTTTTATTTTGCTTCCTTTCATACTGTAGCTGCATGTTTGTTACAGAAAAATGAAGATGGTTTTGAACAGCCCATTGCTTTCTTCAGTATGTCCCTGCAGGCCTTTGAATTGAAGTATGATATTATGGAAAAGCAGGCATATGCACTAGTTAGAGCCATCAAAAGTTTCAGACCATACTTGGTAGGGTCACATATAATTGCATATGTACCTCATGCTGCAGTCAAAGACATATTCACTCAGCAGGAGGTGACTGGAAGAAGGTGCAGATGGATAAACAAACTGCAGGAATTCAACATAGACATACAAGTTACTAAATTGATAAGGGGACAAGGATTAGCCAAGATGATGGCACAGTCAAACTTGGAAGCATGCCAAGTTAATGCAGTCCAAGATGAGAATGTAAGTGTATCAGGATCTGAATGGTACAAGGATATTGTCTATTATTTGCAAAATCTGAATTGTCCTTCCCATTTCAGTGACAATCAAAAGAGGACTCTGAAGCTACATGCAATCAGGTATGTCATTGTTCAAGGTGAGTTGTACTGGAAAAATCCTGATGGTGTGCTGCTGAGATGTGTGGATAAGAATATGGCTAACAATATTTTGATTGACATGCATAAAGGATTATGTGGTGGCCATTATACTGCCCAAACAACAGCTCATAAAATTCTCAGGGCAGGATATTGGTGGCCCACTCTCTTTTCAGATGCACAAAGGTTAGTAAGAAAATGTGACCCTTGCCAGAGATTCTCAGGAAAGCTGAAATATCATGGTGCTTTACCCCTCAGAACTGCACCTGTGGATGCTCCATTCCAGCAATGGGGAATTGATTTTATAGGGGAAATTGCAGACAAATCAAGTGGGGGACACAGTTGGATTTTGGTGGCAACTGACTACTTTACCAAATGGATTGAGGCCATTCCAACTAAAAGAGCTACAAGTAAGGTGGTGACAGATTTCATACTAGAGAACATCATCATCAGGTTTGGAGTACCATCTAAAATAATCACTGATAATGCTATGTGCTTCAGATCAGGTGAGTTTGTTGATTTTTGCAACAGGTATGGGATAAGCCTGTCATATACATCACCATATCACCCACAAGGAAATGGTCAAGCAGAATCAAGCAATAGGAGCATCATGAAAATTGTCAAGAGGATACTGGACAAGAACAAGAGAGCTTGGGACTCAAAGTTGAATTTAGCAGTATGGGCTGACAGAGTGACTGTGAAAAGGGCTATTGGGAAGTCACCTTTTGAGCTAGTATATGGTGCATCAGCTAGACTGCCCATAAACAATCTCCTACCAGTTTACAGGTTCATTCAGGAAAATGATGAGGACATTGAAGATCCCATGACAGAAAGGGTGAATCAGCTGGTTGCATTGGATGAAGACAAGAGGAGAGCCCACCAGATCAATCTCAAAAGACAACAAGGGGTGAAATATCAGTTTGACAGGAGAGCTACAAAAAGGAAGTTTCAAGTAAATGATCTGGTGCTCATTTGGAATGCTAAAGATCAGGAAAAGGGTAAACATGGCAAATTTCAGCCCTTATGGATGGGCCCATATCAGGTTTGCAATACTCATGGGGAGGATTCTTATTTCCTCCAGGCCCTAGATGGTGAAATTCTGGAATTGCCTGTGCATGGCCAATTCCTTAAGTTCTATTTTGCATAATGACTGGTTGCTGTGCACATTTGTAAAATATGTATGTAGTGTAAATGCCTTGTACAGCTCGCGTTTTTTGGCTTTTTGTCAGGTCTGCCCGGAGGTCTGGTTCTCGCTGCAGGTTTTCACCTGCACGTCCCCATTCGGAGCCACTGTTGACACTCATTTTGACCAGGGGTTGATTTGTCATGATCAGGAGGTTTCTTCATTTGAAGCCTTTATCTTCTTGCCCATTTTTCTAAGTGTTGGACCTCCTCAGCATTTTTCAACTGCAGCATCATATTTTCCTGAGGAGGAGGTCACCATCATCATCTTGTCTTCGATGGTCTGCATCATCATGTTCTTCGTCGACTGGGTTTTTCATCGTCATCATCATATTCAGTCATCGGGTGATGTTTGGTTTTTATCATGATGATGCTGCCGAGCTACAGTGCGCCCTGATCTGCTTGCGAGGGTGATGTTTCAAAGTCTCCGGTGATCTTCCATTTATCACCTTGCGCGAGCATGATGATGATGTTGCTTATTCTTTGAATTGCTCGACCTAACTTGTTTTTTCCTAAGGGTCGTGTTCATCATCATCATATTTCCAGTTATCATCCTGCTGCTTGCGGAGGTCATCATATTTTCTGCCTTCATGATATTTTGCCGGGGTGATATTTTTATCATCGGGTGATCTTGGTTAACATCATCCTGATGATGTTGTTGAAGAGTTGTAATTGCGACCCGATATTCACTAGGGTCATCATATTTTGGAACGTCAGGATGATCTTAGTCAATATCATCCTGATGATGTTGTATCACTTCTTGTTCTTTGTTTCTCATCCTGATGATGCTGACGTCATCCGTATATCAGGGTGATATTTTTCTTTCTGCCTATCTGCATCATGATATTCGCGAAGGAGGGGGTGATATTTTCATATCACCCGGATATATGTTTGTTCGAACATCATGATGATGTTGATATCAAGGAGATATCCGCCTGCTGGTTTCGCGTGTTATCTATTGAGGGTGATCTTTTCAAGCAGCATCATCATATTCAGTTTTCGCCCCGATCTTACAGAGGAGCTACAGTGCAACCTGATGTTCGAACGTTAGGAGGATATTTCCAAATATCCGGTTGTCTTCCGAATATCATGATGATGTTAATATGATGATGACGTCATTAAGGTCCGCGGGGGTCATATTTCTAACAACTGATCATCTTGAAGAGACCTCCTGATATTTGCAAACATGATGATGACGTCATCCGGATGTGAGGAGGTGCGCAGTAGGCGGATATGATGATGACGTCAGCAGGATATGATGATGACGTCATCAGGATGTTCATCGGCCAGACTTTTGGTATAAGCTCAGCAGGAGGATGTTCGTCCAATGGATCAGGTTGTGCCGATTATCATGCAGGTTATATTTCAAATATCATGATGACGTCAGGGTGATTTTTTGAACAACAGGATATCATGCTGCTGGAAGATGATGATGATGAAGTCTATACTAGTGTCGTCAGGAGCAAAAGCACCGACATGATATATGCTCATGACCTAGTATATAAGGTGTTATTGAGGTCATCGCGGGGTGCATGTGGGATATTGATATCCTGCATTTTCAAATATCATGATGATGAATCTCGGCGGGAAAAGCTTGCGATGGTCTGTTTGGTGATTTTCCCCAGGCCGCGGGTTGGTGCGCCATTAATGGCGAAGGTTGCAGAGGTATGGGCGATGGCGTGGGTCGATCTTGTACCCGACTGGAGGTGTCAATCAGCGGGCAGGAGCGCAGGGCTCGAGAAATCTTCCTGTCTCCTCCCCTACCTGCTGCATTCAAGTTTGGGCGCTAATCTGGTTGTGTTTGAGCGCCATTTTCATGATACTGTGTATCTGGCGAAATTTTGGTCAACATTGTAATTAATTGCTGAGCACCTACCTGGCTGTTATAAGCAGGTTGTGTTGTTCATTTGTGGTTGTTGAAAGTTGATGATTTTGGCTCTGTAATGCATAACAAGCTGATCTGGTTGCTCTGTACAGCTTACCTGTGAGTTTATGTATCTCTTGTTGTTTGTTTTTGGCATGAACCCACTGATTTCATGATTAAACTTATATGAGAAATGCTGTTTGGCATGTGTTGTGTTAATTCTGTCTCCAGTATTGCATGTATCCTTCTTCTGGATCTGGATGTTTGCTTATGTTTAGATTCTAGAGCATAGAATTCCTGTGTTGAATGTCTGATCTTTTAACTTCTATTCAAGGGGTAGATTAAACTGTTTTCAGGTTGAACATTGGGAGGGATATACTGCAGTAGGGATACCATAAGTAGAGATAACCTAACACTTTGTATTGGGAGATGCCTGTAAGGCAGGTATCACATAGATCCCCTTGAAATCCAGTTTTAGTTGTTTATGCTGATCATTCACAGGTGTATGTCTATTGACTCCAGGCCCTGGATAGGCACCAATCAGGCTTTGTTTTGTGTTATAACCATATCCAGCTTTGCATCCACACTTAAACTCCAAAGCAAAATCTAAAACCAACATTAGGACATTAGAGTTAGTTTAGGATCCTCAGTCCTCTGTCTACAACTGCAAATAGGCCCAAAGCTAGCCCCTTTGCCCTTATCTTTCAGTTTTGGTCCACATACAGGAGGACTCATCTGCTTTCTGTCAACATCCCAGCCTTGCATGCATATCCTTATGGATGTTGAGTAGGGAATACCCCCCTAGGTCTTGCAGAGCCTGAAGAAGAAGAGGAGATAAAATATAGAGTCTATCTCCTATACTGTTGACCCCCTGGCCCAGAGCTCCTGTTGATCACTGATGGCTACCTTGTAGGGAATATCTGGGAATAAGCATCCAGTCTGGGAAAAAGTCAACAGCTTGAACAAGAAATTATGGTCCTAAAAATAGATCTGGAGAAAGCAAAGAATCAAGAAGATAAATTCAAGAAAAGCTCCATCTTACTTGATGAAATGATTGCAAATCAAAAGGCTCCTAAGGATAAAGAAGGACTGGGATTTGAAAAAGGTGAAAGTTCAAAGGAAAACAATGCTGAGAAGAAGAACAATAAACAAAAGAAGACTAAAGACAAGAGGATTAACAATAGATAGGTCCAAAACCAGAAGAAAAATTTCAAGAAGCCACCTATCAAACAACCAGCTGCACAAAGGTACTCTAGCTACTATTACTCTTGCAATAAATTTGGACATAAGGCTATGGAATGTAGAAATAGGATGAATCAAAATGTTCAATCATTCTCCAGTCAGTGTTTTACATGTCAAAGAATTGGTCATAGAGTTAGTGAATGCAGAAATCAGATGATAAATGGTTACAATAAGAATATGATGTTCTCATCTTTCAGAGGTTACTGCTATACATGCAATGGTTTCGGGCATAAGGCTAATCAGTGTAGATCCAGAATGAAAGGAAGTAAGCTTGTTCAATATATCAAATGCTACGAATGCAACAAATTAGGTCACATTGCTAAATTTTGCAAAAGTAAGAATGTGAAGGTTGATCTGGTAAAGAAGAGTGATCCAGTAAAGAATGTGGATCTGGTAGAGATGAAGAAAGAAATGGACAAGATTCAGAAAAGGAAAGAAGTGAATGATGAGGTTGTTCCAGTCTCTGGTGCAGATGTTTCCTCAAGAAACTAAGCAGAAAGCTTTGGCTAAGGGGGAGTTTTAGTAAAAAAAATTTAAGCCCCTGCCAATGATATGGTGCTGATACCTACAACACGAGGATATGAGGTGTAGATTGACATGCTTCACCTATTGGAGAAAACACCAGTGAAAAATATCATGTTGCAGAAGATTGTAGAGCAATTAAAGGTGACTGTGTACTACAGTTGAGATTTTGACAGCTTTATTAGTCTGAGCCTTGAATGCAAATTAGGTTATGCAAAAAGGGGTTATAAGCAATTTCTCTCAACAGAAGATCATTTGCAATCAAAAATTTGAAGAAAGAAGAGAAGTGAAAGAGCAAGGAGAAGCTGGTCAAACCCTAACTAGAAGTGATTGAAATGTATTTGCAGTTTTCTATCTTGCCCTGAGTTTTTTAGTTATAGCTTGAAGATGTTTACCCCACAAGTTGTAGAGGTAGTGGACCAACCTCACCCTAAGTTTGAATGACATCCATTCAAATCTATGGAGGCGTGTCTGGATGGTGCCTTTTTGGACATTCCATATGGTGTTTTACATACATAGGATGTGAGGTTGTACATCCACACAAAGATGAAAGAGTAAAATCATCTAAACTTGGGACAACTATGGGTAAATGACCTAACTGATGATGACTTTGAGCTGAAACATGAATACAAGGGTTTGACAGAGAAGAAGCTAGATATATGGAACAAATTACCCATATTCTATGAAGATGCTTGGGTTAAATATGTATTGAGTCATATTCATGACAAGTTCATGTGGTTGGATCTGCCGCACATGATCATCAAAGAGGCAATTAGGGTTGTAACAGGGTTATGTTCCTCTCAAACAGTTCCTGCATTAAAGTCTATGAAAAATGATGTGGTGATGAAACTCACTGAAGTGAAGTTTGACAAGCGAGCCCTTACTATAAATGATATTAAGGATCCTACAGTGAAGTATGATTCAATGGCAATTGGATATAAGATATTCTTCACAAATAGAGAAAAATCTGTCTTCCACAATGATATATACTGCATATCAAATGGTAAACGAAAATAAAGACTTTGACTTGTGTGAATTGTTGAGACAACAGTTAATGGAAAACCTTCAAAAAACCAAAGAATCCCACTATCCTTTCCAATATGGTTCTTTGATTATATGTCTGCTATTTTAGTTTCTTAGAGAGATTCCTGAAATAAAGAACATAGTATAGTTGAGAGATATTCTTGTTACGGTACAAATTATAGACCATCTAAGAAGGTTGGGCAACTTAGAGGCCCAGAATGTTGCATTATGGTGTTTCTTTAAGATTTTCCAAGAAAAAATGCATGCAAGAGAAAGAATTCCCAAGAAGGTTGTAGAGAAATATAAGAATGATATCATTTTCATGGTGAGTAAAGATGAGTGTATAATGGAAGTAGTGGAACCCAGAACAGTCTGGATTCCAGAGATGGGCTATGAAGTTGTTGAAGACATAGTCAATGGGCTTGCAGACCTAATGCTAAGCAAACCACGAGATACATCTGTAGAAATATTTGGAACATATGAAGAAAAATCCACTGAAATGCATTTGAAGCACAAGGAGAGAGAAATAAAGAAAAATGCTAAGAAAATGAGAACTAAATGAGAGGAAATAGTAACACCAAAGAACACTATGGATAAATCAAAAGATATATCTGCTCCACCAAAAGAGTCTCCTAGCATAAGAAGGTCAACTAGGACCTCTGCATCCTCTCCTACTGCTCTAAAACCATCGAGAACCATGCCTGCAACATATTTAGAGAAGAAAGCAACTTCTACACATCAACAACCTTCCAAAAGAAGAAGAGAAGAGAAATCTGATAAAGGAGTTGAGTCTCCTAAGGGAAAAGGAAAGAAAAAGAAGTCAAAGGAACCAAGTCCTCCACCCCTGCAACTTGAAGCTACTGTTAGTGCTATAACATAATAGGGAAATCTAAAAGAAGTAGCAAAAATCTA
Organism: Cunninghamia lanceolata; assembly: GCA_027924645.1. Lineage (NCBI taxonomy): Eukaryota > Viridiplantae > Streptophyta > Pinopsida > Cupressales > Cupressaceae > Cunninghamia > Cunninghamia lanceolata. The sequence continues at coordinate 1,645,935 of BSBN01000810.1, read as the reverse complement.
TGATGAAAGATCCTCATATGACAGATCAATCATTGAAACAACAATAATAAGGTACATGGATGCATTTAATATTGCTTTAATAGAGATTATTGATCAATTACCTGATAGTCTTGCTAGCCTATTAACCAAGAGAAGAGATGAAGCCATAAACAAGGATTCTAAGATGAGAAGTAAGGCAATTGAGAATATTTGTCCCTCAATTTCTACTCAAAAAGAGAATAAGGCTATTCAAAGGTTAGCTAAAAAAATTCAAAACAAAAACGAGATTGAATACCTTAATGTCCAATGACAAAGAGGAAATAAAGGGATTAGAAAAGGAGACATGGAAAATAACTACAAATATCTTAAAGGAAATGAATATTGATACAATAGAAGAATGGTCTTCTTCTGAGGAAAGAGAAAAGGTTGATGACATTCCAAAGAAGAATGAAGAGACTGAGGCGACAAATACAGAACAAGATATTTTGATAGAGCAGAATGTACCATCTCCTCTAGTGAATACTAATGCAGAGGATCAGAGTGTTGTCTATCCACCTTCAGAGAATATAGAGAATGTTGAAGAGAAGGAGATTCTAGAAGAGAAGATGGATGAAGAAAAAGGAGAACATAGTGAGACAGTCTTGAAGGAAAATGAACAATTGGAAAGCACTGTGGATAATGCTTCTGTTCCTTTGGAAACCTCTAGACATTAGGCCAATATCAAAGAAGGTGAAGGGACACATGAAGAAAATTGTCCTCGAGAGATCCTAGGCTCACACATGGTCTCTATTTTTGAAGAAGAGAAGAATAATACAAAAGGTGAATGTTCCGGAGTCTCTCCAATAGACTCCATCAGAGAGTTCTTGGTCCAATAGAGACAAATTCAAACTATGGCTTCACCATAGTTGTTTCAATTGTTTTCTATGGATGGACAAATTAATTTATCCACTATCTCTTCTCTCAAGAAATTAGAACTAGGAACCATTTTTTAGGCCATTGCCCAAGAGGAGATATTGCAATCACAGGTAGAAGGAAATGAGAGTCTAGAAGAAGAAATAAAAGTTTTTGAAAAGATGCTACCAGACACCAAGAGGGATGCAACTCTGGCTCCTGTACAACAAATGAAGCAACTATTGGAGTCTGTTAACAGTAATTTTGTATCCTTAGAGAAGGTAGCTGAAAATAAGGTAATGGAAGAAATTAGCAATAAGAGACTAATAGATTTATCATAAAAGTACTCTAAGGCATGTTGGAATTGGATATTTCTAGTCAATTTTTTCAAAAGATACTTACCTTGTATCTACTTCAAGATCAGTTTACTCGACTAAATGCAAAATTTCTGGGATAGCTAGGGGTTGGATTTCTCTATCTAGTGCCTAACCTTTTGAGCTCATTAGCAAGCAGAAGGTTTTGATCAGACCCACGGATGCTTTTATACTCTGATGACATTATCAATAGCTTTGTTTGATAAACCAGCGTTTAAGAATCTAATTTATAATGGCCTTGTTCTATTGAGCAAACAACAAATATTTTGATACAATCCTATGAGCCCCATTGGCAATTCCTGTTCAGGATGATCTCCTACTTTTTGATTACAATGTTCAAGAACGAGTTAATGATTTTGTGAATGCAGCAATAATACAAGCAAACGTTACTCGCACAAATCATATTATGTGGACCATGGGGAGTGATTTCAAATATCAATATGCAAATTCTTGGTTTTAAGAAATGGACAAGCTTATTCATTATGTAAACAAGGATGGGTGTGTTAATGCTCTATACTCAACGCCAGCTATATATGCTGATTTGAAGCATGCAGCAGATGAATCATGGCCTCTTAAACTTATTGACTTTTTCCCATATGCAGACATTGAAAATGCTTATTGGACTGGATATTTTACAAGTAGGTCGGCTCTTAAAGGATATGTTCGAGTGCTGAGTGGATACTACTTGGCTGCGAGACAACTTGAATTTCTTGTTGGAAGAAATAGACTTGGTCAAAATACAGGATTTCTTGGAGATGCTTTAGCCATTGCACAACATCATGATGCTATTTCTGGAACTGCACAACAACATACGACAAATGATTATGCCAAACGCTTATTCATTGGAGCTTCTAAGGTTGAAAAAAATGGTGAATTCTGCTCTTTCTTGTTTGAAAAACTCAACATTAAATTCTCAATGTGGAAACTCAGCAACAGGGTTTCAACAGTGTTCTTTGTTAATTATAAGTTATTGTCCAAAATCGGAGGCAAATCTTACCAACAACACAAGTTTTGGTTGCATACAATTCGCTTGGTTGGAAGTGCATAGAGACCATTCAAGTCCCAGTAAATAGTGATTCACTTATAGTCACAGATATTGATGGGAACACAATAGAGTTACAGCTTGTACAAATAAGCAGTTGTTTCTATCAACGTATTTCTTGAACCTCAGGGTTTTTGCTCTTCTATCTAATGATCTTCAACGTTAAAATTTGCTGTGTTTTATATGAGCATCCTAGTGCTTGGGAAATTGTCTTATGCTATACAACATTCATGCCAGAATGAGCTTCGGTGCCAAAATGGCCGAAAATGATTGTCTCATGTTGTAGAAATAATTTACGCTAGTAAATATTCTAAATCCGTTGGTTGTTCCAACCAGTGTACTGTCTCACGTCGTAAACACTATGTTGGTTGTTCCTGTTAGCGTACCCCAATTGCATTTTTATTGTTCTAGCAACTCAGGAAGTTTTGATTCTAGTATCCCTCCTGGAGTTAACATCGAAGCTGGATCTTCACTTGCAGTTCAGCAACAATTGCCAATGCTGCTCAAAAGATGTCTCAATAGAGCAACTGATTTGAAACTTATTCATCTTTTCATATTGAGTCGTCTTGTGTTGGCAAAATTTGACTTGAAGCATGTACAAAGGTCACCAATTTCATTTGGGTTAAAGGTTTCCACGAAACTTAGAACGTATCTTGTTGATGTTTGCAAGGACTTGAGATTAAGTTGCTATGCTTTTAGCGAATCGGGGATAGACCCAATGTCTTCGATAACTGGCGGCACTTTAAGTAATTTGTCTGTCAGGCCTACAGGATCATCACTAACAATTGGGGATACTTCCAAAATACGTGGTCCCATTTCTCAATCTTTATTGCAGCTGGTTGGCAATTCTTTCTTGCTTCGGTCCACCTCATGGGAAATGTATGGGAGTGGTCCACTGGTTCGATTAAATGCTTTAGTTCATGCTATGTGCTATGCAGATGCTGCCAGTGTAGATGATTTATGTCTAGCATATGTGAAACATATTCAACATCTTGCAATGTTCAAGGGCTATAAAGAGGCTTTTGCAGCGTTGGATTTGGCAGAAAAGAGATTCTCAATTGTTATTAAATCCCATCTCTAATTACTAAAGCTGCAATTAATTCATGATCATGCTCTACATCAGAGTGAGTTGAAATTGGCCTATCTAATGAGCTTGACCATCGTGCCAAAATGAGACAAGACAGCTCTGAAACATCAAATCAGCTGAAACTCAAAGTTGGGCTTCCACAAAACTCATCCAATAGCAAACGTTTGCTACAGAACTCTCATGCAAATCCTCATGTTCTAGATTCCAAGAACAGCTACAGTGGGCCATCATTAATAAGCAAACCAGTGACACAAATATCAGAAGGAATTCGAACAAAAATTCTATCATCTTCTTGCTCTTATCAATTTTTGGTTAAAGACTCTCTAAATGACAATAGAAGTATAGCAGCCAGACAGGTTACAGTTCATTCTGATATCTCGATGTCTGAGGCAAGAAACCAGAAGTCAGAAAGAGAACCATATGGGCGTTATGGAGAAGGGAACTGTCAACTGTCTGGCACCTCAAGTGCACATGCATCTAAATTAAGTCTACATGGTACCATGGAAATGCACAATGGAAGTGCACAAAATGGCCATATCTTGTGGCAATGGCTCAACCAGGCATCACGGAAAGTCAATAGAATTGAGAATTTGCAATTTTTCAAACAAATAATAGAGCTAGTAGCACATGCACACTCACAGGGAACGGCTTTACGAAACATCTGTCCTTCATGTTTTATGCTTTCATCGTTCAACCAGGTCATATATCTTGAGTCTCCATGTCAATCAAGGTTTGAATTTTTCAAAAATCAAGAGTGCAGTTCATCTAGTCCTGTAATTCACTCACCAGAGCTCCATCAAAATAGAAAACAGTCTAGGCAGTGTTTGACAACAGACTTTGTCGATGGGCAGGGCCATGGTGGCACATTTCAGATATCAAATCAGATGCTGAATATATCTGGCACAGACAACCAATACTGTGAGCACCCTCATGTTGGAGCTGATGCTAGTTTTCAAAATCAAGGATCAGGATCTTTTGTTAGATCTTCCTCTCTTGATATGTTTACTGGTCATGCCTGTGAACCTTACTCTTTAGATCATACAACAGAAGGTATGGTGGATGGAAATTTGATTTCAATGAATGTTCAAAGTCCCAGACACAAGCTCAGTGAAGGCTAGTAGTAGGTCATAGAACAAACTGGCTGGCAATACCAAAGTAAGGCTAAATCTCTTGTAGTAGATAGCTTTGGGAAGCGTATAGAAAATTTACTGCATAAGAAGTATTTTCATGTTTGTGAACTGGTGGAATTAGAAGAGTAGAAACTAGAAACATCTGGCGGCATTTTGGATGAAGAAAGTCCAATGGAGGATGATGTGGTTCAAAATTTTCCAAAGACAGATTTTCAATACATGATTTTGAAGCCTATAAGTCAAGGAGAATTAGTTTCAAGTATACAGTGTATTATGGAGGAGAATCTAGGGTTTACAGAAGAACAGGCTCTAAACCGTGTAACGGAAATGAATGATCACGAATTAAAAGAGTATTCCAAATTAGGTTATGATATCCCAACGTGTTGCAAGAAGTTGATGTTTAACCTGAGAATTTCTAGCAAGAGCATGAATGGTTTCAACATTTCTGAGAAGAATAAAGGATTTGTTTAAAAGAGTATCAAGGAGAAATTTTGATCCTGGAGTAAGATACTGGAGGAATTGACAATTATTTTACCGAGATGAAATTATTATCAAACAGACAGTGAAGATACATGTAAAGATATCAGATAAATATTTGCAGATTAAGCTTGAGGAATATTTGGAGTTAGATATTTTTATTGAATTTATAAAACAGGGGTAATTATTTTTACCCAAACGAATATTTTAGTCCAACAAAAGTGAAAAATATGCAAGTAAATATAAAGAAATGAAGTAGAAACTAATAAAGCATGGGATTGAAATATGTGATTATCAAACATGAAGATTAATTTAAATATTTAATTTGGCAAAAAAAAAAAAACAACAACCAATTAAATATTCTATTTTGCCAAAGTTTTTTCTAAAATTATTGGAGCTCTAAAAGGGGAAGGCAAAAAGAAATAATTATTATTATTTTCATAATATGAAGGCTATTGACAAACCCTAATCAAGGGTGATTATTTTCACAACAAATATGAAAATGTACACAAATGTGAAAATAAAAATTGAGGCTAAAGAAGATAATTATTTTATTTTCTTTACGGTGATACTATATTGAAAATTTTATTTTCTGCGAAAGGCATTCAACATAATGAAAGGACATACGGGATTTATATGTGAAGGATTTCAACCCTAAAAACATTAGAGAAAATATACGGAATCAAGGAAACATTACCGTACGCCACAGGTCCTAAGGTTCATTTCAATAGAAATAATATATTATTTATATACTGTTTATCTGATGATTAATTTTTTTTTCTTTGCAAGATTAGGGTTGCGTTGAATGAAATGAAGTGGCTCTCGAATGGCAATTAAATGCTCTCCACGGGGAAGATTATATATTTTATTCCGGCCTCCGAGGATTTGTTGAGTCTTTTAAATCATGTTATTTAAATTTATGTCGGTTCTCATGGTTAATCAGTTATCAACCGTCATGAAGTTTGTAACGGGTCTGAGGCTTGTTGCATCTCTTTAAATAGAGATCCCAGGACCCAGAGAAGAGAGTTAGAATAGGGTTAGAATTAAGTTAGAAATAGAGATTCTTTACACAGACAAATTGAAGCCATTTTTGGATATCTGATGCAAGTTTATATGCAATTTCATTCTGAGAAAGGCTATGGTGCATGATATGTTCTGAGGCAGCATTGGAGGATTCAAATTTGAGATACGTTGTGACGGTATCATCTGTTTGTCATTTTAATTCAATCAATTTAATTATCTCCATATCATTCATTTTTCGATTATTCAATTTAAATGTGTCAAGGATAGGTTTAAATTGTCTGATTACAGTTGATAATTCAGTATAATTGATTTGATTGGTTTCTGAGAGAATTAAATCCTTTCTCATCAATTATAGTAATCTTAGAATGTTGAATGGATTATTAAGTACGATTAATTGATTAAGTTATTAATTTGTCTCCATAGTTGATCTAATTTGTTAATTTGCAAATCTAAATTGGTTCTTTCTGGAAAGATTAAAATCATTTTAGTGTTTTGCATTTAATGTAATTATGTCCTTTGGATTATTAAGAATGAATTAATGATTTCTTCCTTGCATGTTTGTACAAGTTACAAACTATTATATGTGCCAATTTGATTGAATTATTACCTGATACAAGTATTTGTTTCTGACATCCTGACTCCGTTGCCCAAACAGACAAAGCACCAATCAAACTACTGATTTATTTTATGTTTAAAATCTTTACTTTGTTGTAGATTCATTTCATGTTATTTGTTATTTATTTCTGTTTGAATTTAGGTTAAATCATTTGCTTTCCTTAGAAATAGTTTTCAGTATTTCATCTGATTTACAAGTATGCCATTGTAATTGGATAAATTAGCAACAAACCAACATTGATTTAATCATATAACCTACTTTAATAATCCAAGGTTCACCCGCCTAGGTTGTAGTAGGACCTAAAGTGTAGGGAGAAGCTAATCGTTAAGGTCAAACTCCAGTCATTGGCTCAAAAACGTTGTAGATTTGACCATAGGGCTTGGCATCCCCTTAGAATCCACAACCTGCATTTTTGAGACCCAACAAATTGGCGACTCTACTGGGGAAGTTTACCTGAAAATCCAAAGCCATTTCTTATAGAGTCAATCTAAAGTTTTTATTAAAAGACTCTGCTGGGAAGAAAAGAAACAATTTTAATTTTCCTACTTGAAAGAAGTAGGTGGCGACTCCATTCTAGTCATAGATTTTAAACAAACATTATTTTTACAAACATGAATGGAAGGAGGTCTCTGCAAAAATGGGTCCCCTCAAAATAAATGCAATACTGATAAAGATAGCGAAACACTTAAACAACCACATGAGAGTACAAGTACTCCTGGCCAAAATTATACGATATATACTTCCCCATTCCATGATGAAGTTGAGAATCCTATGACACCAACAGATAACCCTAATGATATTTTTAATCAGGAAGCACAGCCACAAGGGACTAATGAGATAGAAAATCAGGGTGAGGGAAATCACGAACATACTAATCATCAAGCTATCGTAGACTATGACTGTATGACTGATCAAGAACTTGCTATACATTTAGAATATCAAGAACAAAGACTCAAAAATAGACAACAAATGATACAAAGAGCTGAAGAAATCAATAGACAAATGGCCCTTTTAGATCTTCAGGCACAAAATTCAACTAAATATGTGCCCCCACACAGAAACAATAATAATCCGCATGGAATGTCTCAGAATACTACCACTGTTGGAAACATTAGGATACCCCATAATACATGCAATAATCTTAATCAGCAAAATAGGCAAGTACATAGACCTCCACCTGTAAATGCTGGGAATGTTCACCAACAACATCCACCTCTAGGGCAAAGACTTAACAATCAACAACCACGACCTCCCCCACAACAAAATGTGTATCATCAGCATCATATCCAACCCAATATGTATCAACAACCTCCATTTGGATACCAGTATTATCCACCATACCCTAACATGCCACCTCCAAATCCTATGAGTATGGCTAGACAATTTGACTTGACTGGATATCAACTATATCCTTACCCCATGGATAATAGTTGGAGGAACACTGTACCTAAGTTTGCAGGAAATAGTGAATTGACAGCAGAGGAACATATCAAATGATTCAATGCTTTTATACAAGACATTGGCATTGAATATGAGGATATAAAAATGAAATTATTTATGATATCTCTTATTGATGAAACAAGAGATTGGGTAAATAGTTTACCAGATGCTTCAATATACTCCCTGACAGATTTCCACAATCAATTTCTTGAACAATATGGAAATCAATGTGCCCCTGAATTTGCTCTTCATGAACTAATAACTATTCAAAAGTATCAAAATGAACAAGTGTATGATTTTAATTTGAGATTCACTAAGTTATATAACAAGATCCCACAAGAATCCAAACTGAACAACCAAGCAGCCCTTAGCATATACTTGAAAGCATTCGACCCAAAGACAGGTTATGAACTTAGGAACAGAAGTCCTAGAAATTTGGCAGAAGCACAGAAAATAGCTCTCACTATTGAAAACAATAAAAAGGCTGCTGGGATAATTGGAAAAAGAGAAAATATAAGAGTCCCTCAAAACCCTAATCCTCCTTCAAACAAACAAGATTACTCACATAGAAATGAAAGGCCAAGACTTCATGATATGCCATATCATACGAATTAGAAAGATGGAAAACCGGTGGATAATAATAGGAGACATAACTATGGAAGAGATACCCCGGACCCTTTAAAGAAAAATGGAACCCACATGGTAGAAGACAACCCATGGTGTATGCCTTGTAATTTGCCTCACTCTCCTGATTATTGCGTGGTAGCACAATCAGTACAAAAGGATGAGGTATCTTATAACTCTGAAAGGGACAATCATACTATAAACATGTTGGGTACTAAACCTCACACTTTTGAAGAAGACTATTCATCCAATGAGGAGGCGGGATACGAATATGATATGGGAACTCAAAAGTATAATGTGAACATGGGAAAGCAAGAAATATTTTCTGACCGGGAGGAGGATTTAGGGAACTATGAATATGGTCTTGATACAACACATAATTGTCATTGGCGAAAAGCTTCTGAGGAAGAGAGAAAATCTTTAACAATGGCTGTGGTAGCACAAGCCAAGAGTAGTTATAACCTGAGAAACAGAACAATCAATGCTGAACAAGGTACTCTTAGAAGTGTGTTTATCAAAAATCAAGTCTCCGGTAAAAATGATGAAAGTAAAATTGAGAAAACACCTCATAAAACAACTCCTGTTAATACACAAAACAAAACAAAGGATAGCTCACAAACTGAGGAAAAAAGGCAAACAAAAGTTGAAAGGTTAGAACCAAACATAAATCCCCCATTTGATATTGCCCAATCTATTTCTCAAGTGAAAATATCTGTGCCACTTCTAGAAATGATGAAGGTAGAAAAATATAAGAATATAGTGGTAAATATGATCTCAGATGTATCAAACAAAAGACCAGAACAACCCAACCATAAAATAAATAATGTGCAACAAGAACCTGTCAAAACCCCTGAGGTTTACCTAGGTGATACATTAATGAAGAATCCATCTCAAGTAGACCCGTTCTATATCACTTTGTTAATAAGAAACAAATTGGTTAGGAACTGTATGCTCGATTCAGGAGCGGCAATGAATATAATGCCTATGGCTGTCATGAGAGAGCTTGGAATGTGGGTAGATACTACATTTGGCAAATGTTATGCGATGGATAATAGATCTGTGCCAGTTGTAGGAGTCATGAAAGATGTTGAAATAAAATTGGCATCTCACCCCGAAGCTTCTTATAAAATTGATATCACTGTGGTAGATATTCCACCTTATTATGGAATGTTGTTGTCAAGACAATGGACTGCTATGGTAGGGGGAAATGTGCAATTAGATTTATCTTATGCCACTATCCCAGTAGGAACACAAGCAGTTAAACTTTATAGGGAACCACGGTTTGAAAATATTATAGAAAAGATTGATCCAAACCAAATGACTTGCTTTTGTGACATAGATCTTGGCACATTCAGGATAGAAGAAAACAATTTTGAATTGAACAACACTGACCCAATTCACCATGAAGCACAACTTGATGAAAATGGTGTATGGACCATGTATTTTGATGGTGCATGCAACAAGGTAGGGAATGGGGCTAGGATACTTTTTATATCACCATCAGGAAAGACATTCAAATACTCATTTTTCTTGGCCTTTGAATGTACCAATAATGTAGCCGAATATGAATCACTCTTGATTGGCTTGAGCATTGCTAGAAAATACAAGATCAAATTGTTAACTGTATATGGAGACTCTGAGTTGATAATTTCACAAATCAAGGGCAAATATTCCTCAAAAAACAAAAGATTAAAACAATATAAGAATGCAGTTCTGGATGATATAGAAATGTTTGATGCTTTTTCGATAAGTTGGATAGATAGGTCAAAAAATATAATGGCTGATTTCCTTGCAAACATAGCTTTGAAAAGGGATGATATTACCCTGTTAGGTATTTCAGAAGTTGAGTTCAAGACTAGACCAACTATCCCAGACAACATATATAACTGGCAAGTTTTTGATAGTGATGTTGATTTACTCAAATTTTTGCATTGTATAGATCAGTATGAGAATCAAGAGATTGATCTTAATGCTTTTGTTGAGGAGGTTGATGGTAAAGAGACTTTATTTGGGAAGGAAATTGTCTAACTTAAAACCAATAAGATTCCGAAGGGATTAGTAGCATTAGAGAGAGTTTTTGATGCGAATGATCAATCCATTTCCAAAAAAGTAACAATAAAAGAGGAAGATGTGGAAGAAATAAATTTAGGAACTGAATTGTCACCTAAAAAAGTCTACATTGGAAAGAAGATAACCCCTACAATTAGAAACATGTTAATTACATTATTGAGAAAATATAAACATGTATTCGCCTGGTCCTATGATGATCTTAAAGCTTATAGGGAAGATTTGTTCCAACATGAAATCCCTCTGAAGCCAGATGCTAAGCCTTATAGACAAAAGCAAAGACCTATCAACCCTGTGTTAGAACCAAAGATGTATGAAGAACTCATGAAACTCAGGGAGGCTGGCATCATAAAACCAATTAGGCATTCATCCTGGGTTTCAAATTTAGTGCCTGTTAGGAAAAAGAACGGGGATATTAGACTTTGTGTAGATTTTAGAAACTTAAATGTGTCTTCCCTTAAAGATAATTATCCCTTGCCTAATATGGAAATCTTGTTATAGAGGGTTACTGGCTGTGAATTGTTATCCATGATGGATGGTTTCTTTGGTTATAACCAGGTGAAGGTTAAAGAGTCTGAACAATACAAAACAGCCTTTACAACCCCATGGGGGACCTATGTATATGTGAGGATGCCATTCGGTCTCACAAATGCTGGACCTACATTCCAGAGGGCAATGGATGTTGCCTTTGCAGGTTTGATAAATGAGATCGTGGCTGTATATCAGGATGATCTCACTGCATACTCAAAAAGGGCAGAGGATCATGTGAATCATCTTGAGAAAATATTTATCAGAGCACTAGAGTATGGCATTTCCTTGAACCCTAAGAAATGTAAATTTGCAGTCACAGAGGGGAAATTGCTTGGGTACATAGTATCCAAAGATGGAGTTAGGATTGATCCCGAAAGAGTAGATGCAATAGATAAAGTTCCTATCCCAAAGACAGTCAAGGCCATACAATCATTCTTTGGACAAATAAATTTTGTGAGAAGGTTTATACCTAACTTTGCAGAAATAATTAACCCTATATCTAGAATGTTGAAGAAAAATGCAAAGGTTAATTGGACAGATGAATGTATAGAAGCTTTTGCATCCATAAAAAGAGCAATTAAAGAAGCCCCAGTGCTAAAATCTCCTAATTTTAGTAAACCTTTTCAGATCTTCTCCTTTGCGTCTTTTCATACAGTAGCAACAGTAATGCTACAAAAGAATAGTGAGGGTTATGAGCAGCCTATTTCCTTTTTCAGTAAATCACTCCAACATGCAGAACTTAACTATGATATCACTGAAAAACAAGCCTATGCATTAGTGAAAGCAGTTAAGGCATTTAGACCTTACCTAGATGGGGCTAAAGTGATAGCTTATGTCCCAAATGCAGCAGTCAAAGATGTGTTTATGTAAAATGAAGTGACTGGGAAGAGATGTAGGTGGATAAACCGACTTCAAGAATTTGATATAGAAATTCAAATCACAAAACTGGTAAGGGGACAAGGTCTAGCAAAATTAATGACTGAAACAAACCTTGAGGCTGCCCAAGTATGTAATATTGAAAATGAAGAGGACATGGTAACAAGTATTGAGAATACTCCTTGGTATACTGACATAGTGTACTACCTCAAACACATGAAATGCCCTGAAGGATTTGATGATAATAAGAAAAGAACTCTAAAATTGCATGCTTCAAAATATGTGCTTATAGAGGGAGATCTTTATTGGAAAAACAAGGATGGTATCTTATTGCTTTGTTTAGATGAAGAACAAGCTAAATCTACCTTAAAGGAGATGCATCAGGGAGTGTGTGGTGGCCATTTCTTAGCTAAAACCACAGCACACAAGATATTAAGAGATGGCTACTATTGGCCCAAGGTCTTCAATGATGCCTATAGCTTTACTAGGAAGTGTGAAGCCTGTCAGAGATTCTCAGGGAAGTTAAAATATCAAGGGGCATTACCCTTGAGACCTATGCAAGTTGATGCCCCATTTCACCAATGGGGAATCAACTTTATAGGAGAGATTATGGAAAAATCAAGTGGCGGCCATAAATGGATATTAGTAGCCACCGACTATTTTACGAAATGGGTGGAAGCAATACCCACAAAACAAGCAACTAGCAAGGTTGTGATGAATTTTCTATTGGAAAATATTATAACTAGATTTGGGGTACCATCGAGGCTCATAACTGACAATGGAATGTGTTTTAGATCTGATGAGTTTAAAAATTTTTGCAAATCTTATGGTATCATGGTCTCATATTCTTCTCCATACCACCCTCAGGGTAATGGGCAAGCTGAGTCTAGCAATAAAAGTATCCTGAAGATTACAAAAAGAATGTTGGATAATAACAAGAAAGCCTAGGATTCCAAGTTGAGATTAGCACTATGGGCTGATCGGATCACAGTAAAGAAGGCAATTGGCAAATCACCATTTGAGCTAGTATATGGAACTCATGCTAGACTCCCAATACACAACTTATTGCCAGTATGTAAGTTTATCCTGCAAGAGGATTGGGATGTCCTAGAACTAACGGAAGAGAGGTTAGAACAACTAATGGAATTAGATGAAATAAGAGAACAAGCAATGCAACAGAATAAAAAAATGCAAATGCAAATGAAATACCTATATGATAAAAGGGCTAAAGTCAGAAAATTTGAGGTAGGTGACATAGTGCTTATGTGGAATGCTAGAAATCAAGAAAAAGGCAAACATGGGAAATTTGAGGCTTTGTGGATCGGGCCCTTTGTCATCAGTGACAAAGGAGGGGAGGATTCCTATCGTTTACAGAACATGTCAGGTGAGGAACAAGAACTGCTAGTACATGGACAGTTTTTGAAACACTTTTTCTCTTAGAAGAAAACTAGAGGGAAAAGAATTGCCAGTGCATGGACAATTCTGGTCAATACTCTCAAAAATACTTCTTTCCATGCACAGTAGTTCCACTATTCATCATAGTTCATAGTTTGCCCAATGGATAAGGCACTGGCCTGCTTCCCAAAGATCTAGGATCTTGCTATGCCCACAAGGGGCATACATCCCCAGACGGAGCCTATGTTGGAATTGGATATTTCCAGTCAATTTTTTCAAAAGATGCTTACCTTGTATCTACTTCAAGATCAGTTTACTCGACTAAATGCAAAATTTCTGGGATAGCTAGGGGTTGGATTTCTCTATCTAGTGCCTAACCTTTTGAGCTCATCAGCAAGTAGAAGGTTTTGATCAGACCCACGGATGGTTTTATACTCTGATGACATTATCAATAGCTTTGTTTGATAAACCACCGTTTAAGAATCTAATTTATAATGGCCTTGTTCTAATGAGCAAACAACAAATATTTTGATACAATCCTATGAGCCCCATTGGCAATTCCTGTTCGGGATGATCTCCTACTTTTTGATTACAATGTTCAAGAACGAGTTAATGATTTTGTGAATGCAGCAATAATACAAGCAAACGTTACTCGCACAAATCATATTATGTGGACCATGGGGAGTGATTTCAAATATCAATATGCAAATTCTTGGTTTTAAGAAATGGACAAGCTTATTCATTATGTAAACAAGGATGGGCGTGTTAATGCTCTATACTCAACGCCAGCTATATATGCTAATTTGAAGCATGCAGCAGATGAATCATGGTCTCTTAAACTTGATGACTTTTTCCCGTATGCAGACATTGAAAATGCTTATTGGAATGGATATTTTACAAGTAGGCCGGCTCTTAAAGGATATGTTCGAGTGTTGAGTGGATACTACTTGGCTGCGAGACAACTTGAATTTCTTGTTGGAAGAAATAGACTTGGTCAAAATACATGATTTCTTGGAGATGCTTTAGCCATTGCACAACATCATGATGCTATTTCTGGAACTACACAACAACATACGACAAATGATTATGCCAAACGCTTATTCATTGCAGCTTCTAAGGTTGAAAAAAATGGTGAATTCTTCTCTTGCTTGTTTGACAAACTCAACATTAAATTCTCAATGTGGAAACTCAGTAACAGGGTTTCAATAGTGTTCTTTGTTAAATATAAGTTATTGTCCAAAATCGGAGGCAAATCTTACCAACAACACAAGTTTTGGTTGCATACAATTCGCTTGGTTGGAAGCATATAGAGACCATTCGAGTCCCAGTAAATAGTGATTCACTTATAGTCACAGATATTGATGGGAACACAATAGAGTTACAGCTTGTACAAATAAGCAGTTGTTTCTATCAATGTATTTCTTGAACCTCAGGTTTTTTGCTCTTCTATCTAATGATCTTCAACGTTAAAATTTGCTGTGTTTTATATGAGCATCCTAGTGCTTGGGAAATTGTCTTATGCTATACAACATTCATGCCAGAATGAGCTTCGGTGCCAAAATGGCTGAAAATGATTGTCTCATGTTGTAGAAATAATTTACGCTAGTAAATATTCTAAATCCGTTGGTTGTTCCAACCAGCGTATTGTCTCACGTCATAAACACTATGTTGGTTGTTCCTGTTAGCGTACCCCAATTGCATTTTTATTGTTCTAGCAACTCAGGAAGTTTTGATTCTAGTATCCCTCCTGGAGTTAACATCGAAGCTGGATCTTCACTTGCAGTTCAGCAACAATTGCCAATACTGCTCAAAAGATGTCTCAATAGAGCAACTGATTTGAAACTTATTCATCTTGTCATATTGAGTCATCTTGCATTGGAAAAATTTAACTTGAAGCATGTACAAAGGTCACCAATTTCATTTGGGTTAAAGGTTTCCACAAAACTTAGAACGTATCTTGTTGATGTTTGCAAGGACTTGAGATTAAGTTGCTATGCTTTTAGCGAATCGGGGATAGACCCAATGTCTTTGATAACTGGCGGCACTTTAAGCAATTTGTCTATCAGGCCTACAGGATCATCACTAACAATTGGGGATACTTCCAAAATACGTGGTCCCATTTCTCAATCTTTATTGCAGCTGGTTGGCAATTCTTTCTTGCTTCGATCCACCTCATGGGAAATGTATGGGAGTGGTCCACTGGTTCGATTAAATGCTTTAGTTCATGCTATGTGCTATGTAGATGCTGCCAGTGTAGATGATTTATGTCTAGCATATGTGAAACTTATTCAACATCTTGCAATGTTCAAGGGCTAGAAAGAGGCTTTTGCAGCGTTGGATTTGGCAAAAAAGAGATTCTCAATCGTTATTAAATCTCGTCTCTAATTACTAAAGCTGCAATTAATTCATGATCGTGCTCTACATCAGAGTGAGTTGAAATTGGCCTATCTAATGAGCTTGACCATCGTGCCAAAATGAGACAAGATAGCTTTGAAACATCAAATCAGCTGAAACTCAAAGTTGGGCTTCCACAAAACTCATCCAATAGCAAACGTTTGCTACAGAACTCTCATGCAAATCCTCATGTTCTAGATTGCAAGAATAGCTACAGTGGGCCATCATTAACAAGCAAACCAGTGACACAAATATCAAAAGGAATTCGAACAAAAATTCTATCATCTTCTTGCTCTTATCAATTTTTGGTTAAAGACTCTCTAAATGACAATAGAAGTACAGCAGCCAGATAGGTTACAGTTCATTCTGATATCTCGATGTCTGAGGCAAGAAACTAGAAGTCAGAAAGAGAACCATATGGGCGTTATGGAGAAGGGAACTGTTAACTGTCTGGCACCTCAAGCACACATGCATCTAAATTAAGTCTACATGGTACCATGGAAATGCACAATGGAAGTGCACAAAATGGCCATATCTTGTGGCAATGGCTCAACCAGGCATCACGGAAAGTCAATAGAATTGAGAATTTGTAATTTTTCAAACAAATAATAGAGCTAGTAGCACATGCACACTCACAGGGAACGGCTTTACGAAACATCTGTCCTTCATGTTTTATGCTTTCATCGTTCAACCAGGTCATATATCTTGAGTCTCCATGTCAATCAAGGTTTGAATTTTTCAAAAATCAAGAGTGTAGTTCAACTAGTCCTGTAATTCACTCACCAGAGCTCCATCAAAATAGAAAACAGTCTAGGCAGTGTTTGACAACAGATTTTGTCGATGGGCAGGGCCATGGTGGCACATTTCAGATATCAAATCAGATGCTGAATATATCTGGCACAAATAACCAACAGTGTGAGCACCCTCATGTTGGAGCTGATGCTAGTTTTGGAAATCAAGGATCAGGATCTTTTGTTAGATCTTCCTCTCTTGATATGTTTACTGGTCATGCCTGTGAACCTTTCTCTTTAGATCATACAATAGAAGGTATGGTGGATGGAAATTTGATTTCAATGAATGTTCAAAGTCCCAGACACAAGCTCAGTGAAGGCCAGCAGCAGGTCATAGAACAAACTAGCTGGCAATACCAAAGTAAGGCTAAATCTCTTGTAGTAGACAGCTTTGGGAAGCGTATAGAAAATTTGCTGCATAAGAAGTATTTTCATGTTTGTGAACTGGTGGAATTAGAAGAGTAGAAATTAGAAACATCTGGCAGCATTTTGGATGAAGAAAGTCCAATGGAGGATGATGTGGTTCAAAATTTTCCAAAGACAGATTTTCAATACATGATTTTGAAGCCTATAAGTCGATGAGAATTAGTTTCAAGTATACAGTGTATTATGGAGGAGAATCTAGGGTTTACAGAAGAATAGGCTCTAAACCGTGTAACAGAAATGAATGATCATGAATTAAAAGAGTATTCCAAATTAGGTTATGATATCCCAACGTGTTGCAAGAAGTTGATGTTTAACCTGAGAATTTCTAGCAAGAGCCTGAATGGTTTCAACATTTCTGAGATGAATAAAGGATTTGTTTAAAAGAGTATCAAGGAGAAATTTTGATCCTGGAGTAAGATACTGAAGGAATTGACAATTATTTTACCGAGATGAAATTATTATCAAACAGACAGTGAAGATACATGTAAAGATATCAGATAAATATTTGCAGATTAAGCTTGAGGAATATTTGGAGTTAGATATTTTTATTGAATTTATAAAACAGGGGTAATTATTTTTACCCAAACGAATATTTTAGTCCAACAAAAGTGAAAAATATGCAAGTAAATATAAAGAAATGAAGTAGAAACTAATAAAGCATGGGATTGAAATATGTGATTATCAAACATGAAGATTAATTTAAATATTTAATTTGGCAAAAAAAAAAAACAACAACCAATTAAATATTCTATTTTGCCAAAGTTTTTTCTAAAATTATTGGAGCTCTAAAAGGGGAAGGCAAAAAGAAATAATTATTATTATTTTCATAATATGAAGGCTATTGACAAACCCTAATCAAGGGTGATTATTTTCACAACAAATATGAAAATGTACACAAATGTGAAAATAAAAATTGAGGCTAAAGAAGATAATTATTTTATTTTCTTCACGGTGATACTATATTGAAAATTTTATTTTCTGCGAAAGGCATTCAACATAATGAAAGGACATACGGGATTTATATGTGAAGGATTTCAACCCTAAAAACATTAGAGAAAATATACGGAACCAAAGAAACATTACCGTACGCCACAGGTCCTAAGGTTCATTTCAATAGAAATAATATATTATTTATATACTGTTTATCTGATGATTAATTTTTTTTTTCTTTGCAGGATTAGGGTTGCGTTGAATGAAATGAAGTGGCTCTCGAATGGTAGTTAAATGCTCTCCATGGGGAAGATTATATATTTTATTCCGGCCTCTGAGGATTTGTTGAGTCTTTTAAATCATGTTATTTAAATTTATGTCGATTCTCATGGTTAATCAGTTATCAACCGTCATGAAGTTTGTAACGGGTCTGAGGCTTGTTGCATCTCTTTAAATAGAGATCCCAGGACCCGGAGAAGAGAGTTAGAATAGGGTTAGAATTAAGTTAGAAATAGAGATTCTTTACACAGACAAATTGAAGCCATTTTTGGATATCTGATGCAAGTTTATATGCAATTTCATTCTGAGAAAGGCTATGGTGCATGATATGTTCTGAGGCAGCATTGGAGGATTCGAATTCGAGATACGTTGTGACGGTATCATTTTTTTGTCATTTTAATTCAATCAATTTAATTATCTCCATATCATTCATTTTTTGATTATTCAATTTAAATGTGTCAAGGATAGGTTTAAATTGTCTGATTATAGTTGATAATTTAGTATAATTGATTTGATTGGTTTCTGAGAGAATTAAATCCTTTCTCATCAATTATAGTAATCTTAGAATGTTGAATGGATTATTAAGTACGATTAATTGATTAAGTTATTAATTTGTCTCCATAGTTGATCTAATTTGTTAATTTGCAAATCTAAATTGGTTCTTTCCGAAAAGATTAAAATCCTTTTAGTGTTTTGCATTTAATGTAATTATGTCCTTTGGATTATTAAGAATGAATTAATGATTTCTTCCTTGCACGTTTGTACAAGTTACAAAATATTATATGTGCCAATCAGATTGAATTATTATCTGATACAAGTATTTGTTTCTGACATCCTGACTCCGTTGCCCAAACAGACAAAGCACCAATCAAACTATTGATTTATTTTATGTTTAAAATCTTTAGTCTGTTGTAGATTCATTTCATGTTATTTGTTATTTATTTTTGTTTGAATTTAGGTTAAATCATTTGCTTTCCTTAGAAATAGTTTTCAGTATTTCATCTGATTTACAAGTATGCCATTGTAATTGGATAAATTAGCAACAAACCAACATTGATTTAATCATATAACCTACTTTAATAATCCAAGGTTCACCCGCCTAGGTTGTAGTAGGACCTAAAGCGCAGGGAGAAGCTGATTGTTAAGGTCAAACTCCAGTCATTGGCTCAAAAATGTTGTATATTTGACCATAGGGCTTGGCATCCCCTTAGAATCCACAACCTGCATTTTCGAGACCCAACAAGGCACACAATCTATTAAATGATAGTGTAAAGAGTATTCAAAATGCCCTAGGTGATGCCGATGTAATATATCAATTTTGTTTATCATGGCCTATACATATGAAAGATATAAAAGATAAAATTGATGGTCTAGAGATGCAGATAACAAACATCTCTGGAACTTTTGACCCCTTAAAGGATAATAATGGAAATCTAAGGTCTGAAGTTGAAAAGACTCATGCTATCATTAAGAAACTACAGAATCAAAGAGAATTAATCAAGGATCAGATGAGTTAGTTTAGAGAGATTGTCAGTTTCAAGATGGCTACACTAATTGGGTTGTTGAAGGAGGCTGATAAGGTTGGAAAAATGACATCTGCACCAGTACCAGTTGAAGAAGTACTTGCTCTTGCAGATGAATGGGAAAATACAGATACTCAACTCTACCAAGATGCATTGGGGTTCTATAGTGCTACAGCTGAAGAATATATAGAAGGATATTCTTCCCATCAAATAGTAATATTAATATTCTAATTTCTTGAAAACAAATTTTGATACCTTAACTTACATATTAAAGTATAAGAGTAAAATAGAAAGGGGGAGTATGTACATAGTAAAGCAAGATTAGTTTTGAGATAGGGGGAGAAGTTTTGACTTGTAGATATACAAGTAGTTCCTTTGTCATTGATGACAAAGGGGGAGAAGTTTTGGTGCATGTTGCCATCAATGACAAAGGAGGAGATTGTTGGCAACATAAGCATGATGATGAAGAGACTGATGAGCATGGCAGTGAGAAGTGTTGTTGAATTGATGGCAACAAAGTGTAAAGATATAGTTGTATTTGTCTAGATAGGTTCAATAAGGTATACATATATAGTTGTGTTGGTGTAGAGAAGTTGCTAAGTGTGATATGGAGGAGAGTACACCTAAGCATGATATCTTTCCATTTTGGAGTTCCGTAGTCAGGCACAATTTGCTGAAGATTTTCCTAAGGCATTTGTAGTACATAACCTATGACAAGGTCACAATATTTCAGTCTGCATTTCTCTTCTATGAAGAATTTTTCTATGCAATTGTAAGGCAGTGTTGGTGCATACTAAAGGAGTCTAAATCCAAAGATTCGGGTCTTGAATCCCTCCGGAGTGAAAGATAGAGTTGACAGAGTATCAGACTCTGTAATAATAGTGTAATGATAGTACCAGTGGTATATTGGAATACTCTGCATTCCACCATAGATTAATATTTTGCTATGCGGATTTGAGGATAAGTTTATGGATGTCAGAAGTGTGTAGTCTTCAAGTGGTAAGCATTTTGGTGGTCTGCATGTTAAGTTGTGAACTAATAGTTAGTTCATGCTATTGCTACCTCACTAGTTGAGCCGACCTAAAGGTGTTGAGGTTGTGTGGAGTTGATTCATGAATGAAACAAAGTCATGGGAGTAAAAATTGGTTATGCCGACCTATTTAAATGTGTTACATGCTTTGGTTCTCTCTGTAAAGCGTATAGGGTTGAGTTTTGGCCAACAGGTCATGAAGTCACATGGTACATCTATCAGACTAACTTGTTTGATGTTTTACTTGATTGCGGTATATAAACAAGATTGATTTATTGTGTGATGTGTGTGGTGTGTGGAAGTGTGAAGGATTTGTGTATGTGAGCAAAATTTGATGTAGAGAAGGATTAGATAAGATTGTGGTGAAGATGAAGTGTGTTAAGTCAGTTTTCTGAGCTTCAATGGAACTGTATCTTCTGTATAAGTCAGATGCATTACTAGCAGTTCATATTTGGTAGTGAGCCACCCTTTCTTCTATCTCTTTCTATTCAGGATAGTAAGTCCTTTGGCAATGAGCCACCTGCAGTGAGAACTTCTTTTATGGACAGTGAGTCCTTATGGCAGTGAGCCTAATTGTGGTCGGTATTGTTATTCATATATATATATATATTTGAGCTAATTCTCACCATGGTTTTTCCCTTTTTGGGTTTTCCATGTAAAAATTTGGTGTTCATGTGTTATGTATTTTGATGGTTGATTTTATGATTTCCTTTTCTTACTGCAAATTAAATATGCTATGTGGAATGAATGTTTAAATGCTTAAGTGGTTTCAAAGAATACTAATTCACCCCCACCCCCCCTTAGTATTTCAGATGTTCAACAAGTTGGTCAACAACCAGTTCCATTGTTGGGATCCAATCAACTTTTCCAAAATGAGGTTTAGATCTAGGATTTCTATCTTCTATTGGTTTTGAGTGGTGTTACAGTGGAATTGGAAAGAACATGCCATAAGTTTATGTTTTGAGTGCCAACATTCACAACTCTTGTTCCATAGTCAATTTTCCTACATAATGAACATAATATTAGGTACCCAAAAGAACCAGCTTTTGCATAAGGTGTCTCATGCATTAATATAACTCTACCATGTTTTCTAATGGCAAGATGTGGTGCTCCAAATATTTGGAAGGTGAAAAGAAGCATGAAAAAATCAACTTCCTCCCATGTCCTTACATAATGAAACTAACATTATTTATCAAGGGGCAATTTTGTAACTATTGGGCTGGTTGTAAAATAGTTGTGATGATTGTGAAATTGTCTTGTGAAAAGGAAAAGTGATCCATATCATTTTCTAGTGGTTTTGCAAATTTTGAGGAAAAAATGAAAACATCTCTTCTTACAAACCATTAGTTTCATCACCATTCAAATTTTTATCTCATTTCCTAAACTCCTATCTTTTGGCCTCCTTGTGATTCTCTAGATCACCATGAGATTGCATCCAACCTAAGTACCAACACTATGCTTTTGAAACCACCAATTATGATTTCCTAGACAATGTGAATTCCTAAGACAATCTCTTGACTAGTTATGGAAATAAATGACCCCCTGTCCATGTTTTTTAGATATATTTCATGGATCAACCTCCTCAATAGGGAGGATTTTGGTCCCCAAAATCTTAGGGACTCAATAAATGAAGAAATTTATTCCCCATTTCTTCCTTTGAGTATCACTTTGCCTTAGATGGTAATTGACCCTTCAAGCCAGTTAGTCAAGCTTTATGAACCCCTCATTGAATCTTCCTCTACCTCTTCTATATAATACATCTTTTTCTAGTTCATCTAGTGTGATTGGAGCAAGATCCTCAACTAAAGGTAGAAAAACTACTTATTCTTCATCAAGTATGGAATGCTCAGAGAGACCTAGGTTTTGTATATTCATCACTAGTAAATTTTAATGTAAGGTGGAAAATCAAGAAGAAACATGTTCTCTCCCACTTATTACAAGATAAAAAATGGGCCATAACACGAGAGCTTAATTTTCTTTTCTTTCCCTTAAGTCTCTCATTACCCAAGTACAACCAAACTTTATCTCCTGCTTTAAACTTATTCTCTACACAATGTTGATCATGACACATCTTGTACTTGTCCTAAAACTCCTCCAACTTCTCTAGCACATGGAGATGTATTTTCTAAATATTTTCAATGAACTTTCCATCCTTGTGGACCTTTAAATCCACATTCTCTCCATCAATGTATGACTATCCCACAACAACATCTAGGGGACTAGGAAGTAGATATCAAAAACATGTCCTGAATGGAGACAAATTGGTTAAGTGTGAACTACCTAGTTGTAGGAATTTTGTATGTAATTCAAGTTCTTATCCCATGTCTTTGGATACATTTAATTACACCCTCTTAACAATTGTACCCATGTCTAGTTAGCCACTTTTGTTAACCCATTAGTTTGAGGATGTAATATTGTTGATCTCTTCAATCAAGTTCTGATCTTTTTCCTTAATGCCCTCAAAAAATTTCCCAAAAAGGTTGAATTTTTGTCTAAAATAACACTTTTTGACAAACTAAAATGTACCCAAACATGTGTGAATAATAACTCAACTACATCTTTCCTATAAGGCCTACCCTTTTTGCATAGACTATTTATATGGTTCATGACTTAGACTTGTGGATTTATTTCTTTGATTATGGTTTGGTACTATCATGTGGACTATGGGACGTGTGAGTTTGAATATTTATATGTTTTAATGTGTGGTTAGGAGTGTTTGACTTATGAGTTGTTGATTGGATTTTTTAGCACATTATGATTGAAAATGTTTGTATTTGAAGTGAATGGAATTATGTTAGATTGGAGTACATTTTTATTTAAAAGGCAAGGAAATAGTGTTCTATAATTAAATAAATTTTGGTTTATATGGGAGGATACTTGATGTAGGGACTTTCAGAGGTCATAACTTTTGACTCGGATGTGGGTTTTCTACAAAATTTTACAGGTGGATACGTTATGAGGTGGCCAGTGGTTTCTCAACCACCCTAGTTAGTTGGACCTCGTCTTGGCACTTTTTCAGGGCTTGAAACTTTCATCTTGGCCCTCAAAATGACAATTTAGTGTTTTTTTCTAGTTTTTTAAAAGTTGCTTTTTTTAATAACTCGAAACTCATGTTTCAAATTTAGGATGTTAGTTGGCTTCTCGTCCTACCTTATCTTTAGGAAGTTTTTGGGAAAAAATAGGATTCTCAAGATATGATTGTAAAACTACCTAAAATGGCAAAATCTGACAATTGTCGAAATCTACCAAAAAAGGTAATTTTTTTTATTTTTTTTGTTTTCTTGGAAATAAGAGAGTTTTCTCTCATTGTAGCAGTAGAGTTGATGAATAGATTTTTTTTTATTGTGAGGCCTACTTTTTCATTCCCTTATATTTGACTATTTATTTTACTGTTGGAGATACATTTAGAGTTATGGGATTGTTCATCCCGAATTTCCAGACTATTAGACTTTATGTTGTATGTGGATTTGTTATGCTTAGCATGTTTACGATGTGTTTAGACCTAGATATTGATTCACTGACGTTGACATATGGTTTATATTATGCTGTTATTGGGATACTATTCATGTGATGTTAGTTAGAAATTTGTTTTGTGATCCAATCTTGGGAATGGATGTTTGAAATGCAAAATTTAGAATCTAATTGTAATTTGACTTCCTTGATGCTTATATGGATATGTGATGTGTATGCGAGTGTATGTTTCAATTTGCTTCAGCTATAATATACACATGGAATTAACATTTCATTTGCGTGCGCAGGTATTTCTAACGAAGCCACAGAAAATTCAAAGATCATTCCACACATGGTGTTGTTTTAACTTGTGAAGCCAATCGAGTTCCAAGAGGAACCAAGATCATCTGTGTATTGCATGATGAATTTTTGTAATGTTTGTGTATGGTGTCCTTTGGGCTAGGTCTACTCTTTTTCAGTTGATTGTATTATGGTGTTGTAAATGTGTAATGTTTATTTGACTCAATTTTTGTTTTATATTTTTTTGGGACCCCTTTTCATGTGATTTTCTACATCCTAAGGTGCTAAAATTAGGTTAAACTTGACCCTGGGTTGTACCCCTAGGGTCTAGGGGTCATTTGGACATGTGTAACCCTAGGTAAGCTTCCATATGGTCACTTTAACTTCACCCTGAAGTAAAGTGACGAAAATGGAAGCATGGGAGGGAGAGGATGAGTGGGTTAAACACTTAACCTCTTCCTTTCCTCTTCCCTAGGTTGGGGAAGTCTTCAAGACCCCCTAATTGTGGAGGACTTCACTCCAAGTCTCTCTCACAATTGCTGAGGGTACCTTGGGGTTGTGTGGTTCTTCTTGGGAGGAAAGGATTGAAGCACATGTGGCACCCACTCCCTCTTAAGCTCCACTTTTCTCTCCCACGTGTTTTAGAGAGGACAAGTGGAAGAGAGAGAGAATTGGTGGATGGATGAATGACATGTCACCACCTATTCCAAGGGTCTTGCTTGTAGTTGGGAGGAGGAGTGAGGAGGTGACATGTGTCACCTCCCCATTCCTTAAGGCTCTTGGAAAAGAGCCTATTTTAATCCCTTTTGGAGAGAGGGATGGGGTTGTTGAATTTTTGGTAATTTTATTGATTTTAATTATTTTTGGGGAAGGAGTTGGAGAAAATTTGGTGACTCAATTTGGAGAAGAGTTGGAGGAGCTCTACTCAACCATCTACCAATTGGGCTTTTTAAGGTAGGTTTCAAGGCTAAGGCCTTCCCTTATGTATTTTATTTACTTGTGTGATGCTATGTGTGAGTTTCCATTTTGAGTTTTACTTGTTGTTGTGGGGAAAAATTGTAAGGGAGTTGTAAGAGCCTCTCCTACTTGGGAGAAGATGCTCAACAAGTGTGGGGTGGGGGAGAAGTGAACTTCCTCGGGATCATTTCCTTTATTTTGTGGAGTTTTAGCCTTGAGGGCAATATGTGAAATGGCTTGAGAGCCAAATGGAAGCTTTGTGAAACTATGTTTAAAGGTGTTGGCTTGAGGCCTTGAGAGGTATTTGTATTGGGAAGTTGTAGGAGTGGCACTCTTGAGTTGAGTGTTGTCCACTCCCCTACCCCATTGAACTCATCCTAAGTGAGTTCTTTTATTGTGTTAGCCATGGGAGTAATTTTGTGTTTGGTTGTTGAATGCATTGTTGTGTTGTGGTTTGAGTTTCCTAGTGTGAGGATGACCTCCCTAGCTTGGGGGTGACCCACTAGCGGGTCTATGGTAGGGAGGAGAGCAAGTTGTTGTGGCCTCTTTCCCCTTTTTGTGTTATTGTAGGATATTGGGAGCTTTGTGAAGTTGAAGAAAACACCATTGTTCTTGGAGTTGTTATCCTATTTCTTTTTAGTTCTTGAGAGAGAGCATGGCCAAGTTGGGATTTTGTATCATTTGTTAGTTTTCAAAAGAGGAGAACATTGTTCTCTCTCTCTCTCTTGTTGTAAAAGTATATTTTACTTGTGTGTATGGTTTAATTACATTTGCAATAGAAATTTTAGTTTGCTGATTTCCAATGCTATGATTTAACAAAAAATAGAGTAATGAAGGAAAAAAAATTGGCCTTAATGCTATTTTGTTTGTATGTTTTTTTTTTTTAAATAAACAAATAGGAAAGTTGTTTTATTGTTGAGAGACAAAAAGAAAATTTTATATTTTTCTTATGAAAAAGAAATTTAGTTCATGTTATATATTAGGAGTATTCAATTAAGTGCATTTGTTTCTTGTAAAAAATAATAATAATAATAATAATACAATGAATATATTTGTTTTAAAAGAAATGATCATTTGCTTATATAAATTTGATATAACAATAAGGAAAAAAATATATATCTTTGCTTATTTGTTAAAAAAAAGGAAATTTGTGAGTTTTGTTGAAGGAATTATGTATTGGAAAATATATATATATATATATATATATATATATAGTTTTGTTGAAGGAATTATGTATTGGAAAATATATATATATATATATATATATATATATAGTTTTGTTGAAGGAATTATGTATTGGAAAATATATATATATATATATATATATATATATATATATATGGATGTAATTGTTTATATATATATATATATTAAAATATAAACTGATTTTATTATTCTTCAAACAAAAAAAAAGAGCCTATATTACATACACAATAGTTTATATATATATACACAATAAACTGTATTTGAATTAAAACTGTGATTTGAATTTAATTATGTTTTTGTTGTATATATATATATATATATATATTTACATATATATATAAATAAATAAAACTCAAAAAAAAATAATTGACTGTGAAAATTATGGTAACCAGACTGTATTTGTGTTACAGTTTTTTTTAAATAATAAAAAAAAGAAGGGTTTGGCGGGGGGGTTCAAACCCCCCCCACCGTCGCTGTTGTTTACATTGGGTGTGGGGAGGGGGCGAAGCCCCCACCCACACCCCCATCTCCCACAGACCCCCGCAGATCCCCCACGGACTACACTCCCACTCTGTCTTCCTCCGCAGATCCTTCTCCGCGCAGGCCACTCCAAACTCACCGCCGGTCCCTTTGCACACTGCAACCCCTCCTCCAACACCATCCCTCCTTCCACGCCACTCCATAGTCCCTTAACACCTTCAGGCCGTCGTTCATCTGCCACAACGCCACTCCTCCTACCTGCCACGAAACCCTTGGGGTTTCAGTTTATATATATATATTAAAAAATCCAGAACATAAACAAAATACACACACACACACACACACACACACATATATATATGTATGCCATTATATGCATTTCATGTATGGCCTCTATTAAACCTGCAAACTTCATCCAAAATAAAATGAGAGAAGAAAAAGAAAGAAGAGGAGAAAAGAAAATGAGTTTTTAAAAAAATAGGGTTAGGGCTTTTTGCCCTTAAGGAAATTTATATTTTATTGTTGGAGAATTTAGGGCTTTGCAATTTTAAAATTGCCTTATTTCATTTCCCACTCCCTTTATTATTTTCCTTCATTTGCTTTAAAATTTATATTTGTTTGAACGGGGCTTTTAGATAAATGCAAAATTGGATAATATTTAATTCCTTTGGTGAAGGTTTCTATTATTATTATTATCTTGGGTTTAGAGGAAAGGTTGTTTAATAAATAGGGTATTCTTTTATAGCTAGAGGGAATTTATATTTTATTTGTTTTTAATTTGATTGTTGAAAAAAAGGATTTATTTGTTTCAATTAAATCTTACACAATTTAATAATTTGAGATGTATTTATTCTAACAATTGAGTTAATCCTTTAATTATAAAACCTAATTCGACGAGGTTAATTTTAAGTTGGATTGTTATTAATTTAATAATTCCCTTTTAATTATATCTAGAACTATTTTATTAATTTAATAAAGACATCATTCAAACTAACTCGGAAACCTAGTAAATTATATAGACAAAGTTAGTATAACATGTTTCCATAATCTGGACTACCAAGAAATGAGGAATAATGTAAAGGATGCAGAGATAACTCTGATTGATACAAAACGTGAAGAAGAACAAATTGATCGAGCTTTGTTGAAAAAATGTACAATTAATCTATTTTTAACTATTCTACCAATTTAACTGACGTTATGTAGGTAATTTAACACCAAACTAGGAAACCTTCGATCAAAATTAGTTTTAGTATAATAAACCCTAATCATGCCCGTGAGGTGTTATGCTGCCAGATTTTTCTAAAATTTAGGGTTTAGCTAGGTTAGTGAAATTTAACCTTGATCAGGATTAAATTATTGTCCTTGCTAGTTTTTGGCATTGGGTTTTGGTATTAAATTATAACTTTCTCCTGCATTTGAATTTGGCTTTGATTTTAACTTATGTCAAAGTCCCATCATTCACTTAAGATAACCTAGGGTTTCGATCGTTGATCCTAACCCTATTGGCGACGTTAACCATGTCGCATCGACCCCCTAGTTGGCCTTCATTGCAAAATGGTATGCGCAAGTGAATGCATTACCCTGCATTCAACTGTCATGTTTACGTCTTATGCGTAACACCATCAAGCACGCTTACGTGTGCGAGAGGGTTTCTAGGGAAGTGTGGAATGTTTTTTGATATTTCGTGTCATGACCACATGACAAATGTGGACATGACACGTGTGATGCGTGTTGTGACTGCATAGGAAATGTGGGCATGACATTTATGTGTCAATCTTCAAATCTTTGGCTCTCACATGATTAATGGCAAAATTGTATTGAGTGTATGTTGTGTGCTGTATCATCTGGTATCAGAGCAGGAAGATGGCTAGGAGAGGAAGAGGAAGAGGCGGTCTTGCCCAGATGCATAGAGAAATGCAAAATCTGCAAAGGCAAATAGCAGAACTTACAACATGGATGGAAAACCAAAGACTGGGTAGAGGAGGAGATGAATCTGATGAAGAGATAGGTCAAGGAGGTGCAAATCAAGATACAGAACATGAAGAAGAAGAATTAGAAGGCATGAGTTTTGAAGAGAGGTTGCTCAAGGCCTTAGAAGGGAAAATGAAGGGATCAAGGTAGATGTTTTAGATTATGCATGTAGTCTTAAACCAGAGGAGTTGATAGACTGGTTGAATGACATGAGAAATTTTTTTGAATGGAAATCCATGACAAAGGAAAAGAAGGTGAAATTTGCATGCACCAAATTAACGGGTCATGCAATGATTTGGTGGGATCATCTTCAAAAGGAACGAACAAGGAAAGGCAAGGATAAGATCAAGACATGGAATAAAATGGAGAAGAAGTTGAGAGAAAAACTTTTGCCCATAGATTATGCGCAAACCCTTTTTTTGTAGGTTTCAAAATTTAAAGCAGAACCTCTCTTCTGTGCAAGATTATACAAATGAGTTTTATACATTGTCTATATGTATAGAGCATCAAGAAACTGATGAACAAATGACTACTAGATATGTGAATGGCCTGAAATTCTCTATTCAAGATGAATTGAGCATGCATCGACTCAACAGTATGGAAGAGGCTTACCAATTGGCTCTAAAGGCTGAAGAAAAACAAAACAGAAAGTACCATTAGAGGAATAGAGGAGGAAAAAGGGGTACATCAACCCCATTTTGAGGAGGTTCAAATTATGGCAGGGGAGAGTCATCCCATGGATTGGAAAAATAAGTAGACACTCGACAAGATCTTCTGAATCAAGAATGAGGAAGGGGATTTCAAAGAGGTAGAGGTTATGGTAGCGATAAAGGATGGGAAAACCAGAGAATGCCTTCACTTGTTTCAGATGTGGAGAAGAAGGTCATAGGGCATTTGAATGCTCAAATTATAACATGCAAGAAAGAAATCAAGGAGGACAACCTAGGGTGAACTTGCTTCAAACACAACACAAAGTAGAAGGGATGGAACTAGAGGTTCCACCAGATGTGGGAGAAAGTCTCATGATGAGAAGAGCAATGGTGATTCCAGAGAAGGAGAAAACACAAGCCAAAAGCTCTGATGGTTCATGGCTTCGAACCAATATCTTTAGAACCAGATGCACTTCGAGAGGCAAGGTATGTCAAGTTATTGTTGATGGAGGTAGTTGTGAAAATATGGTTTCTAAAGAAATGGTAGAAAAATTGAATTTACACTATGAAAAACATCCTCATCCATACCGCATTGCATGGTTTAAAAAGGGAAATGAAGTCATTGTTGATAAAAGATGCCTAATTAAGTTTATCATAGAGAAGATCTATCAGGATGAGATATGGTGTGAAGTTGTCCCAATGGATGCCTATCATGTGTTATTGGGAAGGCCATGGCAATATGATAGAAAAGTTATGCATGATGGAGAGAAAAACACATACACCTTTTGGGAAGATGGCTCTAAGGTGATTTTATTGCCTCTCAAGGATGAAGGAAAAGGTGAGACCATGTTGTCTGAAAGAGATCTTGTTAAAGAAATGAAGGTGATAGGGTGTTGCTATGCATTAGTAGTGAAAAAAGGTGAAGAGGAAGACATTTCAGTTCCCCTAGAAGTAGCAGAGCTCTAGGAAGAATTTGTTGATGTTTAGCCTGATGAATTGCCTGATGGTCTACCACCAAAGAGAGATATTCAACATCATATTGATTTGATTCCAAGAGCAACTCTACCCAACCAAGCAGCTTATGGGATGAATCCAACACAACATGCAGAGATGAATAAGCAAGTAATAGAACTCATAAGTAAAGGTGTGGTGAGAGAGAGCATAAGCCCATGTGTTGTACCTGCATTGTTGACCCCAAAAAAAGATGGAACATGGAGGATGTGCACTGATAGCAGAGCAATTAATAAGATTACCATCAAGTATCAGTTTCCTATACCTCGTATGGAGGACATGATGGATGTCCTTGCAAGGGCCAAATATTTCAACAAGATCGACCTATGAAGTGGCTACCACCAAATCTGGATCCAAGAAGGGGATGAGTGGAAGACAACCTTTAAGACTGGAGATGGATTATATGAGTGGATGGTTATGCCATTTAGGTTATCAAATGCACCTAGCACATTTATGAGATTTGTGAACACTATACTACGACCTTACATTGGTAAGTTTGTGGTAGTTTATTTTAATGATATTTTGGTATTTAGTAATAGCAAAGAAGAGCACCTACAACACTTGAGGATCATCTTTGGTGTGTTAAGGAAGGAGAAGTTCTATGCCAATTTGAAGAAGTGTAGGTTCATGCAGGACAGTTTGGTTTTTTAGGCTTTGTCATTTCTAAAGATGGTGTCAGAATGGATCTAGAAAAGGTCAGGGCAATTCTAGAATGGCCTAGTCCAAGCAGCATCATAGAGGTAAAACATTTTCATGGCTTGGCCACTTTCTATCAAAAGTTCATTCAAAATTTTAGTAGTATTGTAGCTCCTATAACAGATTGCACCAAAGGAAGGGAGTTTGTATGGACCAAGGATGTTGATGAGAGCTTTAAGTACTTGAAGCAAAAGGTAACAGAAGCACCTATACTTGCATTGCCAAATTTTGATAAGGTATTTGAAGTAGAATGTGATGCCTCCCCTGTGGGAATAGGTGTTATGCTTAGCCAAGCTAGAAAACCTATAGCTTTCTTTAGTGAAAAGTTGAATGATGTGAGAAAGAATTATTCTACTTATGATTGGAATTTTATGCAATTGTTCAAGCATTGAGGCATTGGAGACATTATCTAGTTCCCCAAGAGTTTGTATTGTTTACAGATCATATTGCACTGAGATACTTGAACACAGAAAAAGTTGAATAGTAGGCATGCCAAGTGGGTCTCTTTCTTGCAGGGATACAATTTTGTGTTGAAGCATAGGTCTAGAAAACAAAATCAGGTTGCAGATGCATTAAGTAGGCGTGTTGCACTTTTGACCACAATGGAAACTGAGGTGATTGGTTTTGATGCCATCAAAAATTTGTATGAGTCTGATGATGATTTTTGGGAGATTGTGGAACAATTGAAGGCACCAGTATCTGGTAACTTGGATCACTTTAGGGGTGAATATTTTATGCAAGATGGGTATCTATTTAAAGGAAAATAACTATGCATACCAGCTGGCTCTATGAGGGAAAACATTATCAGAGAATTTCATAGTAGTGGGTTAGCTGGACATTTTGGAAAGGACAAGACAATAGCCTTGATAGAAGATAAATATTACTAGCCAAAGATGAAAAGGGATATAACTAAGTATGTAACAAGGTGTAGAATCTACCAAGTGGCTAAGGGACATTCACATAATACAGGGTTGTATATGCCATTACCAGTACCAACTGCACCATGGACAGATTTGAGCATGGATTTTGTGTTAGGACTTCCACATACTCAATGAGGTAATGACTCCATTTTTGTAGTTGTTGATTGGTTCTCCAAGATGGTTCATTTTATTTTCTATAAGAAAACTAATGATGCAATGAGGGTAGCAGAGTTATTTTTTTTAGAAGTTGTTCGACTACATGGTGTTCCAAAGACTATTACCTCTGATAGGGATACCAAATTCCTCAGTCATTTCTGGAGGACTTTATGGAAGAAGATGGGGACTAAGTTACAGTTTAGTAGTGCTTATCATCCTCAAATGGATGGGCAAACATAGGTAGTTAATCAGATTCTGGTAAATTTGTTGAGGTGTATTGTTGGAGAAAAGCCAAAACAATGGGACATGGCATTACCCAAGCCCAATTTGCCTATAATAGTTCTGTTAACATATCAATGAGGAAGTCCCCTTTCTAGATTGTGTATGGAAGGAATCCTCAGGGTGTTCTAGATTTGGTATAGCTACCAATGAAAGATAGGGTCAGTGATGATGGGGAAGCATTTGCAGAACACCTTCAACAGTTGCAGAAATAAGTGAGACAGAAGTTACAGGACAGTAATGAGAGGTACAAGAATACAATGGATACTAGTAGGCGACATCAGACATTCAGTGAAGGTGACTTAGTGATGGTATATTTAAGAAAAGAGCCGTTTCCTACTGGAACATACCACAAGTTGAAGTACAGGAAAATTGGTCCTTGCAGAATTACAAAGAAGATCAATGATAATGCTATGAGGTCAGTTTACCAGATGATCTCGATATTTCTCCTATGTTTAATATTTCTGATTTATATGCATTCCATGGTGAGGATGATGCTAAAGATAGTCAACCAGAAGTGGCATGGCACCACCACATTCCCCATAAGAAGAAGGAAAAGATTGCACAGGTTCTTGATAAGAAAACTATCTACACTCGGCAAGGGCATTACAACAAGTATTTAGTACAATGGGAAGGATTGCCACCAACTGATAGCATGTGGATTATAGAGTGGGAAGTGCAGAGGTTAGATCCAGTCAAATGGCAGCAGTTTGAAGACACTCACTTGCAGGAGCTGCATTTTTTTCAACCAGAGGAGAATGATGCAGGGACTTCCAGAGGTCATAACTTTTGACTCAGATGTGGGCTTTCTATGAAATTTTACAGGTGGATGTGTTATGAGGTGGCCAGTGGTTTCCCAACCTATCCTAGTCAGTTGGACCTTGTCTTGGCACTTTTTCAAGGCTTGAAACTTTCATCTTGGCCCTCAAAATGGCAATTTAGTGTTTTTTTCTAGTTTTTTAAAAGTTGCTTTTTTTAATAACTCGAAACTCATGTTTTGAATTTAGGATATTAGTTGGCTTTTCGTCCTACCTTAGCTTTAGGAAGTTTTTGGGAAAAAACAAGATTCTCAAGATATGATTGTAAAATTACCTAAAATGGCAAAATCTAACAATTGTCGAAATCTGCCAAAAAATGTAATTTTTTAATTTTTTTTGTTTTCTTGGATATAAGAGAGTTTTCTCTCATTGTAGCAGTAGAGTTGATGAATAGAAGTTTTTTTTATGTTCTAGTCTTCAAATCTTTGGCTCTCACATGATTAATGGCAAAATTGTATTGAGTGTATGTTGTGTGCTGCATCAATACTACTCAGATGAGGTCCTTATACCCTCACCTCTTTGAGGGCTTCCAAGAGGAAGCCTAATATTAAGAGGGGGAGGATGTGAGGCCCATCTTTTTCAGTTACTTTAGTTACTTCGGTGCAGACTATTTGACTATGTTGATTTGATTTTATATGCTTTATGTGTGTTAGTTTTTATGCTACTAGGCTATGGACATTATGTTATATTTGAACTCTATGAACATTATGTTTGAACTCTATGGACATTATGTGATATTTTAACTCTATGGATATTATATTTCAGACCTTATAATTTAACTCATGATTAATGGATTATTATTTATGTGACTTTAGTGGATAAGCTAGATGTATGAATTATGGTTATTTAATAAATTATTTGATTATGTGATCATGAATGAGTTAGAATATTAATTTAATTTCATCTATACATTTTTATGTTGCTTCGGCTATATATTTTTTGATATGTTGATATTCAAAAATGAAGTGTGCAGGTGGGTGTCCAAGATCATTAAGTTTTTGGAGATTTCCAAGAACCCGTCATGTGATACGTTGTTAGCCTAGTCTAACCCATGGGAGGGGTGAAGAGTAAAGTGTTATATGAATTAATTATTTATTTGTGTGATGGCTATGGTTGGTTTCATTTTATAATTTTATTACAATTAAATTTGTTATTTGTGAGAGTTTAAATTTATTTTAATTAATTGTTTTATTATTTTTGGGATGTGGATAAGGGATTTGTTTTAATTATTTTTTTTTTAAATAAAAGATTTTTGAGGGAAAAACAGAAAAGAAAGAAAGATCCCGTCTTTTTGGATTTTTTTATTTTTTTGTTATTTATGTGGCAACTTGGATTTTGGGAAATACTTTTTAATTTGCATGGTTTTGGGGAGAAGAAAGGAGGAACTTGTGGGAAGATTTGGAAGAAGTTTTGCTTGGAAATTTTGAAGAAGGATTTTGGTTGTGGATTCGAGTTCAAGGTTTTCCATTCTAGTTTTTGGACTCTCCCTAAACATGGGGAGCTAAGGTAGGATTTAGATTCCTTTTAAATTTTCTGTATAATGTATGCATGAAGGATTTATGGAAATTTTTGTTGTATGTATAATTATAGTTTTCTCTTTTGGTTGTTGTTGTGGGAATTAGGTTGTGAAGGGAACGGCCTTCCCCTAAGGGGTGAGAGCCTCCCAAGTGTGTGGGTAGAGAGAGGTGTGGAGCCTCTCTTGGGGAAAGTTGATTGTAAATGTGATAAAATAGTGGATTGGATGAATGTTAAAGCTAGTGTTGTATGGAGATGTTGGGATGATATGATAGATTGGATGGTTGTTGCTACTGGTATGATATGGAGATTTTATGGTATTGGGAGGTATAAGTGATTTGTGTGGATGAAAGTTGTTATTTCTATGATAATGAACTTATATGGAGGATTTTATGTTTTGTTCCCCAAGAGGGAGGATTATCCCCCCTCTCTCCCTTTGTTGGATCTAGTATTGATCCTCAGTTTGTGAGTCAACCAAATGGGGTTTTGATTTTTTGTGTAAATGGGTTTTTTTTGTTTTATATATTCTATGTGGTTGCATGTGTGTTTACCGGTTCTTGGAGTCTCCTACTCAGGGGTAGGATTGTGAGACAATCCCTACGGTAGGGTGGAGAGCAAGTCTTAGCCATCTAGTTTGGCTTATTGTTGTGCAAAAATTGCATTGGATCTGATTTGTCAAAGAAGATTTGTATTGAAGAGACTTGTGTTTTTCTATTTTCTTATCTATCAAGAGCTTGGAGCTCTTCTTTTTAGATCTTTTTAGAAAGTTGAGGATTATGGATTATACATCCATTTGTAAATTTTTATACTAGAATCTTTTTTTGTATGTATGATTTCTATATTTTCATCTCACATTATTTTTATTTTGTGAATTTAACAAGTTGACTAAATTTTATAAAAATTGGTAAACTGTCCCTAGAAAAACTAATATGTTCTATCTGCTTTAACTTTTGTTTTAGAAACTGGGTTTGAAAACTTTAGGACAAGTGCGTCATTGAGACTTCTAAATCATATAAAAAAATCATTGATACTCATATTCTATATTTTGAGATATAAAAAGATTTCTGATTAGATGTATGTGCTGTTATAAAATTTTCTTGATAAAACGGGTCTATTGTATCTCTAATAAATTTTATTTTAGAAACTGGGTTTCTTCTATATTTTTATTGAAGATGTGAAACCTAGTTTACTAAATCCTCACAAGAATTCAGACGTACCAAGATTCTCAATTATGAGATATGTATGAATTAGTAACTATCTATTTATACTATTTTTTTAAAGATTATGATTTTACAAGTGATGATATAATTTTTAGAAAATTATATTAGAGGATATTATTATTTTATTATTATGATATTTCACATCTCTATTTTACCTTTTTAACACATTTTAAAAATAAGAAAAATCATGGAGATTAGTTTGATTAAATAGAAAAAGAAGACAAAGCAATTTTGTGGAAAAAGAATAGAAAGAAAACAGAGTAAAGCAAAAAGAAATAATAAAGAATTAAAAATATAGATAAAGTTTGCTTTATTTTTATTTATCATTGTAAGTAAATTAATTAAATTTCTTTGTTTATTTAATTTAATTAATAATTAAATTCATTTTATTGTTCATTATATTTTAAATGCTTTAATATTTTAAAATTTAATTATTAGTATTTTTAATTACCATTTAACTTTCTCGAAGAAGAAATGGTTTAATTTAATTAATTTATTAAATTTATATCATTCTTTAGTGAGTAATTGTAAGTTAGTGAACAAATGATTTTAAAAATTGATTTTGTTTTAAAGGGGAAGTAGTAAACATTTATGTAATTTATTAAATGTTGAACTATGATTACATTAAATTATGGATTTAGTTCAACATATTTATGGTATATTTTCTTTAAATTGTTATAAGCTAGATTAGTAATATAATTATATAGTTTTCCTTTAATAAGCCTAAAAGAAAAATATGTATTTGTTCCTACTACAAATATTTTTAAAAGTTTTATAATAATCTCTTCAAATTTATCTATATTGTTTTGTCTAAACCAATTGTTTAGGTTCTTAAAGAAATTTATATATATAAGATGATTGTATTATATTTATAGAAAATTTATCATATTAAATTAACCAATATCAATTGAAGTGTTTGACAGTTTAATGTCATTAAAATTATCTATGGTATGAATATATTGAGTGGTGCAGGAGCACCCCTCCAACAAGAAGACTAGAGTCTCAATATTTTATGTCTTATGCTTATCTATATTTAATGTAATAAGGTCTGTTTGACCAGACTTGTCATTGGTGTTTGTAATTCAGTTTTTGTTGGTAATCCCTATGACACTTATCGAGTTGTCATGATAAGGTTGTAAGTTTGTTAGTTGGTTATCTCTCCCAGCCGCTTGGAATTGTTTCCCAGCCACTGGGAATCAAGTCTATACTACTATTGGAAAGTAGTTAAATAGCTCAGCTCAGATCGATTGGAGAGATAGATTAAGATAGATTGAGATTTCTATAGAAAAATAGAGAAGTTCTAAAGTTGTGAAATCAAATACCTGTATCAATTTCTGGAAGAAATAAAAGAAAGATCCTGTTTGTGTTTGATTTCCTTGTGTAGCTAATTTTCAGGTTTGCAGCCAAGATGGGTTCTTAACCCATTCCACCGGTTGGATTACTTCGTAATTGGTGGAATGGCTGTATATATTAGATTAGGTTTTCTATTTTATTTTTGTTCATTTTTGTGTTTGTAGGATCAAGTTTGTAGCATGCTGAGATGAACCCTAGCATCCTCATGTGCTAGGCTGTTAAAGTTAGACAAAAAAATCTATATGGTTATAGAAGGAACAGTTTGGCAAGGTTGTGTGGGTTTTAGCTGTGCAAATTAGCGTCGCAGACAATTGAAAACCTTGTGTTTGAACCAATTCCAATGGTTCAACAAGTTTCAGTTCCTTGATGATAGTAGATAGTCCATTAGGACCAGCAGTTGCTTGAAGTCAGGGAAAAGTCTTCATTTGAACCGTTGGCGAAAGGTTCAACAATTCGCAAGTAAATTAGGTTTGTTTTGGTTCGATGAATGCTTGTAAG
The DNA here is from genome assembly GCA_027924645.1 of Cunninghamia lanceolata. Classification (NCBI taxonomy): domain Eukaryota; kingdom Viridiplantae; phylum Streptophyta; class Pinopsida; order Cupressales; family Cupressaceae; genus Cunninghamia; species Cunninghamia lanceolata. The sequence continues at coordinate 1,607,530 of BSBN01000810.1, read as the reverse complement.
AAGTTAAGTAAAGCTTTGAAGGAGTTTTTGAATTGGTTAAGTGTTTGGTTGAACCTTTGAACTGGTTCAATGGTTCAAAGGGTTCAACGGTTCAACCGACCATTTGGTTCAACCGTTCGGTGATGGAGACAATGCTAAAGAGCTAGCGATAGTTAACCATTCATTGGACAGGTTCAACAGTTCAATGGTTCAACAGGCTGATGGTTCAACAATCCAGTGAAGCTGATGGGTTCTTCTGGTTCAACAGTGCAACTGTGGATCACCGATAGCTGTTTAAACTAAGTAATTGAATCGATAGCATTGGTTCAATGGTACAGTTGGTTCAGAGGTTCAACCAAAGGAAAATACTCGTATCAGAGTAGAGGTAGGAGATACAAACCATTTGCCGATAGCGACAGTCTCGCCGATAGGCGCAAAATCTAGGTTCCATCGGTCAGATGAAAGGAGCTCGGTGTGACAGAGTTTAGACTCACCGATGGGGTGGATTTCACTGGTGGAAAAACACACATAGAAAATTATATGTTAGCGACTGACTGAAAATTAGTTTTGCCATGATCTGCTGCCCGCTCTGCATCATAGTGGTATCAGAGCCAAGGTTGTATCTTTTGGGAGGAGGAGACAACAAAATGTCAGAAGGAGAAGGGTCAGAAGAGTACCCAACAAGGATGACCAATGCTGAATTGGCTATCTTGGTAAAGAAGTAGATTGCTGAGAGCAAAGCAATTAGTGCTCAGAATCAGGCATTGAAAGACGAGTTGGAAAGATTGAGGGACAGAGTCAGAACGAAAAGAGATTCTAGTGAATGAGAAGATAGGGATGAAGAGGAGATCCCTAGGCAGGAAGAGATAGACATTCCTGCAGACTAGAGACCCTTACTTAATGCCCTCAAATCCATGGAGCGAAGGACCATGGATATGAAAATAGACCTGCCAATGTTTGTAGGAAAAATGAAACCTAATCCAGTGATGGAGTGGATAGACTCCTTGAACAATTTCTTTGAAATAGAGGAAATACTAGACCACCAAAGAGTGAAGATAGCTCAATCCAAAATGAAAGGAGCTGCACTAACCTGGTGGAATTTCATCTAAGATGATAGGGTGAAAGAAGGAAAGAACAGAGTTGCTACGTGGAAGAAGATGATGGCTTTAGTGAAGGAAGCCTATGTTCCATTGGATTACAACATCCAATTACATAAGAGGAGACAAAATCTGAAGAAGAAGGAGTTAGATGTCAGTGCATACACTGAAGAATTCATGAAACTATGTCTCAAGACAAAGGTGAAGGAGAATGAGGAAGAGAAGGTAGCTAGGTATCTCAATGGGTTGAGATTTGCCATCCAAGAAGACCTAAATCTGCATAATCCAGATACAGTTCAGAAGTGCTACCAATTAGCACTCAAAGTGGAAGAAAAACTAAAGAGAAGGCAAGAGCAGAACAATAGAGGAAGAGGAAGACAACAACAAGGGGGAAGAAGTCCTTTTAGAGGCAAAGGAAATGGATTTGGACAGCAAAGTGAATACAGTCAAGAGAGCAACAAAGGAGACAACAGTCAAACTCAAAAGGGAAGTTATGATCAAAAAGGAAATTTCAGGGGCAGAAGACCACCATTCAGAGGGAGATCCCAGGGCAGGGGTCCTATCAGATGTTACAATTGCAATCAAGAAGGTCACATAGCCAGTAGATGTCCAAAAAAAGTAACAAGTTCAGGGGGAGAAAGGAGGACAAATCTGATCCAAGAATCTGATTGTCAAAGTGCAACAAGCTCCAACACTTATCAGAGTGTGAATGTTACTATCAAATATGGGTATCCTGAGATAGGAGAAGCTTTGATGATTAGGAGAGCAATGGCCACTATGAAGGTGCCTGACAAAGAACCCCCACAAAGAAAGTCTCTTTTCAAAACTACTTGCAAGACAGGAGGAAAGGTATGTAGAGTTCTGATTGACTCTGGATCTACTAAAAATTTTGTGTCTGTTGAAATGGTAGAAAAGCTTAAGCTTAGGAGGCTGCCACATCCTTGCCCGTACAAGGTCTCATGGCTCACTCAAGGTCAGCAAATAGTTGTGGAAGAACAGGCTTGGGTGGAGTTTCAAATTGGACCATACAAGGACAGATTATTGTTTGACATAGCTCAGATGGATGCTTGCCATCTCCTACTTGGAAGACCATGGCAATATGATTTAAAAGCCCAACATGATGGAGTTAGAAACACCTATTCAATCACCAAGGATGGTGAGAAGACAGAGTTACTCCCATAATGGAGAAGGAGGTAGAATCAAAAGGGAAATAAGTCAAGGTGATGATGGTAGAAGGCAAACAATTTATGATAGAAATAGCAGAAGAAGGAGCAGTTGCATATGCTCTAATTCCATGCCTAAAAGTGAATAAGGAACAGCAGCAAGAAGTCAAGGGGGAGAAGAAGAAAAGGTTCATAGACCCTACTATCCAAGAGCTATTAGACAAGTACAAAGGCATCATCTCTGATGGAATGCCAAGATCTCTACCACCTATATGAGATATCAGCCATTGTATAGATCTAATCCCAGGATCTACACTACCAAACAAAGTAGTATACAAGCTTACACCAGAACAGAATGCAGAGGTAGCAAGACTGATTGAGGAATTGTTGGAGATAGGCCTAATTGGCAAAAGTTTAAGCCCATGTGTAGTACCAGCTATACTAGCACCAAAGAAAGAAGGCACTTGGAGGCTTTGCACTAATTCAAGGGCTATTAACAAGATCACAATCAGGTATAGGTTCCCAATACCCAGGATAGATGATTTGCTTGATTGTTTAGAAGGTGCCAAATACTTCACAAAAATAGATTTGAAAAGTGGCTATCATCAGATCAGGATTAGGCCAAGAGATGAATGGAAAACTACATTTAAAACCAATGAAGGGTTGTATGAGTGGAAGGTCATGCCTTTTGGTTTATCCAATGCTCCTAATACCTTTATGAGATTGATGAATGAGGTCTTGAGAGAATTTATAGGAAAATTTGTCATAGTGTATCTAGATGACATTTTGATTTTCAGAAATACAAGGGAAGAACACCTCAGACATATAGACTTGGTTCTAAAAAGGTTACATGAAGAATGGCTCATGATAAACTTGGAGAAATGTTTGTTTATGCAGGAGGAGATCATCTACTTGGGTTTTGTCATCTCACATGGCAAACTAAAAATGGATCAAGAGAAGGTAAGTGCCATATTGTCTTGGCCAACTCCTAGAACCATGAATGATGTCAGAAGTTTCCATGGGTTAGCAACCTTCTATAGGAAGTTTATAAGAGGGTTTAGTCATATCTATGCATCCATGCTTGACACCATAAAAGGAGGATAGAAGTGCAGATTTACTTGGACAAAGGAAGCAGATGATTCATTTGAAACATTGAAGAAGAAAGTGGCATAGCAGCCAATCCTTGCACTTCCTAATTTTAACAAGATTTTTCAGGTTGAATGTGATGCAAGTCACATGGCAATTGGAGCAGTACTCAATCAAGAAGGGAGGCCTATTGCATTTTTCAGTGAGAAACTAAATGATGCTAAGAAGAGATACTCATCCTATGATTTGGAGATGTATGCTCTAGTCCAGTCACTCAAGAAGTGGAGGCATTACTTAATGCCAAAAGAATTCATAGTGTTCACAGATAATCATGCCCTTAGTTTCATAAATAGCCAAGAAAAGTTGAACCATCGACACATGAAGTGGGTGGAAACTTTGCAAGCTTTCACTTTCACACTTAAGCACAAGAAAGGGGTCAAGAATAACATAGCAGATGCTTTGAGCAGGAGGGCTCTCACCATAAATTAGATTCAATTGGAAAGTGTTGGGATTGATTCCTTAAAGGCTATGTATGATGCTGATGAAGACTTTGGGGAGATTTACAAAGTATGTATTTCTTTTGGAGACAAATATCATGTTGAGTACTCTAAATTTTTGATACAAGATGGATTACTATTCAAAGGTGGACAATTGTGTATCCCACGGTGTTCTATGAGACTGAACATTATTAGGGAGAAACATTGTGGAGCCATGGCAAGACATTTTGGTCTGGATAAGACTTTGGATCTGGTGAAGAGGCATTACTTTTGGCCAAAGCTACAGTCAGATGTCAGAAAATTTGTGGAGACATGTGTGATCTTCCAAAAGGCCAAGGGAAGATCTACTAATGCAGGTTTATATCAGCCATTGCCCATTCCCTCTAGACCATGGGAAAGCATAAGTATGGATTTTGTGTTAGGTTTACCTAGAACAAGGAAGGGATATGATAGTATTTTGGTGGTAGTAGACAAATTCAGCAAAATGGCACATTTCTTACCATGCAAAACCACTTGTGATGCTTCATATGTTGTAGACCTATTTTTCAAGGAAATAGTGAGAATACATGGATTGCCATTGAGCATAGTGTTAGATAGAGATGTGAAATTTATTGGACATTTTTGGAGGAGTCTTTGGAAGAAGCTTGGAACCAATTTGTCTTTCTCATCAGCTTATCACCCTCAAACAGATGGCCAGACTAAAGTGGTCAATCGATCATTGGGAAATCTGCTTAGATGTTTGACAAGATAGCATGGAGAGAAATGGGATAACATCCTGTCATAGGAAGAATTTTCTTATAATGACACCATCAATAGAAGTACAAGAAAGTCACCTTTTCAGGTAGTATATGGTATCCATCCTAGAGGTATTTTTGAGCTAAGAGATATACCTGCAAGAGAGTCTATTAGTGTAGATGGAGAAGCTTTGCATCCGCAATAAAAGAGGTACATGATCAAGTCAAGACCCAACTCCAGCAAACTACTTTGAAGTACAAAACATATGCTGATAAAAAGAAGAGAGATGTACAATTTGATGTTGGAGATTTGGTGTGGGTTAATTTAAAGAAGGAAAGACTCCCAAAAGGAAAATATACCAAACTAATGCAGAGGAAGATTGGACCATGTCAAAATTTGAAGAAATATGGACAAAATGCTTATGAAATCCAACTTCCTTATGATCTTGGATTGTCACCTATTTTCAATGTATGTGTTTTAACTCCATACAAACATAATGTAGATGTAGAACAGAAACCACTACAGGGCACAGCAGATGATGATATTTCTAAGCATGATCCACCAAAGTTACAGAAGATTTTAGACTCAAGAATGGCAAAGAAGACTAGGAACAAAGAGTATACGGAATACTTGGTAGCTTGGCAAGGGAAACCTGATTCAGAGGCAGTTTGGATGACTGAGGAGCAGCTCATCAAATAGGGTGCAGATCTTCAAACTCTCATCTCAAGTGGACTTGAGATTTCTTCTCTCGGGGAGTATGGTGTAGGAGCACCCCTCCAACAAGAAGACTAGAGTCTTAATATTTTATGTCTTATGCTTATCTACTATATTTAATGTAATAAGGTCCATTTGACCAGACTTGTCATTGGTGTTTGTAATTCAGTTTTTGTTGGTAATCCCTAGGACACTTATCGAGTTGTCATGATACGGTTGTAAGTTTGTTAGTCGGTTATCTCTCCCAGTCGCTTGGAATTGTTTCCCAGCCGCTGGGAATCAAGTCTGTACTACTGTTGGAAAGTAGTTAAATAGCTCAGCTCAGATCGATTGGAGAGATAGATTAAGATAGATTGAGATTTCTGTAGAAAAATAGAGAAGTTCTAAAGTTGTGAAATCAGATACCTGTATCAATTTCTAGAAGCAATAAAAGAAAGATCTTGTTTGTGTTTGATTTCCTTGTGTAGCCGATTTTCTGGTTTACAGCCGAGATGGGTTCTTAACCCATTCCACCAGTTGGATTACTTTGTAATCGGTGGAATGGCTGTATTTATTAGATAAGGTTTTCTGTTTTGTTTTTGTTCATTTTTGTGTTCGCAGGATTGAGTTTGTAGCATGCTGAGATGAACCTTAGCATCCTCATGTGCTAGGTTGTTAAAGTTAGAAAAAAAAATCTATATGGTTGTAGAAGGAACAGTTTGGCAAGGTCATGTGGGTTTTAGATGTGTAGATCGGCATCACAGATAGTTGAAAACCCTGTGTTTGAACCAATTTCAATGGTTCAACAAGTTTTGGTTCTTCGGCGATAGTAGATAGTCCATTGGGACCAGCAATTGATTGAAGTCAGGGAAAAGTCTGTTGGTGCCTGCATGAGCAGTCAGGTTTCAAGCATATAAACATGCAGGCACCCTCCTAAAAAATCCAAAAAGGTTCTAAGTCTTTGGGCCTCCTTAGCATTTTTCAACTGAAGCATCATATTTTCTTTGGAGGAGGTCATCATCATCATGTTTCCGGTCATCACCCTTTTGTTTCTTGCGAGGGTCATCATATTTTCTGTCAGCCTGATCTTTCGCCAGGGTGATATTTTAACATCGGGTGATCTTAGTTAAGATCATCCTGATGATGTTGCTGCAAAGTCCTAAGTATGACCTGATCTTCTGCGGGGTCATCATATTTAAACATCAGGTGATCTTTGTTAAGATCATCCTGATGTTATTTTATCGCTTCATGTTTGTTGTTTTCTCACCCTGATGATGCTGACGTCATTCTTATGTCAAGGTGATATCCACTTTTCTACCTGTCTACATCATGATATTTCTGAAGGAGGGGGTGATATTTTCATATCTGAATATCACCCAGATATATGTTTGTTCCAGCATCATGATGATGCTGATGTCAGGGAGATATCCGCCTGTCGGCTTCATGCATTGTCAAGTGGGGGGTGATCATTTCAAATATCTGTCATATTCATATATCACCCCGATCTTATAGTGAAGCTACAGTGCAGCATGACATTTGTGCATCAGGGTGATATTTTCAAATATCCGGTTATCTTCTGAATATCATCCTGATGCCGATGTGGTGGTGACATCATCAAGGTCCAGAGGGTCATATTTTAACATCAAGCATTTTATGGAGATCCCCCGATGTTGCAAATATGACGATGACGTCATCTGGATATGAGGAGGTGCGCAGTATGTAGATATGTTGATGACGTCAATAGGATATGACGGTGACGTCATCAGGATGTTCATTGGTGAGACATTTGGTATCGGCTAAGCAGGAGGATCTTCCTCCGATGCATCAGGTTGTGCTAATGAGGGCGATTATCATGCAGGCGATATTTCACATGAAGGCAAGGTTGGTCATCAGGGTGATATTTCTATCAGGTGATGAGGACAGCATGATACTTTCCCGCAGGGTGATATTTTCTGCAGGGTGATATGAATTATCAGGATGAGCTCAGTAGGTGGTTTGCTGACGTTAGGGTGATATTTTGTGCATCTGGATATCATGCAAGAGGATGATGACGGGGCTTTATGCTGATGTCGTCGGGAGCAAAAGCACCGACATCATGTATGCTTATGACTTAGTATATAAAGTGATGAGGAGGTCGCCACGGGGTGCATGTGGGATAATTGTATCTTGCATATTTTTAAATATCAGGATGATACATTTTGGTGGGAAAGGTTTGCGATGCACAGTATGATGTTTTTCCCAAGGCTGCGAGTTGGTATGCCATTAATGGTGGATGTTACAGGGTATGGGCGATGGTGTGGACGTTTCAACCACCCGACTGAGGTTGTACATCCACAAGCAGCAGCGCAAGGCTCAAGATCTCTTCCTGTCTCCTCTTCCACCTGCTACATTGAATGCGATGAGTGCCATTTTCTCAATGTACTATATCTGGAAAATTTTAGATATGCCATGTAATTAATGCTGAGGACCTTCTTTGTTGTATTTAGGCATGTTGTGTTGCTCATTTTCAAGGTTGTTGAAGGCTTGAGGCAATTTTGTGTAAATAATGAAAGACAGAGCATGACCCTGGTTGTTCTATCCCATTTTAGAGTTTATGAGTTGCAACATGAATGTATTTTGCACATATGTTCAGTTTCAATGTTGATTTAATATGAGAAATGCTTCATTGCATGTGTTTATCTGCTTGTCTCCATTTGCTACATGTTATTCTCCTTCTTCTGAATCTGGTTGCTAAGGGTTTCTCAGGTTCTAGGGTATGGTTTTCTGTATCACATGTTTGATCTCTAACTTCCATTCAAGTAGTGGATTAAATTGTTTTAGGTTGAGCATGGGGAAGGTTGCATGTCAGTAGGGATATCTGTAAGTAGAGGTAGTTAGATACCCATTCTTGGGTGATGTTTGTAAGGCAAGCATCAAGTCCAACCCCCTGAAACTTGAGTGAAAGTTGCAAACCATCTGTTGTATACGTCTAGTTGACTCCTTGCCCAATGGATAGGCACCAGTCTGCTCCTGGGTCAGTAGTTATGAGCCAAAACCCCTTGTCTTGCATCCAGGACAGTATGGCCACCCATTTCATCACTTCCATCTGTTAGTTGTAGGAGTAGGATTAGGAACCCCCTGCATGCTCTCATACCCACCAGACAAATATGTCCAAGAATGTTGCCAACCTTGTGATCTATCATGCAGGTCTTGGTCCAGACATGAGAGTATTTTGCCTGATGCTGTCAAGCTAAATCTTCATATCATTGAGCTAGTCAAGGTTACATCTTGAGTTATAGGGATACCCCCCTTGGTGCGGCAAAACCAGAAGTGAAGGGGAGGAGCTCACGCAACCTCCTATATTAGTTGGTTGAATCTGCTTGTGCATTAGAACTGGCAAACCCTAATGTTGATTCAAAAGAAAAACCAACAAAATGGTGACTCTACTGGGGACTGATTTCAAAGTGTTATCCTGCAATCTCTGGTGAAGTTTGCCTTGCTCTACTGGTGAAATGAACTCAGAAAAATATATGGTAAGCTTTCAGCTGTTGTAAATTTTGTCCTCTCTGGAGAGGTGGCGACTCTACAAAAAGATTTAAGTGCACATGAAAGATAGATGTATGTTATGTGATGAAAGATGTTTAGATCTCAGCATTTGGATGAGAAAAGGTACCTTGTTTCTTCCCATTTATATTTGTTGTTTTACTGCATAAGTTAGATGCAGGGGGAAACCTTAGGTCTTAGGCAATCATAGGATGTCTAAGAGTGAGATTTTTATGAATCCAAATATGTATTATCCCATACTCAGTCAAGAGGGGGGTGACATGTTGACTAAAAGAATAGAAGAGATAAGAAATAGGTTGATATTCTTAGAGGCTAGGCAGGCCTAGTTAAATAGTGAGAATCCTATTGTGTCTGCCCGTCAAAAAGCTAAACCTCTAGTCTGCCCTTTTGATCCTTTGTATGACCAACTGGATTTGTCATGGGTTGATTATAAAGTAGAAAGTATGCCTGCTAGGATATACTATCAGATGCCTAGATTTAGTGGTCACAGTGTGTGTGATGGGAGTGCACATATCCAAGATTTTCATAACTTTATGGAGAGATATTCATTTAGAGATGAGGATATGTGGATGAGATTTTTTGTTAGGTCCTTCGATGCAAAAGCCAAAAGTTGGTATATGAGCTTTCCAAAGAGATCCTTTGCCTATTGGGATGAGTTTGCTGACTGTTTCAAAGAAGAATTTGCAAAAGAACCTGCTGATCTTGTTGCAGAATTAATGAAAATTAGAAAACAAGTTGAGGAGCCATGTATTGATTTCAGTCATAGATTTGCAGTAGCCCTTTCCCAGATCCCAAAAGATTTTAGACCTGATACTTCAGCCTGTGTTGGCATATTCTTTGAAGCTTTTGGGGAGGGCTCTAGTGCACTACTGAGGGATTTCAAGGTGACAAGTATGCAGATGGCATACAAATTTTTAGAAAATGTACAAGAAATGAGAAATGAGCACCTGCAGAAATCCTTGTCTCCAGACCTTGGTGTGAGAAATGGTTGTGAAGCTGCAAATGACCAAGAGATTAAGGCATCATGTGAAGATGCTAGTGAAAGGACTAATGAGGACTCCCATTGCAATGATGAGGTATCTGGCCATGAAAATAATGATGAGGTTGTGGATAGAAATGAGCAACTTTTTGAATGGATTTGTGGAGATAATTGTGAGTATTGTACTCAAGACAGAGAAGATATAAGCAAACAGAGTAGCAGTTCCATGTGTGAACCATTGCCTTCTTTTCAAACACATGGAGATCATGAAGAGCAGTTAGAGATTGAAACAAGTGCTAGTGTAGAGCATGATTGTGCTTCATTTGATGACTGTTTTGCTTATGACACACAAGCTGATACTCCATAAAGAGAATCCATTGATGGTGAAGATGCATGTTCTGCTGCCCATGAACCAATGGCATACCATGATGAGGCTGAGACACCTGGGTCACCCATCTATGATACATGTGGTGATGAGGATCCATCTGAGTATGGTGAGGATCTAGACATTATTTTTGACTTGGATTCTATTTTTCATCCTGATGAAAGGGAGGCCAACATACATTAGGTAAATGATTGCAAAAATGTGCCTGATTGTAAAGAGGTGCCAAAGCCTGATCTTTTCCAGTTTGGTGCTACTGATGGTTGTGTGCATGATGTACACAACTATGATTTTGAAATCTTTTCTTTTGATGTGCCAGCATATACAATGATCTATGATCTTCCTAGTTGTGTGGTGGACTCTAAATGTTTCCTGTTTTCAGTCCAGCTAGGAGATCATTTTGCAATGCATAGTGATGATAAGTGGTGTATGCCATTTGAGTATGCATTGCTTGATAAATTTGACACCCACATGTCACATGATGCTGAAGGTTGTCTGCATAGGGGTAACAGCGACAAGCTGAATAAAAGGGTTGAATATGCAGATGACAAGGTTTATTTGTGGGTAGGTCATGACAGTATCTCCAGGCTTGATCCAGTGCATGTAGATGAAAACAAGATATTTGACAAGGGGAGATACATGTATTTCTTTTCTTGGTGGCCTTAGGCCATCAAGTTTGTTTGGTGATGCAGATCATTGTGACTTCATGACTCTATTGCCCAATGGATAGGGGACTGGTCTGCATCCCAGAGATCTGTGGTTCTTGCCATGCCTACAAGAGGTTGGTGCCTGCATGAGCAGTCAGGTTTCAAGCATATAAACATGCAGGCACCCTCCTAAAAAATCCAAAAAGGTTCTAAGTCTTTGGACCTCCTCAGCATTTTTCAACTGAAGCATCATATTTTCTTTGGAGGAGGTCATCATCATCATGTTTCCGATCATCACCCTTTTGTTTCTCGCGAGGGTCATCATATTTTCTGTCAGCCTGATCTTTTGTCGGGGTGATATTTTAACATCAGGTGATCTTAGTTAAGACCATCCTGATGATGTTGCTGCAAAGTCCTAAGTATGACCTGATCTTCTGCGGGGTCATCATATTTAAACATCGGGTGATCTTTTTTAAGATCATCCTAATGTTATTTTATCACTTCATGTTCGTTGTTTTCTCACCCTAATGATGCTGACATCATTCTTATGTCAGGGTGATATCCGCTTTTCTGCCTGTCTGCATCATGATATTTTTGAAGGAGGGGGTGATATTTTCATATATGAATATCACCTAGATATATGTTTGTTCCAGCATCATGACGATGCTGATGTCAGGGAGATATCTGCCTGTCGGCTTCATGCATTGTCCAGTGGGGGGTGATCATTTCAAATATCCGTCATATTCATATATCACCCCGATCTTACAGTGAAGCTACAGTGCAGCATGACATTTGTGCATCAGGATGATATTTTCAAATATCCGGTTATCTTTCGAAAATCATCTGATGCCAATTTGGTGGTGACGTCATCAAGGTCCGGGGGGTCATATTTTAACATTAGTCATTTTATGGAGATCCCCCGATGTTGAAAATATGACGATGATGTCATCCAGATATGAGGAGGTGCGCAGTATGCAGATATGCTGATGACATCAGCAGGATATGACGATGACATTATCAAGATGTTCATCGGTGAGACATTTGGTATCAGCTAAGCAGGAGGATCTTCCTTCGATGCATCAAGTTGTGCTGATGAGGGCGATTATCATGCAGGCGATATTTCACATGAAGGCAAGGTTGGTCATCAGGGTGATATTTTTATCAGGTGATGAGGACAGCATGATACTTTCCCGCAAGATGATATTTTTTGTGTGGTGATATTTCATATCGAGGTGATATGAATTATCAGGATGAGCTCAGTAGTTGGTTTGCTGATGTCAGGGTGATATTTTGTGCATCTGGATATCGTGCAAGAGGATGATGACGGGGCTTTATGCTAATGTCGTCAAGAGCAAAAGCACCGACATCATGTATGCTTACGACTCAGTATATAAAGTGATGAGGAGCTCACCGTGGGGTGCATGTGGGATAATTGTATCTTGCATATTTTCAAATATCAGGATGATACATTTTGGCAGGAAAGGTTTGCGATGCACAGTATGATGTTTTTCCCAAGGCCACGAGTTGGTGCGCCATTAATGGCAGATGTTACAGGGTATGGGAGATAGCATGGATGTTTCAACCACCCGACTGAGGTTGTACATCCACAGGTGGCAGTGCAAGGTTTGAGATCTCTTCCTATCTCCTCTTCCACCTGCTGCATTGAATGCGATGAGCGCCATTTTCTCAATGTACTGTATCTGGCAAATTTTGGATCTGCCATGTAATTAATGTTGAGGACCTTCCTTGCTGTATTTAGGCAGGTTGTGTTGCTCATTTTCAAGGTTGTTGAAGGCCTGAGGCAATTTTGTGTAAATAAGGAAAGACAAGGCATGACCCTGGTTGTTCTATCCCATTTTGGAGTTTATGAGTTGAAACATGAATGTATTTTGCACATATGTTTAGTTTCAATGTTGATTTAATATGAGAAATGCTTCATTGCATGTTTTTATCTGCTTGTCTCCATTTGCTACATGTTATTCTCCTTCCTCTGAATCTGGTTGCTAAGGGTTTCTCAGGTTCTAGGGTATGGTTTTCTATATCACATGTTTGATCTCTAACTTCCATTCAAGGAGTGGATTAAATTGTTTTATGTTGAGCATGGGGAAGGTTGCATGTCAGTAGGGATATCTATAAGTAGAGGTAGTTAGATACCCATTCTTGGGTGATGTTTGTAAGGCAAGCATCAAGTCCAACCCCCTAAAACTTGAGTGAAAGTTACAAACCATCTATTGTATACATCTAGTTGACTCCTTGCCCAATGGATAGGCACCAGTCTGCTCTTGGGTCAGTAGTTATGAGCCAAAACCCCTTGTCTTGCATCTAGGATAGTATGTCCACCCATTTCATCACTTCCATCTGTTAGTTGTAGGAGTAAGATTAGGAACCCCCTACATGCTCTCATACCCACCAGACAAATATGTCCAAGAATGTTGCCAACCTTGTGATCTATCATGCAGGTCTTGGTCCAGACATGAGAGTATTCTACCTAATGCTGTCAAGCTAAATCTTCATATCATTGAGCTAGGCAAGGTTACATCTTGAGTTATAGGGATACCCCCCTTCGTGCGGCAGAACCAGAAGTGAAGGGGAGGAGCTCACGCAACCTCCTGTATTAGTTGGCTAAATCTGCTTATGTATTAGAACTGGCAAACCCTAACGCTAATTCAGAAGAAAAACCAACAAAGTTTTTGTTTGAACCGTTGGCAAAAGGTTCAACGATTCGCAAGTAAATCGGGTTTGTTTTGGTTCAATGAATGCTTGTAAGAAGTTAAGTAAAGCTTTGAAGGAGTTTTTGAATCGGTTAAGTGTTTGGTTGAACCTTTGAATCAGTTCAATGGTTCAAAGGGTTCAATGGTTCAACCGACTATTTGGTTCAACCATTCGGTGATGGAGACAGTGCTAAAGAGCTAGCGATAGTTAACCATTCATTGGACAGGTTCAACAGTTCAACGGTTCAACGCGCCAGTGAAGCTGATGGGTTCAACATTGCAACTGTGGATCACTGATAGCTGTTTAAACTAATTAATTGAACCGATAGTGTTGGTTCAATGGTATGGTTGGTTCAGAGGTTCAACCAAAGGAAAATACTTGTATCGGAGTAGAGGTAGGAGATACAAACCATTTGCCGATAGCGACGGTCTCGCCGATAGGTGCAAAATCTAGGTTCCATCAGTCAGATGAAAGGAGCTCAGTGTGACAGAGTTTAGACTCGCCGATGGGGTGGATTTCAACAGTGGAAAAACACACACATAAAATTGTATGTTAGCGACTGACTGAAAATTAGTTTTGCCACGATCCGCTGCCCGCTCTGCATCATTGAGTATGGGTTGTATTTAAGTTCATTGCTAATTTAATTACAATCGTCAAGAGATAAACATGCTCCTTATTGGACATGGGTAGAACTCTAACAAAATCTATGGAGATCATTTATCTTGGGTGAGAAGGTATATGAATTGGCTGTATAGCCCCAACTTATAGTTATTAGGCTTGCTTACCCTACACAATTTACACATTTTTATAAGAGAGAGAGAGAGAGAGAGAGAGAGAGAGAGAGAGAGAGAGAGAGTTAAAAGTTAGAAATGGTCTTTGTGAAACAAAATATCCACCCATCTTTGAGGTATGAGCTTCCCTTAAGAACAACATTCTTTTCAATTTTGGCACATGACTTCCCATTTTGAAGAGTAAACCATCTTTTAGATAAAAATATAGTTTTGGTGCAAAATCAACGACCTTATCTTTTAGTACTTTCTTACATAGGTATCTCTTTCAAAATCCTTATCATGCTCATAATCCTCTGCATAAACTTCTTTAGCAAAGGGTTCTATATGGGGAAAGTGTGCATACTATTGAAAGTAATGGTAATCTAGATAACATTTCAATGCATTTTTTTTTACACTCCTCTTATATTTTGGCCAATAGGCCATTCTATATGTGCACACATCTTATAACTCCTAAAAATTTGGTAGTCCTATTTTTTGGTCGTCAAAAAATTTAAAAAAAAAAATTTGTAGTCCAAAAATAAAAAAAAAATTGGTCGTCCATATAAAATAAGTGTTTAAAACAACCAAAAAATAACAAATATATATGTAAAAGGAGAAGACCCAAAAATAGACAATGGAAGAAGACATCATGCAAGAAACATTGGCTACAAGAAAATAAATCAGAGAACAAGAAACGTTGGTTGCAAGGAAATAAATCAGAGAATGAAACGCCACAAGGAAGATGATTTTTGTAAAGACCTAGATAAATCTTAGAACAAGAGGAATTATTTACAGTGAATTACTTTTGTTTTGGTAAGGGATGTCTCAAGCTCTGTTGCTTACAATAGACTTTTGGGGGATTGGAAGTGAGATTGCTGTGACAAAGAATACCAGCCCTGCCATGGATTGTCAGCACCAACATATGAAGAGGCAATGTAAGTTATTTTGTTTCAATTTGTAAAGAATTCCTAGATTTAGCTATGCATATAGCATAGATTAATATTGATATCATTGGGGTTTCAATTTTACAACAACCCAGCCATGCCTGGGAAAATAAAACCACATATCCTGCAACAAGGACTCTGCCATGGATGTTTTGGTAATCCGAAGCTTTCTCAAAAGTGGTATCTTGTTCTTCATTAGAGTAACAAAATCTACCAAAGCCACTGTAGCAAGATATCTTATTCTTTTAATTTATTTTACCACACAATAAAATAAAACTCAAGAGATTTTGCTCTTCCTTTCTCTGGATGGATGCATGTGCATGTGTGTGATTTTTTACATAGGGTTTTTTGAACCTTCCTCCTGCAACATGCAATTCACATTATAATCAGATCTAAACTTGATGAAAATAAATTAGTTAGAAATTCTGAAAAATAAATAATTAAAATTGTAAACCAAATAGAAACAAACAAGAGAAATTACCTAGAGGCATGAAGGTGCACTATGATATTCATGGAGGTTCTTCCAGAGAGTCTCCTCTAAGATTTATCATAGAATAAAATAAAGTAAAATTAAAAAAAGCTAAATGAATAATTTCTAGTGAATGAAATGTATTTTAAGTTTTAAATAATTACAAGTTTTGAAAATAGAAAAAGATAATTATTGCTTTATTTATTATTTGTAGATAACTTGAGTTAGTTTTTTAGTAACAAATTGCTTTATTATTTGTTTAAAAATATGAGTAACAGATTGCTTTATTATTTGTTTAAAAATATGATCATGTTTTTTTAAAATTTAAGAAGTGTTTTTTTTATTTTTTATTATATATAGGTTATGATTATCCTTAAAATTAAATAAGATTAAATTAAAGATTTATATAAGATTTTATTGATAGGTTTTAAAATTTATCAAGTTTCTTTCATTTAAAATAAGGTAAGGAGGTTATTTAGAATAAAACAATAAAATTATTAATTTGGGTTAAATTTGATTTATTCAATTCTTGCATACAATAATTTATTTTATTTTATTTTAAATTTAAGAATATAAATATTTAGATATCACTTATTAAAGGTTAAAATATTAGTTGTATAATAATACAAACTATTTTAAATATTTCATTATTAGAATAATGTAAAAAGTTAAATGAAAAATATAGTCTACGAAAAAAAACATATCTAAAAGTAAACAATAGTTATAATCTTTTATACACTAATTATTTAACTTAGTGAATAGAATTAAATATTCATCTAATTAAAGTTTATTTACTTTTCCCTTTATAGGTTAAAAGAGTAGTATTAGTTGAGTGAGGAATTATTAAAAAAATTACTCTTTTCTAAAAAATAGGGAATTGTTAAAGAGTTTATTCTTTAAAAAAATATTCTTCCTTAAAAATAGGGAACTGTTAAAAGAGTTTATTCCTCCCTAAAACACATCATACCCAATTATTAAAAAAGATTAGTCTAAATAAATTGAAACAATTAGAAAAAAAAGAACATTATAAAATTGTATCCACAATATTATTATTTTTTTAAGTTTTTTAATAATTGGTTGGGATTTGTTTTCATATTCTAATCTAATGTTAGTTTTATATTATAGGTTAATAGTAGTGAAGCTTAACTTAATGTCATAGAACGCATATGTAGTCATTAAATATACATTGTATGTTCATCATTTTTATTTTAGTATTAATTAATTTCATTATAGAGTTATTTTGATTTAGGACTTTAACTTATTTTACAAATATATTGTGCATTACAAATTGATTAAATATATCTATCTTAATGGATATTTCTAACCCATTTACATTATGTTGTCAGGGTCGGGGTGTTTCTACTAAAATGGTAGAGCTAAGGATGAAAGACAGTGTGGAGCAAGTTCCTTTTTCAAGAAACCTTTTGACTTCCCCTAGTGAAGAAGTGCAAGAATAGGCACTTCAGGCCTTAGCCATTCTTGCAGACCATGCTTTTCATTCCCACAACTTTGAAGCCATCCCTCATGATATTATTTTTGATTTGTTACCTTTCTTCTATCATCCTAAAGGTCCTTTTAAGCTCTTTTGGCTTGCCCTAAAGCAATCGTATACATTGTTTGTTGCAAACCTAATCACATAGTTATTGTTTTTATAATTGTGAAGCCCCTTCTTGAAATAGGGGAATACCTTCAAGTGCTAAAGCTTAGTTGCGAGATAATTTTATATTTTTCTGAAGAAGGTGATAGTCTTGAATTTATCATTAGAAACAATATTTGTCCATGCCTTGTTCAGCTTCTCTTTCATGAATCTCCTCATTTACTACTTCTAGTCATGGAAACTATGGCCAACATTGTAGAGTATGGGAATTATAAAGAGATTGTGAATGACAGAGTACTATTACGTATTGTGGCAATCATTTCAAGTGGTGACAAGACATATTTGAACATAATGAGGCAGCTTCATATGGAAACCTAATGGGATTAGCAAGGGCAGCTAGGGTGGGTAAAGGATAGATCTCAACAAAGCACAAAACTGTAAAAGAAATATCCTTCTTGAGGCACCTATTTTACCTATATGTGGTAAATTGATTAAAAAAATATCTCTCGGCGTACTTTAGATATATTTTCTAGACATATTCCAAAATTTACTTTTCATACACACACATGCACTGCAAACAAAGTGAATGTCAAATTTAACTTTTCTCACACACACATCCACTTTAGACAAAGTGAATGCCAAAATTAATTTTCACACACACACACACACACACACACACACACACACACACACACACGTACATGCACATAGAGTGTTTGGCAACATTCATTTACACACACAATGAATGCCAAAGTTAAATTTCAAACCCACGCACACACAATGAAAGTCAAAGTTAGTTAAAACACACAAAGTGAACATCATTGAAGTTTGAAATTATTTTTGTACATATCCTTTACATAAAGTGAATGTCAAAGTTTTTTTTGTTAGAGTTAGGGTTTAAACACACACACATGCACTTTAAACAAAGTGAATGCCAAAATCAACATTTCACACACACACACACACACACACACACACACACACACGTGCATGCACATAGAGTGAATGCCAACATTGATTCACACACATAGTGAATGCTAAAGTTAACTTCCAAAGCCACACACACAGAGTGAACATCAAAGTTAGTTCAAACACACACACATGCACTTCAAACAAAGTGAATGCCAAAATTAACTTTCCACACACACACACATCCACATTAGACAAAGTGTGCAAAAATTAACTTTTCACACACATAGACATGCATGCACATCTAGAGTGAATGCCAACATTCATTCACACATTCATTAAGATTATTGTAAGGGTTAGGGTTAGCATTAGGATCATGGTCAGTGTTAGATTTATAGTTAGGGTTAGTGTTAGGGTTAGGGTTAGGGTTAGGGTTAGTTAAAATTAGGCTGAGGGTTAAGGTTAGGGTAAGAATTAGGGTTATAACTATGTTGGGTTAGAATTATGGTTAGGGTTAGAATAAGAACATCTCAAATTTTATAGGATGCGAGAATGGTATTATAAATCTACATTGTAGAGTTCAAACATTCATCAAACACATTTTTAAGGCATGCTTCAAAAAGTATTATTTTAATAAGAGAGTTGAATTGCAAGTATTTTTTCCATCCTTTTAAAATTATGTTTTATAGTTAAAAGAATCAACTAATCAAATCATGATGATACATTATAAAGAATAGTTAGATTGTACATATCAAAATGGCCAAAACATAAAAAGAATGGTGCATATCAAAATATAAATATATACTATTTGGTGATAGGCCTATAAGTAGTTGTGCCTATCGGCCATTTGATAGCACCTTTGGTGCTTTTACTAGTTGATAACGAGGTGCAATTGTTGTAAGAATGCTAAAGTTTGGAATGAACTTTCAAATATTAGAACAGCCATTTTTAGTTGAAGGGAGTTCAAGTGAACCCAATGGTGCCACACAACTATGGGTGAGGCCATGGCGACTAGGGTTAGAGAAGTGCTCTCACAATTTCTTGAACTTTTTGACCACATTGTATATCAACCTCTTCCAATGATAATCACGGGTTTGAATGGCAAAGGCCTAGTGGTTGTTGGCCCTATACTCGTTGTAATTCAAAAAATACAACCGAGCAAGGGAAAAGGGGTGGCGCCCGTGAAACAGCCAACTCGTTAATGTCATCGGTTACATGGCAGTAGAATAAATGTAATGTTGAGCGTTGGAGGAAACAATTTTACAGCAAGAATATTAAAGCTTCTTTATGTGGACATTGTGGTCCAATGTTACAGTGGCACAACTAGACAAAACAGCGTTAACGGTCGAAAACAGATCAAACGTGAATTCCTAAAAGATACGTTTTTATGTCGTTTTCATGCTTCGTTGTCTGCGACGGCTATTGCTACAATCATTCTTTTTATACTTCCAATATTTGATAAAAAATTTATGTTGCTCATGAAGATTGCACTATGTATATTTTATACTTTGTTAAATTTTGTTTGGTGGGCTATGTATATGTAATGGTGATAATCGATTACCAATGCCTTTTTTCCTTTTTAAGTTTTGGGTTATTAAAGTGTTAGTAATTTTTTTGATTCAATTGTGTATGTTTTTTAGTCAATGTTTTGGATCACATATAATGATCCATCATCAGGAAGAGGAGAGTCCAACTATGTATGTTTTTTCATCGATATTTTGAATCACACATAGTGATCTACCATCAGGAAGAGGAGAGTGATCACACACAATGATCCATCATTAGGGAGAGAATTCCTAAGACCTAAGAATTGCTTACATTAAGTGTTTCAAGTACATTATCCTCAATAGAGCTAGAGAATAATTAAGACCTCTTCTTGATGATGGATCACTGCGTGATCCAAAATGTTGATGAAAAAACATACATAGTTGAATCCAAAAGTACTCTTACTATCTTCATGGGTTGTGGAAAACTCATGTCTACTATTATTAAAGTGTTTTAAATGGAATAATAAGTTTACATGTGGTATATTTATACATAATTTCAATTTATGATGTATTGCTTATTTTTAAAGATTGGGCATGATCTCCAAATCCTTATTTATTACTCTAGATTAGATTTAAGGGCACAGAGTTGACATATGATATTTTTGCATTTGGCAATCTGATTCTTAAACTTTTAAAATTCAAATTCAAAATAAATCTTGTCAATTCCCTAGATTACTAGTCATTGTGAGTTGATCTAATGCATGTTTGTGTTAATTTGTGTGCTTGGTTGTTGTAATTAGGGACATTCATTCATTCATTTAAAATTATCTAAGAATTATCAAGGAAGACAAAAATAAGTTATCAAAAAACATTTATGAAAGAATTACATCAATACACATCATCTTAGGTACATTACATGCTTGTTGTCTTCAATTTTTTGCTTAGAGTCATAAAGTTAGTTCGTTCAGGGGCTTGACTAAGGAGAACACAACCCTCACAATTTAGTAAATTCCCTAAATGTGTTCCTAAACATTACTAGTCCTTACTCATTTAAATATTAGAATATCAAAGCGAGCAAATTCTAATAGGCAATTTTTTGCCAATTCATTCCCTCGAGTATAGGTTTAGGTCTATGCTCCAATTTAGTTTCATTAGTGTGGAGATCAAGTTTTAAGGCACAAATCTAAAACTAGATTAGTGCACAATCAATTTCTAGATGCTAAGACATATGTCTAAGTAAAGCCTAAAAATCTAATCTTGTGGTGAATCAATTCTAGACATCTTCAACATCACTTTTCCATCTCTAGAATCTACCTAAGCATTGTATTTAAATTCATTTAAATTCTACATTTATTATAGCATTTATTTTAATAACTTGATATTAGTCCCAACTCTAAATCCTAGCCTATATTTTTGTTTGATTATTCCCCTAAGTAAAAAATGGTGGAAGGTATTTTATTTCCATCACATTTTATTGGTGAACCTAACTTTCCTAAACCCCCTAGGGTTTTGCCTTAAGGTTTGTCCTTCTTTCATTTAGAGTTTTAGATCTAATTTTTTGATTGCATAT
Source organism: Cunninghamia lanceolata (assembly GCA_027924645.1). Lineage (NCBI taxonomy): Eukaryota > Viridiplantae > Streptophyta > Pinopsida > Cupressales > Cupressaceae > Cunninghamia > Cunninghamia lanceolata. The sequence continues at coordinate 1,586,271 of BSBN01000810.1, read as the reverse complement.
AGTATTTTTAGGCTTGCCTAGGGTTTGTATTCCTTTTGCTTGTGCTTTATTTGTTACATCTTCCTTTAGGGTTTTGTGTTTCATTATGTGACCTTGTTTCCACACACCCTAACCACTCTTGTTTTCACCTCTCATGTATCATTTGTTGATTTATTTTTAGGCTTGGTCACTCATTTTTTGATTTTATAGCTCAAATCTTACATCCTTTTTATGTAATTTTGTTTCTAGGGTTTTCTGATTTACTTTGTATGTCAAGGTCTCATCCACATCCTCAAATTCCTTTGAGATGAATTCCTTATTTGAATCCTCAAATGGCTCAACCTACTAAAAATGGCACCTCTAATGATGTTCCCATAAGTACTACTATTACCACCCTTTATCAATGAAAACGAAGAAGTTTATGATCATGATGCATATGTTAGTAAACAAGATCTTTCTCTCACATGATAGTTACTTATTGATGCACTTACTCATGTTGAATCTTCTCAATAGTTAGCTACCATTTAACATAAGGCATTAGTGTGTGCTCCTTATGGCATGAATACTCTTTGTAGTATTAACACTCTAATGGTTTCCATCAATGTCGTATCATCTCCCCTAACCTAGAATCTAGGTGGCTTGGGAACAATCTTATCTATTAGCTAGTAGTAAACAAGATCATATAATATGTAAATAAAAAATAGAATAGTAAACCAAATACACATTTGATGCATGGAAGGATTCTAAAAAAATGCCACTTCTATTCAAAATAAGAATGAACATGTTGCAAGTATGAGGTTATCCAGTGTTGTCATTGATGTCAACATACTCATATTGCATTGACAAGAAGGATTTGATGAGCTGTGTGCTGAGGATATTGAGAAAATTAGTCTCAGTCAGGAACAGTGAAGAACAGTGATGAGAAGAAGGTAAATGTACTGTATAGGATGAGAACCGGAGGATGCGGATTAAAGGGTTAGTAGATATGAGTCTTGAGATGCTACAGTTAAGATTTCAGAGGTCCGCATGAAGATCTGAAGGAGTTGTGGCTGCCGGTATAGAACCGGGTCCGGCAAGTATCCGGAGGTGACAGAGGATCACAAAAAGGTCCGGTGAGGTCCAGAATTGTATTATCCTAATCTGCGGATTGGAAGGAGTGTTTGGGATGTCCTTGTGATGTATCATCCTGATTTGTGTATGATTTGGAGGTCCGGAAGTACCTCTTGCATTATGACAGTGGCGACAGACTGTGTTCTTGAAGTTCCGGATGAGGAAGACAAGAGATCCCAGTAAGCAGAGGAAGTGCGGATGTATCCGGACATGCAGACAGGCTTGTGAAGGTTCTTGGATCATGTTTAGGTTTTGTTGTTGGTCCGCATTGATGGTAGAGCCCGGAATTGAAGTTATTCTTCCGGATGAAGTTCTTGCTTTGTGTAGCCGACCGGATGAGATGTTCATCCTGCGAATGTTCTTGTAATGGCCGACCGGATGTGTTATTCATCTTGCGGATACTCCTATGGTTGTTTGCCGACTTAGATGCTTGTTCCTAAGTCGATGTCTTGTATAAATAATGATTTGTGAATTCATTTCAGTGAGGGGTGTGAGGATGAGCATGGTATAGCGAAGAAACGTGCGAAAAGCAGAGCAGAGATTGTTGGTCTTAATTGGAACTGATCCGGACATGGTAGAGATGTCATTCTCCAGTTCAAGACTATGATTTTCATCACTTTGTAGACAGTGTGTCTCCTTGTAGGCAGTGGGCCTCTTTGTGAGCAGTGTGCTCGGGCAGTGAGCCCTTATTGGCATGTGCCATTCATTTTTCTTTTATTCTTCTAACAGAGAATAATTCTTGGGTTAATCACCCCGTGGTTTTTCCCTTAACCGGGTTTTCCACGTCAAAATCTTGGTGTTCAATGTGTTGATGCTTATCTGCTCTTGTGTTTATGTATTATGCTTCCATGGATGATTATTTGATATGCTGCTAACTAACAACAGTGAGGTAAGTGTTTGAAAGACAAGAAGTTTTATACAACTGATTCACCCCCCCTCTCAGTTGTATGCCCTAGATCCAACAATTGGTATCAGAGCCAAGTTCCTCTGACAAGAGCTTAACCGCTTGAGGAGATCCGGGATGTCGTCATACAAGAAGGATAGTCCGAAGTTCGATGGAACCAACTTCACTCTCTGGAAAGGTCGCATGAAGTGTCACTTGGAATGCATGGGAAAAGCATATCTGGGTATGATTTCAAAACCATATGTACCTCCACAAGGTGGTCCGACTACTCTGAATGAAATCACAGAAGCTGAAAACAATCTGCGGACCAAGGAAGCTCTTCTAAGCGCATTGAATGACTCAGATCTCTCGAATGTCATTGACCTACCCACTGCATATGAGATCCTAACTAAACTGGAACTTCTGTATGAAGGAGATGAGTTTGTCAAAAGTGCAAGGTTGCAAAGTTTGAAAGGGAAATTTGAAAGATTGAAAATGAGAGATGATGAAAACATCACTACCTTTATGCCAAGAGTAAATGAGCTGGTATGTGGAATCAGAAATGCTGGTCGAACTTTAGATGAAAATGAGATTGTCTGCAAAATCCTAAGATCCCTTCCTGCTGCCTACAAAATCAAAGTTGCTGCCATTGATGAATTCAGAGCCCACACAACTGTCACAAGAGAACAACTGGCTGGCAAACTAGCTGCATTTGAAATGACCGAGTTTGGAGATGATCCTCCCAAGACTGAATCTGCTTTCAAAGCCAGTGCCTATGTGAAAGGCAAACAGAGATTTGATCCGGGTGAAAACTCATCAAGGAAAATGTCATGGTATGATCAAGCAAGAAGAGACATGGAAGAAGAAGAAGCAGAAACAGCTCAACTTGAAGCCCTCATTGCAAAAAGACTGCCAAGAGGATCCGGTAAGTATGAAGGAAAACTACCCTTTAAGTGTTTCAACTGCAATAAGATTGGTCATTTTGCCTCAAGATGTCCGGAGAGATCTGCAAGATCTAATACTCACAGACAAAGGTTTCAAAAGAATTGCTATTATGTTCATGAAGAAGATGACAATGAAGGAGTAACAGATGATGAATCAGAACCAGGAGGCAAATCCGGAAATGAGTGGGTGTTTATAGCCATCAAGGAAGAAGATTTCTTGCTCTCCGAATCTGTCAATCACAAAGTTGTTGAAAAAGCCTTGGCTGCTCAAGTGGAAGAAAAGGATGATTGGGTTATTGACAGTGGATGTTCTCACCATATGACTGGTGACAAGAATAAGTTCTTAGACTTGGAAAGATATGAAGGAGGAATGGTAAAGTTTGGTGACAATTCTGCTGGCAGAATCAGAGGTAGGGGAACTATTTCCTTTGATGGTAAGAGCAAAACAGGAAATGTACTGTATGTTGAAGGATTGAAGCACAATCTTCTCAGTGTTGGTCAGTTAGTGGACAAAGGCTATGATCTCCGGTTCAAGAATGGAAAATGCAGAATCTTTACAAGCTCCGGAACTGAAATTGCATCCGGTACTCAGACAAGAGGTAACATCTTTCATCTGGTTGGTTCAAATAAAAGTTGTTTATTTGTTCAAATTGATCAGAGTTGGTTATGGCATAGAAGAATGTGTCATGTAAATTTTGATAACATTATCAAAATAAGTAATACTCAGGCTGTGAGAGATCTTCCAAAATTGATAAAACCTACAAATAGTGTGTGTAAAGAATGTCAGTTAGGCAAACAAAGCAGAGTCTCTTTTAAAAGCAAAGATCAGTCTTCTACCGGATTATTAGAATTAGTACATACTGATCTATGTGGTCCGACAAGAATCAAGAGTCTGCAAGGTGATAGATATTTCATGTTATTAATTGATGATCATTCCCGGATGATGTGGGTCACCTTTCTAAAAGAAAAATCAGAAGCTTTTGAGAAGTTCAAAATCTTCAAAGCTATGGTGGAGAATCAAACCGGATTGAAACTAAAGTGTCTAAGGTCTGATAGAGGTGGTGAATTTACATCTGGTGAATTCATTGACTTTTGTGAGAAACAGGGTATAAGGAGACAGTTGTCTGCTCCTAAGACTCCACAGCAGAATGGAGTAGTTGAGAGAAAGAACCGGACCATCCAGGAAGCTGCTAGGACAATGATGTTGGAAGCAAATGTTCCTCAAATGTTTTGGAAAGAAGCTATCAGCACTGCAGTCTACACTCTCAATCGAGTTCAAATCAGAAACAACACCGGTAAGACCCCCTATGAACTCTGGTTTGGCATCACTCCTACTGTGAAATATTTCAGAGTATTTGGTAGCAAGTGTTATATTAAAAGAGATGAAGATCTAGGAAAGTTTGATGCTAGAAGTGATGAAGGAATTTTCTTGGGCTACTCCACTCAAAGCAAAGCATACCGGTGTTACAATAAGAGATTGAGGAAGATGATAGAAAGCACCAATGTGAAGGTTGATGAAGGAATTGAGAAGCCTTCAAGATTTTATGAGTTTGATGAAGATGACCAAGACAGTGTTCAAGGACCTCAATCCTCTCCGGTGAGACAGAGTCAGCCTGATCCGGTAAATCAGGAAGAAGAGTTAGATTTGAATGAGGCTGATCAAGAAACAACAGTGCTGGATACTCCCAAAATTCCAAGGTATGTAAGACTGAATCACTCTGAAGATCAGATCATAGGTGACAGAAGCAAAGGTGTACAAACTAGAAGGAATATTGCTCAAGATCAGAATGAATGTTGTCTGATTTCAAAGATTGAACCTAAAACAATAAATGAAGCCTGCAATGATGAAAACTGGACCAAAGCAATGGAAGATGAACTGATGCAAATTGAGAAAAATCATACTTGGGATCTTGTTCCCAGACCTAGAGACAGGAATGTAATTGGAACCAAGTGGGTCTTCCAGAACAAACTAAATGAAGCTGGTGAAGTAATCAGAAACAAAGCTAGATTGGTCTGCAAAGGCTACTCTCAAATAGAAGGAATTGACTTTGAAGAGACTTTTGCTCCGGTAGCAAGAATTGAAGCAGTCAGATTACTTCTTGCATTTGCTGCCTTCAAAGACTTCAAGGTATATCAGATGGATGTCAAGTCTGCCTTCCTAAATGGTGATCTGGAAGAAGAAGTCTACATTGAACAACCGGATGGATTTCAATTGTCTGATAATAATGATATGGTCTGCAAGTTGAAGAAAGCTTTGTATGGATTGAAGCAAGCCCCAAGAGCATGGTATGAAAGGTTGGATAAGCATCTTGTGCAGATTGGATTCAACAAAGGTACTGCTGACAGTAACTTATATTTCAAAATTGATCATGAAAACATTCTAATTGTTGAAGTGTTTGTGGATGATATCATTTTTGGAGGAAGAGATAGTATGTGCAAAACTTTTGCAAATCAGATGAAAAGTGAGTTTGAAATGTCTATGCTTGGTGAAATGAATTTCTTCTTGGGTCTGTAAATTACTCAAACAAAAGAGGGGATCTTCATCTCTCAGACCAAATATGTGAAAGAATTGTTAAAGAAATTTGGTATGGAAGACTCAAAGCCTATGAACACTCCTATGGCAACCGGATGTAAGTTAAGCAAAGATGATGATTCTCCAAAGGCAGATCAGACAAAGTATAGATCAATGATTGGTGGATTGTTGTATCTCACTCAAACTAGACCAGATATAATGCAGGCTGTTGGTCTTGTGGCAAGATTCCAGGCTGATCCTAGAGAATCTCATGTTATGGCAATCAAAAGAATTTTTAGATACTTGAAAGGAACAGTTGAGTATGGTCTATGGTATCCTAGAGATCCGGATTTCTCTCTTCATGCTTACACAGATGCAGATTGGGCAGGAGATGTGGATGACCGGAAGAGCACTAGTGGTGGAGCATTCTTTTTGGGGAAGAGATTGGTTTCTTGGCTAAGCAAGAAACAAGATGCAATATCTCTGTCTACAACTGAAGCAGAATACATTGCAGCAGCAGGTAGTTGCACTCAAATATTGTGGATGAAGCAGATGCTAAGAGACATTAAAGTTGAATATGAGGAGCCTATCACAATTTTCTGTGATAATTCAAGTGCAATTAATATTTCCAAGAATCCGGTATTGCATTCTAAGACTAAGCACATATCTATCAAATTTCACTTTTTGAGAGAACAAGTAAACAAGGAAGAAGTCAGATTGGAGTATGTTCCCTCCAAGGATCAGATTGCAGATATCTTTACCAAACCTCTTCCCAAGGACTCCTTTGAATATCTCCGGGAGAAGTTAGGGGTCATGGCCCCTCTGGTGATGAACTAAGATGGCACTGATGTGCATCAGTCCGGTGGCTATCACAGTCATATCTTGTGATCCGGACTAATGAGGAGCTGCAACTAAGGGGGAGCAGCTAGTATGATTCTGATGCATGAGAATTGCAAGTATGAGCCCTTTGCCATTGATGTCAAAGGGGGAGAGAAGACATGTGAAAAACAAGTGGTTGATGATCAAAGGGGGAGCAGTAAAGGAAGAGAAGACATATGAAAAGATGAAGTTCTTGTCTTAATGGTTTTTCACATCATATGTTGCCATCAATGACAAAGGGGGAGATTGTTGCAAGTATGAGGTTATCCAGTGTTGTCATTGATGTCAACATACTCATATTGCATTGACAAGAAGGATTTGATGAGCTGTGTGCTGAGGATATTGAGAAAATTAGTCTCAGTCAGGAACAGTGAAGAACAGTGATGAGAAGAAGGTAAATGTACTGTATAGGATGAGAACCGGAGGATGCGGATTAAAGGGTTAGTAGATATGAGTCTTGAGATGCTACAGTTAAGATTTCAAAGGTCCGCATGAAGATCTGAAGGAGTTGTGGCTGCCGGTATAGAACCGGGTCCGGCAAGTATCCGGAGGTGACAGAGGATCACAAAAAGGTCCGGTGAGGTCCGGAATTGTATTATCCTAATCTGCGGATTGGAAGGAGTGTTTGGGATGTCCTTGTGATGTATCATCCTGATTTGTGTATGATTTGGAGGTCCGGAAGTACCTCTTGCATTATGACAGTGGCGACAGACTGTGTTCTTGAAGTTCCGGATGAGGAAGACAAGAGATCCCAGTAAGCAGAGGAAGTGCGGATGTATCCGGACATTCAGACAGGCTTGTGAAGGTTCTTGGATCATGTTTAGGTTTTGTTGTTGGTCCGCATTGATGGTAGAGCCCGGAATTGAAGTTATTCTTCCGGATGAAGTTCTTGCTTTGTGTAGCCGACCGGATGAGATGTTCATCCTGCGAATGTTCTTGTAATGGCCGACCGGATGTGTTATTCATCTTGCGGATACTCCTATGGTTGTTTGCCGACTTAGATGCTTGTTCCTAAGTCGATGTCTTGTATAAATAATGATTTGTGAATTCATTTCAGTGAGGGGTGTGAGGATGAGCATGGTATAGCGAAGAAACGTGCGAAAAGCAGAGCAGAGATTGTTGGGCTTAATTGGAACTGATCCGGACATGGTAGAGATGTCATTCTCCAGTTCAAGACTGTGATTTTCATCACTTTGTAGACAGTGTGTCTCCTTGTAGGCAGTGGGCCTCTTTGTGAGCAGTGTGCTCGGGCAGTGAGCCCTTATTGGCATGTGCCATTCATTTTTCTTTTATTCTTCTAACAGAGAATAATTCTTGGGTTAATCACCCCGTGGTTTTTCCCTTAACCGGGTTTTCCACGTCAAAATCTTGGTGTTCAATGTGTTGATGCTTATCTGCTCTTGTGTTTATGTATTATGCTTCCATGGATGATTATTTGATATGCTGCTAACTAACAACAGTGAGGTAAGTGTTTGAAAGACAAGAAGTTTTATACAACTGATTCACCCCCCCCTCTCAGTTGTATGCCCTAGATCCAACAGAACAATGGAAATATTTATGCAAGGTTAAGATGTGAATTTTCTAGTTCCCCTATATTTGTACAAGATGTAGTCTAATGCATGTATTTAAACATGAATTATAACTAGGTTGACAACTAGGTGCCGTGTATATGTTGACATTTGTTCAATGCATATGGTCATATGACATGTGGGGATAGGACATTACTGAGTGTCCAATCTATATGTTCACACAACATGTGTGAATAAGTCATCATGTCGAATTAGAATTGTGTTATTTCTTCTGGCATAGATATGCCACTATGTGCTACACACATATGGTGGCATTTCTTGTGGTATAGATACCCCACATGTTGTACATGTATGGTCTAATTAAACATAGGCATGTGTAACTTGGAGCAAAATATCATAACTTGGTTGTGTAGATATGTGTGAACATTGTGTATATATAGGTTATGCAATGCCAAGTATATTGATAAAATTGATGTGTGAGGATATGCTTGGATCATTCACCCTTTCTTAAGGATAAATGATCCCCATTGCATCAATAGTGAGCTAAGGAAGTTGCACACGCAATTGCAAAATATTGTACCACTTAGCTTGATTTACATAGTGCCTAAATTTGACTACCCAAAACAACTAATGGGTACTATGTTGAGTATGAGTGTTTGTAATGTCAATGATTTTGATCCAATTTATGGCTAGAACTGGAGGATAACCTTGCATGTTAGCAAGGTTATGGATATATGCTAATTGTAAATAGATATTTCTACTACTGCACTTGAAGTGTAGAATTTATAAGGAAGACATCAAAAGATTATATAAGCCATGACAAAGATGTGAGAAAGGCCATCCTTTATTCATTAATGGTGTATGTTATAGAGTTGGAGAGAATTGGACATGGATAATGTCCATTTTATTTTCTAAGGGACTCTAGAATACAACATAGGCTATGTTGGTACAAGCCTAAGGATGAGTAGGCTAACTAGTTTACAATGTGTATAGTGTTGGTGTAATTAAATATTTAATTACACTTTAATAAGTTTACTTAGGGCTTATTTTTAGTCTTAGGTTATTATTAAGTCATATTAGGGTTTTATTTAACTTGCAAATATAAAAGCAAGTTGTCACATGTAATTCTCATTCTTTTTCATTAATTGCATCCATTTTATTGTGCAAATACTCTCTTATACTTTTTTTCTCTGTAGAAGGTTAATCTTTGGCTTGTCAAAGATTCTGGTGTTTCAGGTTTATCATAAACTTCAACATGGTATCAGAGTGGATCTACAACCTCCTTCTCAAATCTAGAAAAATTTCACATAGAGTCTTTCGTTGGGTGTTTTTTTGAGTAAAATCATCATTTTCATTAGATCCGAAGCAGCTGGAAAAGGTGGATTTGTCTTTTGTTTGGTTGAATTTGGTCTTAGGAAGCTAGATCTATGAAGGTTTCAAGAGTGCTTTTTTTTAGGGATCCAACCTAAGAGTTTTTTTGGAGTAGTTTCACGAAATTGGGCATAACTTTCTCATCTGAACTCCATTTTTTAAAAATAAGATATTTCTGGAAAAAGGACTTAGAAACACTATCTGGGTAACTCTTAGTTTTTACAGAAATGACACAGATTTCAAGAAAAATAGATCACAATCCATTTCTCTATTTTTAACACTGCTTGCTTTTTTATTTTTTTTGGAGCAGTTTCACAAAATTGGGCATAACTTTCTCATATGAACACTGTTTTTCAAAAATGAGATGTTTTTGGAAAGAGGACTCAGAAAACCTATCTGGGTATCTCTTAGTTTTGGCATAAATGGCACAGATTTTGAGAAAAATAGATCGCAATCTACGTCTCTATTTTTAGCCTCTACTTGCTTTTTTTGCCTTTTAAAGCCTTAGAGGAGTAGTTATGCAAAATCGGGTATAACTTGGGCATACGGTGTCTAAATTTCACAAACAAATAGGCGTCGAAAAGTTGATACTATGTTCTACGCTGCGGTCTACTTATTTTTTCCAGAAAATTTCATCAGGTACCTAATTTTTTTGCTTGAAGTCAGTTTTTCAAATTTTTTTAGAAAAAGTGCATACAAGTGGCCAAATTTGTTTTGCACAAGGGGGAATATTCTTGCATTGTGAGGGATATATTGTTATTTATTGTCCTTTTTCTGTTCCCACATCATGGATCAACCCAAAATTGCTCCTCTTACCCCATACAATTATCATGGGTGGAAGAAAGTAATCGATATCCATCTAAAGAACTTGGGGTCATACAGAGTGACTATGGGCTCAAAAACTGAACCTACAGGGGCTGCTGAAAAGAGGAAATGGTTTAATAGGTGTGATGAGGCCTTTGGTACATTATGTTAGTTAATTTCACCTGATCTACTCTTTCATGTTGATTCTTGCTCAACACCAAATGAAGTATGGGCCCAATTAGAGCTTTTGTTTGGTAAGCATGATGCTTTGAGGAGTTTTCAATTGGAGAATGAGCTTATTGGTCTGAATCCTATAGATTTTGATAGCATCCAGGACTTCTTCACCAAACTCAAATCCCTCAGGTTGCAACTCACACAGTGTGGTATTAAGAAAGAGGACACCCAGTTGATTCTCTCCATACTTGCTAAGCTTGGTTCAGATGGGCACATTGAAGTCTACAAAGCCTCAGGCACTTCTTGCATGTCAAGGCACCAAAGATGAAAAGGCTTTAAGTGGTAAGGAAAAGAAACAGAAACCTAAACACCATGAGTAAGGCAAGGAGTCTACTTCACATACACCTCATGTTTCATCTTCATCCAGAAAAAAGGAGCAATCCAAGGAGCTACCCACATGTAGCCATTGCAAGAAACGTGGGCATGATGATACTATTTTCTATCGCAAGTAGATAGATGAGCTGAAGAATATTGTTAAGAAACTCAGTGTTGGTTCTCCTTCAACTTTGATTTCTAGTTCATCCTCTTCTACTCCTCCATCACATCAATCAGGATCTACTGAGCCAGGACATGCAGGTATTGCTAATGGAGCTGACAAATACAAAGGTAAGGCACTTTGTGCCACTACATCTCATGGATTAGGTAAATGGCTTATTGATTCAGGAGCCTCTCACCACATGGCTTCATCTTGGTCTATGTTTTCTACTTTTGAGCCTTGTGACATGCCAGCAATCTTGATGGGTAATAATAATTACATGAAGGTGATAGGAAAGGGATCTATTGATATTGGAGGGGGTACTTTTCATGATGTATTGTGTGTACCTTCCTTATCACATAATCTACTTTCCGTCTATTAGATTACTCATAGTGGTGCAGGGAAAATAGTAGAATTTACACCTGATCTAGTTATCATTAGAGATTTGGAGACCATAGAGATTATTTCTATTGGGGTAGTTGATCATGCATCTCGGTTATATACATTTTCTAATTTTTCTCCAGATGATCGTTCAGATCCTTTGACTGTTGATCACACTTCTTGTGTGAATATTACTTCTGAGAAGGAATTTGGGTATTTGAATCTTGGTATTCTTGTTACTGATTCATTTTTACATCATAGTGCCCTTCATTCTTCTCCTCCACATCCTGTTTATGTTGAGATTGATGTTTCCTTGGATGAGCAGGACAATGATACTCTTGAGGGCTTGCAGTCCTTCTTTGCTGATAGTCATGGCACTACTCTTGTCATTCATATTCTGTCTTTGGAGACACTTGATTTAGAGGTTCCATTTTGTCCTCAATTGTCACCTTCATGGATTCAGTAGGTTGTTCCTAACTTTGTTGTGGCATCTTCAGATTTTGGCATGTGGACACTTATCCAGTCTTCAGAGGCATTCATCTTGAGGCCACCTACTTCATAGGTTCTTCAGTATTCACAGGTTGTTCTATTTCTTTCTAAGGGAAGAAATGTGCTTTTCCATAAGTGGATTAGCTTTTACATTCATGTTCGAGCATCCTCTTTTGCTTCTAGAGATTCTATAGTGTTGGAGGATTTTAGAGCCTCTATCTTTCCCTCTTATGGGGGGCTCATGATTGTATTCTTGTGATGGATTCAGTTCTTGGGGGGTCTTAGTTGTAGCCCTTCTTCCATCACTTGTACATATTTATTTGCATGTTTTTTGCGTGTTTTTTCTCTCTTTTGGAGGGGTTTTTTTCCACAGGGTTTTTCTCCTTTTCTCCACCTTATGAGAGATTCTTGTTTTTCATGGGTACCTAACATGGCCTTATAGCTGGGACCCATTCTTGCATTAGTTGCATGGTTCTCATTTCTCCCTAAGTTGCACTTATGGGGGGTGTTGGTGTAATTAAATATTTAATTACACTTTAATAAGTTTACTTAGGGCTTATTTTTAGTCTTAGGTTATTATTAAGTCTTATTAGGGTTTTATTTAACTTGCAAATATAAAAGCAAGTTGTCACATGTAATTCTCATTCGTTTTCATTAATTGCATCCAGTTTATTGTGCAAATACTCTCTTATGCTTTTTTTTTCTCTGTAGAAGGTTAATCTTTAGCTTGTACAAGATTCTGGAGTTTCAAGTTTATCATAAACTTCAACGTATAGTATATGTACTTATACAAGTGGTTGTTACTAAGGCTATCAAAAATATGCTAACAAGTCCCATGCATATATGGTGTACATCACATGTAGATGAGGTGGTACCAAGCTCATATGGTGTCTACTGTAGTGTAGTACAAGATGACATCAAGTGTCAAACCCATATGGTGCTAGTTGTTTGGCATGATCACATGGCATAGGAGTAGCCATGTGTTGGATGCATATGGTGCTGAATTGATCATAATTGGATGAGTGTATGTGTACCCATGTGATATGGTGCACACAATGAAGTACAAAGCATGTGTGTCACATGATTTTTAAGAAGTTAACAAAGCTATTATTGAATCTTGTGCAATAACCTCTTAATAAGACACATGACCATAAGATTACATGACACAACTATGAAGTGTGCATGCTAATGAGTTTCACTAAGTTGCAAAAAACTATTAAAGCTAATACTTGCATAGATGTGTGTAAATCCACACTACTAGATGTACCTCCATGCATAAGGTATCTTGGGATTGTGTGAGCATGCAAGGGAATTTTGTAGGGAATGCCATGACATGTGATGTGGTGTTATTAAGCTAATTTGCAAGATTGCACAATGTGGGAGATTACGATATTGCCCTTTCTTAAATAGTAATGATCTCTATTGCATTCTAGTGTGTAATGAAGAAGTTTGTTTAAAACTAATGATGACATGTTGAGTCAGTGGATAGCTATGCTTAGATCATTTTCTCTTTCTAGAGTGATGGTGTTCATAATGCATGGCTAATGATATGTGTATTGGTTGATGACTTGTAGATGTGAAGTACTAGAGAGCCATATGTCTACTAAGAAACTAATGAAGGTTTGGTGCAACCATACTTCTACTTAGAAATCAATGAAGGTCAAAAGAAACCATACTTCTACCCATAAATTAGTGAAGGTCCAGAGCATATTGGCGTGATTGCTATTTGAATTGAGGTCCTAGCTATGCATGTTTGTAGATTGTTGCACACTTGTGGTTCTTTCTTCTCCAGGCAGTAGTCCAAGTGTGAAAATTCAGAAGATACCAAGGTACACACAATCAAAATTTTAAGGGATGTGCCCTACTATATTTCATACTTACATGCTAGCATATCACTCAAGGATTACACTTGAGCACTCACCCAAGGTGTGAGAGTGGATCACTCCATGTTGGGTTTCATTGCATCATGATGGTGTCCAAGGAAAACTTGACCACTCAAGTCACACATAGTACATAACAATGAGCAAAAATGTGTATTAAGCTTAATAAACCTATCAACACAATTGAGACATCAATCATTCATTTTATTCATTTAAGGTGGTCATGATACTAGTTCTATATCATAATATCTATATTAAGTATTACATCAAAAGTCCTCTATAAATAAGAACCAAAGTGATAAGATCATGACTAGAAAATACAATAATAGACTTACAAGTAGACAAACATTATAACAACCTTCAACAACCCTACTTTCTAGACTCAAAAGAGGAGTATATATACTAGTGGGGCATTGCCCTTCACTAATTACAATTCATAACTATCCTCAACTTCCCCAAGTTTATCTATCATGGGCACCTAGAAAGCCTCTCATGCTTCCCTATAGTTGTTCTCCACGCTTCATTCTCCTTCATTCCACCTATACTCACAACAACCTCTTCCAAACATTGGTAATGATCTTTTGGATGCTCTACTAGATTTGTGCCACCTTTGTCTGCTTTTTACTTGACTCTATTATGATCAATCCTTTTGCCAACCATTCTTCATATCTTTCATGCTATGTTTAATAATAGTTATCTCTTTGTCTCATGCCATCTGTCAAATCCTTCACACCATGTTGCACACCTTTTATCAAAACTGAGGCCTTAAGACTGAATTGGAATACAACCTAAAGTTTATGCCTTAACCAAAATTGGGATCAACATTTACCCCATACTAACTTGGTTGAATACCCTCAGTCAACTTCTACTCAGCCTTTGCAAAAATCCTAGGAATTTTGGCATGCACAATGTCTCCTAGTTCAAAATAACTAGTTGGATGATGCCAATGATCTCACTTACTCTTGCACTTAATTCTTTCAACTTTGCTAAATTTTCTTGTTACTCAAAGGAAAGATATTTTAGTTCTTCAAGTATTATTTTTTCATTTGTACTTGTCTCCTCAAGATGTCCCTCCTCATCTAAATCTGATTCTCGCCAAATCTTTCTTCAATTTTCTCTTTCTTCATAGTGATCACCTTTCCCATGTTGACTACATCCTTCAAAAAAATTTCATAGTCTACCTTGTCCTTGACAATACTTAGTATCATCTTTAGCGACTAATTCTTTTGTACATCATCTTGGAGGTGCACAACAACAAACTTCTTGCTAAGAAAAACCCAAAAATGCCTCTTTTGCTTCAATGACCTTTTCATCAATAGCCTAAATGGTTCATGCACTCATTGAGTTGCTCCTTGAATCACTCCTGGGATTCCACCTTCTTTTCTTTCTCCTCCTTCACATGCGCCACCTCTTTTATTTTGGCATCCTTTCTTAGTGTTAGAATTTCATCAACCAAGGCTTCAAGCTTCTTTACTTCCCATGACTAGTCAAGTGTTACTCCATATAAGACCTCATGGTCCTCTTGGATGATGTAGTGACATATGCACAAGGCTTTCAAATTCATTTTCATCTTTTTACACTCAATTTCAATCACCTTCTCCTCAGTTTCCCCTTTATCTTCCTTGAGACTTTTATTCTCCTCCCTAAGCTACTTATTTTCAAGATTGAATTGTTCAACCCTTGCTTCCAGTTTTATTACTTTTCTTGAAAATTGTTGCCCATCATAGCTATTAGCAAGAATTTTCTCATTTACTTTTGCAACCATTTTGGTTAGGGCATTCATGTCTTAAGTAGCATTCAGGCATGAAGGGTTGGGAAATGTCAGGCCTTTCTAAAGAGTCAACCCCTTACATAGTTGGAGCACCTAGTCCATTAGAATCTCGTAATATAAATCATCAACATAGGCTTCTAAGGCAAAAGATAACTCTCATCAGGTCCTTGGCAAGGCACCCCTTTGATCTATCAAGTCTCCTAAATACAACTCCTTGGTAGGGATGCCATGCTAGTAGAGTGCATGCAAACTTAATTGTCATTACCATGCAATTTCTTTGGGCTAAAACCTCTTGACCTATTTTCTCCTTCCTCCATTCCTCCCTTGCTCAGACCAAACTAATCTCTCCTTGGGGAGTAGGATTTCTCTTCCTTCCATCTAAGAGTCTCATCTCCCTCCCTTTCGACTTTGTCTTCTTCTTCTTCGTTGCCTAGAGTCTCTTCTATTTCTATCTTTGGAGGCTCCTTTGCAAGTTCCTAATATTCTTCTTCATGATCAAGGGTTGGGTCTATTGTCTCATGCCCCTTCTCCTCTTCTAGACCCTTCATGCTAGAATCCTGCACATCCTCAACAACTTGCTCACTATCTACATCAATACTTTGATTTAGTGGATTAATGGTGGCATGATTCGGTGACTGGGCTTCTTGTTCCTCTTGGAATGTAGAGGTACCTTGTTCATCTAGTGCCTTCTCCAAGATCTTAATTATTTGTTGCACTTTCTTTGTTTTATCTTCTAGGCCTCCTTTCTTTTCTAACCCTTCTTCCTTTGACTCCTTACTGACTAAACACACATTCTCTTCCCTTTGTCTCTTCTTTGACTCTTTTTGTTTGGATCTTATTTTTACCAAGGTGTGTAAACCCTCCTCCACATCCTCATTCTTGCCACTCCCATCTTTCATCTTTGGCTTGAGGTAGTAGAAAATCTTTTGTATAGCATTGTTCACCACAAGAGTTATTTGTGGGTTTATCTAGGTCGCATCAAACTCAAATTGATCCACATAGGTGTAGAAGAAAACTAATGCGTTGTAGACTTAAACAAAATCTAGTGTTAAACCTAACTGAATAGTCCACTCTATCATTGCATTCCTACATTGAATTATTGACCAGAGAGCATAAGCTTATGATGATGCTCGTACTATATATGCCTTCAAGACTCATTTCTATCCTAAACTATATCATACAAGCTTATTCTAATCAACTTAATTGACTGTAGTTTACATAAATGAAAGAACAACAAAAATAGTTAAAAACCTAGTTGCTACAGGTACCCCCAGCATAGGCTGAAGATAGCTATATTCAACAGAGAATCACAAAATTAACTTGAAATACACAGAATGAGAAAAGACTTAACACTAACCTCCAGAGGACTTCAATGACGTATTCTATTTATAAATCACAACTATTATAAATAACAATCATGATTTCTCACTTACTTAAAAAATGCAATGTATAAGATAACATGAAACAATCTAACTAGAAATGCATAAATAAATAAAGGAATGTATGAAGCGAGAGTTAGTACCTTGAGTGGCCAGCTCAGGGAACTATCTCACTTCTTCTAAAAACTAAATCTACTTTAGATCTTCACACATTTTCACACCATTCAGTTGAATTCAATTCATATCAAAGATAGAATCTTCTTCAGATTTTATTCAAAATCAAAACATGTCTAGAATAACAGATAACAGATAACTGTAGAAAAATAGAGTAATGACTATGTCGATAGAAAGTAAAAAGAATAGCTAACCAATCAAAACTCATCCCCTAAGTTATACAAAAGTGGGAGAGTTGTATGTGAACTTCTAACTAACTGTGATCATCAATTCATCCCTGGATATCAGGATATGGTTTTAAGATCAACTTATTAACTATCTAAAACAAAGGAAAGAGAGTCCTATTTGAACAGAAATCCCATGCAACGACTTATGAATGAAAACATATAAGTTGTGGGTAGACTTCTAAAACAAGTCTTCTTCTTCCTTGCATTTATTCTTCCATGATGACCACGTTCATCTCCATCGATCTCAATTTCTGGCACTTGGACTGTACTTTAATCAATTTTCTTGTTCTGCACTTTGCTACAATGACTCCTTCCCGGATGCTATGTCTTTTTCTACACAAGGTTAATTATTCCAACATATATACACAAAATAACATTTCATATTAACTTATGAAATCCTATCTATATTACATGCATATCAATAATTTAAAACATCCATTTGAGAATATAATCACCATATTTCATTTATCATCATAGGTTCAAAGTCTCTGGGAAGTATATGTAAAACAACATATAATAAAGGTAATGTCTGTTAGGTTCTTGTAGAATCATGTAAAAAGGTCTTTAAAACATATAGAAACATTATAAAAGAAATTCAATATTTCAACCCAACATTTCCCCCCAACTTAAACTTTTGCTTGTCCCTAAGTAAAACTAGGGAACTAACATCTAGGGCAGAAAGTTATAATGCGAAGTATTCTTTTTGAGGTCCATGTTTACTTTGACTCCTCCTTGTTTGAGATAGAATCCATTGTAACATGCAAGTCTTTCCATCTTGTTTAGCTCAGCATGCCTACACTTATCACCTCTCCCTCCTATCTAGTGTGGCACTAGGTAGAGAAGGATAGGAGGCTGATAAGTAAGAGGCAACCATGCTACTCCCTTCTGCTTTAAGATCTAGATGTACCTGCGTAACCTCTCAAACATATTCATGAAGTTGTGGAAAGAGTGGAGTTCCTTCTTTTGCAATTTTGGAGTTAGGCTATTCCACCTGCTCTGTACATACCTTTGACAATTCTGGATGACTGACACTGCTAATCTCTATATTCTTCCATGATCCCTTAGTCTCAAGTCCATGATTACCTTGCCTGAACCCCTATGAGAAAGTAATGTTAGCCATTGGGTTAGGATCACCTCAGGTTCTAAAGCTTCTTTCCTTATTAGCAGTGGTTCTTTCTTTTCCTGCTCCTCATATTGGTCCATTAGTACTCCTCTGAGTTGTTCATTTTTGAAGTATGACATTAATGCTCTAATCTGTAGGTCTCCAACATAGATGCAAGGGTTCCATTCTGTGTCCTCATCCATCAAGTAGTTATGCATATAGTATTCACACAATTGGTCCTATTCTTCTAAACTAACCTCCTTGAAATGACTGCAAAACATGTGCCTTGAATGTAATTCAGGTTGATTATTGATAAATCTATTAAACTGAAAATTAAGGAATTTCTCCTTCAGAAACAATGCATAAACCCTGGGTGGAGACCTACATCCAATTATTTGTTTGGCTCTATCAATAACTTATGCCAAACGATCCTCTAACCTTTTGATTATCAAATTTTTTCTACAATTGATGCATTGAGGCTATTTCTCCTTTTCCCAATTCTCTTTTTCTTGCCTAGTCTTGTCAGTCAACTTCATTAGCTCAAAGCCCAAAGATAGGGTAGTATGATACTCTGGGGTCTTTGTTACAGGAGGTTGGAGAGTAAGTACTTCTTCTTTCTCAATTTCTATTTTATTTTCAGCCAACTGTGCCAACAAGTCTAAGTTAGAATCATGGCCATATGTTTGGACCTTCTCCAACTCCTGAATTCTCTTCTCTTTCTCTTTATCTTTTTCTTCATAACCCCTTACATGTTCCTCCAGCTGTCTTATTTTGTCCAAGGCTTCTTGAAGTTCCTTCCTGATATCTTTGTCCTCTAATAATTCCTTTTCTTTTTCAGCACTTTCATCATTCCTTTTAGGAATATCAAAAACTTCTTTAACAAAATCATTTGGCACAGGTTTACCCATCTGCCTTGCAGTAAACAAGTCTTCTGGCTCAGAATTAGAAGAAGAAATGTATTTTATTTTCTTTACAGGCATATCAACATTTTCACAGGCATATGCAAAGACATCCTCAAGGGGGTTTTCTTCTCTATTTGAATCTAGATTCAGAGGAGTTGGATCATTGTCCTGCTGGCCTATATTTTTGTCCTCTCCTCTCTGCTTCTCAACAACTTGTTCTTTGGCACCTTGCCTCCTTAACCTCCCTGAGCGTCTAGGTGTGAGTGTTTCCTGCTTATCTGCCTTTTTATTGTCCCCCTTATTCCTCTTTTCCCTTGCACTTCCTTCTTTTGTGGCATTCTTGTGTTTACTCACTTCCTTCCTACTCTTCTTCTCCTTTCCAGATGTTGAAGGAATGGTTCTTTTAGTTTGAGGGGTGGATGTTGAGGGTTCCTCAGCTGATACAAACCTAAAATTTGGAGGGTGTTCATGTTGTGTCTCTTCCTTTTTAGTCTCAAGAGGAGTTTCATGCTCATATGGAATTTCATCTTCTGGCTCTGGTGCCTCTAAAAGTGTTGAAATGTCTATACATTGTTTAAAATCATCCCATCCAATCTAAGGGTATTGAATCCTTAAACTTCTTTTTATTAGCAAAACTATCAAACAATAGTGGGAAAGAGTAGAGTATGCCTACTGTCTCTAATATTCTGAAGACATCCTTTTCAACATAGTATACAAATAGTTTGGAACATTGACAAGTTTTTCATGTCAGAAATGGTTGAGCAATTTAAGTTGTGCAATATATAACATATTGTATCTACCATCACAGGTAATATACTTGATAATATAATAGGCACATTTCCCCCAAAAGAAGGTCATTTGGTACCTTGTGTAGTAGAATCCAGGTGTTCACCTCTTTCATAGAACTCTTCCCTAGCCACGACTGCATTAGCTCTAGCTGGGTACTTGGACCCTGTCCGTGGCAACCCTATAACTTGTGCAATAGCTAACTCAGAAGCATCTATAGTTAACCCCTTCACCATTGCTTCGTCATACTATAGAGTAAATGCAAATTCTCTCATCATATCATCATCAAACTTTGTCAATTTTAGGAAGTAGTCTAACCAACCTACTCTCATGAAGAGCAGGAGAACCATCACATCCTCCAATAGTTCGTTATGTGCTGAAGGTTCCCTTATGATCATGTCTCCTCCCATTGCCACTGTGAATTGCAAACTCTTACAGTATCAATTTCTGTACAATGTTAATTTCTGCTATTTTTGTTTCTCAATTCCTGTTGCTTTAGTTCGCCACCCCAAAGAACCAATCTACCTCTTCTTTCCTTTGCACTATAACTTCCTTAGGGTACTAATTCACTTGCTGGAAAAATAAGGTAAGTTCATGGCATAGAATATTTGTCTAGTTTTCTTGAATGGCAAGGTTTTCAAAGGAAAATGTTTTTCTAATGGCAAAAATAAAAAATAACCCTCCCACCAACTTAATTGTGAAGTGACCTCACTTCATGTGGTAGGTATTACGGAATGAGGAGTGATTAAAAGAAATGGTGATAACATTCGTCGCATGCATGAAATAAACTATTACTAATCATGAATATAAAAAGAAATCTAGTTGTAATAATTGAAAGGTATTCAATGTAGATATGAAGTGGGAATGAATATTTAACATACCTTGGAAATTGTGAAGAATTTGGATGATTTGAGATGATATGCATGTGGTGAACGAGATATAGGGTGATAAAAGGTGGTGGGTACAATTGCAGAGATATAATGGAATAACAAGTGATGATGGAGAAAAGTACCAAGTCATTAATGTGAATTGATATGTGGAGCAATAGAATGAAGCAGTGTAAAATGAATATGGGCAAGTGGAATGGGTGGGAGAATTTAGGTATTGTTCACCAAGTGATGGAATAGAGTGGCATGCAGATAGTGCTGTGGGTGCCTTCAGCATAGGTCCTGACTGTGTAATTGGAATTATATATATCAGGTCCTAGTTGAGTCAAGTCCCAACTGAATAAGTGAAAAAAATAGGTCCCGGTGGAAATAACTTGTTGTAACCATGGAAATTGTGCAGTGTGCGCATTTGATTTAAAAACAAAGAAATTTAATTTTCAGCAACAGGGGTTGAGTAGTGCAACTCAACCTCCCTATCACTGGACAGTGTTGGTGTCTCAACATTTGAATGTGCATCTTCTAGTGTCACGGCATCAGCATCAGGAGTATCAAGAGTAACAGGAGTAACATACTGAGCAATTAAAGAAACAAGAAATTCATCCTTCTAAAGTGGCTTTTTATACAACTTTAACCTATGCCCATTTACCAGTAGTGAAAACTGAACTTCATCTATAGTCTACAATTGAATTGCACCATTAGGAAAGACTTGCT
This sequence comes from Cunninghamia lanceolata, assembly GCA_027924645.1. NCBI lineage: Eukaryota > Viridiplantae > Streptophyta > Pinopsida > Cupressales > Cupressaceae > Cunninghamia > Cunninghamia lanceolata. The sequence goes on along the minus strand of BSBN01000810.1, from coordinate 1,564,862 downwards.
TGATCTCATATCGGCCTAACCAACGTGACTGAAGCTTGCCCTTGAAGTCCTTATACCTTGAATCATAAAGTAGTGCCCAGTCTCCTGTAGTGAATTCCTTTGTTTTGATGTACTTATCATGCCATTTTGTACTTTGCTTCTATATGACCTCTGTATGATGAATGGAATCCAGTCTCATTTCATCCAAGGCATTCAAATGTTGGAGCCTTTCCTATTGTAAAGTGGTCAAATCCATTCCTAGGTCCATTGTTGTCCTTAGGGTTTTGTGTTCAAATTCAATAAGTAGGACTGTAGTCTTGCCATAGACTAGCTCATAAGGTGTAAACCCTATAGTTGTCTTCCAAGTTGTTCTATATGCCCAAACAACCTCAGGGAGCCTAGAACCCAATCTCTTCTATGAAGCTGCACTGTCTTGGTCAAAATGTTTTCAATTTCTCTATTAGTGACTTCCACCTAACCATTAGCTTGAGGATGGTATGGAGTGAATTTCTTATGCCTGATCTGATATTCAGCAACCAATTTGGTGATTAAATCAGATGTAAACTGTGGTCCCTGGTTAATTACTATTTCTCTTGGAACACCATATCTAGTGAAGATGTCTTCATATAAGAATTTGACCACATTACCATCTCTGGCAAACTATAATGCCTTCACTTCAACCCATTTAGTTAAGTAGTCTATACATACTAGGATATACTCTTTGTTATTTGATGTAGGAGATATAGGACCTACAAAATCCAAACCCCACTTGTCAAAAGCAACCAATGAGATTTGTGGCTACAAAGGCATCTCATTACTTCTAGTAGGCCTCCCCATTCTCTGGCATCTATCACAACTCCTAGTGTACTTGACAGCATCTTTATGAAGCATTGGCCAATAATATCATGTTGTTAGGATCTTGAAGGATGTCCTCTTAGCTGCAAAATGTCCTCCACAAGGCTCATCATGACAAGCCTTCATTATATCATATACTTCATCCTCCCTGATACATCTTTGCATAATATTGTCTGGCCCAGTGTAAAATAGAAATCCAGAAATCCAAGAGTAAGAGAAACATTTATGAATGAGCTGCCTCTTCTCCCTTAGGGAGAAGTATCCTAGAATCTTCCCTGTAACCAAATAATTGGTGATACCTGCATACCATGGAGTGTGTATAGTGAGAGCAAACAGATGCTCATTAGGAAAAGGATCATCAACCACTCCATCTGAAGACTGTGTAGGTAGTCTGGACAAAAAATCAACAACAACATTGGCCTTGCCTAGTTTGTCAACAATTGTAATATCAAACTCTTGCAACAACAAAAACAACCACCTTACAAGTCTGCCGCCTACTATAGGTTTATTCATCAAGTATCTGATGGCTGCATGATCTATATGGATGAAAACCTTGTAACCAGTTATGTAGTGCCCGAACTTATTAATTACATAAACAACTGCTAACATCTCTTTCTCTGTCACATTGTAGTTTAACTCATCCCCTTGCATATTCTTACTGACATAGTATATGGCATACTTGTTGACCCAAGACTGCTCCAATGGCAAAATCGGATGCATCTGTATGGATGTGAAAAGGCATTGACCAATTTGGACCTCTGAGGACTGGGGCTTGTCTCAAATATGTTTTTAGCTTTTCAAAGGAGGTCTGACAATCTGATGTCCATTCAAATTCACTGTCCTTGGTCAGTAGGGTAAGAAGAGGGGCGGCAATCTTGCTAAAATCTTGAATGAACCTCCTATAATATCCTGCATGGCCAAGGAAGCTCCTGACATCTTTCTATTTTTGTGGAATAGGCAGGGTATATATAATCTCAATCTTCTTTGGGTCAACTTGGATGCTAGCACTTGAGATGAAATGTCCCAAGACTATTCCTTGTGTCATCATCAAAAAACACTTTTCATTACTCAAGGAGAGGTTATGTTCTGTACACCTCTTCAATATCTTCTCCAAGTTGTGTAGGGCTCTATCATATGTGTCACCATATGTGGTGAAGTCATTCGTATAAATCTCCATACTGTCATGGGCAAAATTAGAGAAAATGCTTAAGACTGCTCTTTGAAATGTAGCTGAAGCATTGCACAAGCCAAAGGGAAAGACAGAGTATGCATATGTCCCCCAAGGGTAGGTAAACATTGTCTTATCCTGATCTTTAGGAGCAATCTTAATCTAGTTATAACCACTAAAGCCATCAAGAAAGGAAAAATATTTCTTGCCTGCTAAAGAGTCAAGAACTTGGTCAATAAAAGGCAATGGAAAGTGATCCTTCCTGGTAGCAGTATTCAATTCTCTGTAATAAACACAAACCCTCCATTTGCCACCTTTCTTGGGGACTATAACCAATGGTGAAACCCATTCACTGTCTGAAATGGGGTATATAAAGCCTGCATCCAAAATCTTTTGAAGCTTAGCTTTAACAATTTCTCTGAGGGCTGGATTCATGCACCTCTGCTGTTGTTTGATTGGTCTATACCCATCATCTATGTATATCTTGTGCATGCATAGGGCAGGATCAATACCTTTCATATCATTGTAATCCCAAGCAAATGATGTTGAGTGTGTATGTAATATTGCATGTAGGGATTGATGTTGTTCATCAGTTAGTGTATTGTTAATGTTCAACATCTTACCTAGCTTGACTTCTACTTGTTTAGATAGTTCTTGAACAAAAGACAAATCAAGGATGGATAATACAGGTAAGCATTGTTGAGGCAATAATGCATGGAAGATTTGGGAGACTTCTTCTGATGAACTACTGGGTATTATGCTACTTAGAGGGTCTTGTAAGTAAGATAGGTAGTCTTGCTACTGTGGATGTCTCCCACAATTATTTTGTATGACATGAGCAATTAATTCATCTTCATCTAGAATAGTCAATAAAGGGCTGCATTCCATAGTCATTAGGATTTGTAGGGAATAGGTGTCCTCATCCTCTAGGCTAGGCCAAATGGTCTACTCAAGCTCATGGTATGGCTGGGTTGGTGGATATAAAACCAACTGCTTGGTCGCTGTCCCATTAGATATGATCATGTTGCCAAACCTACAACCTATAAATGCATCAGCAGTGGCAAGCCATGGTCTACCTAGTATAATAAGATATCCAACAAGATTAACCTTAGGCTATAAAACAATAAAATCAGCAGGGTATTCCCAAGAATCTAATGCAATGACTAAATCTTCTATGACCCCTTCAGGTTTGATTGTAGATCTATCAGCCAATTGCAAGACTATTTGAGTAGGCCTAAGGTTGTTTAATTGGAGTGTCTGCATTATTTCCTTGGTCATGACATTAATTACAACTCCTAGATCTATTAAGGTGTTTTTAATCAGAGTCCCATTGATCTTTACATCCACCACTGGGCTACCTGGATCTATGTATTTTGGAACAGTTATATTACCCAACATGATATCAGCAAGATTACCTAGAACATGCACCATCTGAGGATCTATTCTCTTCCTTCCTAGCTTCTTTATGCAAAGATCACTAATAGTTTTGGTATAGATAGGAATATCCTTGATGGCTTGGATTAAGGGAATCTTGATGCTTATGTCTTTTAGCTGGCTGAGAAGGACAGCATCATCTTGGGCTGTTTACTTTTGCATGGCCAAGCACTCAGGGAAAGGAGAAGACTTCTATTGCACGGTAGGTTGGACAACTTGGGTTGATTCAAGTTCCAAGGGTTGCTTATCTGAGGCTTCTTCAGTGGGTTCTTCATCTGCAAGCTTGGTAATTTGAGGAGATGAAGGTCCTGTAAGTTGCTTCCCTGATCTAAGATGAACATTACTCACATCTAACCCATAGGTGGGATATTGTATTACCTTGTTAGTATAAGCCTGTTGGACAGGCTTGTTGTTAGGGTTAGGTGCAGGTTGAGCAGGGATTTGGGTGGGTCTAGGAGGTGTATTTTGAGGTGGTGGTATTATGGCTAGCTGTTGTGGCTAAGATGGAATCATAGGTTGCTAAAATTGTGTATTTTGCTGCCATTGTTGGCCCTTGTTCCACTGAGGTTGCCATTGTTGTTGCTAAGGAGGCCACTGAGGGTTATACTTTGGACCTTGGAAATTTTTCTGTGGCCATGAGTTAGGCTGTTGTTGGTTCCAACCAGCTTGTGGAGTAGGCCATTGGGGGTTTTGCCATGCATTTGGGTTACCAAGCCATTGTTGAGCATTCCATGCAGAGAAGTTCTAATTTGCAACAGGAAAGGGAGAATTAAAACTAAGTGGATCAGAGAGCATACCTTACCTTTGCCACCAAGGTATTGTTTGAGCAATGAAGAACAATTGCCCATCTTCTCCTTCAAATTGCTACAATTTAGGTCTCTCAATCTTTTCTTGTTGTATACTAGCCACCCTTTTGCATTTACAGCTGGCCTTCCTCTATCTATAGCTGGGGCAGTACTAAGTGAGCATTACATCTGCCTCCTCTAATTTCTTCTTGATATGGAGAGTGTCCAGCTATGTAGCCATATGGCTAATAATGTCCTTTTTCATGTTGGTCAGCAGGTTACTAATCTCTACCCTTGAAACTCCATTAGTTTCCTTGCCTGTGATGGCTGCCCTTTCTCCCCTTGGTTTTTTGGAGAATGTTCTACAATAATTTCTGTAGGCTATATAGATATCATGAAAGGGAAGTTGAGATATATCCCCTATTCCAATGAGGTTGAGGGCATCCATGCAATCATCATTAACTCCCCTCAAAGAGACCAGCTTCAGTGATTCTTCAGACAATCTATTCTAAGGGTTTTTCTTCAAGGCAAACTGGAATCTTTCCACATAATCTTCTAGTGGTTCATCCTCTTTCTATGACATCCTAAAAATGTCATCTCTTCTCCTATCGTGTCCCTTGTAGTAGTCTTTATATTTCGCCAGGAACTTTGTCTTCATGGTATCCCAGTCTGGGATGACATCTTTCCCCAATCCCATAAACCACCATAAAGGAGCATCTGAGTGTAGCAGGGAATAACTTGAGTCTGTAAGGATTAGTGGTGTAGTCATAACTCCTACACAAGACATCAAACTCGAATAGGAAAGTGTCAGGATCTTCGGTCACCAAGCCATAGAAAACTGGCAATGTAGAAGGTGGTATATTTTTTAGAGTAGCAGCCTATGCTTGGTCTGAGGTAGGGAATTCAAATGTTGCTTGTCCTGGAGGATCCTCTACTGGGGCTTCTGTCATGGTTCTAAATGTCCCTTCTGTGGCTGTGGAGGAAGTTGATGGAGATGTAGGGGGTGTTGATGAAGATGTAAAAGGAAACTCTCCTTCAACACTTCCTACTATGTAGTTGTTGAAATCAGTTGTGCCCTCATTATTCTAAGAAGTTGAAGGGAGGAATCTACCTTGGTTATCTCTTTGCCTCCGCATACAGTAATTTGAGCTTTATGTTTTAGTGGCCCTGCATAGTGTTAGTAGAATGCCTGGTGTTTCTTGAAAAATGAATTTATTAAATCTAATATTGAAATCAATATTTAACTATGAAAACATGTGAAACCTAACTAATGAGACTTATGAAGATAGCACCATCCCCAGCAATGGTGCCAAAAATGTAGAGGAAAACTAATGCGTTGTAGACTTAAACAAAATCCAGGGTTAAATCTAACTGAACAATCCACTCTATCATTGCATTCCTACATTGAATTATCGACCAGAGAGCATAAGCTTATGATGATGCTCACACTATATATGCCTTCAAGACTCATTTCTATCCTAAACTATATCATACAAGCTTATTCTAATCAACTTAATTGACTGTAGTTTACAGAAATGAAAGAACAACAAAAATAGTTAAAAACCTAGTTGCTACAGGTACCCCCAGCATGGGCTGAAGATAGCTATATTTGACAAAGAATCACAGAATTAACTTGAAATACACAGAATGAGAAAAGACTTAACACTAACCTCCAGAGGACTTTAATGATGTATTCTATTCATAAATCATGACTATCAGAAATAGCAATCACGATTTCTCACTTACTTCAAAAATGCAATGTATAAGATAACATGAAACAAACTAACTAGAAATGCATAAATAAATAAAGGAATGTATGAAGAGAGAGTTAGTACCCTGAGTGGCCAGCTCAAGGAACTATCTCACTTCTTCTGGAAACTAAATCTACTTCAGATTTTCGCACATTTTCACAACATTCAGTTGAATTCAATTCATATCAAAGACAAAATCTTCTTTAGATTTTATTCAAAATCAAAACATGTCTGGAATAATAGATAACAAATAACTATAGAAAAATAGAGTAACGACTATGTCGATAGAAAGTAAAAAGAACAGCTAACCAATCAACAAACTCATCCCCTAACTTATACAAAAGTGGGAGAGTTATATGCGAACTTCTAACTAACTGTGATCATTAATTCATCCCTAGATATCAGGATATGGTTTTGAGATCAACTTATTAACTATCTAAAACAAAGGAAAGAGAGTCCTATTTGAATAGAAATCCCATGCAATGACTTATGAATGAAAACACATAAGCTGCGGGTAGACTTCTAAAACAAATCTTCTTCTTCCTTGCATTTATTCTTCCACGATGACCATGTTCATCTCCATCGATCTCCATTTCTGGCACTTGGACTGTACTTTAATCAATTCCCTTGTTTTGCACTTTGTTATAATGACTCCTTCCTAGATGCTATGGCTTTTGCTACACAAGGTTAATTATTCCAACATAAATACACAAAATAACCTTTCATATTAAACTTATGAAATCTTAGCTATATTACATGCATATCAATAATTTAAAACATCCATTTGAGAATATAATCACCATATTCCATTTATCATCATAGGTTCAAAGTCTCTGGGAAGTATATGTGAAACAACATATCATAAAGGTAATGTCTATAAGGTTCTTGTAGAATCATGTAAAAAGGTCTTTAAAATGTATAGAAACATTATAAAAGAAAGTCAATATTTCAACCCAACAATAGGCACTCTTTCTAGGGTAGATCTATGCGACTTAGAGCTAGTGAGTATCCACACCTATGCACTTAGCATCAATCTTCACCTTCTCAGCATTTGAGATCTGATTCATAGAATTTACAAAGTAACTAGCTGTGAACCCATATGGGAGCTGTAAACCCATATGGGAGCTTCAACCAAGGTAACATGTTTCCATACTTCAAGTGATTTTTTTCTAAAGAGTAATGTTACATAACAACAAAATTTGGCTATCTTAAAACCATGTTTGGGAGAGCTCTTGGGACATGCCATTCATTTTCAAAGGTTGCTTTGAAGTGTTTGAACCAATTGTCAATCCTAACCTTGTATTTTCTTGTAATAGTTCTTTGGCATGTGAATTCATGGAACGTCTTTGTTGGAGATTTGTCCTCCATGGGGAAATACCATTTCACCATTCACTCTCCCTTGAGCACCCTAATTTTGTAAAAAACTGTAGACACCTAAAAATGTCTCAACCCTTCGACCACCCTCCGACATCATCCATACCACTAATTTCTCATCTAATTAATTAATTAAATTTTTAATTAATTAATTAACCTTTCCAACACCTGAACCACCCATTCATCCTTCATCAATTAATCCTTGAAATTGAATTAATTTAATTAATTCAACATTCACACCTTACTAACATCATCCCAATTAATTAAATAAATATGTCAAATATTTATTTGGTTAATTTGTCCACTTCCCTAAACCCAATTAATTAGGTAAATTATACTTATCTGATTAATCTTCCCTACTAATTAGCATACCCCTAACCTAGTTGATTAAATATCTATTATTTAATTAGCTACCCTAGCCTACATGACCCCTAGACCTAGATTAATTAAATAAATCATTATTTAATTAATCCTAAACCCTAATTACCTTACCCACTAATTTTTTCTAGCCACATTAACTATGTTAATCACCCTGATTAACTTGGTCAAATCATGCTTAACACCTTCTTCCGCACCCACAAATTAAAAATTATAAAAAATACATAACCCCTCCAACTCATTATTGTCATTTTCATGCTAAAACATCTTCCACTTTTTTAGCTTACAAATGTAAGGCTCCAAAAATGTGCATGTGTCACATGACCTTCACATTCCCACATAAAATGGAATTTTTAATTCTAACTCCTCCCAAGGAAATTAATTTTTAATTTCCTCACACATCCAAATCACATTAAATGCTAAGTCCTCCTCAAATTGAATAAAAGATTCATTTTTTATTCTCCACCATCCAATTTTGATGATCAAATCCTAGCCCTCCATCTCAAAATCAATCTCATCCATTGATCTCAACATCCAATCTCCACCATTGGATCAAAATCCCCTCCAAATTGCCTATAAATACAAGCCTCCACAAGCCATTTCATCATCCAATTTTAGAGTAATCTTATTATGCTAAAATTTCTCTCAATACTCATCTATCTTAGCTAGGTTATAGTGAATTTTGTATTGAATATGGAGAGAATTTCATATTGCAAGCATTACTTGGGTAAAGCTAGGAGCTCAAGGGTGCAAGTTCCTCGACCCTATCAAGGAGTGAGGAGTTAGGAAGCATTGGAAGGTATAAAGATTTCATTTATTTTAATTTGTTTCATGTTTTGATGTTTTCTAACTTTCTCATTTTCATTTGGCACACTCGGTGGGACCCCATGGTCCCAAACTAACCTTTTGTTTGAGTGTTTTCTTGAAGTATCCAAGCAAACAAGAGTTTCATCTCTATAACTTCGCAGTTTAGCATCATTCTCATCTATTTCAGCGCCATATCGCACTGTTTTAGCACCCTATTTCTATGATCCTCCTTAAAGTCTTAGGCTTAGAAAAAAGATTTAACTTGTTTTTAGACTTTTTGGCACTTTTCATAGTTTTTTGCTCTCTATTTTTCATCAGACTATGACAGGTACAGAGGGTCCTAATGGCAAAATGCACCTATAAATGCATTAGGAAGATTTTTATATGACATTATGTTAGTTTGTCACTAACAAACCTATTTCTCCTTGGCTGACCTATGGTGCTCTTTGGCAGGGTTTTTCAAACACTCTAACCCCTCATGACTTGTTTATTTTGAGGTATAATCTCTTTTTGAATAGGTTTTGTTGGATTTTCACAGTTTAGCATCATCACCACGTAGAACAACGCCACTGAACCAAGGGATAGTAGGTAAAAAAACAAGGTAAAATTACAATTAGTGCCATTTGGTCATATATCAGTGCCATGCTAGAATTTAGAGCTATATTTCTAATTTTTAGCGCCTTGTTCATTTTAGTTGATGTTGTCTGTCTGATCTATGAAATCAAAAGTTTTAGCGCCATCTTTTCTGTGTTTAGCGCCTTCTATCTATTTCTTAGCGCAATATAAATCTATTTTAGAACCATTTCTCTCTATTTTGGTGCCATCTGTTTGATAGGTTTTTGGGATTTGTGCAAGGTACTGACATATTTATGCAAGGAAAAGAATGCAGGTCGAAGACATTTACTGAAACTACTAATTGGTTTGATGCAGGTTTTTGTTGGTCAAAGATTTTGATTTCTCACTAGCTTAGTGGCATTAAATTAGTTAGAAGGTTAATGAACACTTGTATGCTTTGTTTGGTCCACTCATAGACGTATGCTCTCCCCTTGCACCTTAGGGTGATCTTGGGGATCAAAAGTCTATTTGTGGACATTTTTCATGCTTTTAAGAGTGAACTCGAAAGGCTACTCACCTAGTGTATGCTCTCCCCTCGTGCCTAGTGCAATCTTGGGTGATAAAAAACAAAGGGTAGTTTCTTCTTAAGAGGGCTTCTTGAGGATTTCATCACCCCAAGGGATGACCTCAACTGTGTGTTCCGACATGATATATAAGCATTGTGATTCAAAAGATAGCTTTAAAGGAAGGAGCCTCTAGCCTCCAAGCAATAGATCTCCAAGACCCTTGGTCCGCTAAGACTTGAGTGGTTGAGTGTCAGTCGATTGGGTCACCCCCATTCACAAACTTGGGCCTCAAGTACCTTGCATATGCTAGAGGACTCCCCTAGAAGCTTGTAACTACCCAAGGTTAAGACCTTTCAACTATCATACCTTGTTGTGCACCACTATAGAGGAGGGGAAGATGCTCACTGTACCACTATATTTGAGATAGGAACTACCTTGGGCAAGATGAAAGTCTCCTTGGTAAGGGGGTTAAGGTGGTTCATGACCTTGTTTTCCCTATCTATCCAAACTATAGCACCTAAGGTATTAGTGGGGGTGGGGATCCCGGTTCACTTTGAGTTGGGATCAACCCATGCCCACTTCGTGAGATCTACAAGGTATGATACACCCACTTGACTAATGATAGGATTGTTCATGTGCTTGGAGTGTCTTCTTATTGAAACCCGTATAAGCCAATTTATCTAAAGTCCACCGTTGAGTCAAAAAGCCATTGTGTTCTCTTGTTTGATTTGTATGTACTTGCCAAGAAACTCTATCAACTTTGTCCAACACCATTTGAACCTTTGAAAATCCAACATTTGAACATTTGACCCTTTTGAAATCAAACATTTGAGCCTTGAAATTAGAGCATTTGATCTTTGAAAATCCAAAATTTTGAGTCCAAAATCCAAAAATTTTCAAAAGTGATCAAAACCCTAGTCAAAATCCTAGAGACTGTCATCGTTTAGCGACATAACCTCTCTGTTTGGTTCTATAAAATTCCCTGGTAGTGCCATTTTCTGTGGCACCATAAACTTGTCCATCAATGCCATTTGTCTCTGTTCTGACACCATTCCTGACTATTTTACTGCCATAATTGGAAGGATTGGCACCATTTGTAGGCCAAATCCTACACGTATTCTTTGACCTATTTTAGGGTCTTTGAACTCTCTCTAGTCAAAATCCATGGTCACCTTGTCAAAATTCATCAAAACCAAAATCCACCCTTAATCATATTTCCCATTCACAACCTTTTGTCCAAATTCACCCACATCCTTATATTTAGACCTTAGAGAAAATCAATTTGATTATTGGACCCTTGATCATAATCCATTTATCCCAAATCCAAAAGTCCATTGTTGAGTCTAAACCTTTGTCCATATTTCCATCTCCTAATCTAGTTCAACCTTTGTCCAACTCCATTTATCCCATTCCATTTGACCTTAGATAAACATCATTTTGATATTTGTCTTTGGTCATACCTTGTCCACCCATCAAATATTGTCTTCAACCTTCACCTCATTTTTCATTAATCCTTTCATCCAAAATCCTAGTCCAAATTCATTATCCCTCCATTATCCACTTAACCTTAGGTGAACATTTTAATTTTCACCCTTGGAACTTTGCACATCTATTCCAAAGTCCATTTTGAATCCAAGTTATCCCAACTTTTGTCCAAGATCAATCAAATTCATTTTTCAACATCCCTCAACATTATCCAAATCCTATCCATATTATCCAAAATCCAACATCAACATCCAAAATTCAAAAATCAACCAACATCCAAAATCATATCCCAAATCAATTTTGTGCAAGAATTAAATCTAGATCTTATCATCCTCTAGTTTATAGGGTACTTAAGACTTTGTCTACCTTAAGTGCTTTTATAAATTATCCTTTATTAACCTTTGGAATATTTGATTTAGGAGCTTAGACAACTCCTAAGTTGATATATTCTAAAAGTATCCCATTTTTCTTGGTGGTCATTAGTCTACCTTCAAGTAAAATAATCCTCCCCTTTTTGCTTAAGGTCATTAGTTTACCTTAAGTAAGGAGAGACATCCCTTTTATAATCCAATGATCTAGATTTATTCAAACTCTCCTTTGATTTGAAAATCCTTTTCAAACATCATCAAAATTATCCAACATCCTTAGTCATCCAATCCCATCTATCCAAATCATCTAAGGTTTCCCTTGGTTGATTATCATCCAAACCATCCTAAGTATACCTTAGTCATCCATTTCCAAATCGTCACCCCTTTCAAATTCATCCTAAGGTCATCCTCAAAATCATTATTCACCCATATATACATTTTCACTTTGGTTTAAGAAATCCTTTTGAGATTTAATCTCTAAAGGTTATCTTATACCTTTACCCCAAAATCATTTCCCAAATTTCTAAAGTCACTATCCACTCCATCCATCCTTTATCCCACATTTTCAATTTATCCTTCCACCCATCTATCCTTTTAGGTCCAATTTTTTTTTCAAAATCAATACACTCATTTATCTTTGAGGTCTAACCTCTAAGGTTTCTCATCCATCCTCATACCTTCATTATTTATATCATCCTTACATTTAAAACTTTTGAGTTTTATTCTATAAAGCTAAAACCTCTACCAAACCTATCCATATCATATCCACCATTACTTAGCCTTAGGTTTAGAATTTTGAGATTTTATTCTCTAAAGGCTAAATCTTTATTCCTTTTCATCATACCAAAGTCCACCTTCACTTATCCTTGGGTCCAATATTTTGAAATCCATTCTCTAAGGTCTCAACCTTCATCCACCTTTCAACAATCCAACCAAATTCACACCCAATCTATTGTATGCCCTTGACAAGGTCTCAAGCTAAGAAAAACAAGGACATGGAACCTTTTAGAGTTAATTTTGGCATTGGGATGCCTCAAACCGATCAAAACAATAATCCCACAAATCAACCACAATCATCCCTTGATGCAAATGCTATGTTAAATCCTTTCGCCAACCAACCATTAGCCTCATCATCTAAGATCAATAATATGGATCAAGATGTTTTAGACTTCATGCAAGACACCGATTCCATGGACATATTAGATAGAGTCCTAAAATAGGATCCCACGAAATATCTTGAATTCTTAATAAAAAATGGTGTTAGTATACCCTATGTCGCTACCTCATCACAGCCATCCTCATCCTATAATATTCCTAACACATCCCAAACTTCAAATGTCACCACATCCACAATTCCTACTGACACATCAACCACACCAAATCCCATGACCATATCAACATCTACTATCACTACATCCTTGCCATAAATCACCCTTAACATTCCTAACAACACCATGCACACAAGTGCTTCCATAAGTGTGCCTCAATTTGATGCCAACACCATAGCCTTCATGACGCAATTGTTCTCCCAACCACCTTACAATATGTCCAAAATTCCTAACAACAATCCATGCAACAACCCTTAATCCAACTTCACATACGTACAACCTCCAATTTCCCAACCACCTATTACATCTTCCATCCAAACTTCACAACAAAATCCCAATCAAAAACAACAAATTCTGCCACATGTTCTACAACTCCTTGCCTACCAACAACACCTCACCCATCAAAATCAAAATCAAAATCAAATCCCATAAAATCAAACCACCCAATATCAACAAATTCCCAATTTCCTTCAACACCTCATCCAAAACCAACAAACCCACATTCCACAACCACCACCTACCCAAGATTTACCTAGCATTGTGCAATCTTTGATCCAAAAGGTTGATAATATGCAACATGGACACAAAAGAAAGCAATATTATTTCAAGGATATTTTCCCAATACCCATTTGATAGAACCATCCACATGCAACCCTTTCGTAAAAATTTTGAAACACCAAAATTTGACAAATACAAAGGAAAGGGAAATCCTAGGGAACACCTTAGGGAATTTTACATTTCTTGCCTAGGGGTCTCATACGATGACACATATTTAATGAGACTCTTTTCTAGAAGCCTTAGTGGTCAAGCTACTGAATGGTTTGATCATCTTCCCCCCAATATTAAAACATTCCATGAGCTTGCGAAGAAATTTGTAAATCATTTCTCCTATAACTTTGAACACGAAATATCTATGACCAATCTTTGCAACACAAAACAAAAGAGTGGGGAATCCTTCGCTTCCTTTTTACAAAGGTGAAGAAGCTTAGCAAGCAAAATCCCTTGGCCCATTCTCGAAAAAAATTAGTCACCATGTTTGTGACTAATCTCAACCAAGAAATGGGGTTCCATTTACAAAGCCAATGTGCATCAACCTTTGAGGAGGTTATAAACAAAGGGACAACCATTGAAAGAGCCCATATTGCTAAAGGCTCTATAAAACTTTACAACAATGACAACAAGACCAACAACAATAACAACAACAACAAAGTCAACAACAATAATACCAGGGTGTTGTCACAATAGTGTGTCCCACTTATGGGACATCCTGATTTTTGTTTGAAATCACATATTTTTTAGAAAAATTAATGATTTAATCCTTAAGGGGTTCCATCTAAAGGGGTTTAATTCAAGGGTTTGATAAAACCCCATTAGATGAAATCCCCTTGGAAAGAACCCCCTAGTCTTAAATCAAACCCTTGATGGAGTCTCCTCCGCACCTATCAAAATGCTAACAAAAACAAATTTTGCTTCACCTTTTGGGGGATCAAATGAATTCATTTAGAAATTCTATTTTGTAAATATGTAGCCCTTAGTATAAGCTTTCCAAAAAGTATGATTTTGAATATGTTCCATTTGATTTTGTATTTATTTTCTATTTTCTAGTGAATGTAGGTTTTTCACCAAACATCAATGTCTCTATTCCACACACGAAAAAATTAAAAAAATAGAGAAAAACAATTATGAAAAATATTTTTACACTAGGTATTGATGTCCTTGTTTCACCAAAAAAAAATTTGAATTTCGATATATACACAACAATTTATGCTTGATGACATACACCTATGTCCAAATTATAGTTACCCTTAGTTCAAAAATTAATTATAAAAAAATATGTAATAAAAAATTATGAGAAAATATCTATGCACTAGATATTGATGTTAAAAATCTATATTTTAAAAATTAGAATTTTATCCTTTCTAGAAAAAAGTTATGCTGGACGACATAAACGTTACTTTCTGAAAATGTTGTTTACTATTAAAAACTAGTTATTAAAGGAGACGTTGAAAGATTCATGATTTATTTCAAAAACAATTAAAAAAATATATGTAGAATCTACACACAAATCACCCCAAATCACTAGTTTTTATCATCTCCAAATTGTTAATGGTTTAGATGCTATAGGTCTTAGAAGGTGAAGATTTGGTTAAAAATGTTGATTTCAATGTCCATATTGGCCAAAACACGGGACTCATTATTGTGGGATTACCCACCAACACTTCCCATACAAACAACAATGCATGATCCAACGATAAACCCTACTTTTGGGGTAAAAACAAGAATACCCTCGATGACGGTGTCACCGATGTGAAGGCCATCCAAAATGTACATAATCACATTCCACCAAGTACATCCATTAACAATAACAATGCAAATGTTCATAGGGGACCACTAAGACAAAACAACCCTAAGAGAAAATTCACACCTTTAGGGGAACCCATAAAAAATGTCTTGAACAACCTTGTAAAGGCAGATTTTATAACATTACCCCCTATTCATCCTTATGATGAAAATCAATTTAAACCCTCTTGGTTTGATGAAAATGCCTATTGTGAATATCATCGTGTGAAAGGGCATAAAACATTAACTGTATGAGGTTGAAACATTGCATCCAAGACCTTATAGATAGAGGTGATATAATCATTGACGAACCTCCAAAACAATCACTTAATGCCAATTTAGGAGCATACAAGGATCCACTTCTGTATCATAACAAAGGAAAAGCCTCATCTTCCAACCAAACCTACAACATCATGCCACCCTCTTCTTCTTTCGATTACATTGTGGGTCGAATAGAAGATTATTCCAACCATATCAATACCATCACCATTAGAGCCAAGATACCTAATTGCACCATTACTACTCGTCGCGGTTGTGTCTCCATCCATGGAGCCCCTACCAATGATTGACCTTGTACATCTGCACCTACCAATCCACCATCTACCCACAAGTATAACCTCCTAGATCACCTCAGAAAAACTCCTGCATAAATTTCCATCCTTGAACTACTACACACATCTCCGCTCCATAAGGAAGTCCTCGACAAAGCCTTGATGGAAACCCAAGTCCCTACCAACTTGAATGTTGATCAATTCCGAGCCATGGTAGGCCACATCACCTCATCTCATCACGTCACCTTCTCGGAAAAGGACCTACCCACCTCTAATGCCGCACATAACGAAGCTCTACACATCGAAGTCATAATCCATAAACATATCATCAAATGAGTCTTAATAGATGGTGGCTCCGGCCTAAATCTTTGCGCTCTAAAGCTATTAAAACATTTGGGATACTTCGATGTGGTTGTGGACTCTAGTGAGTGTATAACTATCAAAGGATATGATGACTCTGAAGATTGTCTGAAGGCACCATTAAGCTTCCCATCCAAGTGGGACAAAAGATTTTAGAAACCAAATGCCAAGTACTTGATCTTGACCTCCCATATAATATCCTCCTCGGTTGACCATGGATTCATGCCATGCAAGCCGTTCCATGCACCTTCCATCAATATCTAAAATTTCCCCACAATGGCACAGAAATCATTATCTATGCCAATCCTCGCCCTTTTCAATACTACAGCTTCTTGGAAGGACATGATCGAACTTTCTGTCCTTACAACAACGCCATTAAAACATCCACCTCCCATGCTAATCCTACACCATCCACTTCATATATTGATCCTTCCAACATCACAACCACATCACAAACATCCACTCCTCCTGAGGTCAAGATGATTAAAGTAAGTGACATGGGATGTGGTGAATATGACTTACATGGCACATTTTGTGTGGGCCTATTACCAACATCCCCTAAGACATTTGGTACCCCTAAAGAAGATAGTCTCTACAGTTTTCATCAAATGCAAGCCATCACCAACCTTCGAGAAAAAGCACCTCCTTGAACAAGATGTTCTCTAAGACATATCCTCTTGGTTATACAAAGATGAAGATAAACAAGAAACTCCTACTCTCCCAACCGAGATCTATGGAAAAGGTCTCGAGATTTTCAAATACATGGGTTACAAAGGACAAGGCGGTATAGGTATTCATGAACAAGGAATTATCAAGCCTATTCAAGCAACAAGGAATCAATATCTCCACGAGTTAGGGTATGGAAAACAAGAGTCCACCTCTACCAATACTGAGTATATCTTAAGTGAGGTTGCTAAGGCCTTCCCTGTGATAGATAACATCAACAAAGAGGACCATCAAGACTCTTTCAATGATTTTTCTGAACTTTTTGAATCATCCATATGCACCATCTACACCCTAACCACCATGCCATCTATATCAAACAATTTACCCCTCGTCTATCCCCAACTCATAGATTGGGACCAACAAGGACCCCTTGTCCTTGATGTCGCACAAAATGATGAAGCAATAGCTAAAATGATGGGGATTAGAGATCACTTTCCCCTTGGAGACCACAAGGCTAGTTATATCATGGAACTAAACACATCTACATACTTTCGGGAGACAATCCAAACTCTTAGTCACAAAAGTATGAAAATAAAAATAACATCCTAGTGAAAACCACCTTGTCACACTTTCAGATGAAGAAAAAGTCAAAATAAAGGATGTATCCCCTAGTAAAAACCTCCAAGAGGTGCTAGGGGATGAGAGAATGGACCTCCCCAAAGTATGTGAGCTCTATCAAGAAAGGTCACCAATCTTAGTAGAAGCATCACATGAGATGAATCTTGGAATAGAAGAGGCACCCAAGATCACAATCCGAGCAGAATCCCTCACAACAATAGAACAAGAGGCTTTCTTAGCTTTCTTCAAACAAAGGAGTCATAATTTTACATGGACATATGTCGATATGCTGGGATTGGATCCCTCTCTAGTTGTCCATCATCTTGCTATACATCCTAATGCAAAACTAGTAAAATAGAAGCTAAGGAAAATGAACCCACAAGTGGCACTCCTCGTCAAAGTAGAACTCAAGAAACTTCTACATGTGGGATTCATTCATCCTATAGACTATCCTAAATGGATATCAAACATCGTACCTATAGCAAAAGTCACTGGGGGCATCTATTGTTCCACAGACTTCAGAGACCTTAATAAGGCATGCCCTAAAGATGATTTTCCACTACCCAACATAGATATCATCATGGATCTCACCACAGGACATGAGATGTTGTCCTTAATGGATGGATTTTCTAGTTACAACCAAATCAGGATAGCTGAGGAAGATCAACATAAGACCTCCTTTATATGTCCATGAGGAACTTATTGCTAGGTTGTGATGCCCTTTGGGTTGAAGAATGTAGGAGCTACCTATCAGAGAGCCATGACAATTATTTTCCATGACCTTTTCCACAACATAATGGAAGATTATATAGATGATTTAATGGGAAAATCAAAGACTAGAAAAGACCACTTGAATGTATTGGCTAAAATCTTTGATAGATTAAGTAATACAAAGTGTGGCTAAATCCCAAGAAATGTGTCTCTGGGGTCACCTCTAGAAAAATCCTAGGATACATTGTATCAAGAAGAGGAATAGAAGTTGATCCCACTAAGGTTAAGGCTATAATGGAGATGCCTCCACCTAAAACACTCAAGAAACTTCGTAGCCTTCAAGGGAAACTTCAGTCTATCCATTGCTTCATAGCACAACTTGCCGACAAATGTCAACCATTTCAGCCTCTTCTCTGAAAAAACACAACATTTGTATGGGATAACCAGTGCTAGAATGCCTTTGAACAACTAAAAGGATATCTTGCTACACCACCAGTCCTTATTCCACCAAGGCAAGGACAACCCCTCCTCTACATCTCAACAACAAAAACAATAGTAGGGGCCTTGCTAGCACAGCATGATGAACATGGAAAAGAGAGAGCTATATATTATATCAGCCACACCTTGGTGACCTATGAGCTGAATTATACTCCTATTGAATGAGCATGCCTTGCCATTGTCTTCACTTCTCAAAATCTAAGACACTACATGCTCAACCATAAGACAAAGTGTGTTGCAAGTATGGGTCCAACCGGTGTTGTCATTGATGTCAACATACTCATGTTGCATTAATGAGAAGGACTGGATGAGCAGAGAGGAGCAATGGAGATAGTGAAGTGGAGATCCCAGCTAAAGTGCAGATCAGAGGTTGCGGTTCAAAGGGTTTGCAGATATGAGTCTTGAGATGATCCAGTCAAGTTTTCAGAGGTTCGCATGAAGATATGAAGAAGTTATGGCCGCTCAAGTAGAACCGGTTCCGACAGGTGTTCAGAGGTGACAGAGTGACACAGATAGGTCTGGTGAGATCCAGAAATACATTATCCCATTCTGTGGATTTGAGGGAGTGTTGAGGACATCCTTGTGTAGTGTCAACTAGATTGGTTCGTGGTTTGAAGGTTTGGAAGTGCCTATTCCTTTGTGACAGTGATGACAGACTGTGTTCTTAAAGTTCTGGATGAAGGAGAGAAGAATTCCAGTAAGTAGATGAAGTGCAGATGTTCTTGGTGATTCAGGAAAGGTTGTGGTGATCTTTGGATCATGTCTAGTTCATGTTGGTGGTCTGCATTGAAGTTAGAGTTCGCATTTGAAGAATAACCACTGGATAATGGTGTTCTTCCTAAGACTAGCTGACCAGATGTATTACACGTCTTGCGGATGTTCTTGTAGGTGTTTGTTGACTTAGATGATTATTCCTAAGTCGATGCCTTGTATAAATAAGAGATTGTGAAGTCATTCTAAAGTGTGTCTTGTGTGGATGAGTGTGTGATAGTGAGGAAGAGAGCGAAAGGCAGAGCATAAGTTTTTGGGCTTAAATGGAATTAATCCAAGCATGGTAAAGATGATATTCACCAGTTCAAGTTTGTGATACTTGTTACTTTGTAGATAGTGTGTCTCTTGTAGGCAGTGGGCCTCTTGTGAGTAGTGTGCTCGGGCAGTGAGCCCTAATTGGCATGTGCCATTTTATTCTTTCTATTCTTCTAACAGAGAATACATTTTTGGGTTAATCACCCCATGGTTTTTCCCTTGACCAGGTTTTCCACGTCAAAATCTTGGTGTCTCATGTGTTGATGTGTTTCTGCTCTTGTGTTAATGCTTTATGCTTCCATGATTGATTAATTATTATACTGCTGAATAACAAAGTGGATTTAAGTGTTTAATTGAGAGCAAGTTTTGGACAACTGATTCACCCCCCCTCTCAGTTGTCTATCCTGAATCCAACAATTGGTATCAGAGCCAAGTTCCTCTAAAGGAGCTTATCCACTTGAGGAGATCTAGGATGTCGTCGTACAAGAAGGATAGTCTGAAGTTTGATGGAACCAATTTTAATCTCTAGAAAGGTCGCATGAAATGTCACCTGAGATGTATGGGAATGGTGTACTGGACCATGGCTACAACACAGTATGTACCATAGGGTGGTCTGAAAACCCTAAATGAAATCACAGATGCTAAAAACAATTTGCGGACTATAGAGGCTCTTCTAAGCATATTATCTGACTTAGAGCTCTCAAATGTTATTGACCTACCAACTGCTTTTGAGATTTGGCAAAAACTGGAACTTCTGCATGAAGGAGACAAGTATGTCAAAAGTGCAAGGTTACAAAGTCTAAAAGGAAAATTCAAAAATATGAAGATGAGAGAAGATAAAAATATCACTACTTTTATGCCAAGAGTAAATGATCTTATTTGTGGAATTAGAAATGCTAGTGGAGTCTTGAATGAAGATGAGATTGTTGGCAAAATTCTCAAATCCCTTCCTGCTTCTTACAAAATCAAGGCCATTGCCGTTGAAGAATTCAGAGCCCATACAACTATCACAAGAGATCAATTGGCTAGTAAATTGGCTGCATTTGAAATGTCTGAGTTTGGAGATGACCCCCCCAAGACTGAATCTACATTCAGAGCTAGTGCCTCTGTAAAAAGGTAAACAAAGGTTTGATCCAGGAGAGAATTCTTCAAGGAAACTATCATGGTATGAAAAAGCAAGAAAAGACATGGAAGAAGAAGAAGCAGAAACAACTCAACTTGAAGCCCTGTTTGCAAAGAGACTGCCAAGAGGATCCAGTAAGTATGAAGGAAAATTGCCCTTTAAGTGTTTTAACTGCAATAAGATTGGTCATTTTGCCTCAAGACGTCCGAAAAGATTTTCAAGGCCAAATCCTAACAGACCAAGGTTCCAAAAGAATTGTTATTATGTTCATGAAGAAGATGATAATGAAGGAGTAACAGATGATGAATCAAAAATAGGAAACAAATCCAGAAGTGAATGGGTGTTTATTACCATCAAGGAAGAAGATCCAATGCCCTCTGAATCTGTCAATCATAAAGTTGTAGAAAGAGCTCTGGCTTCCCAAGTTGAAGAAAAGGATGATTGGGTCATTGACAACGGATGCTCTCACCATATGATAGGTGACAAAAATAAGTTCTTAGATTTGGAAAGGTATGAAGGAGGAGTGGTAAAGTTTGGTGATAATTATGCTAGTGGAATCAGAGGTAGGGGAACTATTTCTTTTGATGGAAAGAACAAAACCGGTAATGTACTGTATGTTGAAGGATTGAAGCACAATCTTCTCAGTGTTGGACAGTTGGTGGACAAAGGTTATGATCTCCGGTTCAAGAATGGTAAATGCAGGACCTTTGAAAGTTTCGGAATGGAGATTGCATTCGGTACTCAAACAAAAGGTAATATCTTTCATTTAGTTGGTATTGGTAAAAGTTGTCTATTTGTACAAGTTGATCAGAGTTGGTTATGGCATAGAAGGATGTGTCATGTGAATTTTGATAATATCATCAAGATAAGCAATACTCAGGTTGTAAGAGACCTTCCAAAATTGGTAAAACCTACAAATAGTTTGTGCAAAGAATGTTAGTTGGGGAAACAAAGCAAAATCTAATTTAAAAGCAAGGATCAATTTTCTACCAGATTATTGGACTTAGTTCATACTGATCTATGTGGTCCAACAAGAATCAAGAGTGTGCAAGGTGATAGATATTTCATGCTATTAATTGATGACCACTCCCAGATGATGTGGGTTACCTTTCTGAAAAAGAAATCAAAAACTTTTGAGAAGTTCAAAATTTTCAAGGCTGTGGTAGAGAATGAAACTGGATTAAAATTGAAACGTCTGAGGTTTGATAGAGGTGGTGATTTCACATCCGGTGATTTCATAGATTTTTGTGAGAAGCATGGTATTAAGAGACAGTTGTCTGTTCCTAGGACTCCACAGCAGAATGGAGTAGTGGAGAGAAAGAACTGGACCATACAGGAAGCATCTAGGACAATGATGATGGAAGAAAATGTTCCTCAGATGTTTTGGAGAGAAGTTGTCAGCACTGCAGTCTATACTCTCAATCGAGTTCAAATCAGAAGCAATACCGATAAGACTCCTTATGAACTTTGGTTTGGCATCACTCCTACTGTGAGGTATTTCAGAGTGTTTGGTAGCAAATGTTAAATTAAAAGAGATGAAGATCTAGGTAAGTTTGATGCTAGAAGTGATGAAGGAATATTCTTGGGTTACTCCACTCAAAGCAAAGCATACTGGTGTTATAATAAGAGACTAAGAAAGATGATAGAAAGTACAAATGTGAAGGTTGATGAAGGAATTGAGAAACCTTCAAGGTTCTATGAATATGATGAAGATGATCAGAATGGTGTTTTGATTCAAGGAGCCCAAACTCCTTCCGGTACTCAAAATCAAATAGATCCGGTAATTCAAGGAGAAGAGATGAGTCATAATGAGCCTAATCAAGAATTAGACGTGCAGGAAACTCCCAAAGTTCCTAGGTATGTAAGACTGAACCACTCTAAAGATCAGATCATAGGTGATAAAAGCAAAGGTGTGCAAACAAGAAGAAGAATTGCTCAAGACTCAGATGAGTATTGTCTAATTTCAAGGATTGAACCTAAGATAGTAAATGAAGCTTGCAATGATGAAAACTAGACTAAACCAAACGGAGGAAGAGCTGATGCAAATTGAGAAAATTCACACTTGGGATCTTGTTCCTAGACCTTGAGACAAGAATGTGATTGGAACCAAATGGGTCTTCCGGAACAAACTGAATGAAGTTATAGATGTAATCAGAAATAAAGCCAAATTGGTCTACAAGGGCTACTCTCAAATAGAAGGAGTTGATTTTGAAGAAAATTTTGCTACGGTGGCAAGAATTGAAGCAGTCAGATTATTTCTTGCTTATGTTGCCTTCAAGGATTTCAAAGTATATTAGATGGATGTCAAGTCTACCTTCCTAAATGGTGACTTGGAAGAAGTATACATTGAGCAACTGGATGGATTTCAATTGTCTGATCATGGTGATATGGTCTGCAAGTTGAAGAAATCTCTGTATGGACTAAAGCAAGCCCCAAGAGCCTAGTATGAAAGGTTGTATAAGCATCTTTTGAAGATTGGTTTCAACAAAGGTACTGCTGACAGTAATTTGTATTTCAAAATTGATCATGAAAACATATTGATTGTTGAAGTGTTTGTTGATGATATCATTTTTGGAGGAAGAGATAGTATGTGTAAAACTTTTCCAAATCAAATAAAAAATGAGTTTGAGATGTCCATGCTTGGTGAAATGAATTTCTTCTTGGGTCTACAAATCACTTAAACAAAGAAAGGAATCTTCATTTCTCAGACTAAATATGTGAAAGAATTATTGAAGAAATTTGGGATGGAAGACTCAAAACCAATGCATACTCCTATGGCTACTAGATGTAAATTGAGCAAAGATGATGATTCTCCTAAGGCTGATTAGACAAAGTATAGGTCAATGATTGGAGGATTGTTGTATCTCACTCAAACTAGACTAGACATTATGCAGGCTGTTGGTCTTGTTGCTAGATTCCAGGCTGATCCCAGAGAATCTCATGTCATGGCAATCAAGAGGATTTTTAGATATCTAAAAGGGATAGTTGAGTATGGTTTGTGGTATCCTAGAGATCATGATTTCTCTCTTCATGCATATACAGATGCAGATTGGGTAGGAGATGTGGATGACCGGAAGAGTACCAGTGGTGGAGCATTCTTTTTGGGAAAGAGATTAGTTTCTTGGCTAAGCAAGAAATAAGAGGCAATATCTCTATCTACAACTGAACCAGAATACATTGCAGCAGTAGGTAGTTGTACTCAAGTTTTGTGGATGAAGTAGATGCTAAGAGATATTAAAGTAGAGTATGAGGAGCCTATCACAATCTTCTGTGATAATTCAAGCACAATAAATATATCTAAGAATCCAGTGTTGCATTCTAAGACTAAGCATATATCTATCAAGTTTCACTTTCTGAGAGAGCAAGTGAACAAGAATGAAGTCAAACTGGAGTTTGTGCCTTCCAAGGATCAGATTGCAGACATCTTTACTAAACCTCTTCCTAAGGACTCTTTTGAGTATCTCAGGGAGAAGTTAGGGGTTATTGCCCCTCCGGTGATGAACTAAGGTGCACTAATGTGCATCAATCTGGTGGATATCACAGTCATATCTTGTGATCTAGATTGGTGATGGGTAGCTGCTACTTAGGGGGAGCAGCTGGTATGATTCTGAAGTGTTGGAGTTGCAAGTATGAGCCCTTTGCCATTGATGTCAAAGGGGGAGAGAAGACATGTGAAAAACAAGTGGTTGATGATCAAAGGGGGAGCAGTAAAGGAACATAAGACATGTGAATGGTTGTTGTTGATAGGGGGAGTTGTGACAGTAAGGAGAAGTTCTTGTCTTGATGGTTTTTCACATCATATGTTGCCATCAATGACAAAGGGGGAGATTGTTGCAAGTATGGGTCCAACCGGTGTTGTCATTGATGTCAACATACTCATGTTGCATTAATGAGAAGGATTGGATGAGAAGAGAGGAGCAATGAAGATAGTGAAGTGGAGATCCCAGCTAAAGTGCAGATCAGAGGTTGCGGTTCAAAGGGTTTGCAGATATGAGTCTTGAGATGATCTAGTCAAGTTTTCAGAGGTCTGCATGAAGATCTGAAGAATTTATGGCTGCTCAAGTAGAACTGGTTCCGGCAGGTGTTCAAAGGTGACAGAGTGACACATATAGGTCCGGTGAGATCCAGAAATGCATTATCCCATTCTACGGATTTGAGGGAGTGTTGAGGATGTGCTTGTGAAGTGTCAACTAGATTGGTTCATGGTTTGAAGGTCTGGAAGCACCTATTCATTTGTGATAGTGATGACATACTGTGTTCTTAAAGTTCTGGATGAAGGAGAGAAGAATTCCAGTAAGCAGATGAAGTGTGAATGTTCTTGGTGATTCAGGAAAGGTTGTGGTGATCTTTGGATTGTGTCTAGTTCACGTTAGTGGTCTACATTGAAGTTAGAGTTTACATTTGAAGAATAACCACTGGATGATGGTGTTCTTCCTAAGACTAGCCAATCAGATGTATTACACATCTTGCGGATGTTCTTGTAGGTGTTTTCTAACTTAGATGATAATTCCTAAGTTGATGCTTTGTATAAATAAGAGATTGTCAAGTCATTCTAAAGTGTGTCTTGTGTGGATGAGTGTGTGATAGCGAGGAAGAGAGCGAAAGGCAGAGCAGAAGTTTTTGGGCTTAAATGGAACTGATCTAAGCATGGTAAAGATGCTATTCACCAGTTCAAGTTTGTGATACTTTTTACTTTGTAGACAGTGTGTCTCTTGTAGGTAGTGGGCCTCTTGTGAGCAGTGTGCTCAGGTAGTGAGCCCTAATTGGCATGTGTCATTTTGTTCTTTCTATTCTTCTAACAGAGAATACATTTTTGGGTTAATCACCCTGTGGCTTTTCCCTTGACCGGGTTTTCCATGTCAAAATCTTGGTGTCTCATGTGTTGATCTGTTTCTGCTCTTGTGTTAATGCTTTATGCTTCCATGGTTGATTAATTATTATACTACTGAACAACAAAGTGGATTTAAGTGTTTAATTGAGAGCATGTTTTGGACAACTGATTCACCCCCCCTCTCAATTGTCTATCCTGAATCCAACAAAGTGCATTGCCAAGATTGATCCACTCAAGTATTTATTGACTAGAGCAGCTCTCACAAGATGGATGGCTAAGTGGGCTATGATCCTAAGTGAGTTTGACATTGAGTACAGAGAGAAAATCTATCAAAGGACAAGTTATTGTTGATCAATTGGCCAATGCACCTATCCCAACAGAACAACCATTGCTTTCAAAATTCCCAGATGAGTCAATATTGACAGTAGTACTAATAATAGATGCATGGAAAATGTATTTTGATGGATCCTACACACATCGTGGCTTGAGGGAAGGCATTTTGTTTGTTACCCCTTAAGGAGACACTATTCCAAAGTCCTACAAAATAACATTTCCATGCACAAAAAATGTAGCAGAATATGAGGCCCTTATTACAGGACTTCGCATGGCCATCTAGTGGAAGATTGAAAATCTTACAATTTATGGAGACTCCCAACTAGTCATCAGACGAGTCAATAATGAATACAAAACAAAAGATGACAAGATCCTGCCTTACAAAAGAATGGTTGATGATTTTAAGGACTATTTCCATGATATCCATTTTGAACAAATTCCAAGATTGAACAACAAAGCAATAGATGCTATGGCTACTATAGGATTCCTGGTTGACATGAAAAAGGATAGAAAAAAATGTGAGTTCTTGATTGAAGAACAGCCGATGCTGGCCTATGACATACCACAATCTAAGTTAGTATGCGACATCATTGGTCCCCTATCTCCTTGGTATCAAGAAACCTACATGTACCTCCATGATAACATCATCCCACCTAATCTAACATCCGTACAACAAAAAATGTTCATCCATCGACCCTCCTGTTTCACCATCATAGGAGATACCTTATACCAAAAAGGTCTTGACGGTACCCTTTTGCGATGTCTTGACTCTAGGGAAGCCGAAGTGGCCTTACAAGAGGTACATGAAGGCATTTGTGGGTAACACTCTAGTGGACCTACTCTATCAAAGAAGATCCTCAGGATAGGGTGCTATTGGCCAACCATGGAACGAGATGCCTACTGCTTTGTGAAGAAATGTTTACCATGTCAACAACACAGTGATCTTATCCATGCACCTTCACAGGAGTTACAGCCAATAACAACCCCTGGCCCTTTTCATAGTGGGGACTCAACCTCATAGGAAAAATTCACCCACCCTCATCCAATGGCCACAAATTCATCATTACCGCTACCAAATATTTCATAGAGTGGGTAGAAGCCATTCTGCTCACTTTCACCACTAGCATCCAAATAACAAAATTCATCCTCCACTACATAATATGCCGCTACGATGCTCCTTTCTCCATTATCATAGATAACTAGAAACCATTTAAGAACTAGGAATTCGACACCCTATGCAAGAAATTCCACATCCAACATTGTTTTTCCACACCATTTTACCCTCAAGGTAATGGTCAAGCTGAAGATTCTAACAAAACCATCTTACGCATCCTAAAAAAATGACTAACAAAGTCGGCCATGACTAGCACCTTCAGCTCAACCCCACCCTATGGGCTTATCATACAAGCATTTGCAAACCCACAGGAGCCACATCATACTCATTAGTATTTGGCTCTGAAGCCATTTTGCCTATTGAGGTTGAGCTCCCTTCTCTTAGGATTTCATTACAAAACATAATCACTAAGGAGTACTGAGTTGCATGACTAAATGAGTTAGAAATCCTATGTGAGAAATGCCTGGATGCTCTGAATCACCTTCAAGCCTATCAGAATTGCCTATGTAGAAGCTGCAACAAAAAGATCAAGAACCACAGGTTTGAGATAGGCGACCTTGTCCTTATGGAAAATCAAAGAAACCTACAAGAGCGCCAAAAGAAAGGAAAGTTTGAACCTAATTGTTTGGGACCATATGTTATCACAGGTAGCTATGGATCAGGAGCTTACTAGTTGACAACACCTGAGGGGTAGCCTCTAGATGAACCTATGAACATCATGCACTTGAAAAGGTTCTATGCATTACCCATCGAGTATCCCAAATCAAAAAATACAAAAAAATCAAAAAATTAGAAAAAATTTAAACAAATCAAAAAATCAAGAAAAACCTGAGTGCAATAAAGTCATCCAATGGTGAAAATCACTTTGGTGATGCGTTGGATAAGTACCATGGTGAAAACCTGTCTTAGGCACCATGTGTAGTGGTTGCTTCCACCATCTAATAAGCCCTCCTATCCATCATGACATTCCATATCACCTACATCCCATGGCTTGGAATTCTAAAACATTCAATCCTATCACCCCACCCAAGGTGAATTCTTGGAAAGAGGATCCTTGTATGCTCTCCTTGTAAAGATTAAAACTTAGAAAAACCCAAAAACCTCACAAAACCATCAAAAAATCTAAAAAAATTAGAAAAGCAAAAAATTCAAAAACAATAGAAAATCCAAAAACCCCAAAAACAAATAAAAAAATTACAAAAACTCCAAAAACAATCCCATATCATCATCTAACATGATATTCTGAAAATCATCTCATCTACCTCGAATCATTCCTACATCATCACTACAAACTAGAACTACATATTCATCATAGCTCGCATCTTAAAGTGCCTTGATCCCGTGGACACAGGGTATGTAGGCAATCTAGAATAGGAAAGAAGTATTTAGTACTTAGGTACATAAGATGCACCCATCCAACCTGCTTCGATGGTCCCTATCCCCTGAGCTTACTAAATCCAAAAAAGCAATACACAGACTAAGCATACTCTCAAAACATCACATCTTACGCAAAAATCATCAATCAACAAGCCAACCATAATCATAACATATGGCCTACTATCTTTTTGCCCACCTTTCATAATTTATCAAACAACATCCAACTAATTCTCACCTTAACAGATATATCACTCCTCTAATAGGCAGAATCCATCATCCTATCAACATTTATCTTGGCAAGAGAAACAATGGTTGTTTGTATGGTTCGTCAGTCTTTTTTATTATTGATTTTTATCTTTTGTCTCATTTTAAAGATCATTCCAAAGCTACCTTGATCTTACTATATAATGGTATGTGGCAGAAAACACCTAGAATGGGACATGGTCATTGTTTTGTATGTCGTGCTTGTGGGTTGATCTCATTACTCCAAGAATGGTATTCATATCTTGAAGATGTAGGGTCAATTGTAGCATATTGTTCCCTATTTGCATCTAAGGTTAACCATACCTTTTATGTACTAAAGAACTTATGCTATGAGTCCCCTTCCCTCATCTAGGCAAGGTTATACTACCTTGGGCATGCATGAGATCATCCTATTGTTTGTGGGTCTAGTCCATGCAAAGTCAAATATGTTGAAATGCATAGGACAACTGAGAGGGGGGGTGAATTAGTTGTCACAAAACTTTGACCACTTATGAATATCAACACATCACATTCTTAACCACTATTATTAGGATTAACTATGAAAGCATGAAACGATAATCTCAACACAATAACACATGAGACACCACAATTTTTACATGGAAAACCCTATAAGGGAAAAACTACGATGGGTGTTAGCCCACATAAATAAATAAGTTATAGCAATATCAAAAATTAGAGGCTCACTACCTTAGGGCTCACTGTCTAAAATGCTCACTACAAATTTTAGGGCTCACTACCAAGATTGGCTCACTGTCAAGGATTTGTGAACTGATTTGATAGCATCTACTTCATGCTTGAGTTTAGTTCCATTGAAGCACAATATAACACTTCTGCTCTTCTCTTCTTACACCTTCACACTATCTCTTCATTTTCACCCACGGATTTGTTTTTTGCAACTATATTACATGCTTTTATACAATTCATCAACCTTGGAATGTACACAAGGTCGGCATTACATTCATCAACCATTGGAACAATCTCCAAGGTCAGCATTACAAACATACATGGAAATAGGTCTGAACCTAAACAAAATCAGCTAAGGAAAAGATGTAAAGATGTATGCTAATCACACCACACCTTAGCAGGGAGTCAAACGCAATCTTCCACGCCATGACATGCTTCTACAATCTTCAATGCATCTCCGCATTTAGTGAAAACAACCAAGTCAGTTAAGACAGGTGTTAACATTAAGTCTTCTAAGAATAGTCTTCATCCACGATCTGAATTTCTCTTTGCAAACCAATCCAAAGGTAGGAACATGATCAGGAGACATCCACTAGCACATTGTAATCACCAAGAATATTTGCACAACTTCTAACCAATTTGTCAAGAGGATTCTTCAAATTGGAGCACTTGAACAACACTGTCAACCATTGTCATAAAGAAAAGATCACTTGCGGACCACCAAATCACAAACCATTGGAGTTGAAGGCACTTATCATCATTACCAACTTGATTCCAGAACCACAGACTGAAATACTTAACTGCGAAGGAATGTGGAGCATAATACATTCTCCATGTCACCACCAAATATACAGAAAAAGTAGTTTTCACTTTGGTGAACATAACTAACTCAAATCTTCATACCAGAGGCTCAAATTTGGAACATAGCATCTTCAGACATGTTTCTAAATAAATTCCAATCCATAGATAAAGATATTCATTCTACAAAAAATGCGGAGCAATCTGTTGGACTATTCTTCTATAGACAAAGATACTCTGCAACACACTATTTCCACCGAAGGAGCAAATTTTCTCAATATCCTCAATATCAGGATCTCCAACACTTATATAGGCAAATACAAAGCATCTAACTCATTACAAATAAACATCAAAACATGAGCACAGTTGACACCAATGACAACACTGATATGTTGACATCAATGACAACACCAGTTAGGTACATACTTGCAACATGATATGTATCATCGCCTTGGTTCTTTCATACCTTGGTAAAAATATCCCCTTTTGCTATAATAAATCTAGAAATTCTCTCAATAATGTCAATGCAAATACTTATCCCAGCCCATCTATCCTCTCTACCACCAACCATCAAACACACTATCTAGACTTTGCATCTAGTGATGATCAATGACTTCATCCATCCAATCCTATCTTGCAACCACTCTAACAAATTCACCCCACATTACCTATCACTTCACCTATTCCAATAAAACCCCTCTAACAATGTGGTGTCTAGTGACCTAGTATTCCCTACTCCAATCATCCCTAAACCTATCAAAACCTTCCCTAAACCTATCCCAACCATCCCTAAACCATCCCAGACATCCACAAACCTATCTTAACCACCCAACCCATTGCCCATGGTTCTAAAACATCATAATGTATCATGACAAAAAACCCATCCCATCATACCATTATCACTATCATTAACCATTGCATTATCCATTTATCATTTATCATTTACCATTATCCATTATCCATTATCCATTTATCATTAACCATTGCATCATCCATATACCATTGCATTATCCATTTACCATTTCATTATCCATTTACGATTTCATTATCTATTTATCATTAATCATTTTATTATCCATTTATCGTTATCCATTAATTCATAACATTCCATTTTCCATTACATCCATACATAATATATGTCTATTAATCTAAGCATTTATTTCATTTTCCATTTTATTCATCCATAATATATGTTTATCTAAGCATATAATCCAAATCATAATCCAAATACATATCATAAATCAACATCATAACATACATATATATATCCATGAACATCATCATAAAACATCCATATCTATAATGCATAAGCATCATCATAAATCCATCCATATAACAAAGACATCATACATAACCATGAACATCAAAACCACAAATATCCATAATCATCCATAATGCATGTAGATTAGATAAGCAAATAAGGTAGAAAACAATAAACTAAATGCATAAAACAAGAAGTTATACCTCACATGCAAATCCAATCTCATCAAGGGAGGAAGAAGCCTTTGCACCCAAAACAAGCTCCTAAGACATGATTATCCCTAGACAATAGATTGAATGTGAAATGCTACTCTAATTTGTAACTCACTATTCTAACTCAAGAGTGATTTTGGCATAATAACTTTGCATAAACTTGGATGATGAAGATGGGTGGAGAGAGGTTCTATTTATAGATTTTTGGAAGGGATTTTGATCCAATGGTGGATATTGATTTGGAAGATCAATGGTGGAGGATAAAAGTGATGTGGAGGGCCTAGATTTGATCTTGAATGAATGGAGAGCTATGAATAAAAGTGAATCTTTTGTTCATTTTGGGAAAAGGAGTTATTAAATGAGCATGGGGGTAAAAGATTATTTTTGAATTAAAGATTCATATGGGGGAATGTAAATGAATTAAAAATTCATTTGGGGAAGAGAGGAAATAAATGAGTATGGGTTTGTAAGAGGAATTAAATGTGATGTGGGATGTTTTTAAATAAAAAATTGACTTATGTGGATTTAATTCAATTTTTTATTTGGAGGATGTGGGGAAGGGTGTTAAACAAGGTTTGACCACCCAAATGAAGGGGTTAGGATTAATTAAACATAGGTTTCATTTAATTAATCCTAGGGCTAGGACGAGGTAGGCTAGGGTAGGCAATTAAATAATAGCTATTTAATTGCTTAGGGTAGGGATAGGTCAATTATAGGCTGAATTAATTAGTAAACATGGTTTTAACTAATTAATTAGATTTAGTGGAAAAGGGGAAATTGATTTAATAAATATTGTATATTTATTAAATCAATTGGCTAAGGTTTGGACTATTGAATTAATGAAATTAATTCAATTTTGGGGATAAAATGGTGTGAATTTGGAAAATGAAAGGGGTAATTAATTAAATAAAAATTTAATTAATTGATTAGAAGGGAATTTGATGTGTTTAGGGTTGTCGAGAGTCAGTTTGATGGTAGAAGACATTTTTAGGTGTCTACAATGTATATCATATATCGTCGCCAAAATATACATCGCTCAAAATAATACATGTCATGATACAAAATGCCTCAAGGGACAAAATACATCAAAAACCATAAAAAATCATGAACCATGGATCGATGACAACCTAGCTAAGTTAGTAGGAGACCTAGGTGGACACTGAGGTGGTGGCCCCATAGGTGACTGCTGCTAAACTGGTGGCTACTGTTGAGGTGGCAGCTACTAAACTGACTACTGCAATCTCCTCAATCTCTGTGACCCTGTGGTGCAGGAGCACCAAGATATCCAGGACTTGTTTGATTTTCAAGTTGTTTTGTTTTGGTTAATAAGGTCCTTGAGACCATTCAATGTTGTAATAAGTCTTAGATGCCATAAATGTAAATGGACTATGTCTAAATAACTAGGATCTACTGTCATGTTGTAAGTCCTAAAGAGGATAGTCATGTGGTGAAAGGTAGTCATATGTTTCTTTACTTTTGTAGCCCTCCTAATGTGTGTAGGAGGCAATCCTCTTAGTTGGAGGCATGTTAGAGGTTTGGAGGATTGTTAAAACCTTGTCCAAAGGTTAACAAAGTGTTAAAATGCATTGTTAAACATAAAACCATTGATGTAATCCTAAATGAGGATAGTTACTAAACAACAATTAGTGTTGTAGTTAGAAACAAGAAAGAAGCTCGATGGTTGGGGCAGTTTCATCGACCCCAACCACTCCCATGCTCCTTGATTCAAATGTAGGAGGCTTATTTGAAGCCTGCCAAGGTGTATTGTGAAAGAGACATTCGGAGGAAGTGAAATAGAACCAACGAAATGTCCATTTTCCTGCTTTTCTATGTTTTTCTGTGTTTATTTGTTGTTATTAGTCAGTACACGTGCCTGTACGGAACAGTCATAGCCCATGTTTGTAATGGAAGGTTAGAGGATTGAAGTAGCTTTGATTTGAGTCTTGTTTGAAGTCTTGACATTAGATTTGGTGTGAGAAATCACTATTTTTGTGCTAGGCTATCTTAAAACCTAATCTAGGGTTTTTTTGAGTACCCGATGGATTTCTCCTCATTCCACTGATCTTTTCTATTTCTGATCAGTGGAATGGGTTG
This sequence comes from Cunninghamia lanceolata, assembly GCA_027924645.1. Taxonomy (NCBI): domain Eukaryota; kingdom Viridiplantae; phylum Streptophyta; class Pinopsida; order Cupressales; family Cupressaceae; genus Cunninghamia; species Cunninghamia lanceolata. The sequence continues at coordinate 1,531,168 of BSBN01000810.1, read as the reverse complement.
TATAATAGTTAGGGAAAAGTCTTGTGAGGATTGTGGAGGTAGGAGAATGGCCTAGTATGAGTTTGTCATGTTAATGACTCTACAAATCCATGTGTTGGAATTGAGTGAAGGACAGTAGATAGGTGTTTACCCTTGACTGTATTCAGTGGTCAATAGGAGAATGTTATGCATTGTGATCAACACAAAGGGCTCTAGATCTAGAAATGACCCTATGACAAGAAATATGGAGAGATCCTCTGAGGATTCAGTCCCCTCTACCTGTTGATTGCTGACTCTGCCAGTCCTCTTGGAGACAGTCACTACAAAGAAGGTAGTAGTTTTGGTTGTCATGTTATTGGTTTGTCAATGAAGACATTAGGTGCTTGGTAAGTTATTTAATTGGTATGCTGCAATGAGATTGAGTTTGTGTTGATAGAAATCATCCCAAGGAGGTTGCTGTGAATGTCTCTCTCTCTAGTAAAGCAGAGATGTTGTGACTGTCTCTAGAAGACAAAGTTGAGACTGCTATCCTGCAGACCCTGCACAGTGGGTTGGATGGAATGTTAGATAGAGTTAAAAGTCCTGAGATAAGAGTCTTGAAGCCCACTCACCCTTGTGTCATGAACAAGTACATTGTTGTGTTACAACTCTTCCTCATGGGTGGTTTGATCTCTCTCAAAGAAAACAGTGAATCTAGAGAGCCCATTCCATTGAAGTTTTGAAGTGTGCTCTTGCAGTCTTAGGTGCTCTACATCATTTGTGGTATCAGAGCCACTAGTAGGTCCTTGAGGGAGTAGTAGGATCTTGTGAAATAGTAAGGTTTTGTGAGAGTTGTAAAGATGCCTCCTAAGAATCAAATGGCTAGGGAGAATAGTGAATTGAGGGAAGCCTTAGAGGCTAGAGAAAAAGAGTTGAGAGATAGAAGAGAATAGGATGCTGTGAGGGAAAGAGAGTTAAGGCAAGTAAGAAGGTAGAATGCATCAATCTTAGCAAGGTTGAAATCATTGGAGAAGAATCCTAGAAGGGATGAGCAAGATGATCAAGAAGGAGATGAGGAGATAGATGAGAATCCTCCTAAGGATGAATTGGATCCTAAAGAGAAGAAATTTGTGAGATTGCTGAAGGCAGTCCAAGGTAGTGGAACAGAGGCAAACATAGAGTTACCTATCTATTAGGGGAAGATGGATAGTGAAGAGGTATTAGGGTGGATAGATGCCCTAAAAAATTTCTTTGAGTATGAGGAGATGAGTGATGAGAAGAAGATCAAATTTGCAAAAACAAAACTGAGAGGAACAACACTTACATGGTGGAGTAGTGTGCAAATAGAAAGAGTGGCTAGAGGTGCAACAAGAATAACTTCTTGGGGTAGGATGAAGGATTTGATGAAGGATCAATTCCTTCCATCCGATTACTCCATTCAAACAAAGAGGATGAGGTAGAATTTGAAGCAGAAGGACATGGATGTTATGTCCTATACTGAGCAATTTCATAAGCTTAGTATTAGAGGAGGACTAGAAGATGAAGAAGAGAAAGTGGCAAGATACTTTAATGGGTTAGGTATAACTTGCAGGATGAGATTGGTTTGACAGTACCAAAAGCACTTGGAGAATGTTTTTAGTTAGCCATCAGAGCTGAAGAGAGGGTGAAGAGGAAGCAAGAAAGGAAAGGAGGTAGTGGAAGAGGATATAGAGGTAGGGGCAGACCTACTAATGAAGTACAAAACAACAATGAGAAAGGTAAGGAGCTTTCTACAGATCAGAGAGGTGGATATAGAGGTGGAGGTAGATTTGGATCAGGTAGAGGAGTATTTATAGGTAGATGTTATCATTGCAATGAAGTGGGACACACATCTTTCAAATGTCCTAAGATGGATGATGCTGATAAGAGCAAGGATAGAAGAGTTCACTTGGCACAAGAGGAGGAGAAGCAAGAAGAACAGGAAATGTTATCAGCCTCTCCAATAATGGTTGGAGAAGTGCTCATGGTAGAAAAAGGCAAGTTGCAGCAAACACCACAGGTATCCATTTATAAAACTAATTCTTTAAGCCATGGAAAAATATGCAAGTTGATTATAGATTCAGGTTCACATGATAATCTAGTCTCTTGGGAAATGGTGCACAAGTTGGGATTGAAAACATTTGATCATCCTAGTCCTTACAATGTCACTTGGGTAAGTCAAGAACAAGTAAGGGTTAGTAAGAAGGCATATGTTGATTTTTCCATTGGTCCATATCAAGATTATGTTTTGTGTGATGTCATTTCAATGACATGTGGGCATATCATTTTGGGTAGACCATGGCAGCATTTGAGAAGGACAATTCATGATGGTTATACTAATAACTATTTGGTGCACAAAGATGGTAAAAAGTTCAAACTAGTGCCTTCACCTTGTGAAGACAAGAAGGAACATGTTACTATTTGTTTTGGAAAGAAATTACAGTTGAATGTGTAGGTTAAGGATGATGGGAAATAGCCGGAATAGTTGCAACAGAAGAAGGTGGAAGACAGTCCTAAAGAACAGTAGGTTTGGGACTTGAATTATGTCAAGATTGGGGACATTGACTGCCCTATAAGAGGCAGAAGAAGGAAGGAAAACAACAGATAGTATAGGGAGGAATAAATCAAAACCTCAAGATGGGAAGAGCAGAAGCATTGCAGTAGCAAGGTCCTAGGCAAGGACATCACAACATGTTTTATGGCCCTAACACTGTTTACAGGAGCCATGCAGGTTGGAGAAGGAGGAAGATAACTCTTGGAGAGTTCATGTTTCCTGTCACCAGTTAGAGGAACTTTCCAACAAGATTGAAGAACGTTTGGAGAAGATCCCATAACTCTTGGGACAAGAGTTTTTATCATGCTGGGGAGTATGGTGCAGGAGCACCAAGATATCCGGGACTTGTTTAATTTTCAAGTTGTTTTGTTTTGGTTAATGAGGTCCTTGAGACCATTCAATGTTGTAATAAGGCTTAGATGCCATAAATGTAAATGGACTATACTTCAAAACTTCAATGCAATGGCTCTCAAGATTCACAAGGAGTAGAAAGAGACTTCTCGGAGAGAGTAGTCCACTGTGCCTTGTTCTATCTCTGTTAGTCCTCCAGGAGACAGTCACCACAAGGAAGGCACTAGGTAAGTTTGGTGTGTTACTAATTTACCAATGAAGACATTAGGTGTTTGGTATGTTATTGATTTGGTATGTTGCAAGAGATTGAATTTGTCTCAATAGAAATCATCCCAAGGAGGTCACTGTGATTATCTCTCTCTCTAGTAAAGCAGAGATGTTGTGACTGTCTCTAGAAGACAAAGTTGAGATTGCTATCCTGTAGACCCTACACAGTGGGTTGGATGGAATGTTAGATAGAGTTAGGTGTCCTAAGATAAGAGTCTTGAAGCCCCACTCACCCTTGTGTCATGAAAAAGTACATTGTTGTGTTACAACTCTTCCTCATGGGTGGTTTGATCTCTCTCAAAGAAAACAGTGAATCTAGAGAGCCCATTCCATTGAAGTTTTGAAGTGTGCTCCTACAATCTTAGGTGCTCTGTATCACCCTGACATCCTAGATCTACTCCTCTGACTGTAGCTAGGAACAAGCTAGCCCTCAGGCACTGCAATACAATATGCACCATAGTAATACTCAATCCTCGAGCATTGCTCTAAAAGTTGATCTTGTAACTGCTGAATCCGCTACTGAGAATCTGTCTAGAATTGAGCAACACTGGTCATAGCTATCACATCCTGCACATGTGTGATCTTAGCCTGCAACTCCATAATCTTCCCCTTAGCCTGTTGTGCCCTAGCCTTAGCACTCTGTATCCTCACCTCAGTTGCTTGCCGCAATGATCTCTCTATGTCCCTCTCAATAGTAATCTGGGCTACCTACCCCTACAGTTGTCCTTGTAAGTGCCCTATCTAGGCCTACAAAATGAGGATCTAAGAATCCCCGTCTCCACCACTCACTCCATCCAACAGGGCCTGAAATCCTTGTAGCCTTTATAGCTCCTCCCTCTGTCAAGCCAACTAGTCCTCTAAGCTGGCTACCTGGGCCCACAGGGTATCCAACTCCTCCTCTCCATCTGCCCAAGTTTGGAAACGTCCAATATGAACACCAGAAAGAGGGTCAGGTCATGTCCCTGATGTCCCTGCTCCTAAAGTCCCTATTCATGAGGTCCCAACACTTGAGGTCCCTACTTGCCAAGGTACCTGTGCCTGATGAGGTACCTGTTGTATCTGATGAGGTCGTACCTATTGAGGTACCTAGAAAAAGATAGGTAACCATAATGGTGCATATGCAGGATACCCGCCGCTTTATATTGCAGTCACGAGAGCGACGAGTTCCATCTGTGATAACCCTATTTGATGGTTTTGATGCTGCTATGCGAGCTCGACTGGGGAGATTGGGGCTTCTGACAGTGGCATCGATGCCAGTTCTGTGAGCTCATAGAGCTCTGATGATAGCGGTTGTGGAGCGGTATCACTCTGAGACTTGTAGCTTTCTGTTGCCGACTGATTGGATTACCATTACACTTGAGGATGTTTATCACATCCTTAAGCTACCTATTCGAGGCTGGCGTGTTAGATATGACACGAGGATGGGGCGGAGTGCTCTGATCAAACTGTTTGGAGCAGACCACATTATTCTCTCAGTGGATGGGAGAGAGATGGACTATGAGGGGACACTGGCTGCGGGTGCAGATCCCTTTGCCTTATTCCTATGTGCTTTGATTGGAGGAGTTGTGATGCCTGACAGGTGAGGCAGGGGCTTTCCGGTTGGCTGGGGGGGATAGAGGGGATGGTGAGGCATGAGACCGTCTATGCTTGGGGACCGGCTATGTTGGGGTAGTTATACCACGAGATGCACATAGTCGCCTATCTGCATGATAGAGCTTTGTCAGCTGGAGTCACTCTGCTTCATGTATGCATCTGGGAGCACATCCCAGTCACCAGGCCAATATGTGGATATTATTGGTGGCTGTTTGAGGCCTTTGTGTTTTTATACCAGGATGCAAAGTATACGTACACTGGACAGGTGCAGTATTGGAGGAGGATATTGGATGATGTGATTAGTGTGACCTGGCGGTCGTATATCGTCATAGAGCCATGGCCAGATGATGATATTCATCTCCCTTTTGTGTTTCAGTAGCGGTACCTTATGGGTTGAGGAGACCATACCATAGATATGTATCTACCTTCGCGGGTCATGTGGCAGTTTGGTTTGGCACAGGACACTCCGCAGCAGATGGCGATATTCACGCGGACACCCGAGATGCGGCCTATTGGCCTGCAGCCATACAGCCACAAGTCACCCTAGCTAATTTTGGAGCCTTATGGCCAGTGTGGTGGGATTGGGGGAGCATAGTGAGAGATGCAGGGACCACACCTGCATATGATATTTGGTGGCATATGCATCGGCCCACTTGGTTGACGGATCCAGCGAAGGAGGTTGTAGGTTCAGGGGGGATGATTCAGGTGGAGATGACTCAGATGGGGATGACCACCTAGAGGAGGGGGAGGAGATCATTGAGGATGTCCTCATGGAGATTGGAGATGATGGAGAGGAGAGGTTGGTTGGTAGGGATGGCCAGCCGATAGATGTGCTGGCGGCGGTGGCAGCAGGATAGGGGCAGGTGGGGCAGCAGGTACTTGTGCAACAGGTTCCTGTTGAGTAGGTGAAGGTTGGGTTAGGGCGACAGCCTAGAGGACCTCGGTGGTGTGGAGGATAGCCGAGGGTGGATAGGGGTGAGCTACCCCCACCATAGGCAGCACAATAGCAGGCGGTTGGGTCAGGGCAGTAGGCAGTGGGGTAGTAGGTAGGCCCCTCAGGGACAGTGGGAGAGGCTGAGGGTGAGAGGCTAACACCTCATCAGAGGTGGCGGGATGAGGAGGAGGAGATGGAGACCCTACGTGCACAGGTGGCCAGCCTGGAGGAGGCAGTAGAGAGTCGTGATGCAGAGTTAGTTTAGTTGCAGGGAGCGTTGGCCTTATTGGATGGGGTAGATGGACAGGTGGCTACATTGCAGGCATAGCTTGCATAGGCTCAGGGTGACATAGTCACGTTGATAGGTGAGCAAGATGCAGCACTCATCAGGGCACAGTAGGCAGAGACTTCATTGGGTAGTCTACAGGCTTTAGGTGGTGGACTTGCCCCAGTGTTGACAGGGATGCAGGCTTAGTTGTCTCAGGCGCAGACACAGTCATATCAGCTGCAGGTACAGTTGAGTCAGGCACAGGGGCAACTAATGCAAGTACAGGGGGATTTGACAAAGGCCAAAGCATGGGTGGAGTACTATCGGGGCCTGTACTACATGGCCGTGCTAGCAGCGCAGCGTGCCCCAAGCTATAGTTAGGTCAGCAGATCAAGGGCATCGTGATCACATAGATCAAGATCTATTCAGTCAGTTTAGCAGACGATGCCTCCTCCTTTATACGTGCCCCAACAAGTTCCTCAGGTGCAGGTGCAGCCATAGCCACAACCACTGATAGGATCACAGGCTCGACTAGGGTCAGAGTCTCCTACTCCATCAGAGAGGGGATCCTCTATGTGATAGCCATATCATGATAGCCCTTGGAGGCATTTTGTATTAGGACACTTTATTTTTTGATGTATATATGAGTGATGTACATTTTTTGCTGTGATTTTATATGATACGATGCTTTTTGATGGTTTATGATGCTATGATTATGATGCTTCTATTATGATGATGCCTATGTGATGGATGCAGTATTTCTTTATGGATTTATATGCTTATGGATGTGTTATGTTTATGCAATGATGTTTTTGATTTTATGGATGCATTTATGATGGATTTATTGTGATACATGCATGATGTTTGTGATTTTATGGAGTATATGATGTCTAATACAAATGAATGTTTCAGAAACATTTATTATGGATGCAATAATGTGATGTAATAGAAATGCATGTTTATGTATGAAAATATGCATAGGCAGCTAGATGTTTATTAAATGCATTTATATGATGATGTAATGTGACTAAATGGTTATGAGATGATATGCAATGTGATGTATAATGTGCAACTAAATGATTCTAAGATGAACCTAATTATGATGCAAACTATCAGCTGTTAATGGTGAACCTAATGAAATGATATGCAATTTAACTTAAATGATTTAGAATGATCCTAAATGACATGCATTTTAAACTGATTCTAAAATGAACCTAAGTGATATGCAAAAAGGATTTAAAATGAACTTAAATGATATGCAAGATGGATTAAAATGAACCTAAGTGATGCAACTTTAAATGGATTAAAATGAACCTAAATGATATGCAACTTAAATGGATTAAAATGAAGCTAAATGATATGCAACTTAAATGGATTTAAAATGAAGCTAAATGATATGCAACTTAAATGGATTAAAATGAACCAAAATGATATGCAACTTAAATGGATTAAAATGAACCAAAATGATATGCAACTAAATGATCATGACATGTAGCTGAATGATATGCTAGATGTAGTTTAGGTGATAGGTGGTATGCAAACTAGGTGATAGATGAGATGATCTGGTCCTGATACACATGATGTTCTCTGTTTGACCCTGAGTGGTGACACTGTGGGAAAGGGGATTAGGTGGGGAGAGGATAGGGGTGTATGGATGGGTATGGGTAGGATTGGGAGTATCTAGAGGCTGGGGGTGGGGAGACGAGAGGGTTGTTTAGGTCATAAGACACCATGTCATTGAGGGGAGATTTTCTTTGGTTCAGGATGTGTTAGGTGGGAGTTAGTTGGGGGAGTTGGATTAGTGAGGGTATTTTGAATGGGAGGGGGGGTAAAGTGATTATCAAATCTAGGCCGAGATGGGATAGTTGAATGAGTGATTAGGATGATGATTTTGAACTAGTAATAGTAGTTGCAAAAGATTGATTGAGAGCATTTCTTAGTTTAATGTAGCAATGTAGGATACAGTTTACAAAGGTATAAAAAGACCTAGGTGATGATGTATATCCTACGATTGCATGGACTAGACCCACAAACAATAGGTTGATTTCATGCATGCCCAAGGTAGTATAATCTTGCCTAGCCTAGGAAGGGGACTTATAGCGTTGAGTGCGAATAATGCATATAAGGCTATGATGCCTATATATGCAAATGGGACACATCATGTTAGAACCGACTCAGGCTGCAAGATATGAATACTAATCCTAGAATAATGAAACCAATCCACAAGAATAGCATATAGAAACAATGACCATGTCTACGCTAGGTGTTGTCCGCCACTTGCCATGATATAATAAGATCAAGGTAGCTTTGGAGATGTCCTAGAGTGAGACAAAAAGATAAAAATCAATAAGCAACAAGACCATCGAAAAGATACAAATAGCCTTTGTGTATTCTTGCCAAGAGACGTGATGATAGAATGACATATTTTTGTCCATTGTAGGAAAGATATATCCTAGGACGCAGATCAGTTGGTTTTGATTGGAGAATTTTTGGAAGATGGGCAAAAGAACAGTCCGGCCATGTGTAGGATTATGGTTGGTTTGTTGATTGATGATTTTTGCATTAGGGGACCTATTTAGAGTGTATACATAGCGTGTGTATCATTTATTAGATCCGGAAAGCTCAGTGAATGGGGACCATCCAAACGGGTTGGATGGGTGCATCTTAGATACCTGAGTACTGGAAACATCCTTCGTATTCCAGACTGCCTACATACCTTGTGTCCATGGGATCAAGGTACTTTTAAGATGCGGGCAAAATGAATATGTAGTTCTAGCAAGACTTGATGATGTGGGAATGGTTTGGGATGTGTGTGATGTGACGAAGATTGATGTTTGTTGGATGATTGATGTTGTTTTTGGATTTTTGGTATTTTTCTATTGTTTTTGTATTTTTTTATTTTGCGATGTTTTTGGATTTTTTTTATTTTTGTGGCTGTACAAATGAAAGCTTACAAGGATCCTCATTCCATGGTTTAGCCTTGGGATGGGATACTGCGGGGTGGGAAGCGATAGGACTTGATGTTTCAGAATTCCACGCCATGGTGATGTGTGCAATATGGAGTGTGTGACGGAAAGAGGACTTATTAGATGGTAGAACCAGCCACTACGCATGGCACCTGAAATAGGTTTTCACCATGGTACTTATCCAAGGCGTCACTGAAGTGATTTTCACCAATGGAAGTTTTTATTGCACTTTGATTTTTATTAATTTCTTGATTTTTTTTTATTTTTTTATTTTTTTATTTTTTTGATTTTTTGACTTGGGGTACCGGATGGGTTATGCATAAAATTTCTCAGATGGAGGATATTCATAGGCTCATCCAGAGGCTGCCCCTCAGGTGTTGCAAGCTGATAAGCTCTCGATCCATAGTCCGCTGTGATGACATATGGTCTTAGCCAATTGGGTTCAAACTTTCCTTGCTTAGGATGCTCTTGCAGGTTCTTCTGATTTTCCATTAGGACAAGGTCGCCTACTTCAAATTTCTAGTTTCTGATCCTCTTGTTGTAGCTTCTTCAGAGGCGATTTTGATATGCCTGTAGGTGATTCAATGCATTCAGGTGTTTCTCATCCAGTAGTTCTAATTGATGCAACCATGAGATGTGGTATTCCTCATCAGAGATAATGTTTTGCAAGGATACTCAGAGAGATGGGAGCTTGACCTCTATAGGTAAAATGGCTTCAGATCCAAATACTAGTGAGAATGGAGTGGCTCCTGTTGGAGTGCGGATGCTTGTGCGATAGGCCCAAAGGGTGGGGTTCAGTTGGAGGTGCCAGTCACGGCCAGCTTCATTAGCTATCTTTTTGAGAATGCAGAGGATAGTTTTATTAGAAGCCTCTGCTTGACCATTTCCTTGAGGGTAATAGGGCGTGGAGAAATGATGTTTGATGTCAAAATTTTCACACAAGGTGTGAACTTCTTGGTTTTTGAAGGGCTTTCCATTGTCGGTGATAATGGAATGAGGGATACCATATTGGCAGATGATATAGTGGAGGATGAATTTTGAGATTTGGATGCCAATGGTGAAGGTGAGTGGTATTGTTTCCACCCACTTGGTGAAGTATTCAGTAGCAATAATAATGAACTTATGGCCATTAGAGGATGGAGGATGTATTTTCCCTACGAGGTTGAGTCCCCACTGTGAGAAAGGCCATGGTGTTGTAATAGGTTGTAGATCCTATGTTGGTGCGTGGATGAGATCGCCATGCTGTTGACATGGGAGGCATTTCTTGATAAACTGGTAGGAGTGTTTGTCCATTGTTGGCCAATAATATCCGGTCCTAAGGATCTTTTTAGACAACATGGGTCCACTTGAATGTGCCCCACAGATACCTTCGTGTACCTCTTCCAAGGCTAGTTCAGCTTCCCTAGAGTCTAAACATTGTAGAAGCGTACCATCAAGACTCCTTTTGTATAATGTATCGCCTACAAGGATGAATCGAGAGGCTCGACAGATGAATGATTTTCTTTGTGAGGTGGACAGATTAGGGGGGAGGATGTTGTCATGGAGGTATAAGTATGTTTCTTGGTACCATTTAGATAGGGGACCAATGACTTTGCAAACTAGTTCTGATTGGGGAACGTCATATGCAGGGATGGGGAGTTCTTCGATCAGGAACTCATATCGCTTGCTGTCTTTCTTCATGTCTACCAGAGATCCTATGGTTGCCATGGCATCTACTGCTTTGTTGTTGAGCCTTAGGATTTGCTTGAAGTGGATGTCGTCGAATTAATCTTTGAATTCATCGACCATCTTCTTATAGGGAAGGAGCTTATCGTCCTTGGTTTTATATTCATTATTTACCTGCTTCATGACTAGTTGAGAGTCACCATACACAGTTAGCTTTTCAATTTTCCATTGGATGGCCATGCGGAGACCTATGATGAGGGCCTCATACTCTGCTACGTTGTTGGTGCATGGAAATGTGATTTTGAAGGATTTTGGGATTGTGTCGCCTTGAGGGGTAACAAACAAGACGCCTGCCCCCGAGCCTTTGCAAGTGTATGATCCATCAAAATACATCTTTCATGCATCTATGGCTGGTGTGATTGTCAGGATGGCCTCATCTGGAAATTCTACAATTGTAGGATGTTCTACAGGGATAGGTGCTTCAGACAATTGATATGCTATAACTTATCCTTTGATGGCCTTTCTCTCAGTGTATTCAATGTCAAACTCAGTGAGAATCATGACCCATTTTTCCATTCTCCCTGTAAGAGCGGCTCTGTTGAGTAGGTATTTTAATGGGTCGATCTTAGCAATGAGCTTGGTCTTATGATTGAGCATATAGTGTCTTAAATTTTGTGATGTAAAGATGAGGGCTGGGCATGCTCGTTTAATTTGGGTATAGTTGAGCTCATACGAGATCAAGGTGCGGCTGATGTAGTAGATGGCTCTTTCCTTCCCCTGTTCATTAAGTTGTTCTAGCAAGGCCCCGATAGCTGTCTCTGTTGCAGAGATATAAAGCAGGAGGGGTTTGCCTTGCCTTGGTGGAGTTAGCACAGGAGGATTAGCCAGGTATTCTTTTAGTTGATTAAAGGCACCCTGACACTGAGTGTTCCAGACAAAAGCTATGTCTTTTCAAAGTAGGTGCGAGAAGGGTTGACATTTATCAGCAACCTGGGTGATGAACCGATGAATAGACTGGAGTTTTCCCTGCAAGCTTCTTAGCTGTTTCAAAGTTTTCACAGGAGGCATTTCTGTTATGGCCTTGAACTTTGTGGGATCCACCTTAATTCCTCGCCTGGAGACTATGTATCCCAAGAGTTTGCTAGAAGTTACCCCAAAGACACACTTCTTTGAATTCAGGCGGACATTGTATTAGTCTAACTGATTGAAGATCTTGGCCAATACATCCAGATGTTCTTCTCTTATCTTTGATTTGCCTAGTAAGTCATCGACATAGTCTTCCATGATGTGGTGAAAGAGGTCATGGAAGATGATGGTCATTTCTCTTTGATAGGTAGCTCCTGCATTCTTCAGGCCAAATGGCATTACCACCCAGCAGTATGTCCCCCATGGGCATATAAAGGCTGTTTTGTGCTGATCTTCTTCGGCAATTTTTATTTGGTTATATCCCAAAAAGTTGTCCATAAGGGATAACATCTTGTGTCCTACTGTGAGATCCACTATCATGTCAATGTTTGGTAGTGGGAAGTCATCTTTCAGGCAAACCTTGTTGAGGTCTCTGAAGTCAGTACAACAATGGATTCTGCCATTTGGTTTAGCAACCGATACTAGATTTGAAACCCATTCAGGATAATCAATTGGGCATATGAACCCAACATCTAGTAATTTCTTTAGCTCTACCTTGACAAGGAGGGCCACCTGAAGATTCATCTTTCTAAGTTTCTACTTGACTGGTTTCGCATTAGGGCTCACTGCAAGATGATGGACAACCAAAGCGGGATCTAGCCCTGGCATGTCTACATAGGTCCATGCAAAATTGTGATTTCTGCATGTGAAGAAAGACAAGAAGTTCTCCTGTTCCTGTATGCTGAGAGATTCTGCTCTATATGTGATTTTTGGCTCTTCCTCTGTCCCAAGATTCATTTCCTGAGCTGGTTCAACCAAGATGGGTGATCTGTCTGGATAGACTTTGTCAATCTCAGGGAGGCCTATGCTTCCATCTCCTCGCGCCTCATGGAGGTTTTCACCAGGAGATACGTCTTTTGTTTTTACTATTTTGGGATTTGATACTGCCACAGAATGGTTTTCACCATCAAATCCATTTTTTATTGTTATATTTTTGTGACTAGAAGCAAGGGTTGTCTCCCTGAAATAGGCATCCGGATTGAGTTCCATGATGTATCCTGCTCGATGATCTCCTAGGGGAAAGTGATCTCTGACCCCCATCATTTTGGCAATGGCCTCATTGTTAGGTGCTATGTCAAAGATAGGAGGTCCCCGTTGGTCCCAATCTATGAGGTCTGGATATACCAGTGGTAAGTCATTAGATGATGAGGCTAGGGTGGTGATGGTATGGATGGTGCATATAGATGAGTCAAAGAAGTCGGTGAAATCACTAAAGGAGTCTTGATGGTCCGTTTCATTAACATTGTCGACGTTAGGAGAAACCGTAGCAACCTCGGCTAAGATACACTCACCGGTAGTGAGGATACATTGTGGTTGACCATACCCTAACCCTTGAGTACAGGGATTTCTTGTTGCTTGTACCGGTTCTACAATGCCTTGCTCATGAAGGCCAATACCGCCTTGTCCTTTGTAACCCATGCTTTTGACTATTTCAGATCCTTTACCATAGATTTCTATTGGTATGGTAGGGGCTTTTGGCTCGGTTTCTTCATCCTTATATAGCTAGGATGATATGTCTTCAAGCACATCCTGATCTAGGATATGTTTCTTCTCAAAGACTGGTGATGGTTTGCACTTGATGACGACAGTGTTGGCTATTTCTATATTTGGGACTCTCAATGTCTTAGGATTGGGCAATGTGCCCACACAAAATGTACCATGCAGGTCGTATTCCAACATCCCATGTCACTGAACTTTATCTTGACCTCATTTGGTGGAGGTGCTTGGGATGAAGTGGTGGCGATGTTGGCGGGGTTGATGTATGAGGTGGAAGCTGTAGGAGGGGTTTCAGTGGTGGCTTTGTTGTATGGGCAGAAGGTTTGGTTGTGGCCTTCTAGAAAATTGCAGTATTGGAAGGGGCGGGGGTCGGCATAGATAGTGACTTGTGTGTCGTTGTGAGGGAATTTGAGACATTGATGGAAGGTGGATGGGACAGCTTGCATGGCATGAATCCATGGTCTACTGAGAAGAATGTTGTATGGGAGGTCAAGATCAAGGACCTGACATTTAGTTTCTAGTATTTTCTATCCCACTTGGATGGGGAGCTTGATGGTGCCTTCGGAGAGCCATTCGGTGTCATCATAGCCTTTGATTGTGATGCACTCACTAGTGTCTACAACCACATTGAATTACCCCAAGTGTTTTAGCAGTTTAAGAGTGCAAATGTTTAGGCTGGAGCCACCATCTATCAAGACTCTTTTAATGATGTGTTTGTGGATACGGACCTAAATGTGTAAGGCATCATTATGTAAGTGATTGGAAGTGGGGAGGTCTGTTTCTGAGAATGTGAAGTGGTGAGGTGCAGTGATATGTCCTACCATGGCATGCAATTGGGTAACATTCAAGTTGGCGGGAACTTGAGTTTCCAAGAGGGCTTTGTCAAGGACATCTTTGTGAAGCAGGGATGTGCAGAGCAACTCAAGTATGGATATTTGTGTGGGGATCTTTCCTAGATGTTCTAGGAGGTTATACTGATTGGTGGGTGATGGATGTGTTGTTGGACGAGAAGGTCAGGGATCGGATGTGGATGCAGGCATTTGATCGGTGGGAGGGGCTGTGCGAATAGATACACGGCCACGACGGGTTGTGATAGCGCAATCAGGTGCTTGTGCCCGAATGGTGTTGTGTTGACATGATGGGATGATGGTTCGATTCGTCCTACGATAGAGTCATAGGACGTGAGTGGTGGGGTGACATTGTATGCTTGGTTGGATGAGGAGGCTTTATTATGATTAGGTAGGGGATCCTTGTAAGCTCTGAGGTTGGCGTTTGGTGATGGTTGGGCGCTGTGATCAAGGCTAACTAGATTTTGTTCTATAAGGTCTTGGATGCAATGTTTTAGTTGCATGCAGTCAGCTGTTTTATGACCCGCAATGTGGTGGTATTCACAGTAGTCGTTCTCATTGTACCACGCAACTTTTAGTTCATTCTCTTGATGGGGTCTAACAAGTGGGTGCGTGATCAAATTTTGCTTAAGACATCTGTTAAGGATGTCTTCGACGGGTTCCCCTAAGGGTGTAAATTGTTTGCGAGGTTTGCGTAGTCTAGTTGGACCCCTCTAGTTATTTGCATTTGTTGCATATGTATGCACAGGTGTTTGGTTTTGTATATGTTGGACGGCTTTCACATCCGCGATGTCGTCATTCAGATTATTCTTGTTCTTTCCCCAATAGCGTGATTTGTCGTTTGATTGTGTGTTGGCGTTGTTGTTTGTATTGGGGGTGTTGTTATTGGATTTGTAGTAGTAGTAGTAGTAGTTGTTGGATTTGTGGTCGTACAGTTTGATGGAGCCCTTGGCAATGAGGGCTCGTTCGATGATGGTGCCTTTGTCGATGACCTCATTAAAGGTGGATGCACAAAGGATTTGTAAATGAAACCCTAATTCCTGATTGAGGTTGGCCACGAACATGGTGACAAGTTGTTTTTCAGGAATTGGCCATGGGAGTTTGCTTGCTAAGCCTCTCCATCTTTGCAAAAAAGAAGCGAAGGCTTCTCTGTTCTTTTGTTTGGTGTTGCAAAGGTCTATCATAGAAATTTTGTGCTTGAAGTTGTAGGAGAAATGGTTTACAAATTTCTTTGCAAGCTCAGGGAAAGTCCTAATGCCTGGGGGAAGATGCGCGAACCATTCAGCGGCTTGACCGCTGAGGCTTCTTGGAAAGAGTCTCATAAGATATGTATCATTATTTGAGACCTCTAAGCAAGCAATGTAAAACTCCCTAAGGTGATCTCTAGGGTCTCCCTTTCCCTTGTATTTGTCGAATTCGGGTGTCTCAAAGTTCTTGGGGAAAGGGGGCATATACAATGTGTGATCGAATGGGTAGGGGCAAATGCCCTCAAAGGAATAGTGCTTTTGTTTGCCCCCAGTTTGTAGGTCGTCCACCTTTTGGATCAAGGCCTATACGACGTTCGTGAGATCTTGTAGTTACTGTGGTTGTTGCATGTAGGGCTGTTGATTGGTGAGATGTTGGAGATGAGGTGGGATTTGGTGTTGGGGATTTGTTTGATTGAGATGTTGGTACTGCGGATTGGTGTTTGGTTGATGTGTGCTAGATGTTTTTGATGTGCATAGAGGTGTTGGAGAACATGTGGTGGTATTTGGGAATTGGTTTGATGTTGTGTAGATGATGTTATGGGGTTATGTGGATATGTGATAGTGGACAAGTTGACATTGGATTGGTGGACGTTGGATGGGTTGGATGTATTGTAAGGTGGTTGTGAGAATAACTGTCGTAGATATGCAATGGTTTGGGGATTGGGTGGAGGCACACTCATGGATGTACTTGCTTGTGTGATGTTGCCTTGTGTGCCCATGGTGATTTGTGGTGGGGTTGGAGATATTTGTGGAAATGGTAGATGTGGTAGCGGTAGAGGTTGTGTTGGCGGTAGATACGATGGGTGTTGACATTTGAGAGATGATAGGTGTTGTCGTTTGAGAGATAATGGGTTGGGTGTTGGATGTGGATGCTTGGTTATTTGATGGGGTAGGAACAATTGTAGAGGTGGATGGTTGTGATGATGTCGTGATGGGGGGTAGTTGAGCACCAATTTTGAGAAGATGATCTAGAAATCTATTTGGATCCAACCTTAGGACTTTGTCAAGCATGTCCATGTTATCGGCATCTTGTGTGAGGGTTAAGACATCTAGATTGTCTTGGGATATGATGGGGATGCTTTGTGGTGGTGGTGGTCATTGTTGTAAGTAATGGAAGGGATTTTCATTGGGACTATATGAGGGGATGTAAGAATACGTAGGTTGGTTGAATGATTGGTTGATGGGTATGTTGCTACTGTTGGTGTTAGGCATTCCTATGCTTGGATATTGCTCTGTCATTTCTTGTATTTTGTTGTGTTGTGATCTAGTGGTGGGCATGCAAGTGGATGGATTTGATTTATGAGGTGGAAATGAAATAGGGATGGAGACCTTAGAGGATTTGGATTAATTTGTTGGACCAAAAGATGAAATGTGGTAGTGAGATGGAATAGAGGATCTGGTGGAAGATTGATATGTCTTTCTAGAGTTTTTAATCTAAGGGTGGTATGAATGGATGATATTGATTTTCTACACAATTTTTTGGACCAAAAGATAGGTGATGGATGATGTTTGTTTTGAAGAGATTTTGTTGATGTTTGATATGGAAGATTTTGATAGTCAACAAATTGAGCTTAGGTAGGACCTAGATTTGTGGTTGCACAGAATGGATGTTTTTCTTTGTTTGGGGTAGACTAATGACCTTACACAAAGAGGGATAATGATTTCACTTAGAAGGTAGACTATTGACTTTCCAAGCAAGATATGATGTGTGTAGGATGAAATCTAGATCAAAATTTAGCACAAAAGGATGACAGATTTTGATGATGTTTTGATTTGGGAGATTTTGGGGATTTTTTGGAATGATTTTCTTATGACAAAGATTTTGGTTTGGTCCAAGAAGGTATGCAAAAATCAATGTAGCCAAGCGGATGTGAGTTTGAGTGGGTTTGATATAGCAAATGGTCCAACAATGATGGTGATTAATCCTCTAAGGTCAAAGAGAAGGTGTGATGTGGACAAATTTGAGAGAAAATGGATGGACTATTGTCAGATTTTTGGAAAGTGGATATGGATTATGGCAGAGCAGATGGTGTAGATCACAACTAGATAGGTCTCTATTTTAGGAAATTCAATATGAGAATAGCGCCAATCCATAGGTGAAATGGCACTAAAATCAGACAGATATAGCGCTAAAACAAGGCAGTGTTTATCAAAGTCCTAAAAAGATAGATTTTTTGACGAAAATTTTGGATTTTCTTTGTTTGGAATGTGATCAAATGTTTTGGTTTGTCTCTTGGCAATGTTGTTTGCAAACAATAATCAAGATTTTGCTTTTGTTTTGTAAAAGATGTGTGATTTTATTTAACAAGCACTTTGAACAACCTAAGGTGAGGATGTGACAATATTTGTTGAATCCCCTAGCTACGCCTATTCAAAGCGGGTAGCTCCAGGATCTTAGTAGCACCGGCTCCTCCTTACAATTGCACACACTTCTCATGCATACCAAGATCTAGGTTTCTTATAAGGCTTGTCCCTCACCAAACCTTTAGATTATCCCTGCTACCTCGGCTAAGAACTGCATGAATCGGGGCCACTTCAAAGGTTTCCCTTCTGTGTCAACAAATAGAAAGATTTTGGCTTCCTAAACAATGGTTCGTAGTAAGGGCATCCGTTTAGGTGGTTATACATGCGGCAGCACTACTCTCCGTTATGGAGTCTCCTAGCCTCCAAGGGTTATGCCTTGGAGGGTTTTGGGGGAGGTTGGCTGTTGGTATAACACAACAACACCTGTCGCTTGAGACTTTCATCCCAAACACCTTATTTTATATAGCGGCTTGGAAGAGCTTGGATTTATCTTGATGCCGCTTGGGTCGTTCTGACCTTTTGAAGTGGGGTGGTAGGCCCTCTAAGGATTAACAAAAGCAATACAAACACAAAAATACTTTTGATCCCCATGTTCATTCAAATATGTGAGGGGAGAGCATACGTATTATTTGTGTTTGCATCACACTAAACATGGTTCATTTTATTTCTTTAGATTTAGATTGGACGTGATTAATGCAAGTTTAGTGAGAAGATTTTGATTCCCAAGGTCACCAAAAAGGTGTGAGGGAAGAGCATATGCTTTTCACACCACAAACACAACCACAAAAACACCTCACACAAGTTACTTTGATTTTTTTGATTAGATGCGTGAATAATGCAAATTGTTGTTCTTTTTGACCCAAATGATTTCAATTGATGCAAGTTGTGGTTCTTTTTAAAGCCCAAAAATTGAAGTGTTTGATAGTTGTGGCACACAATTGTAGATTTTAGAACACCAAATTTTAAATGTTTTGGCACACACACGCACACAAAGATTTGTTGTTATTGTTCAATTTTATGGTAGCAAAATCAAAGTGTTGTGTAACTAACATGCAAAGGGTTCATTTTTTAGATTTCCAAAGTGAAGTGTTTTGCTAAACTAGAAATACAAACATCCTACAAAAAAGTTTGTTACTATCTGCAATATGACCTGCAAAACACTTGTCAGTACCTGCACAGACAGCAAAGTTAGTTTCAGAAATAGCGCTAAAACAGAGGTACAATAGCGCTACAGCGGAAAGAAAATAGAAAGAACCCGACACTTTTACAGATGGCGCTAATTAATAAGATAGCGCCAATACAAGACCCTGAAGGCACCAAAACAGAAGATGGCGTCACAATATCACAATGAAGGTGCTAATAAAATACATAGCGCTAATATCAGACCTGAATAGCGCTAAACTAGGAAATAGAGCTAAAACAACGCTATGAATGTGCCACTGCGCTACTTGTCAAACAGTTTGTTTACACCTGCGGATAGCGCCAATCTGGGGTATAGCACCAATACGGGGTTGTATGCATCCGACCTGCAAAAAAATGGGTTTTATAACAAAAATGGAGGGTCAGGCTGCACACACTACATTTCCCATTAGAATTGTTTGTGTTGATAAATGGAAAACAAGACAAAAGAGAAGCCCAAAGTGCATGTGTAAATTTTATGAAAAATTTGGCATAACTTCCCCTTGCATTTCCTATTATTCCTGCAAAACAGAGAGCAGTTTAGGCGCAAAAATAGCAGGAAGACCGTTAGAAATGAGACATGTGAGTTGGAGGTTAGATCAATAATGAGAAAAATGCTCCGCAGGGATGGCGCTAAAACATAGTATATTGCCAATATCGACCAGAGATGGTGCCATTGCACAGTATGGATGGCACTACACCTGCAAAAACACGTAACTCACACCAAAACTCACAAAAACTGATTAGAATTGGACCTTGTGGGTCCCACTGAGCATGCCAATGTAGATTAGATAAGCAAATAAGGTAGAAAATAGTAAACTAAATGCATAAAACAAGAAGTTATACCTCACATGCAAATCCAATCTCATCAAGGGAGGAAGAAGCCTTTGCACCCAAAACAAGCTCCTAAGACATGATTATCCCTAGATAATAGATTGAATGTGAAATGCTACTCTAATTTGCAACTCACTATTCTAGCTCAAGAGTGATTTTGGCATAATAACTTTGCATAAACTTGGATGATGAAGATGGGTGGAGAGAGGTTCTATTTATAGATTTTTGGAAGGGATTTTGATCCAATGGTGGAGATTGATTTGGAAGATCAATGGTGGAGGATAAAAGTGATGTGGAGGGCCTAGATTTGATCTTGAATGAATAGAGGGCTATGAATAAAAGTGAATCTTTTATTCATTTTGGGAAAAGGAGTTATTAAATGAGCATGGGGGTGAAAGATTATTTTTGAATTAAAGATTCATATGGGGGAATGTAAATGAATTAAAAATTTATTTGGGGAAGAGAGGAAATAAATGAGTATGGGTTTGTAAGAGGAATTAAATGTGATGTGGAATGTTTTTAAATAAAAAATTGACTTATGTGGATTTAATTCAATTTTTTATTTGGAGGATGTGGGGAGGGTGTTAAATAAGGTTTGACCACCCAAATGAAGGGATTAGGATTAATTAAACATAGATTTCATTTAATTAATCCTAGGGCTAGGATGAGGTAGGCTAGGGTAGGCAATTAAATAATAGCTATTTAATTGCTTAGGGTAGGGATAGGTCAATTATAGGCTGAATTAATTAGTTAAAATAGTTTTAACTAATTAATTGGATTTAGTGGAAAAGGGGAAATTGATTTAATAAATATTACATATTTATTAAATCAATTAGCTAAGGTTTGGACTATTGAATTAATGAAATTAATTCAATTTTGGGGATAAAATGGTGTGAATTTGGAAAATGAAAGGGGTAATTAATTAATTAAAAATTTAATTAATTGGTTAGAAGGGAATTTGATGTGTTTAGGGTTGTCAGGAGTCAGTTTGATGGTAGAAGACATTTTTAGGTGTCTACAATGCATATCATATATTGTCGCCAAAATATACATCGCTCAAAATAATACATGTCATGATACAAAATGCCTCAAGGGCCAAAATACATCAAAAACCATAAAAAATCATGAACTATGGATCAATGACACCTTAGCTAAGTTAGTAGGAGACCTAGGTGGACACTGAGGTGGTGGCCCCATAGGTGACTACTACTGAACTGGTGGCTACTATTGAGGTGGCGGCTATTGAACTGATTACTATGATCTCCTTGATCTTTGTGACCCTGACATCCTAGATCTGCTCCTCTAACTGTAGCTAGGAAATAGCTAGCCCTCAGGCACCACAATACAATATGCACCATAGTAATACTCAACCCTCGAGCACTGCTCTAAAGTTGATCTTGTAACTGCTAAATCCGCTACTGAGAATCTGTCTAGAACTGAGCAATGTTGGTCCCAGCTATCACATCTTGCATATGTGTGATCTTAGCCTACAACTCCATAATCTTCCCCTTAGCCCGTTGTGCCCTAGCCTTAGCACTCTGTATCCTCACCTCAGTTGCCTGCCGCAGTGATCTCTCTATGTCCCTCTCAATAGTAATTTGGGCTACCTGCCTGTGCAATTGTCCTTGTAAGTGCCCTATCTAGGCCCACAAAATGAGGATCCAAGGATCCCCGTCTCCACCACTCACTCCATCCAATAGGGCCTGAACTCCCTGTAGCCTCTATACCTCCTCCCTTTGTTGGGCCAACTAATCCTCTAAGCTGGCTACCTGGGCCCGTAGGGTATCCAACTCCTCCTCTCCATCTGTCCAACTTTGGAAACATCCAATATGAACACCAGAAAGAGGGTCAAGTCATGTCCTTGATGTCCCTACTCCTGAAGTCCCTACTCATGAGGTCCCAACACCTGAGGTCCCTACTTGCCAAGGTACCTGTGCCTAATGAGGTACCTATTGTGTCTGATCAGGTCGTACCTACTGAGGTACCTAGCCCTATCCCTACCCCTGCAGCTGTGGTGCCCATGGTGGTGGCATCTGTCCTTGTCCCTACCTCTCAGCCTATTGTGCAAGTACCTGTCGAGGTACCTGCTACCCCCATGCTGCCCTCTGTCTCCGTCCCCAGTCTCTCCCTGTCGCCTGCCTTGCTGCTGCTACAACTAACACTCCTATGTCATCATCATCATGGACTAACACCTCCTCCATCACGTACTCAATTGTGATTTCATCCCCCTCCTCTCCCTCCTCATCATCCTCCACGGTCATGTCAAGCTATATCACCGAATCTGTCAGTCAGATCGGCCTGCACACCTGCCACCACCTATCATATGCTGGATTAGTACTAGCATCCACTATCTGTCTCCTCCAATCCCACTATACCAGCTGTAGTCCAGCCCAATCCAAGATCACCACTTGAGGATGAATCGGTGCTAGCCATCCTAGCATATCATGTGGAGTCCTCACAAAAATGGCCATAGCCTGGGGCAGGTCCTACACCTACCCAAACTACCTCATCACCTGCGAGGGGATATACCTATCTATGGTATGATCCCCACGCCCCATCAAATAGCGAGGCTAGAATGTGTAGGGCATGTGAATATGATCATCAGCCTAGGCCTCTACATCTATGTAAGGACACGAGATAATAGAGTCAAGGTTGTCCAAAATCCACCGCTAGTATCATAACTGCCCTACATAGGAATAAATAATAGGTGGCCTATACAAAAACACAAACGCCTCAAACTAGCCTCGATGATAAGCCGCTTGTGGCCGTGCAATAGCAATATGCTCAAATGCCCACACATGGAGCAATGTAACACTAGCTGATAGAGCCTTATCCATATGATATACCATTGTATGCATCTCATGATACAATTGTACAAACATGCAAGGCCCCCATGTATACATAGTCTCTTGAGTGGCCATGCTCTCAATCACCACACCTCAACCAACCAAAAATCCCTGCGATCGTCGATCCGACATCACTATTCCCTCAATCACTGCACACATGAACAAATTAAATTTGTCCACCCCTACCAATAGAGTATGCTTGTAGCTCATCTGCTAATGATCCTAGGTATAGACTAGATGGCCAAGTGCAAGTACTTTGTCTAGCACTGGCACTCCCGAGGGTACATCATATGTCACCCTCGCTCTAGCTATAGGGAGTCTCAAAATCCTCCACACATCCTCCAAGGTGATGGTGATCTCACCTATGGGAAACATTAATGAGCATGTCTTGCTCCTCCACCTCTCCACTAGGGTTGTCATCATAGCCCTATGTGCTCGTATTCAGGGCATCTCGGTAATTGCCCAAAGTCCCAACCTCCCTAATCTAGCTAGAGTAGCCTAATCAAACTTACCCCGCAATCTCATCACTAAGGGGACTCATCACTCCCATGACTACAATATCCTGCTTGAAATTTGTATCCAAAAATGATCAAAACTTAGCTTTTTCTCCCAAAATAGCGCTATGGTGCTAATCCATAACCTTATGGTACCAAAATAGAGTTTGGCACTAATTCTGGACCATATGGTGCGACTTCACACGATGGTGCTAATCCCTAAGCTTTTGACACTAAAACAGAGTTTAGCACTAAAACTATCCTACATGGTGCTAAATCATCATTAACCCTAATTTTTTCCAGAACCCCAGCGCTAATGCAGAGCATGGTGCTAAAACCCTCCTTTATGGTGCTAGTCTAGAGCTTAGCGCTAAAGTGCCATGAGATGGTGCTAAACAAGAGCTTGGCACCAAAACTACCTTGGATGGCGCTAAACCATCCAAAAGTTGATTTCCCCCCTAGTGCTAAACAAGAACATGGTGCCAAAACTTTACCATATGGCGCTAAAACTCCCCGAACCCCCATTTAACCTATTGTGCCAATCTAGAAGATGGAGCCAATTCACCTAAGGATGGTGCCACACAGTTGCACTATGGTGCCATTCCCCCTAACTACCCATTTCCTAAGATAATAAATGACCCAAAACCTAAAATTGACAAAGTCAAGGTTGACCGACATACCTGGGTGCCTACTAGTGGGATCTCATGTAGTCGCGTACTCTCTTGGATCGATGATCATAGCATGGGAAGGGTGGATGCACCATCTCGTCTCCTCTCCTCTTGTCTAAGAAGCTCAATGTGTGCAAATGTGGCACTTTGAGCCCCACACTTTCTATTTATAGCCTACCATGTCATACCCCCATACACCTTTTTCTCTCCCTAGGGTTCAAAATGTAACCTTTTTCACTTGTTTTTCTTCCTGTCTGCCCAATTTCCCGTCCTCTATCCATTTTTCACCAAGTCTATTTCCTCCTTTTGAGAGTTCACCCAAAAAAAATATTTTTTTTCACCTGACCTCTCGAGGGGGCATCCCTCATCCATTTCATTCCTTCCCGGCATCTAGGGCAAAATTCTTTGACTTGACACCATATCCCTACTAGGTCAGGACACCACGTCAAACAGGGGCAAATGTAGACACCTAAAAATGTCTCAACCCTTCGACCACCCTCTGACATCATCCATACTACTAATTTCTCATCTGACTAATTAATCAATTAACCTATCCAACACCTAAACCACCCATTCATCCTTCATCAATTAATCCCTAAAATTGAATTAATTTAATTAATTCAACATTCACACCTTACTAACATCATCCCAATTAATTAAATAAATATGTCAAATATTTATTTGGTTAATTTGTCCACTTCCCTAAACCTAATTAATTAGGTAAATTATACTTATCTGATTAATCTACCCTACTAATTAGCCTACCCCTAGCCTAGTTGATTAAATAGCTATTATTTAATTAGCTACCCTAGCCTACATGACCCCTAGACCTGAATTAATTAAATAAATCATTATTTAATTAATCCTAAACCCTTATTACCCCACTCACTAATTTTTTCCAGCTACATTAACTAAGTTAATCACCCTGATTAACTTGGTCAAATCATGCTTAACACCTTCTTCCACACCCACAAATTAAAAATTACAAAAAATCCATAACCCCTCCAACTCATTTTTGTCATTTTCATGCTAAAACATCTTCCACATTTTTATCTTACAAATGTAAGGCCCCAAAAATGTGCATGTGTCACATGACCTTCACATTCCCACATAAAATGGAATTTTTAAATCCAACTCCTCCCAAGGAAATTAATTTTTAATTTTCTCACACATCCAAATCACATTAAATGCTAAGTCCTCCTCAAAATGAAAAAAAGATTCATTTTTATTCTCCACCATCCAATTTTGATGATCAAATCCTAGCCCTCCATCTCACAATCAATCTCATCCATTGATCTCAACATCCAATCTCCACTGTTAGATCAAAATCCCCTCCAAATTGCCTATAAATACAAGCCTCCACAAGCCATTTCATCATCCAATTTTAGAGTAATCTTATTATGCTAAAATTTCTCTCAATCCTCATCTATCTTAGCTAGGCTATAGTGAATTTTGCATTGAATATGGAGAGCATTTCACATTGCAAGCATTAGTTGGGTAAATCTAGGAGCTCAAGGGTGCAAGTTCCTCAACCCTATCAAGGAGTGAGGAGTTAGGAAGCATTGGAAGGTGTAAAGATTTCATTTGTTTTGATTTGTTTCATGTTTTGATGTTTTCTAACTTTCTCATCTACAAAAACTATAAGGAGCAAGACTACAACCCATATAAATCCCCTATTTTATGTATAATTGTGGCATCCTCCACTATACTTTTTTTAATATATTGTGAGATATTAAACAAGAGACCCTTATCCATTTGCACTGTAATATGTAAAAATCTTCTACTGATCTCCCCATCATTTAGAGCCTACCAATTTGTAACTCACTAGTCACGTGGCCACTCTTATTGCAGGGTCATCAATGTTTACAATTTGGAATGTTTATCTCTCCTTTTTCTATTTGACCATGGAAATGGTTCTATCTATTTCCTCCTAATTCTCAAGTGCCAAAGCCATATCCTTGTTAGTACACAACAATCCCATGTCATAGCTAATGAGCACCAAGGTGAACCTAATTCTATACCCTACAGAGTAGAAATACCCCTCATGAATGTATAAAAAAAGAAATTGTATCAATTCTTGTACCCTTCTAAAATAAGGAAGTTTAAAAATTTGAAGAACTCTTATAGCCTCAAGCTTGTGCTTGACATTGTCATCAATAATGACTCCTTTGGGTGTTTTGTTATTGGTTTACTACATCTAGTCTTTCACTAGGTCTAACTCATGACCTGGTCCATGGTGGTTGAACTCATATATTCTCCATGTGTTGATGGAAGAGGTCCATTCTTCTTCATGTAGGACCATCTTCAAGTATTGCATCTCTACAAAAATGTTATTAGAAGGCACAAGGGTTTTGGCTACCTTCTTTCCCTTCTTGTTGGGTGTCATTTGTTTCTTCCCCTTTGTATCTGTTCTTGCTTCAGTTATCTCCTCACCACCACCTTTTCTTCCATGATCACTCTTCCACTAACTTCCTCTTTGTTTGTGATAAAAATAGGCATTTGTTGCATAGATCCACCATGGATATTGGTGCAGGAGCACCCCTTCAAAATAAAGCATAAGTCTAATTATAGTATGTTTTGACTTTGTGATGTAATAAGGTCCATTAGACCAATGCGTATGTTTTAGGTAAATCTTGGATTGTGTGTAGGCCATTATAGTTTGTTATGCTAGCTGTCTTAGCTGTCTTCTCCTAGCCGCTAGGAACCAAGTCTGTACTACTCATGAGGAGTAGCTATTTATGCCCTAGATCAATTTGTTTTAAAAATACAATTGCATAGGAGAAACATAGATATTGTGTATGGAGATTTGACAGAGCAGTGTTGTGCAGTGGGATTGTGAAGTGTAATATTTGTATGCATTCCTAAATTTGAAATAAAGAAGACCCCACTGGTGTTGTTTGTCTGATTTTGATCTATCTGTGTGATCATATTTTGTTTTGCAGTCGAGATGGAATCATTCATCCATTCCACCGGTTGATTCTCTAAATTGGTGGAATGGACATGTACAGTAGCTTAGTTTGCATTCTTGTTTTTCTATTTTTACATTTCATGTTCTTGGGATCAAAATATTGCATGCAGTGAGCAAACCTAGCATCCTCATGTGCTAGGGTTTAGAGGGAAGAAATCCGTGTTGAGATTGTTAAGTCAACAGATCGGGTCGAGATCAGGGTTTTCGGTGCAAATTTGTGAAGGCATCGGCAGGAGAAGAACCATCGGGTTGAGAAACTTGCATTGAGCTGACAGGGAGCACTTTCACCGATTGGGGTGACAATTACAAAGTGCCACTGACGAAGAGTGTTTCGGCATGAGATATGCTATCAGTGGAGGAGTGAAATGTTCCATCGACTGTGTTAGTCACACCAATAAATGAGGTTCGAAGGCTCATCGGAGTGACTGAAGGTATCGGTATAAGGTTGTTTGGTATAGCCGATGTTATATGTCACAGCGACAAGTGTGAAAGGAAGAGTGGATAGTCCATCGGGGAGAGTTGGTGAAAGTCTCAGCGAAAGAAGAAAGTATATCGGCGTAAGGTTGGATATCGGCGAAGGAGTTTGAAGTTAGGCCGATAGTCATAGTCTGGCTGACGGTGGAGTTGGCGTTCAGCTTATCAGAGTGACAAGGGAGATCGGCACGAGGCTTAAGGTGTTCGCCGATAGTGGAAGTCCTACCGATAGGCAACTAAATCAATGCGAAGGTGTCGACAAGACGGTGTGTGTTGGAGAGACATAACCCTTGAAGGCTGATGGGTTAAGTGTTGCCGATAGGCAAAGTAGTCGATAGAGGTGACCGGTAGTGGAGGTAATGGGAACCTATCTAGCAAGTTAGGGTTTGCATGTTTCGGTGTGACCTTAGTCATCGGAGCGAGTTAGTGTGGAGAGCCCGATAGGCAATAAAGAAAAAATCATCCATCGGCGTGAGGTGGAGTTTGGTGTGACAATTTTCTTAGGTGCCGATAGTTGTTGTTTGACCGATAGTGTATATCGGAGAGACATTATGATAGATCTTGCCGATGGAATGAGAACAGTTAAATCCTGCCAAGTTTGAATGCGCCTGCTGGCCACTCTGCATCATAGTGGTATCAGAGCCAAAGGAAGGATCTTCTGGAAAACATAAGAAGATAGCAAGATGTTGGATGAAGAAGGAACATCAGAGATTCTGGCAAGGATGACCAATGCTGAGTTGGTAGTTCTGGTAAAGAAGCAGATTGTAGAGAGCATTGCTATAAAGGCTCAGAATCAGGCATTGAAAAATGAGTTGGAGAAGTTGAGGGACAGAGTAGGTTCTGGTAAAGAAGAAGATAGGGAAGAAGAAGAGATCCCTAGGTGGAACGAGGAAGTCATTCCTGTAGACTAGAGACCCTTAATTAATGCCCTCAAATCCATGGAGAGGAGAACCATGGATGTGAAACTGAATTTTCCAGTGTTTATAGGAAAGATGGATCTTGATTCGGTAATAGAGTGGATAGACTCCTTAAACAATTTCTTTGAGACAGAGGAGATACCAGAACACCAGAGGGTAAAGATAGCCCAATCAAAAATGAAAGAGGCTGCATTAACTTGGTGGAATTTCATCCAAGATGACAAAGTACAAGAAGGAAAGCACAGAGTTGCTACATGGAAGAAGATGATGGCTTTAGTGAAAGAAGCCTATGTTCCATTAGATTACAACATCTAATTGCATAAGAGGAAACAAAATTTGAAGCAGAAGGAGCTAGATGTCAGCTCATATACATAAGAATTTATGAAACTTTGTGTCAAGACAAAGGTAAAAGAGAGTGAGGAAGAAAAGGTAGCCAGATACCTTAATGGATTGAGGTTCAATATTCAGGAAGACTTGAATATGCATAACCCAGATACAGTTCAGAAAAGTTTTCAGTTGGCATTGAAAGTGGAAGAGAAATTAAAGAGAAGACAAGAACAGAACAATAGAGGAAGAGGAAAATAGAAAAGAGGTGGAAGAGGTCCTTTCAGAGGCAGAGGACATGGATTTGGATATCAGGGAGAATCCAGTCATGACAACAGCAAGGGAGATAATAGTCAAAACTAGAGAGGAAGTTACAATCAGCAAGAAAACTTCAGAGGCAGAAAACCTTTCAGAGGAAGATCTCAGGGCAGAGGATCTATCAGATGTTATAACTGCAACCAAGAAGGCCATATAGCTAGCAGATGTCCAGCAAAGGCAACAAGTTCAATAGGAGAAAGGAGAATGAATCTGATCCAAGAACCTGATAGCCAAAGTGCAACAAGCTCAAACACTTTTCAAAGTGTGAATGCTCCTGACAATTATGGATATCCAAAGAGTGGAGAATCTCTGATGATGAGGAGAACAATGACTACCATGAAGGTACCTGATAAAGAACCCCCACAAAGAAAGTCTCTTTTCAGAACTACTTGCAAGGCAGGAGGAAAGGTATGTAGAGTTCTAATTGATTCTGGTTCTACTGAGAATTTTGTATCTGATGAAATGGTAACAAAGCTTAAGCTTAGAAGATTGCCTCAACCATCCCCATATAAAGTCTCATGGCTTACCCAAGGTCAGTAAATAGTTGTAGAAGAGTAGGCTTGGGTAGAATTTCAGATTGGATCATATAAGGACAAGTTGTTGTTTGATATTACCAAGATGGATGCTTGCCATCTTTTATTTGGGAGACCATGGCAGTATGATTTGAAGGCACACCATGATGGTGTTAGGAACACCTATACAATCACCAAAGATGGTATGGTGACAGAGTTAATCCCATTGACAGAGAAGGAGGAGAAATCAAAAGGAAAAGAGGTGAAGGTAATGCTGATGGAAGGAAAATAATTCATGAAATAAGTAGGAGCAGAAGGTGCAATTGCATATGCCCTAATTCCATGTCTGACAATGAACAACGAACATCAACAAGAAGTCAAGAAAGAGAAGAAGCAGAGGTTCATAAACCCAACTGTCCAAGAGTTATGGGATAAGTATAAAGGCATCATCTCTGATGGAATGCCAAGATCCCTACCACCTATAAGGGATATCAGCCATTGCATAGATCTAATCCCAAGATCTACACTTCCAAACAAAGCAGCATACAAGATAACTCCAGAACAGAATGCAAAAGTAGCAAGACAAATTGAGGAATTATTAGACACAGGTCTGATTGGCAAAAGGTTAAGCCCATGTGCAGTACCAGCTATACTAGCACCAAAGAAAGAAGGCACTTGGAGGCTTTGCACAGATTCTAGGGCTATTAATAAGATCACAATCAAGTATAGGTTTCCAATACCTAGGATAGAGGATTTACTTGACTATTTGGGAGGTGCTAAGTATTTTACAAAGATAGATCTGAAGAGTGGTTATCATTGGATCAGAATTAGGCCAGGAGATGAATGGAAAATAGCATTCAAAACCAATGAAGGGTTGTATGAGTGGAAAGTTATGCCTTTTGGTTTGTCTAATGCACCTAGTATGTTTATGAGATTGATGAATGAGGTTTTGAGAGAATTCATGGGAAAGTTTGTCATAGTATATCTAGATGACATTCTGATTTTCAGCAATACAAAGGAAGAACATCTCAGACATATAGATTTGGTTCTCAAGAGGTTACATGAAGAGTAGCTGATGATAAATTTGGACAAGTGTTTGTTCCTGTAGGAGGAGATCACATATTTGGGTTTTGTCATTTCCCAAGGCAAGCTGCAAATGGATAAGGAGAAGGTAAGTGCCATATTGTCTTGGCCAACTCCAAGGACTATGAATGATGTCAGAAGTTTCCATGGGTTAGCAACCTTCTACAGAAAGTTTATAAGAGGGTTTAGTCATATTTGTGCACCCATGCTTGATACTATAAAAGGAGGACAAAAATGTAGATTTGCTTGGACTAAAGAAGTAGGTGATTCCTTTGAAACATTGAAGAAGAAAGTGGCATAGTAGCCAGTCCTTGCACTTCCAGATTTTAACAAAATTTTTTAGGTTGAATGTGATGCAAGTCACATGGCAATTGGAGTAGTAATCAGCCAAGAAGGTAGACCAATTGCATTATTTAGTGAGAAGCTCAATGATGCTAAAAAGAGGTATTCATCATATGATTTGGAAATGTATGCTTTAGTCTAGTCACTCAAGAAGTGGAGGCATTACTTGATGCCAAAAGAATTCATAGTATTCACAGATAATCAGGCTCTAAGTTTTATCAATAGCCAGGAAAAGTTGAACCAAAGGCATATGAAATGGGTAGAAACTTTGCAAGCTTTTACTTTTACATTGAAACATGAGAAAGGAGTAAAAAATAAGGTAGTTGATGCCTTGAGCAGGAGAACTCTAACAGTCAACCAGATCCAGTTGGAAAGTGTTGGCATTGATTTATTGAAGACCATGTATGATGATGATGAAGATTTTGGAGAGATATATCAAGTATGTACTTCTTTTGGAGATAAATATCATGCTGAATTCTTTAAATTTATGATCCAAGATGGATTGTTGTTCAAAGGTGGACAGTTGTGTATTCCAAAGTATTCTATGAGGTTGAACATCATAAAAGAGAAACATTGTGGAGCTATGGTAGGACATTTTGGTTTGGATAAGACTCTTGATCTTGTTAGAAGACATTACTTTTGGCCTAAGTTACAATTAGATGTCAGAAAATTTGTAGAGACATGTGTGATATGTCAGAAAGCAAAAGGAAGGTCAACTAATGCAGGTTTATATCAGCCTTTACCCATTCCTTCCAGACCATGGGAAAGCATAAGTATGGATTTTGTGTTGGGTTTACCCAGAACCAGAAAGGGATATGATAGTGTTTTTGTTGTAGTGGACAGATTCAACAAAATGGCACATTTCTTGCCATGCAAAACCACTGCTGATGCTTCATATATTATAGATTTGTTTTTCAAAGAAATAGTAAGAATACATGGATTGCCATTGAGCATAGTGTCAGATAGGGATGTGAAGTTTATTGGTCATTTCTGGAGAACTCTGTGGAAGAAGCTTGGAACAAATTTGTCTTTCTCATCCACATATCATCCTCAAACGGATGGACAGACTGAAGTGGTAAATCGTTCCTTAGGGAATTTGCTCAAATGTTTGACAAAACAACATGGAGAAAAGTGGGATAACATCCTCTCTTAGGCAGAATTTTCCTATAATGATACTGTCAACAAGAGCACAAGGAAATCACCTTTTCAGATAGTGTATGGTATGCATCCACGAGGTATTTTGGAGCTGAGAGATCTACCTACAAGAGATTCTATTAGTGCAAATGGTGAAGCTTTTGCAAAAGCCATAAAAGAGGTACATGATCAGGTCAAGGACCAACTCCAACAAACCACTTTGAAGTATAAGGAGTATGCTGATAAAAAGAAGAAAGATGCACAGTTTGATGTTGGAGATTTGGTATGGGTTCATTTGAAAAAGGAAAGACTTCCTAAAGGCAAATATACAAAGCTAATGCAAAGGAAGATTGGACCATGTCAGATTTTGAGAAAGCATGGACAGAATGCTTATGAGATACCACTTCCTTCTGATCTTGGTTTATCACCTATATTCAATGTATGTGATTTAACTCCATACAAGCATAATCCAGATGAAGAACAGGAACTACTAGAAGATACAGCAGCTGATGACATTCCAAAACATGATCCACCACAGTTGCAGAAGATTTTAGACACCAGAGTGATCAAGAAGACCCGGAACAAACAATATGTGGAATATTTAGTGGCTTGGCAAGGAAAACCTGATTTAGAAGCAGTGTGGATGACTGAAGACTAGATCAACACACACAGTTCAGACCTACATACTCTCATCTCAAGTGGACTTGAGATTTCTTCTTCTGGGGAGTATGGTGCAGGAGCACCCCTTCAAAATAAAGCATAAGTCTAATTATAGTATGTTTTGACTTTGTGATGTAATAAGGTCCATTGGACCAATGCGTATGTTTTAGGTAAATCTTGGATTGTGTGTAGGCCGTTATAGTTTGTTATGCTAGCTGTCTTAGCTATCTTCTCCCAGCCACTAGGAATCGAGTCTGTACTACTCGTGAGGAGTAGCTATTTATGCCCTAGATCAATTTGTTTTAAAAATACAATTGCATAGGAGAAACAGAGATATTGCGTATGGAGATTTGACAGAGCAGTGTTGTGCAGTGGGACTGTGAAGTCTGATATTTGTATGCATTCCTAAATTTGAAATAAAGAAGACCCCACTAGTGTTGTTTGTCTGATTTCGATCTATCTGTGTGATCATATTTTTTTTGCAGTCGAGATGGAATTATTCATCCATTCCAATGGTTGATTCTCTGAATTGGTGGAATGGACATGTACAGTAGCTTAGTTTGCATTCTTGTTTTTCTATTTTTACATTTCATGTTCTTGATATCAAAATATTGCATGCAGTGAGCAAACCTAGCATCCTCATGTGCTAGGGTTTAGAGGGAAGAAATCCATGTCGAGATTGTTAAGTAAGTGGATCGAGTCAAGATCAAGGTTTTCGGTGCAAATTTGTGAAGGCATTAGCAGGAGAAGAACCATTAGGTTGAGAAAGTTGCATTGAGCCGACAGGGAGCACTTTCACTAATCAGGGTGACAATTACAAAGTGCCACCGATGAAGAGTGTTTCGGCATGAGATATGCTATCGGTGGAGGAGTGAAATGTTCTGCCGACGGTGTTAGTCACACTGATGAATGAGGTCTGAAGGTTCATTGAAGTGACCGAAGGTATCAATATAAGGTTGTTTGGTATAGCCGATGTTATATGTCACAGCGACGAGTGTGAAAGAGTGGATAGTCCATCGGGGAGAGCTGGTGAAAGTCTCAGCAAAAAAAGAAAGCATATCGGCGTAAGGTTGGACATCGGCAAAGGAGTTTGAAGTTAGGCCGATAGTCATAGTCTGGCTGATAGTGGAGTTGGCGTTCAGCTTATCGGAGTGACAAGGGAGATCGGCAGGAGGCTTAAGGTGTTCGCTGATAGTGGAAGTCCTGCCAATAGGCAACTAAATCAATATGAAGGTGTCGGCAAGACGGCGTGTGTCAGAGAGACATAACCCTCGAAGGCCGATGGGTTAAGTGTTGCTGATAGGCAAAGTAGTTGATAGAGGTGACCGATAGCAGAGGTAATGGGAACCTGTCCAGCAAGTTAGGGTTTGCATGTTTCGGTGTGACCTTAGTCATCGGAGCGAGTCAGTGTGGAGAGCCCGATAGGCACTATCTTGCCAATAGGCAATAAAGTGAAAATAATCCATCAACGTGAGGTGGAGTTCGGTGTGACAATTTTCTTAGGTGCCGATAGTTGTTGTTTGACCGATAGTGTATATCAGAGAGACATTATGGTAGATCTTGCCGATGGAATGAGAATAGTTAAATCCCGCCAAGTTTGAATGCACCTACTGGCCACTTTGCATCAGATATGTCCTTGTTTTATTTCCTATAAATCTTACACCTTTCCTTTCGATGGAAAAGTCGTGGGTTGTTTATCAACTTGGACCATCTCATCTTGTCAGTGGTTAAACTTAACCCCCATGCTAGTGGTGGTTAATCACTTCAACTTCTTGCAATTGGGGTAGATCAATCCTAGATTTCCCTCTATTTGTCATTTCCTTTCATGCTCCAAGCTTTAGGGTCAGTAATGAATGATAGCACTTCTCTCTTTTCTCTGCAACTTCTCTTTCAACTTATAAATATTCAAAAATGTTTGGTAAATTTGGATTTCCAAGGCTATATTTATAGTTTTCTAGCACTTGGTGTGCTTTAACTTCTCACCTTTGTATTGAAGTTTTCATGCTTGAGCTTTCTTTTTATCATTAAATCACTGAATGTCTACTATTTCCACTTATTTTCTAACTATTATTTTTCAAAAAATGAGGGGTTAGGTAGTCATTAATGCACCCATTAGGTGTTGTCACCCTCTTTATGCCTATCATGGTTCTTGAGCATAATTCTTTGTGATTCCTAACCTTGGCACCCCTATGCTTCCCTTTCTACATTCTTAGGCTATGCGCTTCCCCTAGCATGATATCTCTATGTTTTTGGGCCACATGGTTCCCCTAGTGCAATTTATTCCACTACATTCCTTATGCACTTCCTTCTCCTATAGATTTTTCATATGCCATATGTCCTTTTTGCACTCATCTTTAGTGTGCCTTGTTATCCTTTATAAATTTAAATTTTGCTTTCTAGACTACCCATTTCTAGTCTACCATTCTAGTCTATCCTACTTCCACCCCATACTAAATCTAGCATTGGTCCTCTAATGCATAGAAATATTGAAGTATACAAAACAAAGACAATATTTTATAAAAACCAAATGTATGAATGGAAACATATAATTTTGATTGTAGAAACATGTAAGAGAACCATTACAAAGGCATGCACAAGTGTTTAAAATAACAAAGAAAAATAAACTTAACCTTCTACCTAAAAATCTAAGTCAGGACCATGTGATATACTAGTGCTATCAACCCCCAAGACTTAATCATCTAGCATAAAGTGGTAGATAATACACTTTTCACTCGATTCACCCAACTAGAATTATGGGATCATACAAATAATTCTATGGTATTTCAATTTTAAAACTTATTACCTAAACCAGTACTTAACCAAACTATCCTAAGTACAATGGCATATGCCTTACTCTTTTGTTTGCAAAAGACAATTAAAGATGGTAAATTTTGAGATGACTCTTGTTGAAGTGTCTAGGGAGTAAATCTCCATTTATATTTTTGAGCTTATAGGTGCCATATGGTAAAATGTCATGTACTGCATATGGTCCCAACCAATGTGTTTGAAATTTGCCTAGATGATGGGTGTATTTGGAGTCCTAACAACACTAGGTCATTGATTTGAAATATTTTATTCTTGATGTGGTGATCACACCATGTCTTTTTGTCATGCTTTATCCATATTATGGCTCCATTAGGTGATAGCACACTTCTCATCAATTTTGATTAGAGCATCAAGTCATTTGGTGAGAGATTCCTCATCATCGAAGCAACTGACATGTGCTATGCATAAAGATGGGATCATGAACTCGATTGGTAGGAAAACTACCCCACCAAACACAAGCTACAAAGGTGTAGCTTTGGTGAGGTGCTTGTATATAGTTCGATATGTCCACAAGACTGCTAAAACCTTGTCATCCTAGTCATGCCTTCCTATACATCACAAATATTTTTCAAAGTGTGACAAAGGATCTTGTTGAAAGCCTCCACTCTGCCTTTGGCTTGAGGGTGATATTGGGTTTTTTTATGGTGGGAAACCATAAACTCAAACAATAGGATACACATAGTCTCATTTGAAAATGTGTACCTCTATCACTTGTCAAATTTAGTGGGCATCCATACTAACTAAGAATATTTTTCCATAAGAACCTTGTGGTCATGGTAGTAATGCAATCTCTTATGGGTGCATCTTTATCCAAACAAGTTAAGTAGTATGTGGAAGTGATGGTCTATTGTGCATGCTACAAGAGAAATAGGCCCTACAAAATCAATTTCCCACTTCTCAAATGGCTCTTGTTACATGATTGGGCAAATGGCATTTCATCTCATCTATTTGCCTTTCACATGCACTAACAATGTGTTGATGGGTGTTTTTCACACAACTTAGATATAATACTAAGTATTCTATCTCTCTTAAAAGGAATCAAATCCTGAAATATTAGAAAATGACTACCCCAAGGTCTATACTATCAGGTATTGGCATGTGAGATATCTCAGTAGGTTGATGTTCTCTTGTTGTTCCAATCAAGGGACCTACATGGATCTAGACAAACTCCAAAAAACAAGGATATATTACACATAAACCAATCATTTTTTAGATCTAGCAATGTACAAGCAAATTGATCAAATCATATATTGCCATAAAATGTATCATTTAAGCTTATAACCAGCAATATATCAACTTGCATTCATGAAATATGAACCTTAAAATAGCAATATGTAAGTTTGAAAGTCCTATTCTAACTCTGCACTAACTAGATCTGATAAAAATGTGAAAAAACAAGGCAAGATAGAGAAAGGTTACTAAGAAAACTAACTAAAATCTAAACCCATTCAATCATTTCTACTTCAACAATGGATAGACATGTTTGCAAATACATTTAACCATCCTTGATTTGATCATGAAAATACATCAATCAAGATTCAAGGAGGTGCAATCATCAATGGTGAAATTGTTGCACATATGATGCTCAAGGTTGTTGTCATTGATGTCAACACTATCACAAGGTTGAGGAGATTGTTAAGGATGTCATTAAGGTTGTCAATTATGTCAACACTATCATGGAAGTGTGATGGTGTTCATGGATGGATGTCATGCCTTGATCACTATAGAATTGAGATGGTAATTAGAAGCACTAAGAGGATCAGATGTGTTGTTGGTGGCCTGAAGCATGTTGAATGTTCCATCCTAATGTTCCCCAGTTGTATGTGTTGATTAAAAGAAGATTTGGCCTCCAGAAGTTGGTGACAATTTTTGTTTCAGGATTACTGCTCTTTGAAGATTGTCTAGGAGATTACTCTGCATTCTCACTATATTGATGTTGTGCTTCTGCAGATTGGAACATAGCTTCCTACAATGTCAAATCTTGTATGTTCCAAGTTTCATGATGCTTTGATTATCGGATGTATGTTTTTCTATTGACAAGGTTGAAGACAGTGTTGGTTCTGTGAAGGTGTTTCTAGCTTGGTAATGGAATACTCTGCATTCCTCTAGTTTTGAAGATATGGTCTTGTAGTTCAAGAGTTAAAATCTAGTATGATGTAAAAGTGCTAAATCTAATGTTTCAGATCACCTGCTCCTCTGATGTGAAAGATATAACTGACTGAGTTATGGTTCATGCTCTGAAAGTATGATATGATGATGAAGACTAAATGGAATGCTCTGCATTCCTTCGCATTTGTAGATTCAACTATGCGGTTCTGAAGGTATGTTAAGATTCTAGTGAAGATGATAATTCTAGAGATTCAAATTATTTGTCCTTCTGCTATGAAAGTTATGCATGATGGAGTACCGACATGTGTCATGGCAGAGTGAGGTACTGTTGAAGGCCTTTTGGAATGCTCCACATTCCTCTGGAAATGAATAGTTGCCATTGCAATTTTGAGGATATGTTTCTAGATGTGTATTACATGCTTCCTTGTAGTTTCAAGGATTTTGGTGGTCTGCAGCTCAGTTTTTCAAATGATAGTATGTTGCAGTGTGTCCCAGATGATAGATTGTTCTCAGTGTTAACGATTGAAGTTGTGCACCACAATTCTTTGATGTGAGGTGGAAAAGGAGTGTTTGGGGTTGTTGTATGAGTCATGTAGACTCATCTAGAAAAGTTTCATGAAGATCTTTCTTGTTTCCAGTTCCGCACAAGGTTTTCAAGTTGATGTGGTCATTATACTTCAAGTCTTCATATGTTTTCCTTAAAGCTGTCCTATTTCCATATGAGAAGAGTGTGTGGAT
Organism: Cunninghamia lanceolata; assembly: GCA_027924645.1. Lineage (NCBI taxonomy): Eukaryota > Viridiplantae > Streptophyta > Pinopsida > Cupressales > Cupressaceae > Cunninghamia > Cunninghamia lanceolata. Next base: position 1,493,087 of record BSBN01000810.1, on the reverse strand, counting down.
GTAATTTCTTGATGTTTGAAGCTGTGAATGATGTTTTGAACCTGGTTAAGCAAGTGTTGGAGTCTGCAAGGCTAGGATCTTTTGCTGATGTAACGTGTGTGTTCACTTAGGACATATCTTCTACAAGTTTCATATTGTGTGTTGTCTGGCTGACTTGTGAATATTTTTTTCATTTTGTATATGGCCAACAAGCAATGTAATCAATGTAATATCATGTATAAATAGTGAATCAAATTGAGTGAGGAGAGTGTGATTCAATTTGATTGAAAAGCTCACAAGCAGATAAAAAGAAGAACGAATGCATTGTTGATGAGCGACTAAAGGAGAAAGAGCAAAAGTTGTTGATGTTGTCATGATTCATTTTGAAGACATATGTGTGACAATGATCAAGTATAGAGTGTGCCTGAATGATCAAATCATCAGAAGAAAGTGTGAAGAGGTATAAGTACAATCATCAAAGGTGTGAGTTTCAATGTGAGTTTTCAGACAGTAGAAAGACTGTCATACTGTAATCTTTTGTAAGTGTGTTCTCATTTCAGGGAATAGTAGCTTCCTTGGGAGTGACCCTAAAACAAAGTCATCAGGAAGTAGAATCTTCCTTGGGAGTGACCCTAAAATAAATTTACTTAGGGAGTAGTAGCTAGCTTGGGTTTCAACCCCTAAAACAAAGTAATTATTTGAGCTTCATATATTGTGAGTTAATCCTTGCCATGGTTTTTCCCTTCTAGGGTTTTCCACATATATGTAGTGTTATATGTTGATGTGCATTGTGTTACTCTTTGATGTTGATATTATGATGCTTAAGGTTTAATCTTCTCTGGATAAGTCAAAGTTGTTGAAATTGAAAATTGCCTAAATACTAATTCACCCCCCCTCTCAATATTATTGTGTGTCTAATAGAAATTAGGTGTTTAGGCTAGCCACATAAGATAATTTACAATCAGCAAACCACCAGTGGTATGAAAACTTTACAAACTCATCAAATATCCATGAATCATCAGCTGAAAATGAAAGAAATACTTCAACTTGGTGTTTATAAATCATGAAACAAAATTTATATGGTGACAAGTTTAACTAATTTCAATAATTTATGTTCATAATTATTGACAAGAAACCATGAACTAAACTTGTATTTAGCTCAAAATATTGATAAATATCAACAATTTCTAAACTTGGTGTGGAGAAAACCATGAGAATATCATGAAAAATAAAAAATAACTATGTATTTGCTCTCAAATCCCAATAGTACATATGTTTTCCAATGTGTTTCCAATGAGTTTTCCAAAAAGACCAACAAGAACTCACTAGTTCTTCACCAATTCTAACTTATTCTAACCTCTTACTATGAGTTTCAAATGTATACATATTCAAAATCAATTTTTCCATACTAAGTTTTCACACTAAAATCCAATGGCTATGATCAATTTGATCCAATGGCTCACATTTGTTGTTCAAACACAAAGTCAACTTTTGTGGCAAAGAATATTCCACTTCATCTTATGTAGCTTCCTCAAAAATCTTCCCTTAGTATCAAAAAGTAATATTTTATTTACTTTTTGTTACTAAGTTTTCCAAATATGACAAAAAGTAACTTTTGGAAGCCAAAAATATTAAATATTTGCAACTACATCTCCAAGAAATTAATTTTTGCAACTAAAACTCCAGCAAGTTGTTTTAGTATGACAAATATTCATAAAAAAGACATAAGTAATTGTACCAATTAATTTTCTCCATCATAGGTGGTTGTAGCTCTTCATTTTTCATGTGCAAATATGATTATGTAGTTGTAGGTGGTTGTAGCTCTATCATAGAAATTGCATTTCCAACCTCTATCCATCATGCTTCCACCATTTGTCCACCTCAAATCTTCATCTCAGACCTAGAACAACAAGATGGGCACTTGTAGGAGGTTTTATCATTCATGAACAAGGATTCCAATTAGGTATAAGGTGGTGCAATTCATCCTCCATCAGCTATAAGACATTGTTTCCATCATCTTCCACCATTTTGGGCTCCAAATGTGTAAGGATAGAAGTGATGTAGGTCTAATTTTTGTGTTGCTACAACTCCTAGGGTTTGTCTTCATTATCTTGACTTCATTTTGCAGGTGTAGTAGTGGTTTGCGCATGAAAATCACATTTCTCCATGGCTGGGACAATAAGGTGTCTCTAGGTTTTCATCTCTCCATGATAGCTCCAGCTGGTCTCCTCATGTTTCAACCTCTTGGACCTACAAGAAACAATGTCAAGTATCAAATTCCTCATAAATAAATCAATTTCAGTCAATACATGTAAAATCATATCAATTTTTCATCATGGATCAGTCATGTGCAAGCTTGTTGGCAAATTTGTTGCCATGGACAACTTCACAAATTTGGTGTTTTCTCTTGATTCCTTTGGTTTATTCATGTCTCCTCTTGACCTTTCCATCATATCTACCCACTTAAACCTCCTATTACTTTAGAAATGGTCTTTGAACCCATTATAGAGGTCAAATCAAAATCAGAAATAAAAGTTATCATGCCTGCCCCAACATTTATGAGTTGTCAAAATGTTGTTGCGGTAGTGTTCATAATGCTTTTATCATGGTTTTAGGACTCCAAAGGCTTCATTAATGTTTCTAATGTTTTCCTAGGTCTCCAAATGTTGTGGCTAAGTTTTGAAACAAGATTTGTTTGATTTCATCTACTAGGGCAACTTTAGAACAATTTTGACAACTTTTTGGGACAACGGTACAGTCCTTTTTTGGCATGTTTAATCTCCTCTTAATGACTTCAACTATTTTCAAAAATTCTCATTAAACTCTCAAAATCCATTTCATGACAATTTTATAGGAAAGAATATCTTAAATGGCATAAAAACTAAAAGTTTCTTAACTAGGTTTTAGGACAGTAGGCTGCTATAATTCTTGCCTTTTTGTCAAATTTGTTGCAATGTTGCAACTCCACAAATTTAGGGTCATTTTGATTGTCATCCTTGTTATTTCATCATCTCAAACCTTCAATCACCTTTCAATTTATCCCTAATTTCACCATGCAAGTATAATTAAATTAAAACAAAAAATGCTCATAGGTCAGTCAAGGACAACTTGTTGTCAAATTTGTTGCCATAGGCAACTTCACAAATTTATGGTTTTCTCTTGTTTCCCTTGGTTTCTTGATGTATCATCTTGATCTTTCCATCTTTGCTACCTTCTCAAGCCTCCTATAATCTTATAAATTACCTTTGAATGCATTGTATGGGTCAAAACAAAATAAAAAATAAAAGTAGTCATGGCTGCTCCAGTGTTTCTAAGTTTGTCAAAATTTAGTTTTAGGACTATTTTTTGACCATTTTAGGTGAAACAATGATTGTATTTTGCATTTATGATACTTATAAAATATTTTCCTTCAAATTTTTTATCCAATTATAAGGTTTTTCTCAAGGTTTCATGGCTTTTATGACCATGTATACACTATTGTTTGACTATGGCAATAGTAGGCAGTTTTGGAACCTTGTATGAATTGTGTTTTTTCACCCTTGCATGGATTTTTTCCTTCACTTCCAGCTAATGGTTTCACTTTATTAGTATTTCAAGACCTTTATCAATCCCTTGGTCTTCTAATAAACATAAAACTAATGATAATGACATGATCAGATCTAAGCATACCACATGAATGCATTAAACATTTAGTCATCTTGACACCTCCTAAGACTCTACAAAAATGAAGGATTATACTCTTAACTTTATATATGAAGATGAACCAATAAATAAAATTAAATGGATCAACAAAATCAAGCCCATCCTCTAAAACAATAAATGTCCTACATTTTCATGAGTCCACAAGGCCTAGAAAAGCAATTACTCAACCATGAAGGACTTGTCCATATGACTATGAGCATGATAAAACAAGACAAGACCATTCACCACAACTCCATGCAAACTAAAAACCAAATGAAACAATTAAGCACATACTTTATCAAGACTCATCAAACCTAAAACATGCCAAAACCAATCCAATAGACTGATAAACATCCAATGGACCCAAATAAGACATGTGGTAACAAACAAGTGCATCCAAAGTATACAAGCCAGCTAGCACTTCTGAGAGCATCCAAATGCATCTAAAACTAGGTGAGACAACCAAGACCCAAGAAATCATCAAAATATGCCAACTTAATGCAATTTATCATGAGCTTATACAATCAAACTGAGCTACTCAACCAAGACCTAGAAGACACCAAACAAGATGAAAACACCAAAGGAGGCTGAAGAACTCACCTAAAACTCAATCAAAAGAGGGGGTCCCATTTTTCTCATGTAAAAAGTGGGGTGTGTAGGGAACAACAAATGGTGACTCTACTAGGAGAATACTCCTGAGCATTCCTAAGATAAACATAAGTCAAGAACCCATAATCTCTACGTACACCCACACATTAGGCCAAATAAACATGAAAACATGATCAAGGAATCAAAATGAAAGTTAGAATAACCATCCGTATTCCAAAGATCCAAGTGTGTGTAAATGCATTCATTCCCATCCCTTGGAAACTAAGGTCATCTAATCTCCCTTACATTAAGCTACATGAATTATTCTCACCTCATGAACTACTTGGGCATTGCCTCATTGCTAGTCAAGAGTTTGTAGCCCTAAAGAGGTTGTCTCTATGATTCCACTCAAAGCATAGCTCTACTACCAACCAAGCATCTATAGCCCTAATAGAGATACTTGAATCCTCCAACAAGTTGAGTCATATGATGGGAGTACTAGGAAGTACCACCTTTTGATTTCTTTGCTTATTTGAATGATTAAATTATTTTATCTTTGATAGGAGCACTAAGAAGTACTACCTACCCTATAGCACATGCTTCTTCCACATGTGCTACGTACATTAGTTCAACTTGCTAGGCTAGGAATCATAGTGATGGAAAAGGTAAGACCTTAAGATTTTCACTTAATTCAAGATCACAAAGACTCACTTAGAAACTTCAGGATTCTTAAGATATTTAAAGGTATAAGATCTCAAAACACTTCAAGTCATACCAAACAATCAAATCATCCTCCAAGAGCAAGCATCATGCTATTCAACACTAAAAATGGAGCCCACAATAGATGATGACAATTTTTTCTCAAAGGAAGATAGAAAATAACATTGCATGCACTTACAAACAACCCTCTAATCATCAAGGAACAAGCAAGGGAGAACCCCAAAAACTCAAAATAAGAGAGCAAAACAACAACAAACCAAGAACCAACTGAAAACAAGACCCAAACAAACTGAAAAGGAAACTAAAATAGTAGATTAACAACTAAAACTAACCAACCAACAACCAAAAGAAAAAAAAATAAACAACTAACCAAACTCAAAGCAAAACCAAGCAAACTAGACTTCTAACAAATCAAAACTAACTAAGACTATGTACAAAGGCTTAGGAAATTAGGTATCTACACTTTCTCTTGATTGATTTTTAAATATGTGTAAGAGAAACAAGGTACATGTCAAGGTCCTTAGTCTAGAAAACTCATCCTTGTATTCTAAAATGTAGAATAAAGGAAAACTAGGCTCATATTCAGGATACAAGTCATGTAGGATCAGCAATTGAGGCAACTCATGACATCCATGATCAATCCAAACACAAGTTTTCTTACCCAAATCCCCATAATCAAAATGATAAGAATCATAACTTAATGAGAAAATGGAAGATACAACCTGGTTTGTAGTGTCATCAGCTAAAAATGTAAGATCACCATCATGTTTCATCATATCAAGTACTCTCTAACCTTCAGGTGGTCTCAACTCATGATGAATCATCCCTCGTGCATCAAGTACATGCAAATCACAATCAATTCCATCAATTAGTAAACCATTGCAATATATAGAATTAGGTAAATCAATCATATCAATGCAAGATTCAACTTGTTTAGGCTCTAAGGCATGGAACATTTCACCTTTTCTCACACTTTGCATGATTGTTTAAACTTCAACCTCAAAGAATGAATTGCTATGCTCATTCTTCACCTACATACTAGCATTAATCAAGTGAGAATCTTCATCACTAGAAGCATGAACAAGATCAGAAAAATCAAAACATGACATACTTGAATCTACCCTACTGAAATAAGTTAAATGTAATGAAGAAACACCATCAAAATCACACAATAACTTCCCTATTTCAACTTTTGGTTGATATTGGAATGATGCATCATCATGTAAAACAGCAACAAGACCATTTGAATCTTCTTTTGCTTGTGAAACCTGACCTTTGTTTCTGATTTCACCTTGTAGCAATGTTTTACCTTGATTTCCTTCATTTGGATCAACTTGTAACTCATCAAAAACACTTGTACAAGTCTGATATGACTGATTATCTTGGTGTAAGATGCTGGTACAGTCATAAATTTGACCATTTATCTCCAAAAAATCATATTGTACCTCAAGTATATCAATTGGAACAACTTTCCTCTTCAATGTCCATGAATTCTTCTCACTAGTTGGGCTGATATCCTCTTGTTTGAGCATGATATTGGACTGATCCAACTGTTTTTCACACTCAATTTTACTCTCAAAATAGTGAGTAAACTAAAACCAATAATTTTCAACATCTTTGCCATCAAAATCAATCACTAAATCCATCATTTGGCAATCATTTTCTTGCTAATCGACACTTTCTATTTGACTATCTAGCTTGCCTAACTTGTCAACCAACTTGTTTTCATCATTATGATTCAAAATATCATCATTTCTAATGTCCTTCTTGCTATCCCATGACTGAAAATCAGAATTTATACACTCTGGAACAACAATACCTTCAATTGATTTGTTAGGACAGCCATGTAGTGAATCATTCTTAGTGCATCCAATTTAATTTTCATGTTCATTTTGACAAACAAATTGAGGAACTTCATTCTTACCCATGTGCACATCACCTTGTTGATTTTGGTTGATGAAGAATAATTGAGGTGGCATTTTCTTGATGAGGCTATGTCAAACAATGTTAGTGGAGACCATTGTTTTACTATGTTCTTATCCACTGCCTCTCTCAAAAGTGACAAATATGCCTCCCTAGTGAATTGAGAGAAATTCTATAGGTAAATATGAAAGGCTTCCCATTAGAACTAAATCTCCCCAACACCTAATCCATCTCAAAAATGTGCAATAAACCAATGAAAGTGAAAGCTTGTACCAAAATTTCCATCCAGCCTTCCTTCTAGTGCCAATCTATTGATGAGCATTAGGAGGAGAAGGGCTTGAAATGAATGGAGAAATGTCTTTGTTCTACCCTCCTTGCGTCAATATGTTAATGAGTGTTTTAGCACAAAACAACTTAGATAAAATATTGAGTATTCTATCTCTCCTAAAAGGATTCAAATCTAGAAAAATTAAAAAATGACTACCCCAAGGTCTATAATGTCAAGTCTTGACATGTGAGATAGCTCAGTAGGTTGATGTTCTCTTGTTTTTCCAATCAAGGGGCCCAGATGGACCTAGACAAACTATTAGGTCTCAAAAATGCAGGTTGCTAATCCTAAGAGGATGCCAGGCTCTATGCTTAGATTCATAACATTTTTGAACTAACGCAACAGAATCAACCTTTAGGGTTTGATGACTCCTTGTACTTTAGGTCCTGCTACACCTAGGCAGGTGAACCTTGGAAATTAAAGCAGACTAAGTGTAAATGTTTTGACTAAGTAAATGAATCTACCTACAATGGAAAATGGTGTAGAATAGATGAAAGCTTGCTAACTAATTCTATATCTAATATCTGATGAATGGTTGGTATAAATTGTATAAGCAATATCAAGGTGAATTTTATGACTATGCTTTAATAATAAATGGGGTTTTTAAATGATGAATTGAAATAAGACCAGTACCTTGTTGGGTAAATAGAGTCAAATGGAAGACTAAGACTAGTGGCTTATAGTGGGCAGTAACTCTAACTGTTTGGCACAATATTTTAGTTTATAACTTGTATAAACATGCAAGGAAATGACTGACAAGCTCTTCTTAATAATCCAACCAATATAATCAGACTTCTTGTTATTCACCAGAAGGTAATTTAATCCTTTCTTGAAGGAACCAATTGAATGAAATATGCAAGAATAACAGATAATATTAACTTGGAGATAGAATGACAATCCTAATTATATGGTTCTTCTTAGTAATCCAAACTTAACACTTCCAGGTTACTGTGACTGATCAGAAGGATTTTTAATTCCTCTAATGGAAACCAATTAATTCAATCACATAGATACAACAAATGTACATTGACAAATTAACTATATACTTGATATATTAATTTGAATAACAAGGAAATACTGAAATGGAGAGAACCATACAATTGAGTAATTTTAACAAATAATTGATGCCAGAATAAAACCACAGAATCAGAGAACTTCAATTTACTTCTTCAATAATATACTTGCAACATGGTCTTTGAAAACCATTGTAAACTTTATGTATTATATTCTATTGTCGATTGATAATTCAGCATCATATGTTCAACTTATATAAGAATACTTATGAAGAGACATAACTCTTCAAAGAAGTCTTTTGGGAATCAACATGATTAACATAACAACAATAAAAATAACAATGCTTATGCTCTATTCAACCACAAGTATAGTTGAGCAATGTGATCCAAGTACTCCTGGCTACGATGAGTATCAATGAATTCAATAGCATTCCTTGTGATCACATCCATCATAACCATTTTCTCCAGGTGCTTACAAGCTTCTCCAGATGCAGAATATTTATCCTTGAGAGCTCCTAAGGCTTCATGCAACAAAACTTGATAGTTTTTACTCCATTCCTCTTTGCTCTTCAATTCTTTATCATTCTTGAACAATGTGGGCACTCCTGCCTTTGAAGATTCAATACATTCTTTGTCATCATTCTTAAGTTGATCATAATACTTCTGATGCTGCTCAATCAACTCTTTTACATTGGAGGTACCTATAACGTTAGAAGTATCTTTACTCTGTGTCTCATTTAGTTCCTCCTACAGCCTTTTGTCAAGCCTCTCATGCTCTTGGATCACTTTATAGTTTTGAGAATAAATATCCCAAAATTGATTCAACCAATGTATCATGTTGGTATGTCTGTTTTGGAGCACCGTTGCAAGTGTATCTATCTAAACTTGAGCAATTTGGTCAATAGACAGTGGTTGGTACTTTATGAGCTTTCTCCCTGACTTAATCTTTTTACTGACCTCCCAAAGGTGCTCTTAACAGCATCTTTCAAATAGTCATTTTCTTTGGTTAATCTCTCACAACTCAGTTTGTATGCATATATTTCTTTGATTAACATCTGAGCCCATGCCTTATTCAACTTAGCAACATTAATGCCAATGTCTGTAGTGATCAAGGGATCAGTCTCCCCTACCTTCAAAGTCATGATATGGCCGGAAGTCTTCTTAGTGTCTATAATGGTTGTCTTCTTATGGGGATGATATAAGGCCCATATCATTAATGAATTTTCATCGTTATTATATTTAGAGCCCATATACACTTCTGTGACACCTTCTGGAGTGAGCTTGTATTTATCATCTATGTTATGCAGAAAACTATCAAATACTAGAAAAGAATTCAAATCAAGACCAGGAAAGATCATCACCCTTGCTTCTTTGAGCAGTTGTCTACCCTTACTAGGGGTCATATCTTGCAATTCATTATCCACTGTTGTCTTCAACATATCAAGTAATTGTCTTTCATTGTTGGTAGAGATATCATCAACTGACTCCCTGATTTCTTTCCCTTTGCATTTATATAAAAATGATTTGAATTCTTTAGAATGAATAAATTTATCATCTGAAATAAAAGAATCGTATGCTATTTGTCTTGGATCTTCATCAGCAGATCCCTCCTCATCATGTACTATACCAGGAGACTGATGGCATTGTATTCTTCTTTTAGATATCATAGCTGCTTGTTGATGTGGTGCTTCTTCCTCTGCAGGTCCTTCATCACCAGAGGATAACAACTCAATCTTTGCAAGTTATTTCCTCTTCTCATCTAGGTCCCTGTTATATTTTTCAACCACTAATTCAACTTCAGTCTCTTCAAAATTCCTGATGATATCATCATGAGGATAAGGGATATGTGTGTATCCACTAAGGTTTTGTTTTTTCCAAGCAAGGTAAATGAAACCCTCAGGATCAAACCCTTTTCTTGCCTCAGCACATCTCATATTGTAATGCATCAGCTTATCTATAATGAGACCATAACCCTCCTTGGATACCACAGTAAAATCTCCAAAGCAAAGGGTACTAGGCATAAAAGATTATTTGTGATGGGATCTCAAGTGCATCACATTGGAATAATTCATTTGCCTAACTATTTCTAAATAGGCAATTTTGTCAAGGACAGTCTTAGGCAAGATAAAAGGAGTGTCCTCAAAACCATAAACTCTAACCATGGTAGTATCCTCAAAATAGTACCAGTCTCCCCAGTTGTGAGTAACAGTAGGAGGACCACCAAAATCTTTTGGTCTAAGAAACCGCTTTATTTCATTTGAGATTGAATACTCACAGGGATGACTAAAATATCTATATAACACTTTCACACAGTATTCTTCAAATTGAACATAGCTAGAATGAGCATACCTACTGTCCCATATTCTAGTCCACATCTGCATGGGTGACTTTTGCCCCCTTGATCCACTGGAACAACTTTGAATTCCCTTGGCCACAATCCTATTTCTTGGCCATAATAAAGCACCATGTGCATCAGGAGTGAGTAGTGTTCAAAGGAAACTGATGGGGCATTGTTCTTTATTGCGGTCAGACCATAATCAATTCTATTAAAAACATAAGCAGCATAATCAAACTACCTGACATTGTGGCACTCGACATCTGTGGCTATCACCATCAGAGGAATTGTCATGAAATTAGGGACCTCTGATCCTAAGACTTGGTCCACAGAGTAGTAAGTGTATTGTATGTATGGTTCAAATAATGTCACATGAAATGGAGGGCCATCATTCTCACTGAGAGGCACCATTTCTCCCTCTTCCCTAGGCCTGTGAATAGGCAATCTCCATCCATTATATGTAGTATCCATTCTCCATTACTCTTTATCCAAATCCTCATAAATTATAGGGACAGTACATAAATCATCCAAGTTAAAAACTTCACAAATGACATTCTTAGATAGGTGTATAATAGGCTCCCCTTGTGGGTTGCATATAGCCTTAAGACTTGGATTATACTGCTTAGCAAGAAGTTGGAGGAGTTCAGCATTCAGAAACACATCAAGAATGACCAATTTACCCAAATTCAAATGCCATGGGTTTGACACCAGGAAATTCCTAATTCTTCTATTGTAGTGGAATTTAAACAATTCATAACCTCAAATTTGGGTCCAGACATTTCCTATGTATTTACACTTGTCTTCTAGTTTCTCCACTTCTGCCCTAAGTTGTATAGACCTTCGAGCTTTGGGAGTTGATCCAGGTAGTTGATCAATTAAGTCTTGGTTCAGTTTCCTCTTTTTTGTTTTCTCCTCAGGGGTTTTGTCATTTTTTTGTTTTTTAGGTTTACTGGTATCACCCTATGGTTTTCTGCCCTTTCCTTTCCCCGGAGTTTCTATTTTAGTTTTGGACAACAAATTTGAATTGTAAGCTACTGCAAAGAAGTTAGTATATGGGTACCTGTTATCAGAGGCTTTGATCATATTCCCCTATTTTCTCCTCCAAATCTCCGCTTGTAGTCTCTTCTTAGACAATTATTTTGAACTTAATTGCAATGATTTCAAATGGTATCTCAGAGGATTTTTTCATCGTCTGCAATTAATTGTTCGAGCATTTCAATTTTCTTGATTGTTGTGAAATGTCACATCATCATAACTTCTATCAATGACATGATTTTCGTAATGTCAGGGCAATTTTAATATCTTCTTATGGCGCGAACATTTTCTCATGGATCAATCGCTGTAACCCTTCAATTGTTTCCTTGAAGTCATTATTCATTTGTGAATTTGTATCAGCAAGATATTTTCAAGCTTTACCCGATATAGAAGTGGGCATGGGTGCCATCAGCCTGACTTCCTTCATTACTGTGGGAATACCATTCTTCCCTGATATCTCAGGTGTCACTGATATGACTATCGGTGAGATTCTTGTCGATGAACGTGGTCATCGTTGTCATCGGGATAACTTATTTCAAGTTACCTGATCATGGTTGTTTCCTTGATAGCCTTTTATATCCTTGATCAGAGAGACCTTCACAACATGTCACCGACATCATTGTGAGTATTGCTTCAGCCAGACTTGCAAGCTTTGTTCTGATTCATTCACTTTTATCGATGGTTCTTATCTTCCATACATGTCGGCATGACTTATACCGAAACACTTCCGTTAATCGCTAATACATTAGAATATCAGAAACTCCTTAATTTTTTGTTCTAATGCTTATCTCTTGCCGATGACCACTAGTTCCCTCTATTCCATGGGTTGTTCGGTGAGAGTCCCAATGAAATCTCTTATCGGTATGATCTATATCATCGGGGGGGTTTGTAGAGTATTCTCTGATAGTGATATCTCATACCGATCGGCGTGACCGCTCATTCTTTCTTTGATGAAAGGTCATCGGTGTCACTTTCTCCATCGGTGTTTCCTGAAATATTCTCCCTGACCCTTATTCTCATGCCGATAGCTATTTCAGCTAGTTTCTCATGGATCGGTATAAGTAAAATGAGGTCTTGCCGATATCAAGAAATTGAGATCCTCTACATTATTTTGTGATAAAAGTCATAGGATTTGTATGGGATATATCAGTTTTTATTCTAATTTTGGGCAAAATGTTTTTTGGTTTGGTCAGATATGAGTGGGTATTAAGATAAGAAAGTTTTAAATTTTCCTGTCCCAACACAAACTTCAACAAACAAGGTTAAATTACACATAAACTAATTAGTTTTTAGATTTAGCAATGTATGAACAAAGTGATCCAATCATACATTTCCATAAAATGTGTCATTTCAACCTATAACCAATAATATATCAACTTGCATTCATGAAATACGAACCTTACAATAGTAATATGTAAGTTTGAAATTCCTATTCTAACTCTACACTAACCAGATCTAATCAAAAAGTGCAAAAGAAAGGCATGATAAAGAAAGGTTACTAAGCAAACTAACTAAAATCTAAACTCATTCAATCATTTTAACTTCAACAATGGATATACATGCTTGCAAATATATTTAACCATCCTTGATTTGATCATGAAAATCCATCAATCAAGATTCAAGGAGGTACAATCATCAATGGTGAAAGTAGGTGTTTAGGCTAATCACACAAGGTGATTTACAATTAGAAAAGCACCAATGATATAAACACTTTGTAAACTCATCAAATATCCATGAATTTTTTAGCTAAAAATGAAAGAAATACTTCAACTTGGTGTTTAGAAATCATGAAACAAACTTTGTCTGATGACAAGTTTAACTAATTTCAACAATTTCTATTCACAATTTTTGACTAGTAACCATTCATTAAACTTGTATTTAGCTCAAAAGATTGATAAATATCAACAATTTCCAAATTTGGTGTGGAGAAAACCATGAGAATATCATGAAAAATTAGAAAATACTATGTATTTGCTCTCAAATCCCAATAGTACATATGTTTTCCAATGTGTTTCCAATGAGTTTTTCCAAAAACACCAACAAGAACTCACTAGTTCTTCACCAATTCTAACTTCTTCTAACACCATACTATGAGTTTAAGTTGTATACATATTCAAATCAACTTTTCCATACTAAGTTTTCACCCTAAAATCCAATGGTTATGATCAATTTGATCCAATGGCTCACATTTGTTGCTCAAACACAAAGTCAACTTTGGTGGCAAGGAATATTCCACTTCATCCTATGTAGCTTCCTCAACAGGATTCCCTTAGTATCAAAAAGAAATATTTTATTTACTTTTTGGTACTAAGTTTTCCAAATATGACAAAAGTAACTTTTTGGAAGCCAAAAATATTAAATATTTGCAACTACATCTCCAAGCATTTAATTTTTACAACTACAACTCTAACAAGTTGTTGTAATATGACAAATACTCATAAAAAAGACACAAGAATCTATAGCAAGTCATTTTCTCCATCATAGGTGGTTGTAGCTCTTCATTTTTCATGTGTAAATGTGAGTATGCAGTTGTAGGTGACTGATTCTACCATAGAAAATGCATTTCCAACCTCTATCCTTCATGTTTCCACCATTTTTCCACCTCAAATCTTCATCTTAGACTTGGAACAACAATCTATGCACTTGTAGGAGGTTGTATCAATCATGAACAAGGCTTCAAATCAGCTATAAGGTGGTGCAATTCATCCTCCAACAACTGTAAGACATTGTTTCCATCATTTTCCACCATTTTGTGCTCCAAATGTGCATGTACAAAAGTGATGTAGATCTGATTTTTATATTTTTGCAGCTCCTAGGGTTTGTCTTCATCATCCTTGACATCATCTTGACTTCATTTAGCAAGTGCAATAGTGGTTTAAGCATGAAAATCACATTTCTCCATGCCTGAGACAACAGGGTGTCTCTAGGTTTTCATCTCTCCATGATAGCTCTAGCTGGTCTCCTCATGTTTTAGCCTCTTGGACTTGCAAACAACAATGCCAAGCATCAAATTTATTATAAATAAATCAATTGCAGTCAATACATGGTGAAGATTTTTCATCATGGATCAGTCATGTGCAAGCTTGTTGGCAAATTTTTTGCCATGGGTAACTTCACAAATTTGATGTTTTCTCTTGATTCTTTTGGTTTCTTCATGTTTCCTCTTGACCTTTCCATATTCTCTACCTGCTCAAGTCTCCCATCTCTTTAGAAATGGTCTTTCAACTCATTATAGAGGTCAAATCAAAATAAAAAATAAAAGCTATCATGGCTGCCCCAGGGTTTCTTAGTTGTCAAAATGTTGTTGCAGAAGTGAACAACTCCTAATGATTTTATCATGTTTTTAGGACACAAAAGGCTTCATGAATGTTTCTAACATGTTTCTAATCTTTTTACTAGGTCTCCAAATATTGTTCGACTAAGTTTTGAAACAAGATTTGTTTGATTTCATCTACAAGGGCAACTTTAGGATAATTTTGATAACTTTTTGGGATAGTGGTGTTTAGGGGAAAATTGGATTTGTCAATGCTCTAGATTTTAGATGTTTAAATCTGCCTCTCCACTATACATTAAAGGATCTAGGGTCGAGTGCCGAGCACTATCATACCCTAGGTCACTTGCCGATGTAGGGAAACTTCGATTAGGGAATTTAATTATTAATTTTCCTTCTCTTATGTCCGATTAACCATTAAAATCCTAATTATGTAAATATGGAAACAAATTGGTGAAAAATAGAAAAAGCTATTGCAGACAGGAATAAAATACCAAATCACAGAATACCTATTTTTGGAGTTCTGAAACGGAACAGTCGGGGACACTAGAACGGCTGCCCAAGTCCAAGGTGCAAGTTTCTTCACGGGATCCAGACATCCTTCCGACACTGATCAGCCTTGTAACTTCTATTTCCAAAAATTCAGATGCGAAGAACACTAGAGTGAGCACCCAAGTCCTAGAAGTGCTCCTGTGTCCTTCTTTTCTTCAGATCTTGAATCCTTGATGTCTGCCAATCCTTCCTACAACTTCACTTTTCCCAAATGCGACACCTGTAACCTGCAATCACAAGACTTGGTTTGGTGGTTGTGGTGTTTAGAGGCTTGCCTCAGTCAAGCCCTAAAGGACACTTAAGTCTCCAAACACCGTTGTCAGATAAAGAGTGCATGCCCTTGTGAGGCAGAAGAAAAAACCAAAGGAACCAATGATGAAAACACAATATTATGTCACCTTGTAGTGAAGCTCTCATGGGAGGAAGAAGCTCTTCATTCCATGAGGAAATTGATGCTCAAATCTACAAATATCAACACACAAAACACACAAGTCTACTCTTGTAACACAATGAAAGCATTGAATCAACTTGAGAACACAATAGCTTGCTAGTAATCATCTAGTTTACAAATGAATGCCTAAGCATGCTTATATATGCAACTACAAACACTCCCGCCAAGATTTTAAAAATCAAAACTTACCGTGTTGGTAAAAGGCCCAAATAACAGTCATAAACCGACACCTAGAAATTAGGGCTGCCCCAAAATAGGGTAGGACTAAGGCGCGAGCGCCCAAGTCCTGCCCCCTATTTTTGGCAAGGTAAAGCTCAAGGGGTCCACCTAGGTCCAATTTACCATGAAACCTAGGTCTCATTCCATCGGGATGCCAAAATATGAACTACGATATCCTAAATGCATGCTAAAGACCTGGGAGCTAAACCTTATCAGGGAAAAGCCCCCAAGGGGACATTTTCTAAGGTTACATTTAGCCCCCACTTTAATGTATGTATAAACATGAGGCCAATAAATGTATTAAAGTAAGGTCACAACACATCAAGCATGGAGAAGACACTCCAATCACATAGGAGATAGTAACAGGCATGCAAAACACAGAGAAGACCGTTACAGTCATGTAGAACATGGAGAAGATAGTCAATGCATAGAAGACACATTAATGCATGGAAGACAAAAATGATATCTTTTCTTTTCTTTTTCTCATATATATGAAATGCAGATGCAAGCACTGGAAAGTAAACAAACCTCCCATAATATAGGATGCACTATCCTAGGGTGCAAGTCTCTATATATATGGGGCAACACACACCAAACCTCCCAAAATGCAAGAAGCACTACTCGAGGGTGTTGGTCTCTGCATATGGGGCAGCAAACACGCCACACAAAACAAGCATGCAAAAACACACACACTTGAAGACACAGAGAAAACACAGTAGACAAGCGATGGTGTGCTCCCTATTTCTAGGCTCATCACCATGTCAGGCACATTACAGGTACACATCGATGATTGCGCTTTGCCACAACAATCACCCAAGACACACTTAAGAGTTGAGTTTGTTACAGAACCACTCCCCACCTTCGGAGAGGACTTTTGAAAATGACAGGATGATGCAATCTTCTCTGAGAAATACATCATCCCCACCTCTGCAGAGGGATTAAGATAAAAAGGATATGTGTGATATCCCACCTCTGCAGAGGGCTTACATGATTGATTGAAAACAAACTTAGGATGCGTGATGCACTACCCTAAGGCGCAGGTCTCTGCATCTGAGGTCAAACACATTGCTAACATCTATAATAGATAGCTTACCTTATATGCTCCCACCTTAAGGTGGTTGATGTCAGCTATCGATATCAATCACATTAAGGTAGGAAGAAAACACACAAGGGAACACTGACTTTCACAAAGCCCATGCCCCCCGGAGGTGTCATGTACTTTATGATCGCCAAATGTTCCCACAAACACATCCCTGCAAGAAACATGATAGTGTCTAGTAAATCATGATAAACAACAACATCAATGCATATGATTAACCACACAAAGAGCCAAGGTTATACAATGAATTCAGAGTTCAAGGATAACCATAGGGCTATATCACGAAGTTGTCCGAATCGAGTACCACCAAGGATAGAATCAAAGACAAACAAAGGTGCATAGAGCAGCAGTATTGTTAAGGTTTGTAAATGAGATAGAAACATCATGAAATTCACTATAAAGAAAGGATGAGTGCTTCCACTAGCCAAGCATCGGATAAAATATACAGGCCCATCATCATATTCAGAACTAAGTCCATTTTTTTATTGCTCTCGAAAGGAACACTAGGTCTGCATCAGTATAAATGTTTGTCGTCATCCGCCCACTAGATGGAAACACTAGAGGAAGGGAAATAATAAATAAGAGAGGAGAAACAAGTGTCTTAGGGATAGTCACGTAGGAGGGTGCCCCCAGGTCACCAACCATGACTCTATGTCCGTAAGGCAAAACACACAACAATGAAATCAAAGAGAGGCAATTTAGAAGAATGATGATACAAATAGAAGGTCACAACAGAGGTGGTATCCTGGTATCTCGAACCTTACAGGAGAATCTGAGGTCATCCTAGGAGACCTAAACAACACTTAACACATCATGGGGGAAGCACATCATGAGAGAGATAAAGGGTTAGAGATACTTACTTGTAGGGTCTTCATATTACATCTTGGAGCTCTTGAACCTCTTGGAGAGGTATTCGATCATGTTTAATGTAAAATTTGAGTGGCTCTTATGAAATATTGTTTGTTATCATATGATCCTTGTTCCTTAAATCCTTGTTTGAATGAGACTTTTTGGTGCTTATGAGGGGGAGAACCACTATTATTTCTGACTATTGATTGTCGTCTTACTATTTTTTTATTTTTAGCGAGTTTTTCATTGTTGAATCTTTCTAGAATAGTAATGGGAATCATCCTGTACCATCTTCCTTGTCTGTATCGGTTGTTGTTCTTACATTTCTGATGCATTTTAAATGTCTCCCGATCCATATAAGGATAATGAAGGAGGAACCTTAGCATAAATTTCATTTCTTCATGGACGAGGTGGATTATCCATTTGTTTCTTGTCGACTTTAATCATACCCATGATACTATCATAGTCCAAGTAATCATCCTCATCTTATTCCACTAAATCTTGTTCCACCATATTATTTTTGGTATGTTTAGGAAAAGGATTAGTGATTTTTTGTAAATTCTGATTCGGCAGAGCAACTGATTTGTTTCCATTGTCATTCACACCTGATACCTGGATGACATTTGAATCAATAAGGTCTTGTATTTCATGTTTAAGATGGATGCATCATTCAGTGTCATGTCCTTGCATTTGATGATAATGACAAAAGGAATTAGGATAGAAGTAAGGTCCTTGTTTACTAGGATCAATAGGCTTGATCGGGGGAAGTTTTAGAATGTTATTACTCATAGTTTGATTCATGATTGAATGATAGGACTCAAATATTGGAGTAAACTTTCTTGGTTGATACGATGTTTTCTTTGGGTTATTTATAGTAGACACATTTGTATTTGGTCCATTGATCTTGATGAAACTCCTATTATTGTTCCTTTTAAAATTGTTTTGTGACAATCCGCCTATGGATTGGCCAGCTTGAGCCGATGAGTTTTGGTTTTCATACTAACTAGACGAAAGTTGATAATCATGAAGGATGGTGCATAAATGTTGGAAGGAGTTATATTTCATCAAGAAGATCTTATCATGAATATTAGGTTGTAGATTTGTAATGAATATCTTTTGAACGTCTTCATCTTTCATCTGATATTGAATCTATGCATAAAGTCTCTGATACCAACTAATGAATTCAGTCATCTTTTCTTTCTAACCTTCTTGGGGTCTGATATTTGCTTTAAAATGTTGTAAAAATTGATCAATCAATTGTGAAAAGGAGTGTATTAAATTCAGAGGCAATGATCAAAACCATTCTAAAGTTGTATCTTTGAGAGATCACAGGAAAAGTTTTTCTAACAAATCCTCTTCAAAATAAAAATCACTACACATAGATGTAAATGTTGCCACATGAATATTAGGATCACGTTTTCCACCATATTTTTCAAAGCGAGGATTCTCAAACCTCTCAGGCATAGGAGTTCTCAAGTTTGTTACCTTTTGTTGTAAAGCAGTCATGCCCTGTAAAAGTTGGTTTAGAATGCCATCATTGGGAGATGTGGTTTGTTGTGAGGAATTAGAACCAAAGTGAGGAGGTGAATGAGCTTGAGATACAATAGGTGGAGGTTGAGAATATGTTAATGGTAGTTGGCCATAATGATAGGTGGAAGATGGTTGTGAGTAGGTAATAGGTGGTTGAGAACAATTATGCATAGAGGAGGTCCCTTTGGGAACCAAAATTTGATAATCAAATCCCACAGCGTTGTAATTAGTGCCTTTAGATACTCCAATACAAGTGGTAGAAATACTACAAGCATTCACATTAGTTGTTAAGATCGTTGATGTAAAAGTGGATATTCCCGTAGTCGGTATAGGTGCCAAAACTTGAGTATGAGATCGCGATAGAGTGTTATTTATCGCTTGCGCACATTTAGACACTAGCATGATATTGGTTTGTACAATATGTGCTAGACCATGAATTGCATTAACACCATCTTGTCCTTCTTTTATCAATTCTCTTATGTTATGAATTGTAGGGACAACTTCTTCAACAATTCTCTCATTTTCCATAAATTATTGATATTCAACTAGCTCCTTATCCAATTTTTCTATTTTCTCATCAGATACATATTCTATTGCCTCAATAGTGTTATCAACATCATGAAAAATTTGTTCTTCCATTGAGGTTGGAGGATGTATAATATCTTGCATAATTTGAGTTTCTCCCTTTGTAAAGAAAGTGTCCAAAGTACCAACTTCTTCAAGAGCACTAGATCCCATTAATCTTTTACTTCTTCTCAAAGGGATATTGTTTTTAGGGCAGCATGTCATAAAGCTTATAAAATCATACAACACACAATGCACAAACTAAGAGAACAATTCCTAGGAGAAGGATATGATTGACAGCCAAAAATGTTTAGAATTTTGTACTCTTTTCAATGCCAATGAATGAAACAAAGGATGTTGTAAGGATTTCAGTCAATTGGCAGCAAGTTATATGTCTGATATCAATCCAAAACAGCAATATAATCAATTTCAACACACTCTTGATGCAAATCCAAGATAATGCCAAGTCAAAATATAGTGAAAATATGTCAAAATAGGCACTTTTTTTCACCAAAATTCATTGCAAACAGAGCATAACAAAGGGTGTTGTGAGGAAAATGATGATGGAAAGAAAATAATATCAGTAATAACAACCACTTGATGCAAAAAATACCCAACATAACATGCTTTTAATGCCACTTAAGGTAAGACCCTAGTGAAAATATAGCAAAAATAGGCTATTTTTCACGGTTTTTCAATTCCAAGACCTAGCAAAAGAGGTGTTGTAATGAATTTAAGGAGGCACGTCAAATAATACCAACAATATCAGTCACCTCAATCCATAAAATTGATGACAACATGCTTGGAGTGTAAACCAGGTCAAACCCTAGGGCAAAAATAGCCAAAATGTGTAGTTTTTCACCGAATTTTCACTACAAGAGCCTGATAAAAGGGTGTTGTGAAGATTTTTATGAGGGAAATAAAATTATTACCATGATAATAGAAAATTAATGCAAAAATACCTTTCACAACACACCTATGGTGCAAGTTTGGAGAGTCGAAAGGCCAAATTTAGTGAAAATCGTTGTTTTTGAAGCCCTAGGTTTGAGATCTTGGGCCAAAGTACTATGCGAATGTTTTGAAGTCTTATTTTTGATGAAAATGACTTACTCTCAGATCTGAAAATGATTTTCAAGCTTGAACATGCAAAATGCCCATGCAAATTTAATGAAAATGCATCAAAATTGCTAGTTTTTGTTGAAATTTTCTATGCAAAATTGCAAATATTTTAAATCTAAATGCAAATTTACAGTAAAATGCAAGACTATAGAAAAATGTTAATTTGAATGAGCCTCTAAAATCAGTAGAAAAATCTGAGAAAAGATTTTGCCTACGAACCCTAGATTTTGGAATTACTAGGTTATATTAAAATTGTCAAAATTTCCACAAAACCCTAGCAATTAAATGATGAAAATGTAATGCAAATTTCTGCATTTTTGGATGTTTCTGTAGTTTATATCACATCTTATGTAAAAATCATGAATTAGGAAAATTTAGAAAGAACTGATGCAATTTAGTAAGCCAAACAATGCGATTTTTTTGTATTTTCCAAATTTTTCAAACTTTTTGAATTTTTCTCAATGCAATAAAATGAATGACTATATGAATGAATGAAATCAATCCAAATTTGAAGACACACACTCAAAAACTTGCAATTTAAGTACAAAAACATAGGTTCACCAAAATGTTTAGTGGAAAATTGGATTTGTCAATGCTCTAGATTTTAGATGTTTAAATCCGCCTCTCCAGTATACATTGAAGGATCTAGGGTCGAGTGGCGAGAACTATCACACCCTAGGTCACTTGCACATGTAGGGAAACTTGAATAAGGGAGATTAGTTATTAATTTTCCTTCTCTTATGTCCATTTAACCATTAAAACCCTAATTATGCAAATACGACAACAAATTGACGAAAAACATAAAAAGCTCTTGCAGACAGGAATAAAATACCAAATCACAGAATACCTATTTTTGGGGTTCTAAAGTGGAGCAATTGGGAACACTAGAGCAGGTGCCCAAGTCTAAGGTGCAGGTTTCTTCACGAGATCCAGACCTCCTTCTGACACTGATCAACCCTATAACTTATGTTTCCATAAATTTAGATACAGAGGACACTACAGTGAGCGTCCATGTCCTAGAAGTGCTCCTGTGTCCTTTTCTTCAGTTCCTGAATCCTTGATATCTACCAATCCTTCCTACAACTCCACTTTTCCCAAATGCGACACCTGTAACTTGCAATCACAAGACTTGGTATGGGGGTTGTGGTGTTTAGAGGCTTGCCTCAGTCAATCCCTAGAGGACACTTAATTCTATGAACACTGTTGTCAGATAAAGAGTGTGTACCCTTGTGAGATAGAGGTAAAAACCAAAGGAACCAATGATGAAAATGCAAAATTATGTCACCTTGTAATGAAGCTCTCATGGGAGGAAGAAGTTCTTCATTCCATGAGAAAATTGATGCTCAAATCTACAAATATCAACACACAAAACACACAAATCTGCTCTTGCAACACAATGAAAGTCTTGAATCACCTTGAGAACACAATAGCTTGCTAGTAATCATCTAGTTTACAAATGAATGCCTAAGCATGCTTATATATGCAACTACAAGCACTCCCGCCAAGATTTTAAAAATTAAAACTTACTGTGTCGACAAAAGGACCAAATGACAGTCATAAACTGACACCGAGAAATTAGGGCTACCTCAAAATAGGGTAGGACTAGGGCATGTGTGCCCAAGTCCTCCCCCCTATTTTGGGTAGGGTACAACTCAAGGGGTCCACCTAGGTCCAATTCACCATGAAACCCAGGTCTCATTCCATCGGGATGCCAAAATATGAACTAAGATGTCCTAAATGCATGCTAAAGACAAGGGAACTAAACCTTATGAGGGAAAAGCCCCCAACGGGACATTTTCTGGTATTACATTTAGCCCCCGCTTTAATGTATGTATAAACGCAAGGCCAATACTTGCATTAAAGTAAGGCCACAATCACATCAAGCACAGAGAAGACATGCCAATCACATGAAATTTAGATGCAAGTACTGGAAAGTAAACATACCTCTCATAATACAGGATGCACTACCCTAGGGCGCATGTCTCTATATATATGGGGCAACACATAGGCAAGACATGCAAAACCTCCAAAAATATAGGAAGCACTACTTGAGGGTTTTGGTCTCTGCATATGGGGCAACAAACATGCCACACAAAACAAGCACACCAAAACACACACACTTGAAGACACAGAGAAAACACGGCAGACAAGTGATGGTGTGTTCCCTATTTCTAGGCTCATCACCATCTCAGGCACATTATAGGCACACACCGATAATTGGGCTTCGCCACAACAATCGCCGAAGACACGCTTGAGGGTTGAGTTAGTCACAGAACCGCTCCCCGCCTCTACAGAGGACTTTTGAAAATGACAGGATGATGCAATCTGCTCTAAGAAATACACCATCCCTGGCTCTACAGAGGGCTTAAGATAAAAAGGATATATGTGATATCCCACCTTCACAAAGGGCTTACATGATTGATTGATTGATTGCAAACAAACTTAGGATGCATGATGCACTACCCTTAGGTGTAGGTCTCTGCATCTGAGGTCAAACACATTGCTAACATCTATAACAGACAGCTTACCTTATATGCCCCCACCTTAAGTTGGTTGATGTCAGTTATTGATGTCAAGCACATTAAGGTAGGAAGAAAACACACAAGGGAACACTGACTTTCGCAAAGCCCATGCCTCCCGGAGGTGACATGTACTTTACGAATGCCAAATGTTCCCACAAACACACCCTGCAAGAAACATGTTAGTTTCTAGTAAATCATGATAAACAACAACATCAATACATATGATTAATCACACAAAGAGCCAAGGTTATACAATGAATTTGGAGTTTAAGGATAACCGCAGGGCTATATCACGAAGTTCTCCGAATCGAGTACCACCAAGGCCAGATTCAAAGACAAACAAAGGTGCATAGAGCAACAGTATTGTTAAGGTTTGTAAATGTGATAGAAACATCATGAAATTCACTACGCGAAAAGCACAAGTGCTTCCACTAGCCAAGCGTTAGATACAATAGACAACCCCATCATCATATTAGGAACTAAGTCCATTTTTTTATTGCTCTCGAAAGGGACACTAGGTCTACATCAGTATAAATGCCTATCGTCATCCGCTCACTAGATGGAAACACTAGAGGAAGGGAAACAATAAATAAGAGAGGAGAAACAAGTGTCTTAGGGATAGTCACGTAGGAGGGTGCCCCCAGGTCACCAACCATGATGCTATGTCTGTAAGGCACAACACACAACAATGAAATCAAAGAGAGGCAATTTAGAAGAATGATGATACAATTAGAAGAAGGTCACAATAGAGGTGATCTCCTGGTATCCCTAACCTTATGGGAGAATCTGAGGTCATCCCAGTAGGCCTAAACAACACATAACACATCACAAGGGAAGCACATCAGGAGAGAGATAAAGGGTTAGAGATACTTACCTGTAGGGTCTTCATAGTACATCTTGGAGCTCTTGAACCTCTTGGAGAGGTATTCGATCATGTTTAATGTAAAATTTGAGTGGCTCTTATGAAAGCCTTGTTTGTTATCATATGATCCTTGTTACTTAAATCCTTGTTTGAATGAGACTTTTTGGTGCTTATGAGGGGGAGAACCACTATTATTTCTAACTATTGATTGTCGTCTTGCTCTTTTCTAATTTTTAGCAAGTTTTCATTGTTGAATCTTTGTAGAATAGTAATAGGAATCATCTTGTACCATCTTACTCGTCTGTATCGAATGTTGTTCTTTCTTTTTTGATGCATTTTGAATGTCTCCCAATCCATATAAGGATAACAGAGGAGGAACCTCAGCATAAATTTGTCGACTTCAATCATACCCACGATACTATCATAGTCTAAGTAATCATCCTCATCTACTTCCACTAAATCTTGTTCCACCATATTATTTTTAGTATGTTTAGGAAAAAGATTAGAGAATTTTTGTGAATTCTGATTCGGTAGAGCAACCGATTTGTTTCCATTGTCATTCACACTCGATACCTGGATGACATTTGAATCAATAAGGTCTTGTATCTCATGTTTAAGATGCATGCATTGTTCACTGTCATGTCCTTGCGTCCGATGATAATGACAACAGGCATTAGCATAGAAGTAAGGACCTTGTTTACTAGGATCAATAGGCTTGATCGAGGAAAGTTTCAGAATGTTATTACTCATAGCTTGATTCATGATTGAATGATAGGACTCAGATATTGGAGTAAACTTTCTTGGTTGATACGATGGTTTCTTTGGGTTATTTATAGCAAACACATTTGTATTTGGTCCATTGATCTTGATGAAACTCCTATTATTGTTCCTTTTAAAATTGTTTTATGACGATCAACCTATGGATTGGCTAACTTGAGCCGATGATTTTTAGTTTTCATACTGACTAGATGAAAGTTGATAATCACGAAGGGCGGTGCATAAATGTTGGAAGGAGTTATATTTCATCAAGATGATCTTATCACGAATATTAGGTTGTAGATTTGTGTATACACCTAAAATTAGCTCATGTCAAATTAAGTAAATATTTTAATATTTATCTTAATTCTTATTTCTTATATCAATTAAATAAATATTCTAAGTTTATTTGATTGGTTCATTATCCCATAATTAAATAAAAATCAATTTATTTAATTAATTTCCCTAAATTCTTCTAAATCTCTCACATAATTAAATAATCCTAATTATTTAATTAATCCTAAATTCCTCTACCCTAAGTCCTAATTTCATAAATTCACCTCATCAATCCACCTCGCCTTTCCACCTCACCTTTTCCACCTCACCATGTTGCACATATAATTAAGTATTTTAAATATTTAATTAGCTAATATTCCCTCACACACATGCCATATTTATCCTCTAGTCAAATTAGTTAACTCATCAATCAAATCTGTTAACTAATTAGTCATTTGAGTTCACTAATCAATTAATTCACTTAACTGATTGTTGGATTCAGGACAGACAACTGAGAGGGGGGGTGAATCAGTTGTCCAAAACTTGCTTACAAATTAAACACTTAAATCCACTTTGTTATTCAGCAGCATAATAATTAATCAACCATGAAAGCATAAAGCATTAACACAAGAGCAAATACAGATCAACACATGAGACACTAAGATTTTGACGTGGAAAACCCGGTCAAGGGAAAAAAACCACGGGGTGATTAACCCAAAATGTATTCTCTGTTAGAAGAATAGAAAGAACAAATGGCACATGCCAATTAGGGCTCACTGCCTGAGCACACTGCTCACAAGAGGCCCATTGCCTACAAGAGACACACTGTCTATAAAGTAACAAGAATTACAAAATTGAACTGGAGAATAGCATCTTTACCATGCTTGGATTAGTTCCATTTAGGCCCAAAAACTTCTGCTCTACCTTTCTCTCTTCTTCCTTGCTACCACACAATCATCCACACAAGACACACTTTGAAATGACTTCACAATCACTTATTTATACAAGGCATCAACTTAGGAACAATCATCTAAGTCGGCAAACACCTACAAGCACATCTGCAAGACGTGTAATACATCTGGTCAGCCAGTCATAGGAAGAACACCAACATCCAAAGGTTATTCTTCAAAAATGAACTCTAACTTCAATGTGGACCACTGACGTGAACTGGACACGATCCAAAGATCACCATAACCTTCCCTGAATCACCAAGAACATCCGCACTTCATCTGCCTGCTGGAATTCTTCTCTCCTTCATCCGAAACTTCAAGAACACAGTCTGTCATCACTGTCACAAAGGAATAGGCACTTCCGGACCTTCAAACCATGAACCAATCTAGTTGACACTTCACAGGGATGTCTTGAACATTCCCTCAAGTCCACAGAATGGGATGATGTATTTCCAAATCTCACCGGACCTATTTGTGTCACTCTGTCACTTCTGAACACTTGTCGGAACCGGTTCTACTTGAGCAGCCATAACTTCTTCAGATCTTCATGCCGACCTCTAAAAACTTGACTGGATCATCTCAAGACACATATCTACAAACCCTTTAAACTGCATCTTCCGATAGTCCTCTTAACTTGGATCTTTTCTTTGTTGTCTTCACTATTCTTCTCTGCTCCTGATATGACTAATTTTCTCAATATCCTGAGCACATAGCTCATCCAATCCTTGTCATTTCTGCAACAAGAGTATGCTGACATCAATGACAACACTAGTTAGACCCATACTTGCAACAATCTCCCCCTTTGTCATTGATGGCAACATATGATGTGAAAAACCATCAAGACAAGAACTTCTCCTTTCTATCACAACTCCTCGTATCAGCAACAACCCTTCACATGTCTTCTCTTCCTTTACTGCTCCCCCTTTGATCATCAACCACTTGTTTTTCACATGTCTTCTCTCCCCCTTTGACATCAATGGAAAAGGGCTCATACTTGCAACTCCAACACTTTATAATCATACCAGCTACTCCCCCTGAGTAGTAGCTCCCCATCACCAATCCAGATCACAAGATATGTCTGTGATATCCACCAGACTAATGCACATCAGTGCACCTTAGTTCATCACCGAAGGGGCAATAACCCCTAATTTCTCCCTGAGATACTCAAAAGAGTCCTTGGGAAGAGGTTTAGTAAAGATATCTGCAATCTGATCCTTGGAGGGCACAAACTCCAATCTGACTTCATCCTTGTTCACTTGCTCTCTTAGAAAGTGAAACTTGATAGATATATGCTTAGTCTTAGAATGCAACACCAGATTCTTAGATATATTTATGGCACTTGAATTATCACAGAATATAGTGATAGGCCCCTCATACTCTACTTTAATATCTCTTAGCATCTACTTCATCCATAAAACTTGAGTGCAACTACCTGCTGCTGCAATGCATTCTGCTTCAGTTGTAGACAGAGATATTACCTCTTATTTCTTGCTTAGCCAAGAAACCAATCTCTTTCCTAAAAAGAATGCTCCACCACTGGTACTCTTCCGGTCATTTGCATCTCCTGCCCAATCTACATCTGTATATGCATGAAGAGAGAAATCATGATCTCTAGGATACCACAAACCATACTCAATTGTCCCTTTTAGATATCTAAAAATCCTCTTGATTGCCATGACATGAGATTCTCTGGGATCAGCCTAAAATCTAGCAACAAGACCAACAGCCTGCATAATGTCTGGTCTAGTTTGAGTGAGATACAACAGTCCTCCAATCATTGACCTATACTTTGTTTGATCTGTCTTAGGAGAATCATCATCTTTGCTCAATTTACATCCGGTAGCCATAGGAGTATGCATTGGTTTTGAGTCTTCCATCCCAAATTTCTTCAACAATTCTTTCACATATTTAGTCTAAGAAATGAAAATTCCTTTCTTTGTTTGAGTGATTTATAGACCCAAAAAGAAATTCATTTCACCAAGCATGGACATCTCAAATTCATTTTTCATTTGATTTGTAAAAGTTTTACACATACTATCTCTTCCTCCAAAAATGATATCATCAACAAACACTTCAACAATCAAGATGTTTTCATGATCAATTTTGAAATACAAATTATTGTCAGCAGTACCTTTGTTGAAACTAATCTTCAAAAGATGCTTATCCAACATTTCATACCAGGCTCTTGGGGCTTGCTTTAGTCCATACAGAGATTTCTTCAACTTGCAGACCATATCACCATGATCAGACAATTGAAAACCATCTAGTTGCTCAATGTATACTTCTTCTTCCAAATCACCATTTAGGAGGGTAGACTTGACATCCATCTGATATACTTTGAAATCCTTGAAGATAGCATAAACAAGAAATAATCTGACTGCTTCAATTCTTGCCACTGGAGCAAAAGTTTCTTCAAAATCAACTCCTATTTGAGAGTAGCCCTTGCAGACCAATCTGGCTTTATTTCTAATTACGTCACCAACTTCTCTCAGTTTGTTCTAGAAGAGCCATTTGGTTCCAATCACATTCTTGTCTCTAGGTCTAGGAACAAGATCCCAAGTGTGATTTTTCTCAATTTGCATCAGCTCTTCTTCCATTGATTTAGTCCAGTTTTCATCATTGCAAGCTTCATTTACTGTCTTAGGTTCTATCCTTGAAATCAGACAATGCTCATCTGATTTTTGAGCAATTCTTCTTCTTGTTTGCACACCTTTGCTTTTATCACCTATGATCTAATCTTCAGAGTGGTTTAGTCTTACATACCTGGGAACTTTGGGAGTTTCCTACACTTCTAATTCTTCATCAGGTTCAATTTGACTCGTCTCTTCTTCCTGAATTACCGGATTTGTTTGATTCTAAGTACTGGAAGGAGTTTGGGCTCCTTGAATCAGAACAGCAGTCTGATCATCTTCATCATATTCATAAAACCTTGAAGGTTTCTCAATTCCTTCATCAACCTTCACACTTGTACTTTCTATTATCTTTCTCAGTCTCTTATTGTAACACCGGTATGCTTTGCTTTGAGTGGAGTAACCCAAGAATATTCCTTCATCACTTCTAGCATCAAACTTGCCTAGATCTTCATTTCTTTTAATGTAACATTTGCTACCAAACACTCTAAAATACCTCATAGTAGGAGTGATGCCAAACCAAAGTTCATAACGAGTCTTATGTATTGCTTCTGATTTGAACTTGATTGAGAGTATAGACTGCAGTGCTAATAGCTTCTCTCCAAAACATCCGAGGAAGATTTGCTTCCATCATCATTGTCCTAGATGCTTCCTAGATGGTCTGGTTCTTTCTTTCTACTACTCCATTCTACTGTGGAGTCTTAGGAGGAGACAACTGTCTCTTTATACCATGCTTCTCACAAAAATCTATGAACTCACCTCAAACATTTCAATTTCAATCCGGTTTCATTCTCTACCATAGCCTTGAAAATTTTAAACTTCTTAAAAGCTTCTGATTTCTCTTTCAGAAAGGTAACTGTTGGTGATGATGTTAGTCATATGCAAACATAGAATAAAAGTTACACAACAACCTTTACTCATCTTGAAAGATATGATGAATTCAAAGAATTCATGATCCCAAGTCTCTGTTGATTAGTTCATAATCTACTGACGTTACTCAGAGGTTGATGTGTGTTGTTGTTTCCATTTTGGGACCCTACATTGAGTTCATCATCATGACACTATTTCTGAAAAGATTCTTCACAGAGAGGTTATTTTATGCTATTGTTCAGTTAAGTGATACAGAAATATCTAAATCTTTGCATGATATTTTCAGTTATACATGCTTTAGCTTCAAATATGCTAAATATTTGTAATTATCTACGAGATGTCCACATATTTGTATTATTTGCTTGAGATTATCAATTATTTGCAATTATGATGGTGAAATGCTCTAAAATTTAAAGAAATTGAAAGGGATGCTTTAAATGAATGTTGAACCTTTAGCCATTGAACCACATATACATCAGATATAGTCATGAAGAGAAGAAAACCAAACCATATGTTCACCAGGACATTCCACAGCTAGATACAGTTGATGCTAACTTCTAAGGAATCGCATGAAAACAACATATGCAAGTAGACATGCACTCCAAGGGACGTAGCAAATCACAGCATATATCTAGAATTCACACACTGATTACTTAAGATTTACTATGAATTGTAATCAGACAAGTCTTCTCATTCATTAAGGATGCAAAGATATAGATGTATACAAAAAGCTTTGAAATGAGCCCTTAATATTTCAGCAGACGGATTTCAATTAAGTTACAAATATTTGAAATGAGGCATTCCTGCACTTTTTATAGAACAAGGTGAGGAATCTGTTACAAAAGATCTATGATCTTGATTTATCTATGAATATCTACAGTCATTATCTTCTTTGACTATGTCAACTTTATCAAATGGCACAAGTTGCCAGCTGGCAACCATCTGGAGTACTTATTTTCATAAGTAACTGATGCTTATATTCCTTTTATGATGTATCTTCATCATGCTCCTTGTCATCATCATCACCTTCACCGCTCTCGCTTTCTTCATCATCATGATGATGATCCTCTTTGATGTGGACCTTCATAGCTGTCCTGATATTTTCATATAGTTGTACTATTCTCTCTATTTCCCCACCATCCTGAGTTTTTGCTTTGATGGCGGCGTGCTTATGCATTTGATATTTGCCTCAGAGATTTTCTAATTTATTTCTCCTGCTGCTGGATGTCTCATGATAATTTTCCATCTTGACCCTGAGCCTCATAATTTTGTCCATGGTTTCCTCTGTTAGATTCTTTAGGGGATCATCAGCTACCTGTTGGAAGTTACCATGTATAGCTTCTATTGCAAACTCCACATCTTGATTCTCTATCTTCCCTTCCACCTTCCCTTCCAACACTTCTAAAAGTTTAGCTTCATACACCATCATATCATGTAGATTTATGCTAATGTCTCTTAATTTAGTGTTGCATCTTTTAAGTACCTCACATTCAAATTTGGTATCTTTATACCATATGTCAATCAACAGTGCATTATTATTATTTAGCACTTGATTGCTTATTGGGACCTGAGGGTCAATTCTCCTTATTTCTTCCAAGATAACCAAAATTTTCCCTAGCTGGAAAGACCTTTTCCCAATCTCCATCTGTAATCTATCAACTTTTCTCCTGGAGACACTTAAAGAATTCCATCTTTTTAAAGAAGCTTTTACCACTTCCTCTGCTTCATCAAATGTGGATAACATCCACTTTCTCATTAGAGATGACTCATGTTTCATGAAATCTATTTTATTTACTTCTTCCTAAGAAATAGCAGTCAATGGGACTGCATGATCAGTTGACGTATCATCAGGGTTAATTAACCCTTTTATGTATGCATGCAGCTAAGCAATGTGCTCCTTATGCTGCTTATTCTTCTCTTTCTCTTTCTTAATTCTTTGAGTTAAGGAATCAATGATATCCTTACCCTCCTGACCCTCTTGGTCTTCATTTGCAAATCCCAAGTCAACTATATTAATCTGGAATTCTTCCAAAGTAATTTTACCTTTTTCCTTATCTACAGTAAGAATTGCAACCTGTGCAGTCCTTCTTCCAGTTGTTGGATCTCTCTTAATGGCCAAAGTCATTCTAGCCTTTCTCCTTGGTTTTATTAGATTCTTAGAAAACAAGGTGGATACATCAAATTCTTGAATCTCAAAATCTACCTCTGTGTTGACTTACTTTTCTAACCATCAAGGTACCTGATCATATTTCTCAGCATCATCATGATGTTCACCTTGATCTCCTCTATCCGTCAGCATATGTGATGGAGAAGGTGATTTTCTTGTTTCTTCTTCGTGATGCTCATCTTGGGGGTGATCCTGTGGTATATCCTCCTACTGAGGAATTTCTTTTTCCAGAGGAGCATCATCCTAAGGTGGAGGATCTTGACGTGCTTCCATATGATGATCATGATGATCATGATCCTTCTCCTTTATTACTTCATCCACTTTTGACTTTTCCTCCTGTTGAGGCATATTTATAACCGTGGATATTATGGAATCCTCTTTAGGTGCTGGTGTTTGTTCTGAAACCACGATTTGTTTTGCACCTGCACTACTTATTTCTTGAACTTTAGAAATAGGATCACCAAATATATCCTTCTCATCAGCCTTCTTTTCCTAAACCTCCACCATAGTGGGCTTCGCTGATGTATCTTGTTGGTTCATTTCTAAAGCATGGCCTTCTAGTTCTGCCATCTTCACTTCTTCTATATGTTCTCCTTTATCAGGTGTACCTACTAGATGTTCAGGACTTGCATCCTGTACATATGTCAAATCCACTACTGCAAGACTTGTCACCTGTGCAACTAATGTTTCTAGCCCCATTTCTTGAGCTATCTTCTCTGGACTCTTTTCTACTTCAACTTCAACTTGCTTCATTTTCTCCAATATTGTTTGAACTAATGGAGTCCCATGAGGAGTCATGTGCGTACCTGCAGAAAGGGTCTCCATCTTCTATGAAGCTACTTCTTTCACAACTTCATCATTAGATAAATTAATTGTTTCATCTAGTGAGATATGACCTCCTTGAATGGTTTCTTTCATCTGCTCTTCCGCTTGTTCAGTCTTGAACTTCACGATGGTAGGAAGTGGAACATTGTGCTGAAATTCCTTATGGACAACTTCACTACCTGCCCCTCTCAACATTACAGGGGATTGCCTTATCTCACCCCTCATGGTGGTTCTTGGTTTCTTAGGTGTGGTAGCTACCATCACCTATGGGACTCTTCTTTTCCTTTTGAATAGCAAAGGGGCCTCCTCTTCTTCAGGCTCTTCCTCCATAAGAATATCTTCTTCTACTGGTTTTTGTGAGGACTAACCCTCTTCTTGGGTCTCAGTAACTATAGCCTCCTTCATCTGATGTTTCTTGGACTTTTGCTTACCTGTCTGTGGAGGTGATGCTGATCCTGATGCTGCTTCATCTTCAGCTAGAAACACTGCCCTTTCAATAATCACCCCCTTGGGTTCATTATCAACTTTCTTACCCTTATGGGGTCTTTTGCTTTGCTGTTGTTGTGGAGGTAGCCTCTCTCCCTTTGATTTCCTCTTTTCAGTTATAAAATCATCACACTCCTCATCAGGAATAACTTGTCCTTTCTTTTTATTATCCACAGTAATGGCAACACCTTTCTTCTTCAATGCCTCAATTTGTTCATCAACCCAAGCTTGGGTTAGGTGTAAGGTCCTGGCAATGAAAGGATCTAAAGATATATCTTCTGGTATGGTTAGATCAGGTGCAGATATTGTATCATTATATATCTTATTTTCTTCATACTCATCTGCCATTATCCTGCCATCATCCTTTTTCAACTGTGAGGGAATGGGGATGCAGTCAAAGGTTTTGATTTGATTCAATGTCAACCTTTGGTATCTTCTTCTTCTAGCTTCTGCTTCATCCTCACAATCCACCCAAAAGTCTTCTAGGTGCCTCTAATGAATAGGTTTCCCATTATTTTCTATATCTTCCCATAAGGATCATATGGCCTTATTAGTGGGAATGGCTGCAACTACATTTTATTCAGACTGACCATCACCTTCTTGATACTTTCTGAATCCGGGCACATGTACCAGCCAATGGTTACTGGAAATAAAATTGGTGGAATTTTCTGAGCATCCTTGTATGTTTTCAATATTGTGGAGCTCTGCCTTATGAATTCCATTAATACCACTGCATCAATGGGGTATCTTGGCAGCATGAGGGGATGTCCTTCAAAACCCTCAATCCTTATGTAAGAAAATGTGGCAAATTGAATATACCAGGCTCCATGCCTGTAGATTATTTCTTGAGCCTCCATGCTCAATCTTTTTGTCCTGTCCTCCTCCATGGTTCTCACCAGATGCATAGAGAATGCATCATTTACCAATTTGTAATCTTGGAGGTAATTAACTCTCTGTAACTGGGGATGATGATCCCATATGTGCACAACATTGATTGTGCCTGTAACCTTTCCATCTGTAACTAGTGCATCAAATGTGCCTTTGTAAGCACAGGAGTAAACAATGTATGATGTCATGAAAAAGGAACAATTTGAACCTCCCAGGTTCATCAGCTGCTCATGTAGAGCATCACTTATCAACTGGCCCCACAGTGGCTTGGTATCTGCATATATGCACATCATGATTACACCGTACATCTAATCTTTAAAACTACTAGCATTAGGCTGGCCTTTCACCCTGCTAAGCAATGCAATCATATACTGATACTCTTCATCAAAATCATATTTATACAAGTGCACAGGAAGTTTGGCTGCTGCAGGATATGTGCTATTCTTAGCCCTCCACTGATATATTATCTTTCTTGCTTTCTTCTTATTGTTTTCATAGTCAATCTCAGATTTCTTCAAATCTATGCTGTTAACTTTCCTGTCCAATGGTAATCCAAATGTCTTGGAAAGACCCTTGATGGACATGTCTGCATATATTCTTCCATGCTTTACCACCTATCTTGTTTCTGGATTATAATTCTGGGCACACTCAATAACTAGCTCTGGAGACTCCATGGAATACAGAAAACCAGCCGCATTCCACATTCCCGACATGAACACTGCATCCAACAGGGTGCTTTTATTCTTTTCATCATTCATTTTGGTGGACCAGGCCTCCAAATCAGTACTCCCTTGATGTGTATCTGTAATTGCACCATATTTGAACAAGATGCCCCTAGGAGATGCAAACATGGGCTTGCTGAATTCAGCCTCACACTTTGCTAACCTCTTGTCAGCCATGGATATCTGCAATTAACAAGAGTTGTCTTACAATGATGTTCACAAGCATGCACATAACATTTTATGTTTACTAACATCATGCATACTATACTTATTCAGCATTACTCATCATGAGATGCATAAACTGGAACCTCAAACTAGCAACATCACACCTAATTATGTAGAAGCAACAGGATGAGGGTTTCAATTACTTACCAGATTATGCAGATCTCCTTGATTATACCAGTGTTTTCTAAAAAATGCTCTTAATTCTAGTGATAGTCCCGCACTTCTTCCTGCCTGTAATCTCCGTTCGTACAAGTATTGCCTATATGAGGGTTTAGAAGCTAGTGCTCTGTAAAAATGATTTTGTCGCAAGGTAAGTGTGAAAATGACGATGAATTAACCTTTTAACCTTGCAATTAGGGTGAAATTAGGGCAAACCCTGACATATTGAATTTTGATCATTGATTATTCTCACGGAAACTTAGGATTTTGCCAGGTGTGTCATCGGGTTTTGTGGTCGGTGGGAACTACCTACCACCTCTGCGTGCATTAAATTTCAATGGCGGCAACGAGAGCGGGGTGATATCCATATGACAGGATATATTCAAAAATATGATGATATTTGGATATCGGGATGATATTCGCACCATTAGGTCGTGGTTATACGTCAGGAGGATATTTCAATATGTCTGGTGATGTTACAAAAATGATGATGATCGGGTAAACTATAACCTCTCTCTTGGAATATCAGGATGACGTCATCTAGATATTGGCTCAGTGTATCGCTATTACATCATGATGTCATCATCATGTTATGCAAGAAGGATCATGTTTAGGAAATATGCACTTAAGAAGTAAATGTGATGATTACGTCATCGTCATGTTTGTTTCTTTGTTTATCAGACTTAGATGACATCATCAGGATAATGGCTTAGGGGGATATTTTGCGGCAGGAGGATATTGAGAAATATGACACTCACGAAATACATAAGGCTGTTGACGAGTAAAGGTTACTGTCACCTAAAATTGACGTCCAGACATTTGGACTGCATGAATTATCGGGTGATAAAATAGATCAGGGGGATCTTTCTAAAGATGGCTGATATTAAGAAATATGATCCTCCCCCTATGAATATTAGGTTTGACCAAGATTTTGACCATTAATAACTTTCACATCCTAATGAATATCAGGGTGATGTAAAAGGCAAACCTGAATGAAATTTGATGCTCTATCTAAATATGAGGTCACTGGAATGAAATATGAACTTTGACAAACTGACCTCATGATGATAACTTACCCAGCCTCCTTGCATGATGATTCACATGACTTCCTTTTACCAAAACCGCCAGAAAACACAAAACAAGCCAAGCCAAAAAGTTGGGTCCCTGTTTTGTCAAGTCAAAATGGGGTGTGTTGTGTAACCACACAACAACTTGCCACCGAAGAAAACATCAAAATTCCAATGATTCAAGTGGTGTGGTCACATTCATCCATAGTATTCTAATTCTTTCTAAGCATAAGCATCATGATCTTTTAAATGATAAAAGGTCATCATGGTAACAATGCTAACAAAGGATCATGAGTGTGCAAATGATTAATTATCCTCATCTTGAAAGCAAGTTGAAAACATAAGTAACTGGTGTTAAACTACATAGTTGGAGATCATCCCTCATAGCCAACCTAGATAGAGCCTTGCTGCTAGCAGGCATTCATAGCCCCGACAATGTTATCTATACAATCTCCCTAACTAGAGCCCCACTGCCAGTAGGCATTCATAGCCCTGGTAGAGTTACTTAGATGGCCTAACTTTATTTCTTTTCTGATTTTTCCTTTAAAATTTGTATCTAATATCATCATGTCAGCTCATTTGTACAAGGTATAGTCACTTGCAGCTTTAGGTTGGAGATTGTACTAGTAGCAAGGGAGTCCCTTTAGATTTTTCACTTAACACCTATACTTGTATTTTCAACAAACCCAAGGCTGTTAAGTGTTTCATTGTGATTGATTCACTTTGATCAAGAAAAGGCACCCTGATGAAAGGATATCATAGACCTGATCATGAATACTTCTTAGAATGAATCATAACCTATGTCTAAATTTGATCTCATCACTTGAATCCTAACAATTTAGTTATTTTCTAGGATGATAAGGCCTCCTCATCTTAACTAGCCAAAACAAAACTCAACAAACCAACCACAAAACAAACAAACAAACAAAACAACAAAACACAACTATACAAGCAACTACACAAATGTACATTATTATACACATGACTGTCATGAAGTCACTTAAGCTTGGAAATAGTGTTTGAGAAATTGTCCATTGATTGGCAATGGGACATCCTCACCTGTCAGGTTCTTAAGCCTATAAGTGTTGTCTCCTAGTATCTTAGAAATTTGAAAAGGACCTATCCATAATCTGTCAAACTTACCATGGTCTCCTTTCTTCTCATGGGCTTTATCCCACATCAGGACTAAATCAGATATCCTGAAGGCTTTGGCTTTGGCTCTCTTGTCAAACCAACGTTTAACAACAGCCTGATGTTTTGCAAACTGGTCAATTGCTTGACTTCTTTTCTCTTCCAGGTGCATTAGCTGAAGCAACCTAACTTCTTGTCTATTGTTTATGTCTAAGTACTCTTGAGCAAACTGTAGGGTAGGAATTTTCAAGTTTACAGGGAGGTAACATCTACCCCATATACTAAGTGAAAAGGTAAATTTCGTAATGCAGTTTTCATTCTAGTTCTGTCTACCCATAAGACATACTTCAGAAATGAATTCCATTCCCTAGGGTTCTTCTCTACTAATTTTCTTATGATATTCAGCAATTTTTTGTTGGTGGATTCTGCTAATCCATTCCCTTGGGGATAATAGTTGGATGAAAACTTGAGTATGATCCCATGATCAAAAGCCCAACTTGACAACTTGGTTGAAGTGAATGCAGAACCATTATCACTTACTAGAGCATAAGGAGTTTCTGTTGGATCTAGGGCATACAACTGAGAGGGGGGGTGAATCAGTTGTATAAAACTTCTTCACATTCAAACACTTAACTCACTGTTGTTAGTTAGCAGCATATCAAATAATCATCCATGGAAGCATAATACATAAACACAAGAGCAGATAAGCATCAACACATTGAACACCAAGATTTTGACGTGGAAAACCCGGTTAAGGGAAAAACCACGGGGTGATTAACCCAAGAATTATTCTCTGTTAGAAGAATAAGGAAAAATGAATGGCACATGCCAATAAGGGCTCACTGCCCGAGCACACTGCTCACAAAGAGGCCCACTGCCTACAAGGAGACACACTGTCTACAAAGTGATGAAAATCACAGTCTTGAACTGGAGAATGACATCTTTACCATGTCCGGATCAGTTCCAATTAAGCCCAACAATCTCTGCTCTGCCTTTCGCACGTTTCTTCGCTATACCATACTCATCCTCACACCACACTCTAAAATGAATTCACAAATCATTATTTATACAAGACATCGACTTAGGAACAAGCATCTAAGTCGGCAAACAACCATAGGAGTATCCGCAAGATGAATAACACATCCGGTCGGCCATCACAAGAACATTCGCAGGATGAACAACTCATCCGGTCGGCTAAACAGAGCAATAACTTCATCCGGAAGAATAACTTCAATTCCGGGCTCTACCATCAATGCGGACCAACAACACAACCTAAACATGATCCAAGAACCTTCACAAGCCTGTCTGAATGTCCGGATACATCCACACTTCCTCTGCTTACTGGGATCTCTTGTCTTCCTCATCCGGAACTTCAAGAACACAGTCTGTCGCCACTGTCATAATGCAAGAGGTACTTCCGGACCTCCAAATCACACACAAATCAGGATGACACATCACAAGGATATCTCAAACACTCCTTCCAATCCGCAGATTATGATAATACAATTCTGGACCTCACCGGACCTTTTTGTGATCCTCTGTCACCTCCGGATACTTGCCGGACCCGGTTCTATACCGGCAGCCACAACTCCTTCCGATCTTCATGCGGACCTCTGAAATCTTAACTGTAACATCTCAAGACTCATATCTACTAACCCTTTAATCCGCATCCTCCGGTTCTCAACCTATACAGTACATTTACCTTCTTCTCATCACTGTTCTTCACTGTTCCTGACTGAGGCTAATTTTCTTAATATCCTCAGCACAAAGCTCATCAAATCCTTCTTGTCAATGCAGTATGAGTATGTTGACATCAATGACAACACTGGCTCACCTCATACTTGCAACAATCTCCCCCTTTGTCATTGATGGCAACATATGATGTGAAAAACCATCAAGACAAGAACTTCTCTTTTCTGTCACAGCTCCCCCTATCAACAACAACTCTTCACATGTCTTCCTTTGCTGCTCCCCCTTTGATCATCAACCACTTGTTTTTCACATGTCTTCTCTCCCCCTTTGACATCAATGGCAAAGGGCTCATACTTGCAATTCTCATGCATCAGAATCATACCAGCTGCTCCCCCTTAGTTGCAGCTCCCCATTAGTCCGGATCACAAGATATGACTGTGATAGCCACCGGACTGATGCACATCAGTGCATCTTAGTTCATCACCGGAGGGGCCATGACCCCTAACTTCTCCCGGAGATATTCAAAAGAGTCCTTGGGAAGAGGTTTTGTAAAGATATCTGCAATCTGATCCTTGGAGGGAACATACTCCAATCTGACTTCTTCCTTGTTTACTTGTTCTCTCAAAAAGTGAAATTTGATAGATATGTGCTTAGTCTTAGAATGCAATACCGGATTCTTGGAAATATTAATTGCACTTGAATTATCACAGAAAATTGTGATAGGCTCCTCATATTCAACTTTGATGTCTCTTAGCATCTGCTTCATCCATAAGATTTGAGTGCAACTACCTGCTGCTGCAATGTATTTTGCTTCAGTTGTAGACAGAGATATTGCATCTTGTTTCTTGCTTAGCCAAGAAACCAATCTCTTCCCCAAAAAGAATGCTCCACCACTAGTGCTCTTCCGGTCATCCACATCTCCTGCCCAATCTGCATCTGTGTAAGCATGAAGAGAGAAATCCGGACCTCTAGGATACCATAGACCATACTCAACTGTCCCTTTCAAGTATCTAAAAATTCTTTTGATTGCCATAACATGAGATTCTCTAGGATCAGCCTGGAATCTTGCCACAAGACCAACAGCTTGCATTATATCTGGTCTAGTTTGAGTGAGATACAACAATCCACCAATCATTGATCTATACTTTGTCTGATCTGCCTTTGGAGAATCATCATCTTTGCTTAACTTACATCCGGTTGCCATAGGAGTGTTCATAGGCTTTGAGTCTTCCATACCAAATTTCTTTAACAATTCTTTCGCATATTTGGTCTGAGAAATGAAGATCCCTTCTTTTGTTTGAGTAATTTGCAGACCCAAGAAGAAATTCATTTCACCAAGCATAGACATTTCAAACTCACTTTTCATCTGATTTGCAAAAGTTTTACACATACTATCTCTTCCTCCAAAAATGATATCATCCACAAACACTTCAACAATCAGAATGTTCTCATGATCAATTTTGAAATATAAGTTGCTGTCAGCAGTACCTTTGTTGAATCCAATCTGCACAAGATGCTTATCCAACCTTTCATACCATGCTCTTGGGGCTTGCTTCAATCCATACAAGGCTTTCTTCAACTTGCAAACCATATCATTATTATCAGACAATTGAAATCCATCCGGTTGTTCAATGTAGACTTCTTCTTCCAGATCACCATTTAGGAAGGCAGACTTGACATCCATCTGATATACCTTGAAGTCTTTGAAGGCAGCAAATGCAAGAAGTAATCTGACTGCTTCAATTCTTGCTACCGAAGCAAAAGTCTCTTCAAAGTCAATTCCTTCTATTTGAGAGTAGCCTTTGCAGACCAATCTAGCTTTGTTTCTGATTACTTCACCAGCTTCATTTAGTTTGTTCCGGAAGACCCACTTGGTTCCAATTACATTCCTGTCTCTAGGTCTGGGAACAAGATCCCAAGTATGATTTTTCTCAATTTGCATCAGTTCATCTTCCATTGCGTTGGTCCAGTTTTCATCATTGCAGGCTTCATTTATTGTTTTAGGTTCAATCTTTGAAATCAGACAACATTCATTCTGATCTTGAGCAATATTCCTTCTAGTTTGTACACCTTTGCTTCTGTCACCTATGATCTGATCTTCAGAGTGATTCAGTCTTACATACCTAGGAATTTTGGGAGTATCCAGCACTGCTGTTTCTTGATCAGCCTCATTCAAATCTAACTCTTCTTCCTGATTTACCGGATCAGGCTGACTCTGTCTCACCGGAGAGGATTGAGGTCCTTGAACACTGTCTTGGTCATCTTCATCAAACTCATAAAATCTTGAAGGCTTCTCAATTCCTTCATCAACCTTCACATTGGTGCTTTCTATCATCTTCCTCAATCTCTTATTGTAACACCGGTATGCTTTGCTTTGAGTGGAGTAGCCCAAGAAAATTCCTTCATCACTTCTAGCATCAAACTTTCCTAGATCTTCATCTCTTTTAATATAACACTTGCTACCAAATACTCTGAAATATTTCACAGTAGGAGTGATGCCAAACCAGAGTTCATAGGGGGTCTTACCGGTGTTGTTTCTGATTTGAACTCGATTGAGAGTGTAGACTGCAGTGCTGATAGCTTCTTTCCAAAACATTTGAGGAACATTTGCTTCCAACATCATTGTCCTAGCAGCTTCCTGGATGGTCCGGTTCTTTCTCTCAACTACTCCATTCTGCTGTGGAGTCTTAGGAGCAGACAACTGTCTCCTTATACCCTGTTTCTCACAAAAGTCAATGAATTCACCAGATGTAAATTCTCCACCTCTATCAAACCTTAGACACTTTAGTTTCAATCCGGTTTGATTCTCCACCATAGCTTTGAAGATTTTGAACTTCTCAAAAGCTTCTGATTTTTCTTTTAGAAAGGTGACCCACATCATCCGGGAATGATCATCAATTAATAACATGAAATATCTATCACCTTGCAGACTCTTGATTCTTGTCGGACCACATAGATCAGTATGTACTAATTCCAATAATCCGGTAGAAGACTGATCTTTGCTTTTAAAAGAGACTCTGCTTTGTTTGCCTAACTGACATTCTTTACACACACTATTTGTAGGTTTTATCAATTTTGGAAGATCTCTCACAGCCTGAGTATTGCTTATTTTGATAATGTTATCAAAATTTACATGACACATTCTTCTATGCCATAACCAACTCTGATCAATTTGAACAAATAAACAACTTTTATTTGAACCAACCAGATGAAAGATGTTACCTCTTGTCTGAGTACCGGATGCAATTTCAGTTCCGGAGCTTGTAAAGATTCTGCATTTTCCATTCTTGAACCGGAGATCATAGCCTTTGTCCACTAACTGACCAACACTGAGAAGATTGTGCTTCAATCCTTCAACATACAGTACATTTCCTGTTTTGCTCTTACCATCAAAGGAAATAGTTCCCCTACCTCTGATTCTGCCAGCAGAATTGTCACCAAACTTTACCATTCCTCCTTCATATCTTTCCAAGTCTAAGAACTTATTCTTGTCACCAGTCATATGGTGAGAACATCCACTGTCAATAACCCAATCATCCTTTTCTTCCACTTGAGCAGCCAAGGCTTTTTCAACAACTTTGTGATTGACAGATTCGGAGAGCAAGGAATCTTCTTCCTTGATGGCTATAAACACCCACTCATTTCCAGATTTGCCTCCTGGTTCTGATTCATCATCTGTTACTCCTTCATTGTCATCTTCTTCATGAACATAATAGCAATTCTTTTGAAACCTTTGTCTGTGAGTATTAGATCTTGCAGATCTCTCCGGACATCTTGAGGCAAAATGACCAATCTTATTGCAGTTGAAACACTTAAAGGGTAGTTTTCCTTCATACTTACCGGATCCTCTTGGCAGTCTTTTTGCAATGAGGGCTTCAAGTTGAGCTGTTTCTGCTTCTTCTTCTTCCATGTCTCTTCTTGCTTGATCATACCATGACATTTTCCTTGATGAGTTTTCACCCGGATCAAATCTCTGTTTGCCTTTCACATAGGCACTGGCTTTGAAAGTAGATTCAGTCTTGGGAGGATCATCTCCAAACTCGGTCATTTCAAATGCAGCTAGTTTGCCAGCCAGTTGTTCTCTTGTGACAGTTGTGTGGGCTCTGAATTCATCAATGGCAGCAACTTTGATTTTGTAGGCAGCAGGAAGGGATCTTAGGATTTTGCAGACAATCTCATTTTCATCTAAAGTTCCACCAGCATTTCTGATTCCACATACCAGCTCATTTACTCTTGGCATAAAGGTAGTGATGTTTTCATCATCTCTCATTTTCAATCTTTCAAATTTCCCTTTCAGACTTTGCAATCTTGCACTTTTGACAAACTCATCTCCTTCATACAGAAGTTCCAGTTTAGTTAGGATCTCATATGCAGTGGGTAGGTCAATGACATTCGAGAGATCTGAGTCATTCAATGCGCTTAGAAGAGCTTCCTTGGTCCGCAGATTGTTTTCAGCTTCTGTGATTTCATTCAGAGTAGTCGGACCACCTTGTGGAGGTACATATGGTTTTGAAATCATACCCAGGTATGCTTTTCCCATGCATTCCAAGTGACACTTCATGCGACCTTTCCAGAGAGTGAAGTTGGTTCCATCGAACTTCGGACTATCCTTCTTGTATGACGACATCCTAGATCTCCTCAAGCGGTTAAGCTCTTGTCAGAGGAACTTGGCTCTGATACCAATTGTTGGATCTAGGGCATACAACTGAGAGGGGGGGGGTGAATCAGTTGTATAAAACTTCTTCACATTCAAACACTTAACTCACTGTTGTTAGTTAGCAGCATATCAAATAATCATCCATGGAAGCATAATACATAAACACAAGAGCAGATAAGCATCAACACATTGAACACCAAGATTTTGACGTGGAAAACCCGGTTAAGGGAAAAACCACGGGGTGATTAACCCAAGAATTATTCTCTGTTAGAAGAATAAGGAAAAATGAATGACACATGCCAATAAGGGCTCACTGCCCGAGCACACTGCTCACAAAGAGGCCCACTGCCTACAAGGAGACACACTGTCTACAAAGTGATGAAAATCACAGTCTTGAACTGGAGAATGACATCTTTACCATGTCCGGATCAGTTCCAATTAAGCCCAACAATCTCTGCTCTGCCTTTCGCACGTTTCTTCGCTATACCATACTCATCCTCACACCACACTCTAAAATGAATTCACAAATCATTATTTATACAAGACATCGACTTAGGAACAAGCATCTAAGTCGGCAAACAACCATAGGAGTATCCGCAAGATGAATAACACATCCGGTCGGCCATCACAAGAACATTCGCAGGATGAACAACTCATCCGGTCGGCTAAACAGAGCAATAACTTCATCCGGAAGAATAACTTCAATTCCGGGCTCTACCATCAATGCGGACCAACAACACAACCTAAACATGATCCAAGAACCTTCACAAGCCTGTCTGAATGTCCGGATACATCCG
The DNA here is from genome assembly GCA_027924645.1 of Cunninghamia lanceolata. Lineage (NCBI taxonomy): Eukaryota > Viridiplantae > Streptophyta > Pinopsida > Cupressales > Cupressaceae > Cunninghamia > Cunninghamia lanceolata. The sequence continues at coordinate 1,448,149 of BSBN01000810.1, read as the reverse complement.
CACTTCCTCTGCTTACTGGGATCTCTTGTCTTCCTCATTCGGAACTTCAAGAACACAGTCTGTCGCCACTGTCATAATGCAAGAGGTACTTCCGGACCTCCAAATCACACACAAATCAGGATGACACATCACAAGGATATCTCAAACACTCCTTCCAATCCGCAGATTATGATAATACAATTCCGGACCTCACCGGACCTTTTTGTGATCCTCTGTCACCTCCGGATACTTGCCGGACCCGGTTCTATACCGGCAGCCACAACTCCTTCCAATCTTCATGCGGACCTCTGAAATCTTAACTGTAACATCTCAAGACTCATATCTACTAACCCTTTAATCCGTATCCTCCGGTTCTCAACCTATACAGTACATTTACCTTCTTCTCATCACTGTTCTTCACTGTTCCTGACTGAGGCTAATTTTCTTAATATCCTCAGCACAAAGCTCATCAAATCCTTCTTGTCAATGCAGTATGAGTATGTTGACATCAATGACAACACTGGCTCACCTCATACTTGCAACAGTTTCATACCTGGTAACAATGTTGCTTTCCAGAAATTTAATAACATCATCTGCAATACAGGTCTTGCTGCTGACAGCTTCAGTCCATCTGGTACAATAATCAGTAATTGTCAAGACATACCTATGGCCTGATGATGATGGAGGATTGATGAAGTCCATGCCCCATTGTGCGAATGGGCACTCTTCCATCACTGGCTACAAGGGTTGTGCAGCATATTTCTCTCTGTTGGTGGTAACCTAGCATACATGACAACATTTAACATGTTTAGTTGTATCTTTAAAGACTGTGGGCCAATAATATCCTGCTCTGACAATTGCATATGTTGTGGCCAGGGCTGATCCATGTGTTATTCTAAACTTGTCATGTAATTCTGATAAAACCTTATTTGCTTCTGGCTTTTCCAAGCATCTCAGGTATATTCCTTCATAATTCTTCTTGAATAAGGTTCCTCCCTTCATCATATATTTTTGTGACCTTATCTTCAAGGCTCTTCTCTATGAAGCTTACAGTTTTGGAGGACATCTTCTAGTGATCAGGATGTGCCTAATATTTGCATGCCACTCTTCATTATCCTTAGCATTGATAACATACTGCTGGCTTATAATGTTTGGGTCAATCTTTCATATCATTTGGCTTAGAGCCTATCCTCTTACTAGTTTCATTGGTGTAATTTCCATATCATACTCTTGTAATACAGTAATCCACTTGGCTCTTTTTCACCAGGTTCACTCTGCATTAGTAGCATCTTCACTACTGCATCAGGCACTACTACAATCACTTTGCCTCTTAGTATATAATGCCTAAATTTCTTTACTGCCCTGACCAATGCAAGTGCTTGTCTTTCCACATCTACATATCTTAATTCAGCATCTTTGAAGGGACAGCTCATGAAAGCAATTGGTTTTTCTTCTTTCTCTTCATTCCTTTGTGTCAATACTGTTGTAGAGGTATGTTTTGAGGCAAATGAATAAATGTAGAAGTCCTTTGTGTAATCTGGACTGATGAGGACAGGAGCATCTGATATGGCTTTCTTTATGTCCTCAAAAGTAGCTTTAGCTTCTATTGTCCACTCAATCTTTGCATCCTTCTTCAGCATAGCATTTAATGGTCTGACTATTTCTACAAAACCAGTGATGAATTTTCTTACAAAGTTAATCTTACCAAAGTAAGACTTAAGTTCTTTCTTGCTTCCAGGAAGTTGTAATTTCATGATGGACTCCACCCTGTCAGGATCAATGATAATTCCATTTTTAGTTATCAGGTGGCCCAGTAACTTGCCTGTTGTCACCCTGAATATGCATTTCTTGGGGTTCAAGGATATTCCATATTCCTCACATTCCTTCAGCACATTTCTGAGATCTGCTACATGGTTCCCCCTTTCTTTGGAGAACACTGTCAGGTCATCCATGTAGATGACTATACATTTTCCTATTAAGCCTCTGAAGGCTATGTCCATTGCTCGCTGGAATGTAGCTCCAACATTTATAAGTCCAAATGGCATACATCTATATGCAAATATCCCCCACTTGGTGGTGAAGGCAATTTTCAGTTTGTCAATCTTGTCAACCATCACTTGGTTGTATCCTGAGAAACCATCCAGGAAGGACATCATTTTGGCTCCATTTACAATTTGCAGGACTTCATCTAATGAGGGTAAAGGATAATTATCCTTCTCTGATGCCCTATTCAGGTTCCTGAAGTCTACACACAGTCTGATGTCTCCATTCTTCTTTCTCACTGGCACTAGATTTGCCACCCAAGTGGAGTGCCTCACAGGAAATATTATCCTGGCATTCAATAGCTTCTTGACTTCTTCAAAAATTATTGGTTCAAGCAAAGCATTGACTGGCCTTTGCTTCTGTCTGAAAGGTTTAGCATCTGGCTTGAGAGGTATAGTGTGAGTTATGACTGATGTGTCATATGTCTTAAGCTCATCATAAGTCCATGCAATTACATGGATGTAATCTTTTAGGGCCTAAGTTATTCCTTCTAACTCTTCTAGCATGCAAACCTTACCAATCAAGACATTTCTCTTGTCTTCACTTTGTCCAATATTCACTTGTGAATATTGACCTCCATCAGCTTTGGGAAGATCCTTCTGTTTCAGCATATTATCCAAATCAAAGGCTCTTTCTAATTCAATCATACCTTTGGGAATCCTATTGCTAGGCAACTCTAGTATTTCATCTTCTTCCCAAACGTGATCTTCCACATGGTTTTCATCTATGATCTGAGCATCAAATATATCCCTGTTAGAGATGAAATCAAGGATGTGCTGATCATCATCAAAGACCTGAAGATTAGTAACATTATCTGGTACTGATGGTACAGATACCAGTTGTACTAAAAATCTCTTTAGACCTGAGATAGATAGTGGCTCTAGGGTACTAGCAGCCTGGGCAAGTGCATCTGCCCTATGGTTCTGTTCTCTAGGAACGTGGGTGATATTAAATGCATCAAAGTCTTCAATCAAATCCCACACTCTGTGTCTATAATTTGACAATCTTTTATAGTTGCAAGAGTAGATTCCTCTTACCTGTCTGACAAGTAATTTTGAGTCTCCAAAGACATGCAAAATTTTTACCTTCTTCTTGAGAGCAAACAGTATCCCATGAATTAGAGCTTCATACTCTGTCACATTGTTAGTATAGGGGAACTGTAATCTATATGCAGCTAAGTAGGATTTTCCTGATTGATCAATAAGATCAATCCCTACTCCAGCTCCTTGCTTGGACTTAGATCCATCAAATCTTAGAGTCCAGACTTTATCTTCAGCATGAGGCTTGGCTGAACCTTTATTTTTCTTTGCAGCTCTAGCAGCTGCTCCACCTGATATCCATTTTAACTTAGGAATTTCAGCTTTCTCAAACTTCATCTTTTCTTTCTCCTGGGAAGCTGATTTTTCTTCTTGTTTTTCATCATTAGGAGGATGATCTTTTGGATCAGGCCCTGTATGTCTCTTTAAAATATGTAGGCACATCAAATAGGTAGTTTCTGAGTGAGGTGCCTCATGCAGCCTACACCATCCTTCAATTAGTGCATCCTGTGGATGCTTCTTTTGTTTTATCATCTTCTTAAATTCTCCTGATAAAAACTCTTCAAATCTAGTCAGGTTACTACCGTTGTCTTCATCAGATAGTTCATAATCTGGCTCCATCAGACAATCATTCCCAGGGGTGATCTTTTCTTTCTTCTTAACATTTATCTGGTCACATACCAGAATTTCTTCTGTTTTCAAAATTTGATCTCTGTCATGACCCATCACCTTTTCTATGGTTCCTGCAAAAGACAAACAAAAATCAGTATCATCATCATCACCTAATGTAGAACTTACCTCAAAACATGATGATGATGATGCCTCACTACATGTCTACTCCAGCTCCATCATATCTAGGCATGTTTCACAAGTTTTCTCTGAATGTGCCTCATCGTGTAATCTACACCAACCATCAATCAGAATATCATGAACAGGTATATTCAATAACTGACAACATTTTAGCTGTTTGGACAGATGCACTTCAAAGCTTCTGAAGCGATCTACTTCATTCTTGTTCTCAAAATTACTATCAGGTTCTACAACCAGCATGTCTTCCTGATGATCATCATCATGATGATGATAAAAGTCGAGCATTAGGATCTCTTCTATCCTGATAGTCTGTGGTCTAATAGCATAAACTTCGGGTTCAACATTTACATACATGATCTCGTTTGTTTTGTTATATTCGGTTATCATGTGTTTCATTCTAGGCTCGGCATCTACTCTTATCTGGTTAAGTATACCTTTCCAAGGTAACCACATGTGACTGAAGTTAGTAGACATATATCCATTCAAAGTCTTTGACCAATCTCTACTAAGCAGCATCCCATATGTGTCAGGTATGTCAACTACCTAAATATTAATGTAATACTCGATCCTGGGATCAGATGCTAGTTGCATATGTATATGAGTCAATTCTCCTATTACACTCACTTCTGTTTTATCCAGCTGTGTCACCTTCTTTAGGGATTTAGCAGGATGCAGTCCTAAAGCATTGCATATAGACAAGGGCATGACATTTGTAGATGCACCTAAATCTACCAAACAGTTGTGTAAATTCTTGCTAAACATCCTTATGGTAAGGAGAAAAGGTGGTGACTCACTCTTATCTAAGTACAATGTCATGTGGGAGGTTACTACAGCTTGGACAGTAGCTGGTACTTTATGTTTGATATTATTATCTCTAGCAACACAATCTTTACTACTGGACTGACCTGGGGAATGATTATCCTCTTTAGGAGCAGGATCATCTAGTGATTTCATGAAAGCTTTCTTAATTGCAAGAGTTTTCAACAATTCTGACAAAGATAGGTTGATCTTTACCTTCTTCATTTCATCTGCCAGATATGTGACAAGTTTATCAGACTCATGAGGTAAGCCAACAGTCTTTGACACTGTATTTTGTGGTGACAGATATTGTGCATTTACCTTTGGAAATCCCAAATTGTTACTTGCCTTGGGATCAGGAGGTGTGTTAAAATTATTTAGAGGCAAGGAACTGGTTAGTGGACCAGTAGGTCTGTTAGAGTTACTCCTCAGATTGTAATTATGCTTACCAGGATATTGCTGCTAGTATGCATGCACCTCCTCATGTTCAGTGGACAGTTCATTCTCATCCTCAAAGGGGAAGACATAATTTGACTCAAAAGCCATGGCAGATTCTTCACAAGCCTGAGTATAATCCTGGTGGGATGACACAGTCTGCTGATGATGATGATCAGTGTAACTCTCTAATACAAATGCAGAGTCATATCCACAAGGAACAAGTTCATTTCCTTCCACCTGAGGTGGATTTCTAGAAGTATTAGATACTTTTGTCTGGAAAATGCTAGCAGCAATTCTGAATTGTGGACAGTCTAGCTCTGCATGAGCATTTGTATTGTGTATTCTGCACCAATTAGTGAGGGCTGCCTCAGCAAGATTGACTCTAGTAGTCTGCTTGGCTTCACCAGGTGATTGATTATCTAAGGGAGATGGGAGTGAGCCATTATTTGGCCTGGAGTTCCATACTCTAGGCTGTCTTTGAGGATTATTGTTATTTCCACCATTATTATTGAAATTACTATTGTTGTATCCTCTGTCAGGATAATTTGGTCTATCATTATTATAACCTTTGTTTTGGTTAGGCTAAGAATAGAAGTTTTGATTTCTCAGATGAGTGACCTCTGTAGTTAATTTTCTTAGTTGAGCAGAGATTTCTTTAATTTCTTCCTTCTCTTCTTGAGCTTTAGCTACTACATTTTCAGCTTGAGGCTTGAAGAAAGAGGATCCATGATTATTGTTGGATAGGTCAGCACCCTGAGGTGTTTGAGTTTTTGTAGGATATTGTGGCGTCTGGCCACTCCCATTAGGAGGTGGCATGATACTTAATGGAGGAATCTACAAGGGTGTTGGCATGACTGCTGGAGGCATCATAGCTCCATTAAGATATTGATGTGCCAGATATGCAGGATATTGTGGAGGATAAGTGGGACACATGCCAGGAAAAGTAGGGAATGCTACATTTGGTGTTGGAGCAGGAACTAACTGCTAATTTACTTTGATAGCTTCTTGAAAAGCTCCTGTCAGGGTAGTGACTTCAGGGTGTGTTCTCCTGATGAACATACATGTCAATGGATCCAGAGCTAAGTAATAGATACTCCTAGCAGTAGCATCTGTTACCACATATGGAGCAACTAACTTAGATAGCATTTTCTGGAACCTAGCATTGAAATTGGAAATAGGTTCTCCCTCAAACCTCTTGATTGTGGCAAATAGATGATAATTCATTGAAGGATCAATTGGTATTTTGAACCTATCAGTAAAAGCTTTCTCTAAGACAGCCCATGAAGCAACAGAATTCTGACCAAGACTAATAAACCAATTATAAGCCTCTTCCCCTAGGGAAAAAGGAAATAATCTACATACATCTTGATGTTCTATTCTAGCTCTACAGCAGACTTCTTTAAAGGTTCTGATATGATCATCAGCATCTTGATAAGGATGATATTTTGGACAAAGCTTGTCTAGATTCTTTGGCAACTCATGATATGCATTGAAGGTCAAAGGTGACTCTGCTGCAAAGAAAGACATTGCAACTGGAGGAGGTTGAGCCTGAGGTACAGTTGGTTGAGGTTGGACCTGAGGTTGAGGTTGAACAGAAGGTGTCACAGATATCCCAAAAGGTATTTGTAAGCCAATAGGAGTTACAGAAGGAGGTTCTGGTGAAGCTCCTGATGCACTAGACCCTGGAGTGTGATGGATGTCTACAGTTCTAGGTCTGAGACCTCTAACAGGTAGTTCTTCAAAGATTCCACTAGATCTAGACCTAGTATTTATCCTGTGAGCTAGGATTTCTCAATTTTGAGGCAAATTGGCCAGATGATTCATAAATATCAGTTGAAATTCACCAGCTGGGGTGATATTTGTAGTCAAATGACTGATCTGACTAGATATTTACGAAATATTTGCAAAGGTAGTGCAAATATGAGGTGATAATGGGGGTATGATGACTCTTATCACAAGATATCAGGCTTCTAAGGCAAAACTCTGCAAAGTTTGAAAAAATTTACTTGACATTAGCCAATATTTGTGATCTCATGATGATCTACCGTAAAGCTTGCAATATTTACGTTTGATCTAGAAATCTTTACACAGAATGAGCATCTACAAGCTTGTTACAGTAAATATTTGAGCAATATTTGGAATTCACAGATACATTCAAGGTTACCTTACTCTCTGCATCATCAAACCTAAAAATAATGATGATGAGCATCTTCTTTCAGATAAGGCCCTCCTTCTAGTGCCAATTTATGTTGATGATGATGTTAGTCATATGCAAACATAGAATAAAAGTTACACAACAACCTTTACTCATCTTGAAAGATACAATGAATTCAAAGAATTCATGATCCCAAGTCTCTGTTGATTAGTTCATAATCTACTGACGTTACTCAGAGGTTGATGTGTGTTGTTGTTTCCATTTTGGGGCCTTACATTGAGTTCATCATCATGACACTGTTTCTGCAAAGATTCTTCACAGAGAGGTCATTTTATGCTGTTGTTCAGTTAAATGATACAGAAATATCTAAATCTTTGCATGATATTTTTAGTTATACATGCTTTAGCTTCAAATATGCTAAATATTTGCAATTATCCACGAGATGTCCACATATTTGTATTATTTTCTTGAGATTATCAATTGTTTGCAATTATGATGGTGAAATGCTTTGAAATTTAAAGAAATTGAAAGAGATGCTTTAAATGAATGTTGAACCTTTAGCCATTGAACCACATATACATTAGATACAGTCATGAAGAGAAGAAAACCAAACCATATGTTCACCAGGACATTCCACAGCTAGATATAGTTGATGCTAACTTCTAAGGAATTGTATGAAAACAACATATGCAAGTAGACATGCACTCCAAGTGACATAGCAAATCACAGCATATATCTAGAATTCACACACTGATTACTTAAGATTTACTATGAATTGTAATCAAACAAGTCTCCTCATTCATTAAGTATGCAAAGATATAGATGTATACAAAAAGCTTTGAAATGAGCCCTGAATATTTCAGCAGATGGATTTCAATTAAGTTTTGAATATTTGAAATGAGGCATTCCTGCACCTTTTATAGAACAAGGTGAGGAATTCGTTACAAAAGATCTACGATCTTGATTTATCTATGAATATCTACGGTCATTATCTTCTTTGACTATGTCAACTTTATCAAATGGCACAAGTTGCCAGCTGGCAACCATCTGGAGTACTTATTTTCATAAGTAACTGATGCTTATATTCCTTTTATGATGTCTCTTCATCATGCTCCTTGTCATCATCATCACCTTCACCACTCTCACTCTCTTCATCATCAAGATGATGATCCTCTTTGATGTGGACCTGCATAGCTGTCCTGATATTTTCATATAGTTGTACTATTCTCTCTATTTCCCCACCATCCTGAGTTTTTGCTTTGATGGCGGCGTGCTTATGCATTTGATATTTGCCTCAGAGATTTTCTAATTTATTTCTCCTACTGTTGGATGTCTCATGATAATTGTCCATCTTGACCCTGAGCCTCATAATTTTGTCCATGGTTTCCTCTGTTAGATTGTTCAGGGGATCATAAGCTACCTGTTGGAAGTTACCATGTATAGCTTTTATTGCAAACTCCTCATCTTGATTCTCTATCTTCCCTTCCACCTTCCCTTCTAGCATTTCTAAAAGTTCAGCTTCATACGCCATCATATCATGTAGCTTTATGCTGATGTCTCTTAATTTAGTGTTGCATCTTTTAAGTACCTCACATTCAAATTTGGTATCTTTATACCATATGTCAATCAACAGTGCATTATTATTATTTAGCACTTGATTTCTTATTAGGAATTGAGGGTCAATTCTCTTTATTTCTTCCAAGATGACCAAAATTTTCCCCATATGGAAAGACCTTTTCCCAATCTCCATCTGCAATCTGTCAACTTTTCTCCTGGAGACACTTAAAGAATTCTAATTTTTTAAGAAGCTTTTACCACTTCCTTTGCTTCATCAAATGTGGATAACATCCACTTCCTTAGTATAGATGACTCATGTTTCATGAGATCTATTTTATTTACTTCTTCCTAAGAAATAGCAATCAATGGGACTGCATGATCAGTTGACGTATCATCAAGGTTAATTAACCCTTTCATGTATGCATGCAGCTAAGCAATGTGCTCCTTCTACTGCTTATTCTTCTCTTTCTCTTTCTTAATTCTTTGAGTTAAGGAATCAATGATATCCTTACCCTCCTGACCCTCCTGGTCTTCATTTTCAAATTCCAAGTCAACTGTATTAATCTAGAATTCTTCCAGAGTAATTTTACCTTTTTCCTTATCTACAGTAGGAATTGCAACCTATGCAATCCTTCTTCCAATTGTTGTATCTCTCTTAATGGCCGAAGTCATTCTGGCCTTCCTCCTTGGTTTTATTAGATTCTCAGAAAACAAGGTGGATACATCAAATTCTTGAATCTCAAAATCTACCTCTGTGTTGACTTCCTTTTCCAACCATCAAGGTACCTGATCATATTTCTCAGCATCATCATGATGCTCACCTTGATCTCTTGTATCTATCAGCATATGTGATGGAGAAGATGATTTTCTTGTTTCTTCTTCGTGATGCTCATCTTGGGGGTGATCCTATGGTATATCCTCCTGCTGAGGAATTTCTTTTTCCGGAGGAGCATCATCCTGAGGTGGAGGATCTTGAGGTGCTACCATATGATGATCATGATCCTTCTCCTTTATTACTTCATCCACTTTTGACTTTTCCTCCTGTTGAGGCATATTTATAATGCTGGATATTGTGGAATCCTCTTTAGGTGCTGGTGTTTGTTCTGAAACCACGATTTGTTCTGCACCTGCACTACTTATTTCTTGAACTTTAGAAATAGGATCACCGGATATATCCTTCTCATGAGCTTTCTTTTCCTGAACCTCCACCATAGTGGGCTTCGCTGATGTATCTTGTCAGTTCATTTCTGAAGCATGGTCTTCTAGTTCTGCCATCTTCACTTCTTCTATATGTTCTCCTTTATCAGGTGTACCTGCTGGATGTTTAGGACTTACATCCTGTACATATGTCAAATCCACTATTGCAGGACTTGTCACCTGTGCAACTAATGTGTCCAACCCCATTTCTTGAGCTATCTTCTCTGGACTCTTTTCTACTTCAGCTTCCACTTGCTTCATTTCCTCCAGTATTGTTTGAACTGGAGTCCCATGAGGAGTCATGTATGTACCTGCAGCAAGGGTCTCCATCTTCAATGAAGCTACTTCTTTCACAAATTCATCATCAGATAAATTAATTTTTTCATCTAGTGAGATATGACCTCCTTGAGTGGTTTCTTTCATCTACTCTTCCGCTTGTTCAGTCTTGAACTTCACGATGCTAGGAAGCGGAACATTGTGCTAAAATTCCTTATGGACAACTTCACTACCTGCCCCTCTCAACATTACAGGGGATTGCCTTATCTCACCCCTCATGGTGGTTCTTGGTTTCTTAGGTGTGGTAGCTACCATCACCTATGGGGATCTTCTTTTCCTTTTGAATAGCAAAGGGGCCTCCTCTTCTTTAGGCTCTTACTCCATAAGAATATCTTCTTCTACTGGTTTTTGTGAGGACTAACCCTCTTCTTGGGTCTCAATAACTACAGCCTCCTTCGTCTGATGTTTCTTGGACTTTTGCTTACCTGTTCGTGGAGGTGATGCTGCTTCATCTTCAGCTGGAAACACTGCCCTTTCAATAATCACCCCCTTGGGTTCATTATCAACTTTCTTACTGCTACAGGGTCTTTTGCTTTGTTGTTGTTGTGGAGGTAGCCTCTCTCCTTTTGATTTCCTCTTTTCAGTTATAAAATCATCACACTCCTCATCAGGAATATCCTGTCCTTTTTTTTATTATCCACAGTAATGGCAACACCTTTCTTCTTCAATGCCTCAATTTGTTCATCAACCCAAGCTTGGGTTAGGTGTAAGGTCCTAGCAATGAAAGGATCTAAAGATATATCCTCTAGTATGGTTAGATCAGGTGCAGATATTGTATCATTATATATCTTCTTTTCTTCATACTCATCTGCCATCATCCTTTTTCAACTGTGAGGGAATGGGGATGCAGTCAAAGGTTTTGATTTGATTCAATGTCAACCTTTGGTATCTTCTTCTTCTAGCTTCTACTTCATCCTCACAATCCACCCAAAAGTCTTCTAGGTGCCTCTAATGAATAGGTTTCCCTATTATTTTCTATATCCTCCCATAAGGATCATATGGCCTTATTAGTTTGAATGGTTGCAACTGCATTTTATTCAGACTGACCATCACCTTCTTGATACTTTCTAAATCCGAGCACATGTACCAGCCAATGGTTATTGGAAACAAAATTGGTGCAATTTTCTGAGCATCCTTGTATGTTTTTAGTATTGTGGAGCTCTACCTTATGAATTCCATTAATACCATTGCATCAGTGGGGTATCTTAGCAGCATGAGGGGATGTCCTTCGAAACCCTCAATCCTTATGTAAGAAAATGTGACAAATTGAATATACCAGGCTCCATGCCTGTAGATTATTTCTTGAGCCTCCATGCTCAATCTTTTTGTCCTGTCCTCCTCCATGGTTCTCACTAGATGCATAGAGAATACATCATTTACCAATTTGTAATCTTGGAGGTAATTAACTCTCTGTAACTGGGGATGATGATCCCATATGTGCACAGCATTGATTGTGCCTGTAACCTTTCCATCTGTAACCAGTACATCAAATGTGCCTTTGTAAGCACAGGAGTAAACAATGTATGATGTCATGTAAAAGGAACAATTTGAATCTCTCAAGTTCATCAGCTGCTCATGTAGAGCATCACTTATCAACTGGCCCCACAGTGGCTTGGTATCTGCATATATGCACATCATGATTACACCATACATCCAATCTTTAAAACTACCAGCATTAGGCTGGCCTGCCACCCTGCTAAGCAATGCAATCATATACTGATACTCTTCATCAAAATCATATTTATACAAGTGCACAAGAAGTTTGGCTGCTGCAGGATATGTGTTGTTCTTAGCCCTCCACTAATGCATTATCTTTCTTGCTTTCTTCTTATTATTTTCATACTCAATCTCAGATTTCTTCAAATCTATGTTGTTAACCTTCCTGCCCAATGGTAATCCAAATGTCTTGGAAAGACCCTTGATGGACAAGTCTGCATATATTCTTCCATGCTTCACCACCTGTCTTGTTTCTAGATTATAATTCTGGGCACACTCAATAACTAGCTCTGGAGACTCCATAGAATACGGAAAACTAGCAACATTCCACATTCCTGACATGAACACTGCATCCAACAGGGTGCTTTTATTCTTTTCATCGTTCATTTTGGCAGAACAGGCCTCCAAATCAGTACTCCCTTGATGTGTATCTGTAATTACACCATATTTGAACAAGATGCCCCTAGGAGATGCAAACATGGGCTTGCTGAATTTAGCCTCACACTTAGCTAACCTCTTGTCATCCATGGATATCTGCAATTAACAAGACTTGTCTTACAATGATGTTCACAAGCATGCACATAACATTTTATCTTTACTAACATCATGCATACTATACTTATTCAACATTACTCATCATGAGATGCATAAACTGGAACCTCAAACTAGCAACATCATACCTGATTATGTGGAAGCAATAGGATGAGGGTTTCAATTACTTACCTGATTATGCAGATCTCCTTGATTATACCAGTGTTTTCTAAAAAATGCTCTTAATTCTGGTGATAATCCCACACTTCTTCCTACCTGTAAGCTCCGTTCGTACAAGTATCACCTGTATGAGGGTTTGGAAGCTAGTGCTCTGTAAAAATGATTTTGTCAAAAAGTAAGTGTTAAAATGACGATGAATTTACCTTTTAACCTTGCAATTAGGGCAAAATTAGGGCAAACCCTGACATATTGAATTTTGATTGTTGATTATTCTCACAGAAACTCAGGATTTCACCAGGTGTGTCATCAGGTTTTGTGGTCGGCGGGAATTATCTACCACCTCGGCGTGCATTAAATCTCAATGGCAGCAACGAGAGTGGGGTGATATCCATATGATAGGATATATTCAAAAATATGACGATATTTGGATATCGGGTGATATTTGGATATTGGGATGATATTCACACCATTAGGTCGTGCTTATACGTCAGGAGGATATTTCAATATGTCTGGTGATGTTACAAAAATGATGATGACTGGGTAAACTATAACCTCTCTCTTGGAATATCAGGATGACGTCATCCAGATATTGGCTCAGTGTATTGCTATTACATCATGACATCATCATCATGTTATGCGAGAAGGATCATGTTTAGGAAATATTCACCCGAGAAGTAAATGTGATGATTATGTCATCGTCATTTTTGTTTCTTTGTTTATTAGACTTAGATGACATCATCAGGATAATGGCTTAGGGGGATATTTCACGGCAGGAGGATATTGAGAAATATCAAGTTACATTAAGAAATATGACACTCGCGAAATACATAAGGTTGTTGACGAGTAAAGGTTACTATCACCTAAAATTGATGTCCGGACATTCAGACCGCATGAATTATCAGGTGATAAAATAGATCAGGGGGATCTTTTGAAAGATGACTGATATTAAGAAATATGATCCTTTCCTATGAATATCAGGTTTGACCAAGATTTTAACCATTCATAACTTTCACATCCTAATGAATATCAGGGTGATGTAAAAGGCAAACCTGCATGAAATTTGATACTCTATCTAAACATGAGGTCACTGGAATGAAATATGAACTTTGACAAACTAACCTCATGATGATGACTTACCTAGCCTCCTTGCATGATGATCCACATGACTTCCTTTTACCAAAACCGCCAAAAAACACAAAACAAGCCAAGCCAAAAAGTTGGGTCCCTGTTTTGTCAAGTCAAAATGGGGCGTGTTGTGTAACCACACAACAGTAACCCACATGATCTAGGAATGGTCATCAATTAATAACATGAAATATCAATCACCTTGCACACTCTTGATTCTTGTCGGACCACATAGATCAGTATGAACTAATTCCAATAATCCAGTAGAGGATTGATCCTTGCTTTTGAATGAGACTCTGCTTTGTTTCCCCAGCTAACATTCTTTGCACAAACTATTTCTAGGTTTCACCAATTTTGGAAGATCTCCTATATCCTGAGTATTGCTTATCTTGATGATGTTATCAAAATTTACATGACACATCCTTCTATGCCATAACCAACTCTGATCAACTTGTACAAATAGACAACTTTTACCAATACCAACTAAATGAAAGATATTACCTTTTGTTTGAGTACCGGATGCAATCTCTATTCCAGAACTTTCAAAGATCCTACATTTTCCATTCTTGAACTGGAGATCATAACCTTTGTCCACCAACTGTCCAACACTGAGAAGATTGTGCTTCAATCCTTCAACATATAGTACATTATCGGTTTTGTTCTTTCCATCAAAAGAAATAGTTCCCCTACCTCTGATTCTACCAGCAGAGTTATCACCAAACTTTACTACTCTTCCTTCATACCTTTCCAAATCTAAGAATTTATTTTTGTCACCTGTCATATGGTGAGAGCATCCACTATCAATGACCCAATCATCCTTTTCTTCAACTTGGGCAGCCAGAGCTTTTTCTACTATTTTATGATTGACAGATTCAGAGGGCATTGGATCTTCTTCCTTGATGGCAATAAACACTCATTCACTTCCAGATTTGTTTCTTGTTTCTGATTCATCATCTGTTACTCCTTCATTATCATCTTCTTCATGAACATAATAACAATTCTTTTGGAACCTTGGTCTGTTAGGATTTGGCCTTGAAAATCTTTCCGGACATCTTGAGGCAAAGTGACCAATCTTATTGTAGTTAAAACACTTAAAGGGCAATTTTCCTTCATACTTTCCAGATCCTCTTGGCAGTCTCTTTGCAAAGAGGGCTTCAAGATGAGCTGTTTCTGCTTCTTCTTCTTCCATGTCTTTTCTTGCTTTTTCATACCATGATAGTTTCTTTGATGAATTCTCTCCCAGATCAAACCTTTGTTTACCTTTGACACAAGCACTGGCTTTGAATGCAGATTCAATCTTGGGGGGGTCATCTCCAGACTCGGACATTTCAAATGCAACCAATTTACCAGCCAATTGATCTCTTGTGACAGTTGTATGGGCTCTGAATTCTTCAATGGCAACTGCCTTGATTTTGTAAGAAGCAGGAAGGGATCTGAGAATTTTGCCAACAATCTCATCTTCATCCAAGACTCCACCAATATTTCTAATTCCACAAACAAGCTCATTTACTCTTGGCATAAAAGTAGAGGTTTTCATCTTCTCTCATCTTCAGATTTTCAAATTTTCCTTTCAGACTTTGTAACCTTGCACTTTTGACATACCTGTCACCTTCATGCAGAAGTTCTAGTTTTTGCCAAATCTCATAAGCAGTTGGTAGGTCAATAACATTTTAGAGCTTAGAGTCAAATAATGCACTTAGAAGAGCCTCTATAGTCTGCAGATTATTTTCAGCATCTATGATTTCATTTAGGGTTCTTAGACCACCCTGTGGAGGTACATATGGTGTTGTATCCATGATCCATTACATCATTCCCATACATTTCAAGTGACATTCCATGCGACCTTTCTAGAGATTAAAATTGGTTCCATCAAACTTCAAACTATCCTTCTTGTAAGACGACATCCCGGATCTCCTCAAGCGGTTAAGCTCTTTTTAGAGGAACTTGGCTCTGATACCAATTATTGGATTCAGGACAGACAACTGAGAGGGGGGTTGAATCAGTTGTCCAAAACTTGCTTACAAATTAAACACTTAAATCCACTTTGTTATTTAGCAGCATAATAATTAATCAACCATAAAAGCATAAAGTATTAACACAAGAGCATATACACATCAACACATGAGACACCAAGATTTTGACGTGGAAAACCCAGTCAAGGGAAAAAAACCATGGGGTGATTAACCCAAAATGTATTCTCTGTTAGAAGAATAGTAAGAACAAATGGCACATGCCAATTAGGGCTCACTACCTGAGCACACTGTTCACAAGAGGCCCACTACCAACAAGAGACACATTAACTACAAAGTAACAAGAATCACAAACTTGAACTAGAGAATAGCATCTTTACCATGCTTGGATTAGTTCCATTTAAGCCCAAAAACTTCTGCTCTGCCTTTTGCTCTTCTTCCTTGCTACCACACACTCATCCACATGAGACACACTTTGAAATGACTTCACAATCACTTATTTATACAAGGCATTGACTTAGAAACAATCATCTAAGTCGGTAAACACCTACAAGCACATCTGCAAGACGTGTAATATATCCAGTCGGCCAATCACAGGAAGAACACCAACATCTGGTGGTTATTCTTCAAAAATGAACTCTAACTTCAATGCAGACCACCGACATGAACTGGACATGATCCAAAGATCACCATAACCTTCCCTGAATCACCAAGAACATCCGCACTTCATCTGCCTGGTGGAATTCTTCTCTCCTTCATCCGGAACTTCAAGAACACAGTCTGTCATCACTGTCACAAAGGAATAGGCACTTCCATACCTTCAAACCATGAACCAATCTAGTTGACACTTCACAGGGATGTCTTGAACATTCCCTCAAGTCCACAGAATGGGATGATGCATTTTTGGATCTCACTGGACCTATCTGTGTCACTCTGTCACTTCTGAACACCTGTCAGAACCAGTTCTACTTGAGCAGCCATAACTTCTTCAGATCTTCATGTGGACCTCTGAAAACTTGACTGGATCATTTCAAGACACATATCTACAAACCCTTTAAATCGCATCTTCCGATAGTCCTCTTAACTTGGATCTTTTCTTTGTTGTCTTCACTATTCTTCTCTGCTCCTGATATGACTAATTTTCTCAATATCCTCAGCACATCGCTCATCCAATCCTTGTCATTTCTGCAACAAGAGTATGTTGACATTAATGACAACACCGGTTAGACCCATACTTGCAACACTGATTAGTTACTTTAATCAACTCCCCAATCAATTATGTTAACTCTTCAATCTATTATGTTAACTCCCCTGTTTCATGATGGAGCTTGGACACTTGTCCTCTTTCTATTCGTGCACATTCCTCAACCATTCTCAACTGTTGATCTTCTCATTTCTTCTCAACCATTGATCTCTTCTCTTCTAAGTCTATAAATTAAACTTTATTCTTCTATTTCTATCATCCAAGCTTTTAGTACAGTTACTATGTCGAATTACCAGTGCACCTTTGGCACCCCCATTACTATCCATTTTATTGAGATCACTCTCATTGTTTTGAAGCTCATCTTCATAGTAATAAAGCATCGCAACCATTTCTCCATTGCCATCTTGAAGAATGAAGTAAGGAAGTACGCTTCCTGAGGGCAACTTTCATCACAAAAGATCGATCGAGACTAGGCGAACAATGGAAGCCGTAGGATAACAAGGTTTGTGAGGTTTGTGCTTTATTTATTCAATCCTAATTTACCTCATCAATCCACATCACCTTTCCACCTCCCTTATCATACACATCCCAAAAGCATGTGACCATACACCTTCCACCATCCAATCTACCTCTGCTACTTCCAACTCCTAACATCCCTCCATGCATTTTACCACCACTTCTTCCAACACTTTAATCTTCCATCTATAAATTCTCTAATAATCCAAATCATGACTAGTAGATTCACATGTTGTCTAAACAAAGAGCTTCCACCAACTCTATTTCCACCATCCCAAACAAATTCAACAGTAAAAATTGGGATGCCTCTACCTATAAAATCAAAAATCCTAAGAGTCCTCATGACCTGGGATACAAAAGCCAAGAATCAAAGAAACATCCTTCTCAAGACTTGCATGCACCCACACACCTATATGCCAAACTCAAAAAGGTGTGGGTTCGCATCTAACAAATAATTACCTCTAAAGCTACACAAAAGCTGCATACACCCAAGCCCATACCTCCATAGGTACTATCTAAAAGTAAAATGGTTTGGGTACCTAAGCAAAAAGCCCTCAAGTTACATGAGGCATCCATCTCTCAAGAATCTCAACCATCCACTTTATCCCATTCCATCCATAAATCTCAAATTCTTCCATCCCACATGACAAACAAAAATCAAGACAATACTCAGTCTATGTGGATCCCTACATGCCTAAGTCATTCATCCACAACCAAAAGTCTCTGTTGCTTCCTACACTATTTTCCCATCAACAACTTCAATGTTTATCATGGTATGTGCAACCATTGGTCATGATTCCCTTCCATTCCACAACATTTTCATATACCTCCATCTCCCCTTCCTTCGACTATTATCCTACATATCTTCCTCGTCCTATTCCTATAGTCCATACTTTTGCATAAGCCTTCCCTCCATATTCTGCATCATAATCCACTATCTACCTACGCTATAGCACTTTAATGCAAGCCCCTACCAACATCTATGAGAACACTTGACATTGTCCATGCAACAACATCCATTTAGCGGGACTATCGCCTTTCACAGAACTAGATACCTGAGTCTCTCCCTTCCATATCCATGTTCTCCTATCCAAATGTTTCAAAAAAAAAAGGAAGGAAAAAAGAAAAAAGTAAAGAAAAATCCCTTCATCAAATGGTGAAAACCTAGCAAACAGGCATCATGTGTAAGTTGATCTTCTATGTCACCTACACTTGGGGGCACTTTGGCTCATCGGCTTATCACTCTTCTCCTATCAGTTTCCTTCTATACCATTTCCTATCCTATCCTTCCATACTGTCCAGTTGTTAGGAACCCGTGTTTAACCCTTCTCTTTACTTTGTTTGTATATTACATTTGGATGCATATGCTTTGTAAGTCATCCCGTGAGTATATTGTATTATCCCACATTCATGGGAAGTAATAGTTGTTTAGATTAGACTCAGTGTGTAAGTATGTGTTGAGGCCAATGAAGGCATCCACGAGTTTATTGTATTGAGCTTGCTCAAAGGAGGTTACCCCCTAGAAGTGGCCTGTGATCAATAAATTCCTTCTGTGTTCTACTATTTTTGTTATTTCGTGCATTTTTCATTATATTGTTGCAGGAGGTTCCTCTCATCTAGTATCAGAGCACTTTCTTGGGCTCACTGGGTGGAATTTCTGCCAAATTTTTTTCACAGTGGCCTCCAGGCACTGTGATTATTGCAGTAGTTCTTTTTTCTTTGCATTCGTATTGTTCATTTCAATTACAGGTTTGAATCAGGGAATAATCCCTATTCGCTTAACTATGGGAAGTGTCTGGGCATACCCCTAAAACTCATTGTGAGGAGTACCATAGGAACCCTGAAGTAGCTGGCCCATTGAGAGGACTTGCCAGTGAAAATGGCAACGGCCCCTACCTGATTGACTTGTTCCCATCCGTGAGGTAAACCAAGAGCTGTCATTTGTGGCAAAGTGGTTATCAGTTTTACCTGAGTCGTGGAGTAAGGGGTATTTCCCTGATACGTAAGCCATTAGACAGCATTGGTATCTGAGTGAATCCCTTGAACCTTTAGGCAGTTAAACATACATGGGGTCCATATCTATTGCCAGCTGACAAATCGCCGATTGAATCTATCCAGAGCCGTTACAGATCCCATCGCAGATCATTTCCAAAAAAAAAAGTAAAAAAAATTATGTTTTTTCGCTATATCTTCCTTTCTTTTGCTCTGTTTCCTCTGAAAATTCATTGGAACCCTTGAAATTCCATTCTGCATATTTCCTTCCTTAAGGACCATATCCCAAATTCCACTTATCGAAGCCAAAAATCCCACATTTGTCTATTTTTAGGGTTTACCATAACTTCTATGTCACCTACACTTGGGGGCACTTTTTCTCATTGACTTATCACTCTTCTCCTATCAATTTCCTTCCATACCATTTCCTATCCTATCCTTCCATACGGTCTAGTCTATCCATCCTAATCTTCCCTTCCTCTATTTTCTTCGATCTTGACAAAGATTGGGGGCACAATGTTGACAAATGTTTTAGATGTCTCTTGACATACCTTATCCCTCCAAGCCATGCCAATCCTTCATTATCCTCTTATCCTCCTATCGTCATAAGCGTCGTCATGAAAAATCCTAAGTATTCTACCTACAATGGGGCATGTTATTCTTAGGCAACATAGTCCTTGGAGATCACATCCTTGTTTCCTTCTATCTAACCATCCGTATCTATTATCACCCATCCATCTGCCTATCTGTGGTGTTTCCTTGTCATTAGTATCTAGCATTAAGGCTATCCATAAATGTCATCTTATCCTATCATGGCTTGATATTCTATCTCTTTTTTTACCTTGTCAACTAAGGTCTTATCCAATATCCTATCCACAATATCAGCCTAGCATAGCGTCTGTCGTCAGTGTCCGCATGATCCAAGTCCCTGAACTACATTGCCTCTACGTCGTCACATAGGCAACAACATTTTCAATGTGCCCCCGAGGCTTCACTTCCCATCCAATCCATATCTTGTCATCTATCGTCTAGTCCATTTGCATCCATGGTCCAGGTCCCAAACTATGTTGCCTCTACATCGTCACGTAGGCAAGGCCATTATCAATGCACCCCCGAGGCACTAGGTTAGTCCCTTAGAATCTGTTTCACCAATAAGGATTGTGGAACCTTTCACTAGATGCATACAAGCACAAGAAAAACTTGCTTTCAAAATAGAAATCTTGATGCAAGACATCAACCTATCCAACACAAAGCAAACAAGTACCTAACGCACTCAAACTAATTCTATCTAAATCATGTCAAGAACAACACATCTAAATGCAAGAAGGTTTTGTGTTTGATCAGGTTAACTTACAGAGTCTTGATTTTTGTTATTATGTCTTCCTATGCTACTCGAGGATGCCAAAAGATAGAGATGCTATGATGGGGGCATAATCATTTTCTTTGTCTGTTGTTTGTGGATTAATCTTTAGTAATGTGAAGCCTTGTCTAACGACATGATCGGCAAAAGATCATTGAGGACTTCAAGGGTCTAACATGAATGGAAGCAATCCTTATTTGTTGACATGCAATAAATACTTAGGTCATCTCGGTTCAATTATACCTCGATGCTTGTATTAACTCGATAAATCAAAATCCATGTAAGTGATACTCAGGTCATCTCAGTTCAATTATACCTAGATGCTTGAATTTTCTTACAACATTTTAAATCACCCAATGATGAAATAAGCACTTCAAATACTTGAAAAATATCAAGATGGAAAAATCTATTTGCATTCCATATCCATAACATATCCAATTACATTCCATATCCATACCCATACCATATCCAATTGTATTTCATATCCATATCCATATCCCATGCAATAAAGATTCTATGTAAAGTATCAATGATTACAATTCAAAGCTTGTGATTCCTTCATTTGCATTTTCTTCTATCAAATCAAATTTCTATCTATCATTGTGTCTCTCATCAACAGTTCTAGTTGTCATTCTGAGCAGTGATCCAAATGCAGGTCCATCGTTCGTCTATACCAATCAAGTTAATCAATCTGGTCAAATGATCCAATCACAATCAGTGGTCTTGATCCTTGTCTAGTTGTAAACCAACTCAATCAATTATAATCAATCAGTTGTCTTATACAAGATGTTACATTGTTAAAATCATACCAACACACATGTCTTACATGACATGGTTCACTTCCTAAAACTAGACACTATCCTCTTGGGTTGCTCTAGGGATCTATCATTCCCCGCCATGACAACACTGTCATATATCATAATTGATTAATCATTGGTTTACAGCTAGACAGGGGCAATAGCTTGTTTGCTCTTGTATCATTTTATGCATACTTGCTTGCTTGATTGTGTGTGTTATCATTCTATCTTGCATCACATATCATTCATCTCTTTCTTCAACCAATTTCTTAATTCTAACCTATTTTTCACCTTCTTCATTTTGAGATTGTCTATCTCACGCCTTCTGCCTTCTTCCCATCCAATCTCCTAAGGGGGCATCATATTGTCATAACCTGTACCAAGGGCAAACTAGGGCATGTATCATTTTCAGATAATCTTTTTCTTTGAAACAACGTGATAAAACACATTGCTTCAAAGAGGGGCAAAATGTATACACCTAAAATTGGCTCATGTCAAATTAGGTAAATATTTTAATATTTATCTTAATTCTAATTTCTTCTATTAATTAAATAAATATTCTAAGTTTATCTGATTGGTTCATTATCCCATAATTAAATAAAAATCAATTTATTTAATTAATTTCCCTAAATTCTTCTAAATGTCTCACATAATTAAATAATCCTAAATTATTTAATTAATCCTAAATTCCTCTACCCTAAGTCCTAATTTCATAAATCCACCTCACCTTTCCAGCTCACCTTTTTCACCTCACCATGTTGCACATATAATTAAATATTTAATTAGCTAATATTCCCTCACCCACATGTCCTATTTATCCTCCAGTCAAATTAGTTAACTCATTAATCAAATCTGTTAACTAATTGGTCATTTGAGTTCACTAATCAATCAATTCACTTAACTGATTAGTCAATTCAGTCAACTCCCCAATCAATTTTGTTAACTCTTCAATCTATTCTGTTAACTCCCCTGTTGCATGATGGAGCTTGGACAATTGTCCTCTTTCTATTCACACACATTCCTCAACCATTCTCAACCATTGATCTTCTCATTTCTTCTCAACCGTTGATCTCTTCTCTTCTGAGTCTATAAATTAAACCTTATTCTTCAATTTCTATCATCCAAGTTTTTAGTACCATTACTCTGTCAAATTACCAATGCGCCTTTGGCACCCCCATTACTATCCATTTGTTTGAGATCACTCTCATTGACTTGAAACTCATCTTCATAGCAATAAAGCATCACAGCCATTTCTCCATCGCCATCTTGAAGGATGAAGCAAGGAAGTACGCTTCCTAAGGGCAACTTTCATCACAAAAGATTAATTGAGACTAGGCAAACAATGGAAGCCGCAGGATAACAAGGTTTGTGAGGTTTGTGCTTTATTTATTCAATCTTGTTATTCGCAATTTCTATAGATGTCCATTGGCTTATTAATGGTTTTATGTTGTTAACCACAATTCCTAATAACAATTTGTAATGAATATCTTCTGAAAATCTTCATCTTTCATCTGATATTGAATCTGTGCATAAAGTCCTTGATACCAACTAATGAATTCAGTCAACTTTTCTTTCAGACCTTCTTTGCATTGAACCAAGTCAATAAGAGCGACTTGCGGTCCGATATTTGCTTGAAAATATTGTAAAAATTGATCAATCAACTGCAAAAAGGAGTGTATTGAATTCAGAGGCAACGAGCAAAACCATTCTAAAGCTGTATCTTTGAGAGATCACAGTAAAAGTTTTGCTAACAAATCCTCTTCAAAATAAAAATCACTACACATAGTTGTAAATGCTGCCACATGAATATCAGGATCACCTTTTCCACCATGTTTTTCAAAGCGAGGAGTCTCAAACCTCTTAGGCATAGGAGTTCTCAAGATTGCATAGGAAAGGGGATTACAGGCATGATATGTTGGTAGACTAGGCTATGAAGAATTTGTCAAGTTTGTTACCTATTGTTGTAAAGCAGTCATGCCCTGTAAAAGTTGGTTTAGGATGGCATCATTGACGGATGCAATTTGTTGTGAGGAATTAGAACCAAAGTGAGGAGGTGAATGAGCTTGAGATACAATAGGTGTAGGCTAAGAATATGTTAACAGTAGTTGGCCATAATGATAGGTGGAAGATGGTTGCGAATAGGTAATAGGTGGTTGGAAATGAGTGGACTAGATAGGTGGTTGAGAACAATTATGCATAGAGGAGGTCCCTTTGGGAACCAAATTTTGATAATCATATCCCACAATGTTGTAATTAGTGCCTTTAGATACTCCAATACCAGTGATAGCATTACTACAAGCATTCGCATTAGTTGTTAAGATCCTTGATGTAAAGGTGGATATTCCCGTAGTCAATATAGGTACCGAAACTTGAGTATGAGATGGTGATAGAGTGTTATTTATTGCTTGCACACATTTGGTCACCAGCATGATATTGGTTTGTACAATATGTGCTAGACCACGAATTGCATTATCACCATCTTGTCCTTTTATCAATTCTCTTATGTTATGAATTGTAGGGACAACTTCTTCAGCTATTCTCTCATTTTCCATAAATGATTGATATTCAGCTAGCTCCTTATCCAATTTTTCTATTTGCTCATCAGATACATATTCTGTTTCCTAAATAGTGTTATCAACATCATGAAAAATTTGTTCTTCCATTGAGGTTGGAGGATGTATAATATCTTGCACAATTTGAGTTTCTCCCATTGTAATGAAGGTGTCTAAAGTACCAACTTCTTCAAGATCCTAGATCCCATTAATCTTTTACTTCTTCTCAAAGGGATATTGTTTTTAGGACAGCGTGTCATAAATCTTATAAAAGCATACAACATACAATGCACAAACTAAGAGAACAATTCCAAAGAGAAGGATATGATTGACGACCAAAAATGCTTGGAATTGTGTACTCTTTTCAATGCCAATGAATGAAACAAAGGATGTTGTAAGGATTTCAGTAAATGGGCAAAAAGTTATATGTCTGATATCAATCCAAAACAGCAATATAATCACTCTCAACACCCTCTTGATGCAAATCCAAGATAATGCCAAGTCAAAATATAGTGAAAATATGTCAAAATAGGCACTTTTTCACCAAAATTCAATGCAAAAGAGCATAACAAAGGGTGTTGTGAGGAAAATGATGATGGAAAGAAAATAGTATCAGTATTAACAGCCACTTGATGCAAAAAATACCCAATAGAACATGCTTTTAGTGCCACTTAAGGTAAGGACCTAGTGAAAATATAGCAAAAATAGACTATTTTTCACGGTTTTTCAATTCCAAGACCTAGCAAAAGATGTGTTGTAATGAATTTCACTAGGTACAGAAAATAATACCAATAATATCAATCACCTCAATCCATAAAATTGATGATGACATGCTTGGAGTGTAAACTAGGTCAAACCATAGGGCAAAAATAGCCAAAATGTGTAGTTTTTCATCGAATTTTCACTACAAGAGCCCGATAAAAGGGTGTTGTGAAGCTTTTTATGAGGGGAAGCAAATGATTACCCTGATAATAGAAAATTAATGCAAAAATACCTTTCACAACACACCTATGGTGCATGTTTGGAGAGTCGATAAGGCCAAATTTAGTGAAAATCGTTGTTTTTGAAGCCCTAGGTTTGAGATCTTGGGACAAAATACTATGCGAATGTTTTGAAGTCTAATTTATGATTAAAATGACTTACTCTAAGATCTGAAAATGATTTTCAAGCTTGAACATGCAAAATGCCCATGCAAATTTAATGAAAATGCATCAAAAATTGCTAGTTTTTGTTGAAATTTTCTATGCAAAATTGCAAATATTTTAAATCTAAATACAAATTTACACTAAAATGCAAGACTACAGAAAAATGTTAATTTTAATGAGCCTCTAAAATTAGTAGAAAAATCTGAGAAAAGATTTTGCCTACGAACCCTAGATTTTGGAATTACTAGGTTATATTAAAATTGTCAAAATTTCCACAAAACCCTAGCAATTAAATGATGAAAATGCAATGCAAATTTCTAAACTTTTGGATTTTTCTGTAGTTTATATCTGATCTGATGCAAAAATCATGAATTAGGAAAATTTAGAAAGAATTAATGCAATTTAGTAAGCCAAACAATGCGATTTTTTTGTATTTTCCAAATTTTTCAATTTTTTTTGAATTTTTCTCAATGCAATAAAATGAATGAATGAAATCCAAATTTGAAGACACACACTCAGCAACTTGCAATTTAAGTCCAAAAACACAAGTTCACTAAAATGTTTAATGGAAAATTGGATTTGTCAATGCTCTAGATTTTAGATGTTTAAATCCGCCTCTCCACTATACATTGAAGGATCTAGGGTCGAGTGCTGAGTGCCAAGAACTATCATACCCTAGGTCACTTGCAGATGTAGGGAAACTTGGATTAAGGAATTTAATTATTAATTTTCCTTCTCTTATGTCCAATTAACCATTAAAACCCTAATTATGCAAATATGGTAACAAATTGACAAAAAATGGAAAAAGCTCTTGCAGAAAGGAATAAAATACCAAATCATAGAATACCTATTTTTGGGGTTCTGAAGTGGTGCAGTTGGGGACACTGGAGTGGGTACCCAAGTCTAAGGTGCATGTTTCTTTGCAGGATCCAGACCTCCTTCTGACACTGATCAGCCCTATAACTTTTGTTTCTAGAAATTCAGATGCGAAGGACACTAGAGCGAGCGCCCAAGTCCTTGAAGTACTCTTGTTTCCTTTTCTTCAGATCTTGAAACCTTGATGTCTGCCAACCCTTCCTGCAACTCCACTTTTACCAAATGTGACACCTGTAAGCTGCAATCACAAGACTTGGTTTGGGGGTTGTGGTGTTTAGAGGCTTGCCTGAGTCAAGCCCTAGAGGACACTTAATTCTATGAACACCGTTGTCAAATAAAGAGTGCCTACCCTTGTGAGGCAGAGGCAAAAACTAAAGGAACCAATGATGAAAACATAATATTATGTAACCTTGTAGTGAAGCTCTCATGGGAGGAAGAAGCTCTATATTCCATGAGGAAATTGATGCTCAAATCTACAAATATCAACACACAAAACACACAAGTGTGCTCTTGCAACACAATGAAAGCCTTGAATCACCTTAAGAACACAATAGCTTGCTAGTAATCATCTATTTTACAAATGAATGCCTAAGCATGCTTATATATGCAACTACAAGCACTCCTGCCAAGATTTTAAAAATCAAAACTTACCGTGTCAGTAGAAGGACCAAATAATGGTCATAAACCAACACCTAGAAATTAGGGCTACCCCAAAATAGGGTAGGACTAGGGCGTAGACGCCCAAGTCCTCCCCCCTATTTTGGGTAGGGTACAACTCAAGGGGTCCACCTAGGTCCAATTTACCATGAAACCCAGGTCTCATTCCATTGGGATGCCAAAATATGAACAAAGATGTCCTAAATGCATGTTAAAGACCCGGGAGCTAAACCTTATGAGGGAAAAGCCCGTAAGGGGACATTTTCCAACGTTACATTTAGCCCCCACTTTAATGTATGTATAAACATGAGGCCAATACATGCATTAAAGTAAGGTCAGAAACACATCAAGCATAGTGAAGACCGTTTAATCACATAAGAGATGGTAATAGGCACGCAAAACATGAAGAAGACCGTTACAGTCATGTAGAACATGGAGAAGATAGTCAATGCATAGAAGACACATTAATGCATGGAAGACAGAAGTGATATCTTTTCTTTTCTTTTTCTCATATATATGAAATGCAGATATAAGTATTGGAAAGTAAACAAACCTCCCATAATACAGGATGCACTACCCTAAGGCGTAGGTCTCTGTATATATGGGGCAACACACATGCAAGACACACAAAACCTCCCAAAATGAAGGAAACACTACTCGAGGGTGCTGGTCTCTCCATATGGGGCAACAAACAGGCCACACAAAACAAGAACGCCAAAACACACACACTTGAATACACGGAGAAAACATGGCAGACAAGCGATGGTGTGTTCCCTATTTCTAGGCTCGTCACCATATTAGGCACATTACAGGCACACACCAATGATTGGGCTTCACCACAACAATCACCAAAGACACACTTAAGGGTTGAGTTAGTCACAGAACCACTCGCCGCCTCTGTAGAGGACTTTTAAAAATGAAAAGATGATGCAATCTGCTCTAAGAAATACACCATCCCCGCCTCCATAGAGGGCTTAAGATAAAAAGGATATATGCAATATCCCATCTCCGCAGAGGGCTTACATGATTGATTGATTGATTGCAAACAAACTCAGGATGCATGATGCACTACCCTAAGGTGCAGGTCTTTGCATTTGAGGTCAAACACATTGCTAACATTTATAATAGACAGCTTACCTTATATGCCCCCACCTTAAGGTGGTTGATGTCAGTTATCGATATCAAACACATTAAGGTAGGAAGAAAACACACAAGGGAACACTAACTTTCACAAATCCCATGCCCATCAGAGGTGACATGTACTTTACAATCACCAAATGTTCCAACAAACACATCCCTGCAAGAAACATGTTAGTGTCTAGTAAATCATGATAAACAACAACATTAATGCATATGATTAACCACACAAAGAGCCAAGGTTATACAACAAATTTGGAGTTTGAGGATAACCGTAGGGCTATATCACAAAGTTCTCTGAATCGAGTACCACCAAGGCTAGATTAAAAGACAAACAAAGGTCCATAAAGCAGGAGTATTGTTAAGTTTTGTAAATGCGATAGAAACATCATGAAATTCACTACACATAAACCACAAGTGCTTCCACTAGCCAAGCATTGGATAAAATATACAACCCCATCATCATATTCAAAACTAAGTCCATTTTTTTATTGCTCTTGAAAGGGACACTAGGTCTACATCAGTATAAATGTTTGTCGTCATCCTCCCACTAGATGGAAACACTAGAGGAAGGGAAACAATAAATAAGAGAGGAGAAACAAGTGTCTTAGGGACAGTCACGTAGGAGGGTGCCCCCAGGTCACCAACTAGACGCTATGTCCCTAAGGCACAACACACAACAATGGAATCAAAGAGAGGCAATTTAGAAGAATGATGATACAAATAGAAGAAGGTCACAACAGAGGTGGTCTCCTAGTATCCCAAACCTTACGAGAGAATTCAAGGTCATCCCAGGAGGCCTAAACAATACATAACACATCATGGGGGAAGCACATCAAGAGAGAGATAAAGGGTTAGAGATACTTACCGGTAGGATCTTCATATTACATCTTGGAGCTCTTGAACCTCTTGGAGAGGTATTCGATCATGTTTAATGTAAAATATGAGTGGCTCTTATGAAAGTCTTGTTTGTTATCATATGATCCTTGTTCCTTAAATCCTTGTTTAAATGAGACTTTTTGGTGCTTATGAGGGGGAGAACCACTATTATTTCTGACTATTGATTGTCATCTTGCTCTTTTCTAATTTTTAGCGAGTTTTTGTTGTTGAATATTTCTAGAATAGTAATGGGAATCATCCTGTACCATCTTACTCATCTGTATCAGTTGTTGTTCTTTCTTTTCTGATGCATTTTGAATGTCTCCCAATCCATATAAAGATAACAGAGGAGGAACCTCAACATAAATTTCATTTATTCATGGACGAGGTTGATTATCCATTTGTTTCTTGTCAACTTCAATCATACCCATGATACTATCATAGTCCAAGTAATCGTCCTCATCTACTTCTACTAAATCTTGTTTCACCATATTATTTTTGGTATGTTTAGGAAAAGGATTAGTGAATTTTTGTAAATTCTGATTCGGTAGAGCAACTGATTTGTTTCCATTGTCATTCACACCTGATACCTGGATGACACTTGAATCAATAAGGTCTTGTATGTCATGTTTAAGATGCATGTATAGTTTAGTATCATGTCCTTATGATTGATGATAATGACAAAAGGCATTAGTATCGAAGTAAGGTCCTTGTTTACTAGGATCAACAATCTTGATCGAGGGAAGTTTTAGAATGTTATTACTCAAAGCTTGATTCATGGTTTCTTTGGGTTATTTATAGAAGACACATTTGTATTTGGTCCATTGATCTTAATGAAACTCCTATTATTGTTCCTTTTAAAATTATTTTTTTATGGTCCGCCTATGGATTGGCCAACTTGAGCCAATGAGTTTTGGTTTTCATAATGACTAGATGGAAGTTGATAATCATGAAGGGCGGTGCATAAATGTTGGAAGGAGTTATATTTCATCAAGAGGATCTTATCATGACTATTAGGTTGTTGATTTGTAATGAATATCTTCTGAACATCTTCATCTTTCATTTGATATTGAATCTATGCATAAAGTTCTTGATACCGACTAATGAATTCAATCAACTTTTCTTTTGGACCTTCTTTGCATTGAACCAAGTCAATAAGAGTGACTTGGGGTCTAATATTTTCTTGAAAATGTTGTAAAAATTGATCAATCAACTGTGAAAAGGAGTGTATTGAATTCAAAGGCAATGAGCAAAACTATTCTAAATCCATATCTTTGAGAGATCACGGGAAAAGTTTTGCTAACAAATCCTCTTCAAAATAAAAATAATTACACATAGTTGTAAATGCTATCACATGAATATTAGGATCACCATTTCTGCCATATTTTTCAAAGAGATGAGTCTCAAACCTCTAAGGCATAGGAGTTCTCAAGATTACATAGGAAAGGGGATTACAGGCATGATATATTGGTAGACAAGGCTGCGAAGAATTTGTCAAGTTTGTTACCTTTTGTTGTAAAGCAGTCATGCCCTGTAAAAGTTGGTTTAGGATGGCATCATTGGGAGATGCGATTTGTTGTGAGGAATTAGAACTAAAGTGAGGAGGTGAATGAGCTTGAGATATGATAGGTGGAGGGTGAGAATATGTTAATGGTAGTTGGCCATAATGATAGGTGGAAGAAGGTTATGAGTAGGTAATAGGTGGTTGGAAATTAGTGGAATAGATAGGTGGTTGAGAACAATTATGCATAGAGGAGGTCCCTTTGGGAACCAAATTTTGATAATGAAATCCCACAATGTTGTAATTAGTGCCTTTAGATACTCCAATACTAGTGGTAGCATTACTACAAGCATTCACATTAGTTGTTAAGATCATTGATGTAAAAGTGGATATTCCCGTAGTCGGTATAGGTGTCGAAACTTGAGTATGAGATGGTGATAGAGTGTTATTTATTGCTTGCACACATTCGGTCACCGGCATGATATTGGTTTGTACAATATGTGCTAGACCACAAATTGCATTAACACCATCTTGTCCTTCCTTTATCAATTTTATTATGTTATGAATTGTAGGGACAACTTCTTCAGCTATTCTCTCATTTTCCATAAATGATTGATATTCAGCTAGCTCCTTATCCATTTTTTCTATTTGTTCATCAGATACATATTTTGTTGCCTCAATAGTGTTATCAACATCATGAAAAATTTGTTCTTCCATTGAGGTATGAGGATGTATAATATCTTGCACAATTTGAGTTTCTCCCTTTGTAAAGAAGGTGTCCAAAGTACTAACTTCTTCAAGAGCACTAGATCCCATTAATCTTTTACTTCTTCTCAAAGGGATATTTTTTTTAGGATAGCATGTCATAAAGCTTATAAAAGCATACAACACACAATGCACAAACTAAGAGAACAATTCCTAGGAGAAGGATATGATTGACGGCCAAAAATGCTTGGAATTTTGTACTCTTTTCAATGTCAATGAATGAAACAAAGGATGCTGTAAGGATTTCAGTCCATGGGAAGCAAGTTATATGTCTGATATCAATTCAAAACGGCAATATAATCACTCTCAACACACTCTTGATGCAAATCCAAGATAATGCCAAGTCAAAATATAGTGAAAATATGTCAAAATAGGCACTTTTTTCACCAAAATTCAATGCAAAAGAGCATAACAAAGGGTGTTGTGAGGAAAATGATGATGGAAAGAAAATAATATCAATAATAACAGCTACTTGATGCAAAAAATACCCAATAGAACATGCTTTTAATGCCACTTAAGGTAAGACCCTAGTGAAAATATAGCAAAAATAGGCTATTTTTCACGGTTTTTCAATTCCAAGACCTAGCAAAAGAGGTGTTGTAATGAATTTCAGGAGGTACAGAAAATAATACCAATAATATTAGTCACCTCAATCCATAAAATTGATGACAACATGCTTGGAGTGTAAACTAGGTCAAACCCTAGGGCAAAAATAGCCAAAATGTGTAGTTTTTCACCAAATTTTCACTACAAGAGCCCGATAAAAGGGTGTTGTGAAGCTTTTTATGAGGGGAAGAAAATGATTACCCTGATAACAGAAAATTAATGCAAAAATACCTTTCACAACACACCTATGGTGCATGTTTGGAGAGTCGATAAGGCCAAATTTAGTGAAAATCATTGTTTTCGAAGCCCTAGGTTTGAGATCTTGGGACAAAATACTATGCGAATGTTTTGAAGTCTTATTTTTGATGAAAATGACATACTCTCAGATCTGAAAATGATTTTCAAGCTTGAACATGCAAAATGCCCATGCAAATTTAATGAAAATGCATCAAAATTGCTAGTTTTTATTGAAATTTTCTATGCAAAATTGCAAATATTTTAAATATAAATGCAAATTTACACT
Source organism: Cunninghamia lanceolata (assembly GCA_027924645.1). Taxonomy (NCBI): domain Eukaryota; kingdom Viridiplantae; phylum Streptophyta; class Pinopsida; order Cupressales; family Cupressaceae; genus Cunninghamia; species Cunninghamia lanceolata. The sequence goes on along the minus strand of BSBN01000810.1, from coordinate 1,415,767 downwards.
AAAATACAAGACTACAGCCAAATTTTAATTTGAATGAGTGTATAAAATTAGTATAAAAATTTGAGAAAAGATTTTGCCTACGAACCCTAGATTTTGGAATTACTAGGTTATATTAAAATTGTCAAAATTTCCACAAAACCCTAGCAATTAATTGATGAAAATGCAATGCAAATTTTTGAATTTTTAGATTTTTTCTATAGTTTATATTAGATCTGATGCAAAAATCATGAATTAGGAAAATTTACAAAGAATTGATGCAATTTAGTAAGCCAAACAATTCAATTTTTTTTGTATTTTCTAAATTTTTCTTTTTTTTTGAATTTTTCTCAATGCAATAAAATGAATGACTATATGAATGAATTAAATCAATCCAAATTTGAAGACACACACTCAACAACTTGTAATTTAAGTCCAAAAACATGCGTTCACCAAAATGTTTAGTGGAAAATTGGATTTGTCAATGCTCTAGATTTTAGATGTTTAAATCTGCCTCTCCACTATACATTGAAGGATCTAGGGTCGAGTGGCGAGCACTATCATACCCTAGGTCACTTGTAGATGTAGGGAAACTTTGATTAGGGAATTTAATTATTAATTTTCCTTCTCTTGTGTCCAATTAACCATTAAAACCCTAATTATGCAAATAGGGCAACAAATTGATGAAAAACAGAAAAAGCTCTTGCAGACAAGAATAAAATACCAAATCACAGAATACCTATTTTCAGGGTTCTGAAGCGGAGCAGTCAGGGACACTGGAGCAGGCACCCAAGTCCAAGGTGTAGGTTTCTTTGTGGGATCCGGACCTCCTTTCGACATTGATCATCCATGTAACTTTTATTTCTAGAAATTCAGATGTGGAAGACACTAGAGCGAGTGCCCAAGTGCTGGAAGTGCTCTTGTGTCCTTTTCTTTAGATCCCAAATCCTTGATGTCTACCAATGCTTCCTGCAACTCCACTTTTCTCAAATGCAACACCTGTAACCTGCAATCACAAGACTTGGTTTGGGGGTTGTGGTGTTTAGAGGCTTGCCTCAATCAAGTCTCGGAGGACACTTAAGTCTCTGAACACTGTTGTCAGATAAAGAGTGTGTGCCTTCGTGAGGCAGAGGCAAAAACTAAAAGAACCAATGATGAAAACACAATATTATGTCACCTTTTAGTGAAGCTCTCATGAGAGGAGGAAGCTCTTCATTCCATGAGGAAATTGATGCTCAAATCTACAAATATCAACACACAAAACACACAAGTCTGCTCTTGCAACGCAATGAAAGCCTTGAATCACCTTGAGAACACAATAGCTTGCTAGTAATCATCTAGTTTACAAATGAATGCCTAAGCATACTTATATATGCAACTACAAGCACTCCCGCCAAGATTTTAAAAATCAAAACTTATCGTGTCGTCAAAAGGACCAAATAACGGTCATAAACCAACACCCAGAAATTAGGGCGGCCCCAAAATAGGGCAAGACTAGGACGTGGGTGCCCAAGTCGTCCCCCCTATTTTGGGTAGGGTACAACTCAAGCGGTCCACCTAGGTCCAATATTCCATAAAACCCAGGTCTCATTCCATCGTGATGCGAAAATATGAACTAAGATGTCCTAAATGTATGCTAAAGACCCGGGAGCTAAACCTTATGAGGGAAAAACCCCCAAGGGGACATTTTCTAATGTTAAAAGCGGTACAATCCTTTTTTGGATTTTTTAATCTCCTCTTAATGACTTTATACCTTTTCACACATTCTCGTACAACTCCAAACATTGATTTCATGACAGATTTCTAGTCAAGAAGCTCTTAAATGGCATCAAAATCTAAAACTTTCTTAACTAGGTTTTAGGACAGCAAGCTGGTATAATTCTTACCTTTTAGTCAAATTTGTTGCAATGTTGCAACTCCAAAAATTTAGTGTCATTTTGATTGTCATCCTTATTATTTCATCATCTTGGACCTTCAATCACCTTTCAAATGATCCCTATGTTCACCATGCAAGTAGAATTAAATTAAAACCAAAAATGCTCATGGGTTAGTCAAGGACAACTTGTCAAATTTGTGGTCTTCTTTTGTTTCCCTTGGTTTCTTGATGTATCATCTTTACCTTTCCATATTTAGTACCTTCTCAAGCCTCCTATCATCTTGTAAATTCCCATTTAATTCATTGTATGGGTCAAAACAATATCATAAATGAAAGTTGTCATGGCTACTCCAGGGTTTTTGAGTTTGTCAAAATTCAATTTTAGGATTGTTTTTTTACCATTTTAGGTCAAACATTGATTGGATTTTTTCATTTAGTATACTTAGCCAACATTCTCCTTCAAGTCCTTTAGCCAATTATAAGGGTTTTCTCAAAGTTTCAAGGCTTTTATGATGATCTATACACTGTGGTCTGAGTATGGCAACAGTAGGCAGTTTTGGAACCTTGTATGAATTCAATTTTTTTACCCTTGCATGGATTGTTTTCTTCACTTCTAGCTAATTGTTTCTCTTTATTAGTATTTCATGACCTTGATCAAGCACTTGGTCTTCTAAGAAACACAAAAAAATGATAATGACATGATAAGATCTAAGCATACCACATGAATGCATTCATACATTTAGTCATCTTGACACCTCCTAAGACTCTACTGTTGCAAGTATGGGCCTAACCGGTGTTGTCATTGATGTCAACATACTCCTATTGCATTGATAATAAGGATTGGATGAGTTATGTGCTGAGGACATTGAGAAAATTAGTCCTAATCAGGAACAGAGAAGAACAGTGAAGACAGTCAGCTAAAGATCCTAGCTAAGATGAAGATAAGAGGATGCGCATAAAAGGTTTTGTAGATATGTATCTTAAGGTTATCCAATAAAGATTTCAGAGGTCCACATGAAGATCTGAAGAAGTTGTGGCCACTCAAGTAAAACTAGTTCCGGCAAGCGTTCAGAGGTGACAAGGTGACATAGATAGGTCCGGTGAGATCTGAAAATGCAATATCCTATTCTACAGATTTGGTGGAGTGTTTAGGAAGTCCATGTGAAGTGAAAACTCAATTGGTTCATGATCTGGAGGTCCAAAAGCATCTATTCCATTGTGACAGTGATGAGAGACTATGTTCTTGAGGTTCCAGATGAAGGAATTAAGGATTTCAGTAAGCAGATGTAGTATGGATATTCTTGGTGATTCAAGCAAGCTTGTGGAGGTCTTTGGATCATGTCCAGTTTCTATTAGGGGTCCGCATTGAAGATTGAGCTGGCAATTGAAGAATTACTTCTGGATGATGGTGTTCTTCTTAAGTCTGGACGACTGGATGAGTTACACATCCTATGGATGATCTGGAAGGTGTTCTATGAAGAATGGCGCGTTCCCAAAGAAAGATTGAAGTCTCAGATTTGTATGGTCGATAGTGTGTTGATCCGCGTGAAGACTTTTTGTAATAAGTCGTATTGTATTTTCTCTGTTATGTATGCCAACTTGCATGATAATTCCTAAGTCAATGTCTTGTAAAAATAATGAGTTGTAAAGTCATTTCAAAGGGTGTCTTGGTGTGATGAGAGTGTGGTAGCGAAGAGGAAAGTGAAAAGCAGAGTAGAAGTATTGGGCTTAAATGGAACTGACTCAAGCATGGTGAAGATATTATTCTCCTATTCAAGTATGTGATACTTATTATTTTGTAGACAGTGTGTCTCTTGTAGGCAGTGGGCCTCTTCTGAGTAGTGTGCTTGGGTAGTGAGCCCTAATTGGCATGTGCCATTTTTTTCTTTCTATTCTTCTAACAAAGAATACAATCTTGGGTTAATCACCCCGTGGTTTTTCCCTTAACCGGGTTTTCCATGACAAAATCTTAGTGTCTTATGTGTTGATGTGTTTCTGCTCTTGATTTAATGCGTTATGTTTCCATTATTGATTTATTATTATGCTATTGAATTACAAAGTAGATTTAAGTGTTTAATTGGAAGAAATTTTTGGACAACTGATTCACCCCCCCTCTCAGTTGTTTGTCCTAAATCTAACAATTGGTATCAAAGCTAAGTTCCTCTAAAAGAGCTTAACCGCTTGAGGAGATCCAGGATGTCGTCCTACAAGAAGGATAGTCCGAAGTTTGATGGAACCAATTTTAATCTTCGGAAAAGTCGCATGCAATGTCACTTACAATGTATGGGAATGTAGTACTGGATCATGGCTTCAACGAAGTATACTCCTCCACAGAATGGCCTGAAAATTGTAAATGAAATCACAGATACTAAAACTAATCTGTGGACTAAAGAAGTTCTTCTATTTGCCTTGTCTGATTTAGAGCTGACAAATGTTGTTGACCTAGAAATTGCTTTTGAGATTTGGGAAAAATTGGAACTTCTGCATGAAGGAGACAAGTATGTTAAATGTGCAAGGCTACAGAGTCTAAAAGGAAAATTCAAAAATCTGAAGATGAGAGAAGATGAAAATATCACTACTTTTATGCCAAGAGTAAATGAGCTTTTTTGTGGCATTAGATGTGCTGGTGGAGTTTTGGATGAAGATGAGATTATTGGCAAAGTTCTTAGATCCCTTCCTGATTCGTACAAATACAAGGTTGCTGCCATTGAAGAATTCAGAGCCCATTCAGGTGTCACGAGAGATCAATTGGTAGGTAAATTGGCTGCATTTGAATGGAGCAAGTTTGGAGATGCCCCTCCCAAGACTGAATCTACATTCAAAGCCAGTGCCTTTGTAAAAGGTAAACAAAGGTTTGATCCAGGAGAGAAATCATCAAGGAAACTATCATGGTATGAAAAAGCAAGAAAAGACCTGGAAGAAGAAGAAGCAAAAATTGCTCAACTTGAAGCCCTTATTGCAAAAAGACTACCAAGAGGATCCAATAAGTATGAAGGGAAATTGCCTTTTAAGTGTTTTAACTACAATAAGATTGGTCATTTTGCCTCAAGGTGTTCAGAAAGATTTTCAATGCCAAATCCTAAAGGATCAAGGTTCCAAAAGAATTGTTACTATGTTCATGAAGAGGATGATAATGAAGGAGTAACAGATGATGAATCAGAGATAGGAAACAAATCTAGAAGTGATTGGGTGTTTATTGCCATCAAGGAAGAAGATCCAATGCCCTCTGAATCTGTCAATCATAAAGTTGTAGAAAGAGCTCTGGCTGCCCAAATTGAAGAAAAGGATGATTGGGTCATTGACAGTGGATGCTCTCACCATATGACATTTGACAAAAATAAGTTCATATATTTTGAAAGGTATGAAGGAGGAGTGGTAAAGTTTGGTGATAATTATGCTGGTAGAATCAAAGGTAGAGGAACTATTTCTTTTGATGGAAAGAACAAAACTAGTAATGTACTGTATGTTGAAGGATTGAAGCACAATCTTCTCAGTCTTGGATAGTTGATGGACAAAGCCTATGATCTCTAATTCAAGAATGGAAAATGCAAGATCTTTGAAAGTTTCGGAACAGAGATTGCATCCGGTACTCAAACAAAAGGTAATATCTTCCATTTAGCTGGTACTGGTAAAAGTTGTCTATTTGTGCAAATTGATCAGAGTTGGCTATGGCATAGGAGGATGTGTCATGTGAATTTTGATAATAGCATCAAGATAAGCAACACTCAAGCTGTAAGAGATCTTCCAAAACTAGGGAAACCTACAAATAGTTTGTGCAAAGAATGTCAATTGGGGAAACAAAGCAGAGTCTCATTCAAAAGCAAGGAACAATCTTCTACCAGATTATTGGACTTAGTTCATACTGATCTATGTGGTCTGGCAAGAATAAGGAGTGTGCAAGGTGATAGATACTTCATGTTATTAATTGATGACCATTCCCGAATGATGTGGGTTACTTTTCTGAAAGAGACATCAAAAGCTCTTGAGAAATTCAAAATATTCAAGGCTATGGTAGAGAATGAAATTTTATTAAAATTAAAATGTCTGAGGTCTGATAGAGGTGGAGAATTCACATCCAGTGAGTTCATAGAATTCTGTGAGAAACATGGAATAAAGAGACAATTGTCTGCTCTTAGAACTCCACAACAGAATGGAGTAGTGGAAAGAAAGAACCGAACCATCCAGGAAGCATCTAGGACCATGATGATGGAAGAAAATGTTCCTCAAATCTATTGGAGAGAAGCTATCAGCACTACAGTCTATACTCTCAACCGAGTACAAATCAGAAGCAATACCGGTAAGACTCCTTATGAACTTTGGTTTGGCATTACTCCTACTGTGAGGTATTTCAGAGTCTTTGGTAGCAAATGTTACATTAAAAGAGATGAAGATCTAGGAAAATTTGATGCTAGAAGTGATGAAGGAATATTCTTGGGCTATTCTACTCAAAGTAAAGCATACCGGTGTTATAACAAGAGATTAAGGAAGATTGTGGAAAGTACAAATGTGAAGGTTGATGAAGGAATTGAAAAACCCTTAAGGTTTTATGAATATAATGAAGATGATCAAAATAATGTTTTTGTTCAAGAAGTCCAAGCTCCCTCTAAAATTCAAATTCAAACTGATCCGGTAAATTAGGAAGAAGAGATAAGTTTTGAACCTATTCAAGAATCAGAAGTGCAAGAAACTCCCAAAGTTCCTAGGTATGTAAGATTGAATCACTCTGAAGATCATATTATAGGTGATAAAAGAAAAGCTGTACAAACAAGAAGAAGGATTGCTCAAGATTCTGAAGAGTATTGTCTGATTTCAAAAGTTGAACCTAGGACAATGAATGAAGCTTGTAATGATGAAAACTAGACTAAGGAAATGGAGGAAGAACTAATGCAAATTAAGAAGAATCACACATGGGATCTTGTTCCCAGACCTGAAAACAAGAATTTGATTGGAAACAAATGGGTCTTCCAGAATAAACTGAATGAAGTTGGTGAAGTAATCAGAAATAAAGCTAGATTGGTCTGCAAGGGTTACTCTCAAATAGGAGTTGATTTTCAAGAAACTTTTGCTTTGGTGGAAAGAATTGAAGCAGTCATATTATTTCTTGCTTTTGCTACCTTCAAGGATTTCAAAGTATATCATATGGATGTCAAGTCTGCCTTCCTAAATGGTGACTTGGAAGAAGAAGTATACATTGAGCAACCGGATGGATTTCAATTTTCTGATCATGGTGATATGGTATGCAAGTTGAAGAAAGCACTGTATGGACTCAAGCAAGCTCCAAGGGCCTGGTATGAAAGATTGGATAAGCATCTTTTGAAGATTGGTTTTAACAAAGGTATGGCTGACAGTAATTTGTACTTCAAATTTGATCATGAAAATATCTTGATTGTTGAAGTATTTGTTGATGATATCATTTTTGGAGGAAGAGATAGTATGTGCAAAACCTTTGCAAATCAAATGAAAAGTGAATTTGAGATGTCCATGCTTGGGGAAATGAATTTCTTCTTAGGTCTGCAAATCATTCAAACTAAGAAAGGAATCTTCATTTCTCAGACAAAATATGTGAAAGAAATGTTGAAGAAATTTGGGATGGAAGAGTCAAAACCAATGAGTACTCCCATGGCAACTGGATGTAAATTGAGCAAAGATGATGACTCTCCTAAGAGTGATCAGAAAAAGTATAGGTCAATGATTGGAGGATTGTTGTATCTCACTCAAACTAGACCTGATATTATGAATGTTGTTGGTCTTTTTTCTAGATTCCAAGCTAATCCTAGAGAATCTCATGTCATGGTAATCAAGAGGATTTTTAGGTATCTAAAAGGGACAGTTGAGTATGGTATGTGGTATCCTAGAGATCATAATTTCTCTCTTCATGCATATATAGATGTGGATTGGGCAGGAGATGTGGATGACCGGAAGAGTACCAGTGGTGAAGCATTCTTTTTAGGGAAGAGATTGGTTTCTTGGCTGAACAAGAAACAAGAGGCAATATCTCTGTCCACTGCAAAAGCAGAATATATTGCAGCAGCAGGTAGTTGCACTCAAGTTTTGTAGATGAAGCAAATGCTAAGAGACATAAGAGTGGAGTATGAGGAGCCTATCACAATCTTATGTGATAATTCAAGTGCAATAAATATATCTAAGAATCTGGTGTTACATTCAAAGACTAAACATATATCCATCAAGTTTCACTTTTTGAGAGAGCAAGTGAACAAGAATGAAGTCAGATTGGAGTTTGTGCCTTCCAAGGACCAGATTGCAGATATATTTACCAAACCTCTACCTAAGGACTCTTTTGAGTATCTCAGGGAGAAGTTAGGGGTTATTACCCCTCCGATGATGAACTAAGGTGCACTGATGTGCATCAGTTCAGTGGATATCACAATCATATCTTGTGGTCCGGATTGATGATGGGGAGCTACGACTCAGGGGGAGCAGCTGGTATGATTCTGAAGTGGTGGAATTGCAAGTATGTGCCCTTTTCCATTGATGTCAAAGGGGGAGAGAAGACATGTGAAAAACAAGTGGTTTATGATCAAAGGGGGAGCAGGAAAGGAAGAGAAGTTGTGACAGTGAGGAGAAGTTCTTGTCTTGATTAAAATAGTTTTTCACATCATATGTTGCCATCAATGACAAAGGGGGAGATTGTTGCAAGTATGGGCCTAACCGATGTTGTCATTGATGTCAACATACTCCTATTGCATTGATGATAAGAATTGGATGAGCTGTGTGCTAAGGATATTGAGAAAATTAGTTCTAATTAGGAACAGAGAAGAACAGTGAAGATAGTGAGCTAAAGATCCTAGCTAAGATGAAGATAAGAGGATGCGCATCAAAGGGTTTGTAGATATGTATCTTAAGGTGATTCAATAAATATTTCACAGGTTTGCATGAAGATTTGAAGAAGTTGTGGCCGCTCAAGTAAAACTGGTTCCGACAGGTGTTTAGAGGTGACAGGGTGACATAGATAGGTCCGGTGAGATCCAGAAATGCAATATCCTATTTTGTGGATTTGGTGGAGTGTTTAGGAAGTCCATGTGAAGTGAAAACTCAATTGGTTTGTGATCTGGAGGTCTAAAAGAATCTATTCCATTGTGACAGTGATGACAGACTATGTTCTTGAGGTTCTGGATGAAGGAGTTAAGGATTTCAGTAAGTAGATGTAGTATGGATATTCTTGGTGATTCAGGAAAGCTTGTGGAGGTCTTTGGATCATGTCCATTTTGTGTTGGGGGTCCTCATTGAAGATTGAGATGGCAATTAAAAAATTACTTCCAGATAATGATGTTCTTCTTAAGTCTGGCCGACCGAATGAGTTACACATCCTGCAGATGATCTGGAAGGTGTTCTATGAAGAATGGCATGTTCCCAAAGAAATATTGAAGTCTCAAATCTATATGGTTGATAGTGTGTTGATCTGCATGAAGTCTTTTTGTAATAAGTCATATTGTATTTACTCTGTTATGTATGCTGACCTGAATGATAATTCCTAAGTCGATGTCTTGTATAAATAAGGAGTTGTAAAGTCATTTCAAAAGGTGTCTTGGTGTGATGAGAGTGTGGTAGTGAAGAGGAGAGAGAAAAGAAGAATAGAAGTATTGGGCTTAAATGGAACCGACTCAAGCATGGTGAAGATGCTATTCTCCAGTTCAAGTATGTGATACTTATTATTTTGTAGACAGTGTGTCTCTTGTAGCTAGTGGGCCTCTTGTGAGCAGTGTGCTCGGGTAGTGAGCCCTAATTGGCATGTGCCATTTTGTTCTTTCTATTCTTCTAATAGAGAATACAATCTTGGGTTAATCTCCCCATGATTTTTCCCTTAATCAGGTTTTCCATGTCAAAATCTTGGTGTCTTATGTGTTGATGTGTTTCTACTCTTGATTTAATGCATTATGTTTCCATGATTGATTTATTATTATGCTACTGAATTACAAAGTGGATTTAAGTGTTTAATTGGAAGAAAGTTTTGGACAACTGATTCACCCCCCCTCTCAGTTGTCTGTCCTGAATCTAACATCTACAAGTATGGAAGATTATACTCTTAACTTTATATATGAAGATGAAGCAATAAATAAACTTGAATGGATCATTAAAATCAAACCCATCCTCTAAAACAATAATTGTCCTTCATTTTCAAGAGTCCACAAGGCCTCAAAAAGCAATCACTCAACCATGAAAGACTTTCCAATATGACTATGAGCATGATAAAAGGAGCAAGACCATTCACCACAACTCCATGCAAACTATAAACCAAATGAAACAATGAAGCACATACTTGATCAAGACTCATCAAACCCAAAACATGCCAAAACTAATCCAATAGACTCATAAACATCTAATTGACCCAAATAATACATGTGGTAACAAACAAGTGCATCCAAAGCATACAAGTCAACTAGGACTTTCGAGAGCATCCAAATGCATCTAAACTAGGTGAGACAACCAAGACCCAAGAAATCATCGAAATATGCCAACTTAATGCAATGGATCATGAGCTTATGCAATCAAACTGCACTACTCAACCAAGACCTAGAAGACACCAAACAAGATGAAAACACCAAAGGAGGCTGAAGAACTCACCTAAAAATCAATCAAAAGAGGGGGTCCCAATTTTTCTCATGTAAAAAGTGGGTTGTGTGTGAAGGGCACAACGCAATGGTCACACCATTGAGAATATTCCTTTGTATCCTTGAAAATTGTGTGCCACCACAATTTAGCCAAGAGTATCTTGCATAATATCACCTCCATGGTGTAATGGCCTCTGAAAATTCCATCATGTGCCTCTTATATAATAGCCCATCGTTCATGATCCAAGATGCAATGGTGCAAAAATTCATCCTGGCCAAGTTTTTAGAGATCACTTTGCATTAACTAGTAGGGGGCAGTGCAGATAGAAAGTTATTTTTTCTTGGTAGGGCTCATTATGTCTGGTGTATTTCCTAATGATAGGAAAAGGGATATTTCTGCCAACTCTTCAAGTGCATGTTGAATCCAAAATATTTGTGCATATGGCATGGCTTCCTCTATATCACTTGGCTCATCGCTTGTGGTTATGTGTGATAGATGATCACATCTAGAATTATTCTTGTCGAGCTTGGCAATAACTAAGAATTGGAATTCACATAATAGAACCACGCATCTACATATCCTTCCATTAAGTATATGCTTATTGAATAAGTATTTCAAGTCCATGTGATCTATGAAGAACATGGAAGGATTTGCTAGCAGATATTGACAGAACTTTTGGAGCACATAGACCATAGAGAGGCCCTTGTGCTTAATTGTGGTAAAATTAAACTTCACTAGGGTCAACTATAACTAGCAAAGTAGATGGTGTGATCAACTAATTTGCTTTCTAGTTGAGCAGGTACCATGCCAATGGTTGTTTTTGAGGCATCAACATGGACATGGAATGTTATCATCTAACCTGGGAACTACAAAATCAGCATGCTAGTGATCTTCTCCTTTAGAAACTCAAAATATTCTTGTTGAGCCATTGTCCATTAGAATATTGTGTGTTTATTTAGTAGTTATTTTAATGGCACAACAATTTTGACATACCCCTTGATGAACTTATGATAATACCCTACATGTCCAAGAAACGCATGCACATCCTTCTAGGTTTGGGGAACCTCAAGGTGAAGAATCACCACAATCTTGGTCGGGTCGACTACAAGTCCATCACAATAAATGATGTGTTCACACTATTCAAATATGAGGTGCAAAGAATCATAGTGATCCTTAACCAGCCCAAACACTATCCAATCATCTAGATAAAATTGCAAGAACTTAAGGATGAAGTGTTTAAATGTGATGACCATGATATGTGAGAAGATATCCAATGCATTATTTATCCCACAAGACATCACGGTGAAGCAAAAGAATCCCATTGCATCATGAAGGTTGTTTTTGGCCAATATTATTATGTAATTTACACCTAATGGTATATTAAAAATCTATCAGTAACTGTGTATATCTCCTATTTGTTGACCCCTTTAAGAATTTCTTCAATGAAGGAATAGGGAAAGAATCAACTACACATACTGAGTTGAGCTAGCGGTAATAGACATAGATCTAGACACACCCATCCTTCTTGATGTTGATGACCATGAAACTAACCCATTTAGACTCATTGATTGCATTAATTATACCATTCACCAAAATATTGTCAATAACTACCTTGACTTTGGTGTAAAAATTTGGGTTCATTTGATATGGCCTTTTGTGTACTAGTTTTTCCCCTTCAATCAATTGTATGTGCATCACCCCTAAGGATGGGTGCACTCCCTTCATCTCTTTATAATTTTTCAAAAATAAGTCTTGATACTCATGCATCAATTCCACAACCTTGGTGACCTCTTTAGTTGTCTTGTAGTCACCAATGGTTGTAAGCTTAGGTTCTCCTTCTAAACTAATATCCACTTTGATCATCTTCAGGGGCTCATGGTATGGCTCACTCTTGGGCCCCTTAGAATTGATCACTTCGCATGACCTTGAGGAGGTTTAAATATTAAGGTGGATCTTAACTGATCCCTCTTCCATCTAGTACGCCATCTTCTCCTTTCCTTTTTGTAACCAATTTTTCTTTAACTAAACCTCATCATCCTCTTTGCTAAATCACTATGCATGTTATTCTTGTTAAAGGTCTTGGATAAAGATATACATTTCCTCATATACATCTGGTAGACGTGCTCTTCCATCTTTGCATTATCCCCATGATTGCACACCTAATTCACTGAAGAGATTGATGTAATGACATTGAGGGAGAATAAAAGGAAATTTTTTTTAAAAAATGGACTTGAAGTTCTCCCAATTGGTAGTCTCCTTCCATAGTTCACAATTTACATACCACACACATGCCCAAACCCTTAGTGAGGAGTACAAGGCATGCATCCATAGAGATAGAGGAATCACTAATGGCCTAACTATCCAAGCTACTTCATGGCCCCAAATATAATCCTTAGGTGTGGTGATGCCATTGTAGCTTGGCATTAAGCAAGCTTGATTGTTCCTCTCAAACTTGATGTGAATGGCATCTTATACTTGTATCCAAGTATGGAGCATAAGTTGATGGGTCACCCACCAATGTGTAGTAGTCCCTTTGAGAGAGTAAATCAAGGTGGCCATGCATGCATCCTCTTAAGAAAAATGCATCTTCATTTCTTGTAGGAAACCATAAATATTCTTGTCCCCTTGGTGTTGTTGTGGACTGATAGTGTTTGTTTTTCTAACACACCTAACATACTTCATCCATAGAAGTCTTTGGGCCAAGGGCACCAAGCATTGATTTGTTTGAATATTTCCACAATCCCACCCAATTAGCTCATAAGATCTGTGTGCCCAATTAGTGTTGGATATGGAATGGGCATCATCCCAATACAAGACATTGTTAATAGCAGGGTCTAATTTCTCCATGCTTTGAGAAGTGATTTTATAGATATGGTTGATTTATTCATCATTGGAAATAGATTCAAAGTATGGTGTTTCATGGTCATCATCCAAAGGAATGATTATTCTCTGACTACTATTATCAAAGCTATATAGTGCCTCTTGAATTGTAGATCAACATTGTTTACATAATGCCATGGTCAACCTAGTAGGGATGGGAAGTTGTCTTCTTGGGATAGCTCAATGACCTCAAAGTCCCCTTGGAAGCAAACTCTCATGACTCTTATGGTCTCTCTTTTCAGGACCCTAATAGGTAGGGCACGCATCTTATTTTCTATAATTAGAACATGAGAGGAGGATTGAAGTAATGGGCAGCCCATCTTTTTCCAAGCATAAACCATTAGGATATTCACTCAAGAACCAATATCCACTAGGATTTATTTAATGATCCACCCATTAATGGCTACATCAACTAGTACCTCCTAGTCATATTCTACTCTTTGAGTGGACTTGACTTCTCGATTACATGCATGCACCAAATTTTTATCAATAGCCAATTGTTTGACCTATTGTGAAATCCATTTCCCAAGTAATGGGAGTATTCCCTCCATGCACAAGAGTCAACATATATCCTAGATCTCATCCTTGTCGCCCTTGTCAACTTCTAGAATGTGTCATTCTTGATGGAAGGTCAACACCTCTTCCTTCAAAAATTCAATTTCACCTTGCATCTCTCAAATAAAACCCATAGTCTCATGTAGTATTTCTTTCTATTGGAATCCATTGGGGCAACTGTTGTCATATTTTGCCCAGCCAAAATATTCTACACCCTCCCTCCTTCTATCAGAAAGAATCAATCAGAGAAAGCCTAAATAGAAGGAGGTAAAACCTAAAACCCTTCAAAATCTAGTGAATTCCCTTGCAAAAAACCCTAAAATTCCTTGTGGAGAATCCTCTCAGAAAACCCATAAAACCCCAGAAAAAATCTAGGTCATTGCCTTAATTTTTCACCTCCTTTTGTCTTTTATCGAAAAAGGTTTAGGTTCCTAAACTAAGGCAGAAAAGCTTAAAAAATTGGCTAAGTCAAGGAATTTCTCCCTTTGGTTGGCAATTTTCATCTTTCAAGAACTTGGCGGGAAGTTCGTTTGTTCACAGGTTCGCCGATTTGGTGGTTTGTCGATAAAGCGGCAGGAGGGCGAGCTTTACCAAAAATGGCTAATGTATAAAGAAGGGCTTTTCCTTTATCGGTAAACTCCATAATGCATGAAAATTTTCAAAGTTCAAATCTTTAGTGATTCACCAATACAGTGATTCACCGACAAGGTGAAGGGAGTGGGCTTCATCAGCAAATTCACTAAGGAAGAAAGGGAACAAAATTGCCTTATCGGTAAAGTGTCAAAAGTTTAAACTCTTCATGAGTTCAGAAATCCCTTGGTTTACCAACAAGAAAAATCCCCGACAAAGCAACATAGAGGGAAACATTCAATGGAAATTAGCTAAGTAAAAAGGAATGTTTGCCTTTATCGGCAAACTTATGGTTCGGTGAATCTTAAGTTCATCGATCAGTAGGTTTGCCGATCAACGACTTTGCCATAGAATGAAGAAAAGAGTCACGGCATAGGTGAAAATTCCTAAGGCATTAAAGGGCAAAGGACTACCTTTATCAGCAAAGAGCTAAAGGCACAAACTCTTCATGAGTTCAAAAATCAACAAGTTTGTCGATAGTGCTTTTTGCTGATAAGGCAAAAATAAGATTGATGGCCAAGTTTCGAAATGAAAGATTTCACCAATAAAGCATGAAAATTGGCTAAGGCAAAGTCAGAAAATCAGTGAATGAAGAACTTTTCAAAAGTCCAGCTTTTTCATAGTTCGCCAATAAGGGGAATTTTCACTGATAATGAAGAAGTAAAAAACAAGGCCAAAGAATAGGTTCAAAAAAGTAGCTTTTGTTGATAAGGGCATAAAGAGAAAAAAAATAGTTTAACAAAATCAAGTTTTGCCAATAAAGAGGCCAGGGTTCATCAAGGGGAATTTTCACCGATAATGAAAAAGTGAAAGAGCAGAATGGTTTGGTGAAGTAACATTTTTCTGATAAAGAGAGAAAGTAAGACCAAAAAGCAGGTGTAGTTCAGGAAAGTTGTTTTTTGTCGATAAGGCAAAAAAGATGATGCTTGGCCAAAGGTTCAAAAAAGTGCAAGTTTGTCGATTAAGGAAAACATAAAGCAATAAGGAAGGTTCGGCAAAGGGCCACTTTTACCGATAAGGCAAAATGAGTACAGCACGCTAAAAGCAAATGGTTCGGCAAAACAAGTTTTTGCTGATAAAGCGTCGAGGTTCAGTAAAGTGACATTTTGTTGATAAGGGTAAATTAATAAGGAAAGTAAGGCTAGTTCGGCAAAATTGGATTTTTCTGACAAGAAGAAAAAGATGGACCAGAGGAAAAGTTTGGCAAAAGTGACTTACCGACAAGGCAAAAAAGTAGGCCCAGTTTGAGGATTGAGGAATTCACCGATAAAGTGAAAAGTGGCTAAAGAAAAGGCCAAAGTTTGAGAAAAGAGCATTTTGCCGATAAGGCAAATACAAAGCAGAGATGGTTTGGCAAGAGAGATTTTTGCCAATAATGCAAAAGGGTGATGTAAGATAGTTCACCAAAACTAAGTTTTTTCGACAAGGGCAAAAAGGGAGGAGTTCGCCACATGATAGTTTTGTCGATAAGGCAAAAGATAGCCCAAAATGGTTCTGAAAAATGACGTCCTACCGACAACATAAAAAGAGAACCAGAAATAGTTCTAGAAATTGAAGAATGGTTGACTAAGGGTAGAGAAGATGCTGAAGAGATAGAGAAAGATTCAGAAATCAGAGAATTTACTGAAAGGCAAAAAAAGAGGGTAAAAATCAATGAAAAATGGTGATACTTTAGAATATCTAAGATATTTTAAAGTGTTGTAAAATATTGAAGGGCTGATTTCGGACTCTGCAAAATTGTACCATGTAGATTGTTCAAATAGTGAAATTCTTTAATGCATGGGCATTGTTGGAAGATAAGATAGATAAATCAGATGTTGCAGATGTCAGAGATTGATTTCAAGGCTTCCGTCTTTATTGTCCCAGGAACACAAATATGCAAGAAGCCTCCTTCTGACATTCTTAGACCTATAGGGCATGGGTTTTTCTTCCCAACATGCATTTTTTGACAGAGGACTAGGATTAGATTTCATTGTTGGGTTGTTGCTTGGTTGACTAGGTTTTCAAACGCTTAGGGGCTGCTACAGTGATATGGAAATGATATATATACAAATGAAGAAGATGTAAAGAGGGTTGTTTGGTTGTGTTGGGTCACTTCCAGAGGTAAAAAGTTTGTTGTAGGTTTAGACCTTGTGATTTTCTCCAGAACCGGATAGATTTAATGGATTTTGCTCTTCTGCTGAGCCTCTCGTGTGTATGCACCAGTTCAACTATGAAGGAGGATCTATCATTTTTTGTCTATTTTCATGCTTGTAATGGATTTTTTCTTCTTTTGTAATGGTTATTTAGCCTCTATGATCAATATAAATGGACGTTGCCTCTCTCATTGTTCTTTCACTATGTTTATTTAATAGATGCAAACTGTGTATTGTGGATAAAACGCTCCCTTTGATTCTTTCATCTCTCTACCTTAACCTCTATCTGAATCCCCATGAGTCTATGCATTTTCTATTCATCTTTTGAGATCATTATTGTGTTATGTCATTTGCTTTCAAACATCCTAAATCTCGGTGCATCACCATTTCCTTTTCTGCATTCTCTCTCCCCTTTTCCTTGGTGATCATTAGAATAGATTTAGTTAATTCTCTAAGCCTTAAGCTCAAAAAGAGGAACCAACCTTCTCTAGAGGTCTGATCTCATCTGCAAGGTCCCACACCTTGGGATCAGTCCCATTGTGTCATTGAAGTGTTTGAACCAACTTCAAATAGGGTGCAATTTCACATGACAATAGTTTCTGGCACGCTCGGTGTGACACTCTGCTCTGAGTAAGAGCTGAACTAAGAAGATTTGGCATTGATCTTAGTTCACATGTAGTTGTGAAAGCATTCAACAAGCACCATGGCGAATCTGTTGAACAAATTCGCTTGTGAAGCAGCTCAAGTACTTAAAGATTCATCAAAAATTGAAGTTCGGTAATATTTTTGGTCTTTTCCAGCTTTCAGAAGCACTCCAATCACCTAGCGACTCTCTCTGGTATGAGATTATTTTCAAAAGTAGACCTATTATCCTTATTTTTATAGAATATTTTGATACACCTCTGCTTTGTGATGCTTTAAAATGTCAATTTTTTATAGGAATTATGGCTATTCCCCTCCTCCTAATCCAAATGTAGGCTATGGGTTCCCATACCAGCAATATCAAGCCCCAAACACCTGAGATTTTATGCCATATAGCCCCACAATAGCATGTTATCAGCATCCTCATGATGTTTGCCTCCCACCCCTGCTCAGTCTTCTTGGCAACCTAATAATACCTATTATCAACCCTAAGAAAACCATTTCATCCCTGATCAGTATGACTACCCTCCCAACCCACGTCAAGTGAACTATGATCTTGACAACTTGAGTGGTAAGGACCTCTTGTTGCAAGTTAATAGGATTTTGAGTGATATTGACAGAGACCAAAGGTATAACCAACAGCAAGATGAGCTTGCTTATCAGACTCATCTTCACCAGTAGGAGTTAGAGGCCTAGAAAAGAGCCTATCAAGACAACCTGGCTTTGCAGATTGTAGTTAAAGAAGAACATATGAGGCAGCTGGTTGCTAAAGTCCAAAGATTAGAAGCTTAGTCAACCACCCCCATCCCCAATTTTAGGCAGACTCTCCCTTTTACACAAGTTCATCCTACTGCAGAGGTAACCCCCAAATTTAAAATTCCCAACTTCAGGCAAGATAACCCCTCTGAGCCTCCAAAACCACCTTCCAATTTCAAAATCCCAAGGCCCCCAGCCTTCACGAGACCTTGTTCCTGCACAAATCCAACCTATCACTCCTCAAAAACAACCCTCTTAGGAATCCCTTCCAGTTCACATCCCCTGTTGTTCCTCTTGCCCTAACACTATTCAACTTTTCAAAGGTGGACCTATTGTCTACCAGGCTAATTGGAGGGATGAGAAAAGGAAGGAAATACCTACAACAAAGGAGGAGCCACTTGCAAATGATGAGCCCTCATGCACCATTACAACTAAAGAATCAGAATTGTTGCAAGAAGTTAAGCCAAACTACTTGGAGTAGTAATGCATCAAGCATGAGGATAGTGCCAATTCTGAAGCATGGTTGAGTACCCTAGATTTTGGCACATTTGAGGAATTTTCCCATGCTGTGAAAAAAAGGAATAAAACCCAAATGCAGAGGAAGCATGGTGAGAAATTCTGGTTGCATGGACAACTTGAACAACAGTCAAGGGATAAGAGCATGGTGGAGGAGACTATTCAAATAGCTCCAAAGATGGAAGATACCACTTTATTTGATGAGCTAGCCAGCTATATTGAGGCTGAAGAAGGCATGCAAATGCCAATTTTAACAGCAGTCCTAGAGCAGCAGCGTACAGATATTGAAAGTGACGGCGGGTTGCTGAGATGTCAGGCTGAGCATGACAGTGGGGTTTTAGATCATAAAAAAGAGCAAACATGTTGCTCTATGCTAAAAAGTGCAAAGGTTGATGAGGCAAATATGTTGGAGGAGCTTCCATGTTTTATTGAAGATATTGATGTAGAGATCAAACATGGGCAAGAACAAACTGAAGATTTGTTCTTGATTATCTGCCAGGAAGATCAACTTCTTGGTGGAGAGGATTTCTCCATTAAGCATGTGCATGGCTTAGATTTTGAGATTATTTTTGATGATCTCTCTGAACAACACGATCACAAGGTGGAGGCCAGGCATGACGGTGAAGCTCCAGCTCATGGAGTAGGGCATATGAGCACCCTTATACTAAAGAGTGTAGAGGACTTGGAGGAGGCTCATTTCTAGGATGAGATGATGTTTTTTGCTCTAACTTGGATAGTAAATCAGTGCCTCTAGATGGGGCAGATCATGAGTAGTTTGAGTAGATTGAGGAGGCATTCATTCCTCCAATTAATATATAGGAGCCAGAGCTTTCAGACTAGCAACAAAATGATGAAGAATCAGAGCAAGGGCATGAGATCAACTCTGTTGATTTGCATGTCATTTTAAGGGGATGTCTTATTAGGCATCTAGCCCAGTTGGATACAGACCATGAGGAGTCACCACTTGTCATGCTCACTCCTGAGCTTGAAGTTGAGCATCCAAATAAGTGGGACCAACCCACTTATCCACTTCCAGGCAACTGCATTTTCAATTAGTTCAATTGGGTAAGTGAATTTGTTCCCATTCTTGGGGAAGTGTTTTATCAATTTGTTGTATGCCCATCCCTTCCCCACCTCCTGTTAACTGCCCATAAGCATGTGAAGCACTGTAAATTGTTGAGAAAGGGCAATTATTTTGAAAAACTAGTTAATGGCTTTGTTTAATGTCATTTCTAGTTGGTTAGTTTAGGTTTACAATAGATTTTTTTTATTCTTTAGGTTTCCCTCCCTCTAAGTGTTCTTGCACATGCAGCTTTCTCATTAGGAGATTGTCTTTCCTTGTTTGTTTTGTTCTTGTTTTTTGGGAGGCATTTTCAGTTTGTGTTGGTCATGAGGTTGCTTTCTCTTGACTTTGTGCCCAATGGACTGTATAAGGCAATTGGATCCCTATGTTTAGCAGGCAAACACCCCTACAAAGTCACCAAAATGTTGTCATATTTTACCTAGCCAAAATATTCCAAACCCCCCCTCCTTTTATCAAAAAGATCCGATCAAAGAAAGCCTAAATAGAAGGAGGTAAAACCTAAAACCCTTCAAAATCTAGTGAATTCCCTTGCAAAAATCCCCAAAATTCCATATGGAGAATCCTCTCAGAAAACCCATAAAAAACCCATAAAAATCAAAGTCATTTCCTTAAATTTTGACCTTCTTTTGGCCTCTATCAGCAAAAGTTTAGGGCCCTGAACTAAGGCAGAAAAGCTTAAAAAATTTGATAAGTCAAGGAATTTCCCCCTTTGGTCAGCAATTTTCATCTTTCATGAACTTGGTGCGAAGTTTGCTTGTTTGTAGGTTTGTCGATTCGGGGGTTTGCCGATAAAGCGACAGGAGGACGAGCTTTACCAAAAATGGCTAAGGCATAAAGAAGGGCTTTCCTTTATCAGGAAACTCCACAATGCATGAACTTTTTCAAAGCTCAAATCTTTAGCGGTTCACCAATACAACAATTCACTGACAAGGCGAAGGGAGCGGGCTTCATCAGCAAATTGACTAAGGAAGAAAGGGAACAAAATTACCTTATCTACAAAGTGTCAAAAGTTTGAACTCTTTACGCATTTGCAAATCCCTTGGTTCGTTGACAAGGCAAATCCCTGACAAAGCAAGACAGAGGGAAACATTCAATGGAAATCAACTAAGTAAAAAGGAATGCTTTCCTTTATCGGCAAACTTATGGTTTGACAAACATTAAGTTCGTCGATCGGCGACTTTGTCGATAGAATGAAGAAAAGAGCTGTGGCATAGGTGAAAATTCCTAAGGCATTAAAGGGCAAAGGACTACCTTTATTGGCAAAGTGTTAAAGGCACAAACTCTTCATGAGTTCAAAAATCAGCAAGTTTGCCGATAGTAGTTTTTGTCGATAAGGCAAAAAGAAGATTGATGGTCAAGTTCTGAAATGAAAGATTTTTCCGATAAAGAATGAAAATTAGCTAAGGCAAAGTCAGCAAATTGGCAAACGAAAGAACTTTTCAAAAGTTTGTCTTTTTCATAGTTCACCGATAAGGTGAATTTTTGCCGATAATGAAGAAGAAAAAAGCAAGGCCAAACCATAGGTTTGAAAAAGTAGCTTTTGTCGATAAGGGCAAAAAGAGAAAGAAAATAGTTCAAGAAAATCAAGTTTTGCCGATAAAGAGGCCAGGGTTCGTCAAGGGGAATTTTCGTCGATAATGAAAAGTGAAAGAGTAGAATGGTTCAACAAAGTAACTTTTCACTGATAAAGAGAGAAAGTAAGACTAAAAAGTAGGCTCAGTTCAGGAAAGTTATTTTTTCCCGATAAGGCAAAAAAAATGATGCTTGGCCAAAGGTTCAAAAAAGTGCAAGTTTGTCGATTAAGGCAAACATAGAGTGATAAGGAAGGTTCGGCAAAGGGCCACTTTTGTTGATAAGGAAAAATGAGGACAGTGCGCTAAAGGTAAATGGTTTGGCAAAACAAGTTTTTGCTGATAAAGCGTTAAGGTTCGATAAAGTAACATTTTGCTAATAAGGGTAAAATAAGGAAAGTAAGGCTAGTTCGGCAAAATTGGACTTCACTGACAAGAAGGAAAAGATTGACTAGAGGAAAGGTTTGGCAAAAGTGACTTTTTCCAACAAGGCAAAAAAGTAGGCTCGGTTCCAGGATTGAGGAATTCACTGATAAAGCGAAAAGTGGCTAAAGAAGAGGCCAAAGTTCAAGAAAAGAGCATTTTGCCAATAAGGCAAATGCAAAGCAGAGATGATTTGACAAGAGAGACTTTTTCTGATAAGGCAAAAGGACGATGCAAGATAGTTCACCAGTACTAAGTTTTGCTGACAAGGGCAAAAAGGGAGGAGTTCGTCACATGATAATTTTGTCTCTAAGGCAAAAGATAGCCCAAAATGGTTTTGAAAAATGACGTCCTGCCGACAACGTGAAAAGAGAACTAGAAATAGTTCTGGAAATTGAAGAATGGTCGACTGAGGGTAGAGAAGATGCTAAAGAGATAGAGAAAGATTCAGAAATCAGAGAATTTGCCAATGGGAAAAATAAGAGGGTAAAAATAAATGAAAAATGGTCATACTTTAGAATATCTAAGATATTTTAAAGTGTTGTAAAAGCTTTAAGGGTTGATTTCTGGACTCTACAGAGTTCTACCATGTAGATTGTTCAAACAGTGAAATTCTTTAATGATTGGGTACTGTTGGAAGACAAGACAGATAAATCAGATGTTGCAGATGTCAGAGATTGATTTCAAGGCTTCCCTCTTTATTGTCTCAGGTACACAAATAGGCAAGTAGCCTCCTTCTGACATTCTCAGAGCTACAGGGCATGGGTTTTTCTTCCCAATGTGCATTTTCTAATAGAGGACTGGGATCAGATTTCACTGTTGCATTGTTGCTTGGTTGATTGGGTTTTCAAATGCCTAGGGGCTACTACAACAATATGGAAATGATATATATATAGATGAAGAAGATGTAAAGAGGGTTGGTTGGTTGCACTAGGTCACTTCCAGAGGTAGAAAGTTTGTTGCAAGTTCAGACCTTGCGATTTTCTCCAGAATCAGATAGATTTGATGGACTGTGCTCTTCTGCTGAGCCTCTCGTGTCTTTGCACTAGTTCAACTATGAAGGAGGATCTATCATTTTGTGTCTATTTCATGCTTGTAATGGTTTTCTTCTTCTTCTGTAATGGCTATTTAGCCTCTATGATCAATATAAACCTAAGTTGCCTCTTTCATTGTTCTTTCACTATGTTTATTTGATAGATGCAAACTGTGTATTATGGATAAAATAGTCCCTTTCATGCTTTCATCTCTCTACCTTAACCTCTATCTGAATCCCCATGAGTCTGTGCATTTTCCCTTCAGCTTTTGACATCATTACTGTGTAATGTCAGTTGATTTCAAACATCCTAAATCTCGATACATCACCATTTCCTTTTTTGCATTCTCTCTCCCCTTTTCCGTGGTGATCATTAGAATAGATTTAGTTAATTCTCTGAGCCTTAAGCTCAAAAAGAGGAACTAGCCTTCTCTGGAGGTTTGATATCATCTGTAAGGTCCCACACCTTGAGATCTATCCCATTTTGTTATTAAAGTGTTTGAACTAGCTTCAAATAGGGTGCAATTTCACATGACAATAGTAACCTTTAGAAGTCATTGGTTCCTCACACCATATGGCATCTATGGAATTATCTATGGTGCACACACAAGTTGTAGATCTACACATGTAGTAATGTTAACCCTTGGTCCAAGACTAGAAAAGGTTTCAGTAGACTTTATTTTCCACTTGATGTGTGGTGCATGGTCAATGCGGATCATGCTTGCACTCTTCTCACTCTTCTATTTGGTCATAATGACATAGAGATTAGGGCACTCTTCAACCTGGTGTTCTCTTAGAAGTATGCACAGGTGGGAAAAGTAGAGCAATCTTGTTGATAGTGGTCTAGGGAACCACACTTGTAATAGGTGCAATGTGGGAATCTACCACCACCATGTCCTCCTTGCCCTCAGCTTGGTTATGTACTTCCACTTTAGCTTTCCTGGATGCTTCCCATTGTTGTGTGGCAAAACCTTAGTGTTTTTGCTTTGTGGATCTAGCTAATGACTCTATAGTTCTTGGTGTTGCAAGTGTGTGCATCATAGATCTTGCAATAGCAAGATATCTTTGTCTGGGTGGTACACTACAATAATGGACAATGTTGTACATCATGATCTTCCTTACATAGCGCATAGGCTTTGAGAAAGGTAAAAACATTCCTTTATGAGTAGTTTGTCTCAATGTTCCCTTTAACCTCATAGTCTATGAACTAGACACCACCATGGGTACCATGGGAATTATTAGTTATGATTTTTTCCAACTATGTATCTATCACTGCAAGTTGGGCCTCCATGAATGAGCTAATTCTAGTATTAATTCTCTTAACTACTACACAATGTGCTACCTCCAATGCTTTACATGGGTTTGTGAAATTCTTACATGAGAGGAAGCATAAAAAAAGGTAACAACAAGCCACCAATGAACCATTGTGCATGTTGGACAAGATGGAACTCATAGGACAATTTTGAGATCAAGGTATTGAATTAGGTGTCATAAATGCACATAATTTCAGTCAACTCCTACTTAATATCCTTCAAAGTTGAGATACTCTATTGTTTAAACTCTAGGATGTTGAATTGTTTTAGGAAGGCATCCTTCAACTGATCATATTTTTTGTACCAAGTATGGGCATGATCCATGAGAGTAGTGGCAAACTAATCATACTTTCTGTACCATGTATGGGCGTGCTCCATGAGAGTAGTTGCAAACTAACTTTCTTTTCTTTCTAGAGTAATGACCCCTTTCACATGCTAGACTAGTTCATATTTGTGAACATGTTCTACCACATTCTCCACCCCTCAGTATTCTAGGAGATGTAGACACATCTTGTAAAAGTACCAAGACATAGAATTAGTAGGTGCAAACCCAATTATACTTGAAGTCTATCATACACTACACATTGGGTTCCCTACACTTCTAATTATAAGAGCTGATGTTCCAATAGAGGTTGTTCTTGTAGTTGCCCTATAATTCACATGTATAATGTGTGAGGTAGGCACCGGTTAGGTTGAAGATATAGTAGTACTCTCGACTAGTGCATCAATACAGGATGTGTGATCGGTCCACTACCAATCATTCTGAGTGCTTTTGCTCTTAGTGTTAATGGTTTTAAAGATCTAGAAGAAGTAATCTACTCTAAAATAAATGGGTTATTGTCCAACATATTCTATTGAAATAACTGGTCCATAGTTGACCTATCAGACACTACAATATCTTCACTATCAACTTCTTTGATTAGAATTTTTTTTCTATCAATGTACCCAGGTGCATGAGCATGTGTATCGGGTGGAGACTAGGGATCTGCAAGGCTCTTCAAAATCATTGCATCACCTAGCTTAGTCGTAGGGGCGCACAAGTGGGTTTATTCTAGGTAACTTTTCTCCTCACAGAGTTCATCATCGTGTCATTCCCTTTCTCCTAAGGTTCTCTCAGCATGTCCAAAATGCAAGTCTACCTTTTGCCTAGGTTCTCTTTTTTCCAAATCCCTTAGCTAAGCCTCTTCGTACTTGTGACACCGTGACTCACAATCACTAAGCCCATCCATGTTGCTAATCTCCCTTCACCAATCACCTTTCATCTATCTCTACCCTTCTCCATAGCTTAGGTGCATGGGTAATTAGTTAGCCATAGGAAGAGTCTCAATACCCATATCTACCAAGAGTTTCTTTATCTCAAGTGGAAGGTGCTTGGTATAAGGTTCATGTGGCTCTTGAAGGAACTATAAATCTTCTTCCTTAGGGAAAGAATATGTTTAGATGACATATTCTAGGGTATACTCATGATTTATTCCACTCCACTAGTCATTGACTACATGGGTCTAGGAAGTATCTAGTGTTGTAAGTATTTTGAGGCCCTCCTTTTTCTAGTGGTGTCTTTAGTCTAAGTTTATACCTCGATCCAAAGTGTAGGTTGCCAACCATGCATGCAAATTTCCAAATAGCTCACTAAAGAAAGTCTCTTACAAATCATCATATAGATATCATCTCACCCATTTCCTTGAGTTGCAACAAGTGTCACTTACATAATTTCACATAAACTCATCCTCAACCCATTCTATCCAATCCTCAATATTTTCTAGTGAAGGGTAGAACATCCTCCTTCACCATCATGGCAACATAGTGCAACACTTCTTGGCAATAAAACCAAAATGTTGCATGCTTGTGTTGCTTTCTTCTCCAAGTGGTAGTCTCAGTGCATGACTTCACAAGATACAAAGGTGCACGAGTTTACAATTTCAAGGGATGCACCCTACTATATTTCATACTTTTGCACTATCATATCACTCAAGCATTACACATGAGCACTCACTCAAGGTACGAGAGTGAACTAGTCCACATTGTGTTTTTTTGCATCACAATGGTGTCCAAGAAAAACTTGACCACTCAAGTCACACACAATAGATAACAATGAACAAAAAGTTGTACTAAGCTTAATAAACACATTAACACAATTGAGACATAAATCATTCATTGTATTCATTCAAGGTGGTCATGATACTAGTTCCATATCATAATATCTCTGTTAACTATTACATCAAAAGTTCTTTGTAAATAAGAAGAGAGTGACAAGCTCATGACTATAAAATATAATAATAGTCTTACAACCAAACAAACATTATAATGACAACCTTCAACAACCCTATTTTCTAGACTCAAAAGAGGGGTATTTACTATTGGGGGATTGCCCTTCACTAATTACAATTCATAACTACCCTCAACTTCCCCAAGTTTGTCACTACCATGGATGCCTAGAAAGTCACTCACGATTCCTTACAGTTGCACACCATGATTCATTATCCTTTGTTCCCCCTATACCTAAGAAAACCTCTTCCAAACATTGGTAATGATCTTCTCAATGCCCTACTAGATTCATGCCACCTTCATCTTCTTTTTACTTGACTCTTAATGGTTTTATTCACACCTAGGACTACTCCTAGATATAAACCAACCACTACAGATGGGAAATCATACAAATCTGGGACTCGTGACTCACAAGATGACCTTTGGGATTTTAGAAGCCAACTCTTTATGAGTCTCAATATTTCTTCCAATGGGGGAGGAAAGAGAAGAGAAACTTTAATTAATTGAAACTCTCTAAGGCGATATGCCAAAAGATAGTACTTAAACTGATGCAAAAATGACACTGTGTTTTCCTATTTAATTCACAATACTAACTCATGTCCTTAAAGAGCATAAAATGTATGATTGCAGACCATTTACTAATATCATTCATTGAAATGAAAGAAAAGTCACAACATCAATACACAAGATCTGAAAGAAGACTCATCAGACACAAGAATTAGCTCAAAATGTTACTTTCCTTCATTATTGAATCAAGAAAGGGTTACAAAAGGTAGAATGCACATTCATAAGACATTCAGATGGATCTAAAAAGCACCCATAATGATTGAGAATGCCTATTGACTCTTCTTTGGGATCTTGAATTGGCTTAATGAATAAACACTACCCAACCTCCAATACATCTTCTTTGCATGTATATATAGCAATTCAAATTTAAAAAGTTGCCTCAGGCATGAAACACCCACCCCATCTACCTTCGGTGCCTTGGCATTAAATCACAGCCGCTCTACTATCCCCTCTCTACATCATATTTTGAATTCACACTACTAGCACAATGGGAATATGAATAAGGCATTCAATTCTTAGCAAAAAACTATTGTATGAGGCTCAACAACCACCGAGATGCCACGTGTTATCTTAAGGACATCTTTGTTCCCTTGTCAGATTCAAGACTTGCTAACTCATTCACTTCGTCTAATAGCACGACACCTAGAACTTGCTATTCCTAACTGAATCTTGGAGATGCATGGATTGTTGGATGTTTCTTTATAAGATCGATGGCTCATAGCTGCTTGAAACTATATGGAAAAACTAGGACCCACCGTGATGATTTGGTGCAATGACACATCATTTAGGAGGTTTTAAACCTACCTTTTTGAAATGGTGCATGGATGTGCTAAGTGTCTCCCCTCTAACCACTTCCTTTGGCTCTTTATCAACTCCTCCTTTCACAAGAATCTAGGCCCACAACTAGGTTGAGTCATCATAATCAACCAATGGCACACTTTCATAATCAGCAACTCCTAAATATGCACAGTATCACCACATGGAGTCACCAAGAGTCTTGTACCTTGCCTTAACTTTTTCTTGTTGTGGGCCCACCTTGTGATGACTTAGCCAAATAGACTAATGGCACAATGAGGAGATTGTGTCAAACCTGACACATATTAAAGAGTTGTGAAACCTTGACACTTGGCAGTGTCATTTCCTTTGAAACCAATGGGCCTATCACAATCCAATTTGAGATGTACCATCTAATGGTGCATCAAGAAGGTTGTGCCAAAACTGATAGCACCAAGACATTACAAAATTGTGACATGTGGCATCCGAAGTGAAGCAAAGTGCTTCCATGTGGTAGATGACTCTCAAAATTTGATAGCTCGTCAATGATTGAATTGAAGCTTGAAAGGTGAACAAAGGCCACGAGCTAAAGGGATTTAAACTGCTACTACCCGAAACAAATTGAATAAATCTACCACCTAGCAAGGAAACAAAATTAAAATGGAGTGTACAAAACACACTATAGTTACTGGTGACTATTGGGGAAGTGCACCTGTGTACATCAAACTCTAGACACAAAAAGAGATAGAAACAAAACTTAAAAATTGAAGGGAACATTACCAGCTTAGAGATTCTCTAGGGTGGTATGCAAAGATGCCCATTCATCCTCAGAAGGCTTTCCCTTCTTCTTTGAAAGGAAGCAAGGTATGAATAATAGATTCCTACACTGAACTAATGAGGGGAGTGTTATGCAAATTTTTAAATCCTTTTTAGTTACAGATATGTGATACACATTAACAGATAGATTAAACAAACATCAAATGCAAGAAAAATGCCAAAGACACAAGATATACATGGGGCGAACCCTTTTAGGTGAAAAACCCCACACTCCAAAACCTACACAATATATTATCAAATCCAATATAGATTACAATATACTTGCAATGCAAGTTCTTTCAGGAGTTCCCAAGATGTCAATTCTAGAGAAATTCTAGCAGCATTTTGGTACCTACAAATGAATCAGACAACTCCAACTCCAAGCACTTGTATAAATAGAGAAGTACTATGAATGAAGGAAGCTTCTAAAGCAAGTCAACACAAGAATCTTGTCCAAATCCATATGGCTCAATTTCCAATGTCATACAACATGTGTATGACACTTGTAAGAGATTCCCTTTCATCCCTTACAACCCCAAACTTGGGTGCCCCAAATTTTCCCATAAAAGGTATGACAGATGCACTTATAATGTCATAAAATCTGTCATATATGACAGCACTTACAGCTGTAAGAGAATCTGTCATAATTGACTATTAATAGTAGATTCTCTTACAACCTGTCTTAGTCAAACTTAAGTTACTACCTTCTCCATGCAAAGATGCTCTCTAACACTTGTCACACCTATCATAGGATCTTCTATTTCTAGCTCTTACATGTCATAGATTATGTCATAGGAATCTGTCATAACTCTTACACGTCATAAACCTCTTACAACACCCAAAAGATGTCGACACATGGAAAAACTCTTCTACCACAAAGTGGGATGCCTATCTCCTCATATGAGGACAAAAATACATCTAGTCACCTTCCATGTAGGATGACGCATCACCGTGCCAACTCCCACAAAGTGACAAAATAAGATTTGCATAGAAATCACAATAATTTGCAAAAATAAATATACAAATTAAATAATAAATGCTAGGAACTTGCAAAGGTTGAGACACCTTAATTCTCAACATTCTCCCACTTGTTGAACACCTTTCAAGAGCCAATAGAATGATCAAATTTTAACTGATAGGGGCCAAGAGTCCCATAGACTCTGAACACTATCTGAACTTCTTCATGCTCACAAGTTCTGTCAAGGAATCTGCAACATTCGCCAAAGTGTCAACTTTCTCCAAATTCACCTTCCCATCCTCTACCATGTCACGAACAAAATGGTACTAGACATCAATATGCTTAGTCCTCATGTGGAAAGTGGGATTCTTCACCAAACATATGGCACTCTAGTTTTCACAAAATATGGTAATCTTCCCTGCATCAAACCCAATGTCAGAACAATCTCTTAAGCCAAATGGCTTCCTTACAAGCATGAGTAGCTTCCATGTACTCTGCTTCTGTCGTGGACAAAGTGACCATAGGTTGTCGCTTACTCAACCACCTAATAGCACCACCGAACATAGTGAACAAATAAGCACTGGTGGATCTCCTACTGTTAATGTCACCTATCCAATTAGAATCCACACATCCATGAATACTCATAGAATGCTAAGGTCCTATAGGATAACCATGATAACATAGGGAATACTCGAAAGTACCCCACAAATATCTAAACACTCTCTTCACTTCATCTGAATGTATCCATCTAGGATTAGCCATAAATCGACTAAGGACTCCCACTGCTTGGGCAATGTCTGGTCTTGTACAGACCATAGCATACATCAAGCTACCAACTGCACTAGCATAAGGAACTCTACTCATAGCCTTTGTTTTAGAAGGAGACTTTGGACAATATGCAATAGATAACTTTGTCCCCATCATAACAGGAACAGTCAAAGGCCTACAATCTACCATGTTGAATCTCTCCAGCATAGTGTTAACATACTTACTCTGGCCTAACCAAAGTTTTTTATTTGCTCTATCTCTTCTGATCTCCATCCCCAGAATGTACCTAGCAGCCCCTAGATTTTTCATTTCAAACTATACTGACAACTGAGACTTAAAATCAGAAATCAAACTTTTACCATTCCCAATTAACAACATATCATCAACATACAAAGCAATAATGAGAATGCGATCATTGTCAAACTTGTAATAAACACAATGATCTAATTTTGATCTCATAAATCCAATACTCAACACAAAGGCATGAAACTTTTGGTACCACATCCTAGGACACTGTTTAAGACCATACAAAGACTTTTTTAACTTGCAAACCAGATTTTCTTTACCTTCAATAATGTAGTGCTCTAGCTATGACATATAATTCTCCTCCTTCAAATCACCATGAAGGAATGTTGTCTTCACATCCATCTAATCCACCTCTAAATCATAAGTTGTTGCAAGAGATAATAGGAACCGAATAGATGTCAGCTTTGTAACGGGAGAGAAAATTTCACCATAGTCAATTCCCTCCATTTAAGAATACCCCTTCGCAACAAATCTAGCCTTATATTTCTCAACACTGCAATCTGCACAAAATTTCTTTTTGAACACCCATTTACATCCAATAGGTTTTCATCCTTTAGGCAAAGGCACCAAGTCCCAAGTATTATTCTTTTTCAAAGAAGCCATTTCCTCTTCCATGGCCTCCTTCCAGAAACCTACATCTTTCGTACCCATAGCCTCTTTCACAATTCTAGGCTCATCAGTGTTAAAAATCAAAGCAAAAATACAACTAGAATCAAGCAATGAATAACCAAACCTCTTAGGCTGCTTCCTAATGCATGTAGACCTCCTCACAAGTTGAGGTGGAGGTTCTTCTTCTTCTAAACTTTTAGAGCTGCTAGATCTCTCCTCATCATCAGGTCCAATAGATGTCTTCGATTCAACTTTCTTAGGGGTGGTAGAAAGCTAAACCATATCCTCTTTCTTCTCTTCTTTCTTTAGTTGTAGAACAATAGAAGAAGGACTGAGCTCTCTGAAGATCACATTTCTGCTAAACAGAACTCTCTCGGCCACTAGATCCAAAAGATTGTACCCTTTCACACCAATACCATAACTGATGAAGATGCATTTTACTGCCTTGTTCTCCAACTTAGACCTCTTCTCCTTAGGTACATGTGCATATGCCTCACAACCAAATACTCAAATGTGTCTTAATGAAGGCTTTTTACCATACCACACCTCCATAGGTGTCTTATCAATGAGTGTCGATGTAGGAGACCTGTTAACCAGGTAACAAGCGATAGCAATAGCTTCAGTCCAAAACTTTTGTTCAAGGCCAGCTCCACTTAGCATACTCCTAGCCCTCTCCATCAATGTTCTATTCATTCTCTTTGCAACTCCATTCTGTTGAGGGGTATACGGAGTTGTCTTATGCTTCTCAAAGCCTTGTTCTTTACAGAACTTGTCAAAATCTACTAAGAAAAACTCACCATCATTATTAGTCCTCAAACACTTAATCTTTCTATCTTTTTGATTCTCTACAAGAGCTTTGAACTCTTTGAATCTTGCAAAGACTTCATATTTACTTCTAAGGAAATACACCCATGTCCTTCTACTATAGTCATCAATGAATGAAACAAAATATATAGAGTTTGAAATTGCAGGAACATTAATAGGACCAAAAAACATCAGAACGAATCAAATCCAACACCTCAGAAGATTTGTGAGAACTAGAATAAAACTAAACACAATTTTTTTTTCCATATATGCAATGTTCACAGAAATCAAAATCAAGATTACAATCATTCATACCCTCAATGAGGATTTTATTTTTTAGGGTCCTCAAACCCTTTTCACAAATGTGGCCAAGCCTTTGGTGCCATAACATTGTTTTCTCTAGTGGAAGTTTCATTTCCATAGAATGAGCACCCTTGGGTACCCATAAAGCATGACCATCAAAAGTAGATGTAACAGTCTTCTTAACTGTCGGTTTCAATAGTGAGGATAAAGACTCTTAATCTCTTTTCTTCAAAACAGAGGCACTATTGCACTAAACTACACATGCATCAAGTTGAAACAAAGTGTCAATCCAAACACCCTTAGCTAACACCATAGCTCCTCTAGTCATCTTGCATCATCCATTTGAGAAAACAACCTACACACCCACATCATTCAAGTTACTTACAAAAAGAAGGTTTCATGCCAAACTAGGTATATGCAGAACACCATTGATCCTCTTCACTCGACCATCAGGGAATCTAATCAGGACTCTTCCACAGCCAACAATCTTCAGGTGAGAGTCATCACCCAAGTACACCTTCCCACCATCGAACTCTTCATACTTCAAAGACCAATCTCTATGTGAGGTCATGTGAAAAGATGCTCCAGAGTCAATTAGCCACACATCCTCAGATACATGTGTTGCCAAGGCATCGACAAATGCTTCTCCATCTTCTTGAGAGGACTTATCAGAATTTGAATCATAGTTCTTCTTATTTTTCTTCTTCTCCTTGTACTCCTTGTAGAAATGACCAGGTTTTCCACAATTCTAACATAGAGCCTTAGACTTTCTAGGAGACTTAGATCTCACACGGGATTTGGATCTTCCTTTGTCTTCTTTCTTCTTGTCATTTTTCTTTCCCTTCTCTTTAAATCTACCATGAACCACAAGAGCCTCCTTAGCCAACTTAGAAGACTTTCTCCACAACTCTTTAGACAAAAACAAAGAAACCACTTCATCCATCTTGAAGGTGGTAGTGGTACTCCCAATGGCCATGACAAGGTGTCCCATGAATCTGATAAGGAACATAGTAATGTCATGCAACGATCCTCCTCCTCCATCTTTACACCAACAAAGGTCAACTTGGGAAACAATCATATTGAATGCATTTAGATGATTTGTGATAGATCCTCTATCTTCCATCCTCAAAGAATACATTTTCTTTCGCAGGAATAGCTTGTTCACTAGGGATTTAACCTAATAAACATCTCCAAGTTTCTTCCAAAGATCTTTTGCAGTCTTCTCTTCATGGATATTCAAGAGCACTGAATTAGCCAAATAGAGCCTTATCAAACCCTTAGGCTTCTGATCCATCAGATCCCAATCTTCTTATTTCATGCTTGATGGTTTAGTTTCGGATACTGCAAGCCATAGATCTCTATCCACCAACATGTCCTCCATCTTGAGTTTCCACAACTCAAAGTTGCCTCCATTGAATTTCATAATTTCAAATATCCTAGATGTGCTTGCCATCTTCTTCCTGTAACAGGATCACAATATACTCTACACAAGCTCCCACTCAATCAAAGATCAGTACAAAAAACCCTCTACCCAACAACTAGGACCAAAACTAGCCAGGCTCTGATACCAACTAAAAGGAAGCAAGATACGTGGAATAGCTTCCTACTCTGAACTAATGAGAGGAGTGTTATGCAAATTTTTAAATCCTTTTCAATTACAGATATGTGATACTCATTAACAGAGAGAATAAACAAACATCAAATACAAGAACAATGCGAAAGACACAAGATATACGTGGGGAAAACCCTCTCGGGTGAAAAACCCCACACTCCAAAACCTACACAATGTATTATCAAATCTGATGTAGATTACAATACACTTGCAATGCAAGTTATTTTAGGAGTTCCCAAGATGTCAATTCTAGAGAAATTTTAGAAACATTTCGATACCTGCAAATGAATCATACAACTTCAACTCCAAGCACCTGTATAAATAGAGAAGTACTATGAATGGAGGAAGCTTCTAGAGCAAGTCAACACAAGAATCTCGTCCAAATCCATATGGCTCAATTTCCAAGGCCATAAAACATGCGTATGAAACTTGTAAGAGATTCCCTTTCATCCCTTACAACCCCCAAACTTGGGCGCCACAAATTTGCCCATAAAAGGTATGATAGATGCTCTTACAGTGTCGTAAAATTTGTCATATATGACATCACTTACAACTATAAGAGAATTTATCATAACTGACTATTAATAGCAGATTCTCTTACAACCTTTCATATTCAAACTTGGGCACCTACCTTCTCCATGTAAAGATTCTCCTTGACACTTGTCACACCTATCATAGGATCTTCTATTTTTGGCTCTTACATGTCATAGATTATGTCATAGGAATCTGTCATAACTCTTACGTGTCATAAATCTCTTGCAACACCCAAAAGATGCCGACACATGGCAAAAGTCTTCTACCACAAAGTGGGATTTCTATCTCCTCATATGAGGACAAAAATACATCTAGTCGCCTTCCATGTAGGATGACACATCACCATGCCAACTCCCACAAAGTGACAAAAAAAGATTTGCATAGAAATTATAATAATAGACAAAAATAAATATACAATTAAATAATAAATGCTAGGAACTTGCAAAGGTTGAGACACCTTAATTCCCAACATTCTTCAAATCCTAAAAGGCTCTATCTAGCTCGATTATATCCTTGTGGGAGATACTTCGCAGCTTCTTTACGACAACCTTCACTCGATGTTCCAACTATGCCAATGGCTAAATGATTACCTAAACTTCTACAAAGTTTGGTGTTTGTACCCAACCCTGAAAGGATGTTTAGTATACTGTCTTGTTTGTAAGCATCACCTTATACTTTGCTTCACTCGAAACATCACAATTATTCTGGAAAGGAGAGGGCAAGCCTTGTTGCACCAAAGAATCAATCCACCCTCAATTTCCTCGCAGTCTACTCTAAAGTGGCTAATTGGGTCTTGCATTCTAGAGTAGATTTATTTCATCTCTTTACTTCATTCACTCTAGCAGCTGCAGTTTACTGATTGTCAACCCTAGCTAATAGCAAAGATTCATCAGGTAGGCTATACAGTTTCTCCATCACATTTTGAGCCTAAGCTACCTTAGGAGTGAGATTTTGGAGAGCCTGATCTACTTTAGTTTTAACTTTCGTGATGAGCTTTTGGGTTATTGAGATGAACTGGAGTGCCCCCTTAAGCTTTGTGGTGCTAGTAGTTATCTTGGCCTAGTGAGATGCATATAGGTCCTTTATTAGTTAGATCACCTACGGCATATGATCTATTATTTGCAAAGCATATCTGCCTCCTGTTGCTCAAGTTTCTACTCTTTAGCATTGAGTTGAGTCTTGAGTGATTCATTCGAGGCCCATAACTTAGATGAGGCATTGTGGATCTGTTTTAGTTCCTCCATTTTCTTCTACTTTATCGATCCTCCGCCAATAGCCACCCAAAGTTATCTTGTCTTTGTCTAGCTTAGATTGTAGCACCACTTGTTTAGATTGCAAGTCCTAGTGACATTCGCAGGTGACCCACTCTTGTATCTCCTGGGTCAATCTATTCACCTCTTGCTCCTAAGCCTTTACTTCTACCTACAATTGATTCATTGTATCTTTCCTCCAAGATAGCTCTAACTCTTGTTTCTCTACTTGTCGACCCACTTTGATAAAATCTATTTTAAAAAAAAATTGAGTCTCCCTCATAAGTTCTACCTCACCTTGGGGGCAGGCTTGAGCTAGATTCATCCTGACTGCATGAATTAAATAGTCTTCAAGGCACATTTGCTCTTACGATTTATCGGCAATGGGAGTCATGGTCACAGTCATTAGTTATTTTGTGCAGGGTCATATAGTGACCTCATGCGAGGCCAAGATAGGGATTTCCCTTCTTTCTACTTCCTGGCCTCAATTCTCACCTCTCACACTTGGCATGCACTTTGCATTTATTACTGGAAGGTGGTAGGAGACTATATGATTCCACCAGCAAATGAAACCCCTTGCAAAATTTTATATGGGATGGTGACCATGAGACAATGAGATAGGGGAACTCAAGGGGTGGAAGTGGAAATAGACTAGGATGTAGAGAGGAGAAAAGAGATACTTACCTGTGTGATCGTAGGGTTCATAGACTCTGTTTGCATTTCAGTTGGAAATGACTCTTCCTACAAATCTTCTTGAAGCTCAAGCTTTCTTCTCTTACTCTTAGGATGCTCTATAGAAGACAAGATAACCTCCTTTGTCATTGGGACTTGTGTCACTATGCCTCTCACTAGTAGTGCTTCTATGATAAGAGGAGGGGTTTCCTCTATTGTAGATTATTGGGGAGATTATCCCACCATCTCTTATCCTTTTTGACTAACTTGTTGGTAGATTAATTGTGTAGCTTGATGGGCATCTATGAGCTCTTCTCTAAGGTCCCCAAGTACCATAGTTGTTTGGACCAAATGAGAAAAATTTTGTGAGCTATGTCCCTCCACCTAATGTAATGGAGGGGTCCATTACCTATAGCTTGCTTTGGGTCAAGGTACCTGTTGTGATGTTCACAACACGCCCCATTTTACTCCTTAGCAAAATGATGACCCCTGTTGTGGCTATGGCTTTTGATTTTGTGTGTGGGTTTGCTTGGTGGTAAAGGGAAAAGGGAGTGAAAGTACAAACCTTGTTGAAAATAAAGAAAAAATAACATTAAGTACCAAGGCAGAATATAGGTGAATTCCTTATCAAAAATGAATAAGGGTTGCTTTTTGAATCATTTTAGAATTCCCAATATTTTGCAAGTTATGTGTGTTTTTTGGTAAATGTACAATGAGAAGGTTTGTATGATGCATATACAAGGTCATTTGTATATTGTGTCGTTGTATAAGTCGCATAAGGGAGTTATCAGGTTTTATTATATTAGTTTACTTGTATGCATTTTGATAACGCTTTATCCTTATATACAAGTCAGACCTGACGGAACCGAAATGATCATGAAATAAGGTTTTATCATTGTATGTTTCACGCATTGTATGTATGTTTTGGGACATACATTGTGATATACATACAAGGCAGAATTCAAGAAAGACTAAAATCTGATATAAAGGATGCATCATAACTTAAAGTATATCGGAAGATGAATTGCACTTTATACATGTTGCAGAACCGAAAGTGAGTAAACTGTGGTTTATGGAAAGGATAAGTCCGAAAAGGTGATACAAAAGAGTTTGTATGTATTCAGACTTGTATCTAAAGGTTTAATACAAGTGTTATATGCATCGTGGAGATACAAGTAAAAGGTAAGGTGGACCCCACTGATTGCATATCGGGTTAATATAATTACAATGTATATCTTCGATATACAAGCCGGTATACAAAGCAAAGGATGTAAATAGAAGATACAAACCGGATGCAAAAAAGAAATTAAATGTAGAAAAGTCTTTGTATGTTAGGGGCACTTGTATGTTTACGATATACATGCTCGATATACAAAGAAATAAAAGCAAAGTAGGAGGATTTTGAAGCCGTTTTAGAGCCTGATAACATGTTTTTGGTCAACGATGGTTGACTCGACTATTCTTGACGTCATATATGCATTTGGATATACAGATGTTCACATATACTTAATATTCATAGCTCGATATCCAAGCTTGCATATTCGGAGCATGATTTAATATAAATGTTTATTTTCCTGCTAGTTATTAAATGATGATGATACTTAATTCTTGTCTGCCTATTGCAGGATGTTGGAACTATTTGGAGTTCGGTTGTATGTTGCAGAGTGAAGTAGATGAACATTGCAGAGTTGCACATAGAGGTAACATGAACCAGAGCCGAGGGATATTATCAAATGCATTGTTTGTCAGCTAGAGAATGAATCAAGTCCAAAATGTTAGAATATTCTATGCCAGCTGTGTGATTGCCAACTGGCAGGCACGTGTTGTTCATCTGGACTGCTAATTGTTATGAGAGGATCTTGATCATTGGATCAATGTAACCATTTTCTGGCCTCTATCCTATAAAAGGGCCATGACTTGTCATAACCAGAGGGGGACACATAGACGTCAATTATTATATATCTGACCAAAGGACTGTAGACCCGATAAGAGATCAGATTACTGAGACTAATGAGGACTGAATTGTTGAAATGTCAAGGTTCTTTCTTCAGATCATTGTAAATATACTTGTTCTAAAGCATACTAGATGGAGATGAAGCTTCAGATTACATCCTGATTGTAAACTTTACGTAATCTTCAAGTTGATTTTGGATGTGTAATGGTGAATGTTGTGTTCAATAGAAGCGCTTTCATTTTATTGCATGTTGTTGTCAACTTTTCCTTTGAAGATTTGCACTGGATCATGCGGATTTGTGGAATGTCCTGGTGAAGTATGATTTTAGTTTTCTTCTCTTCATTACTGTATCAGAAAATGTATGTAGATCAGTGATCTCAGTCAAGTAATTTTGGGAATCTCACTCTTTGAACCCTATCTTTTTTTTAGTTTCATTGAAATCACCATGTCACCATAACTGCAAATCACGATAAATAATAAGCAGAACAGAGTAAATATGATGATAGCCTGTAGGTAACTAAAAATCATTAGCATATTTTGAGCTAAATGCATGTAGTGTTGAAAATATCATGCAAAGAATTACAAATAATGGTAAAAATCATGGAAATATCAACCTATAGGCACATTATTTGAGTAAATTCATAGTGTAGAGGTAGAATTGTAGGATATTTATGCAGAGCAAGCATAAAGGACAGGATATTTGGAGGAAATATTGAAGAACTTTGCATGAACAATCAAAGTACATAAGGCCCCTAAATGATTAATAGCAACACACATCAACCACTGAGTAACATCAGTAGATTATGAACTAATCAACGGAGACTTGGGATCATAAATTCATCCTGAATTTATCGTATCTTTCAAGATAAATAAAGGTTGTTGTGTAACTTTTATTTCATGTTTGTTTGTGAGTAACATCATCATCAACATAAATTGGTGCTAGAAGGAGGGCCTGAACAAGGAATTTGTGGATTTCTGCAAATATTACATAAATATTTCATCATTTGAGTTGAGTGTCTGCAAATATCTCTTGTCTGAGAATATTTGACTGTATCTTTGCAAAGATCTAGCTCAAAGGTTCAAAGATTCATTGATTTTCTGAGCTTTCAAGTTTTATTTTGAGATATGATAGATCTCATTAAAATTTCAAAATCCTAGAAAATTAAAGCAGAGTTTCATTTCAATGGATGCATATGAAGACAATTTTCAAGTTAACATTCCTTTATTT
Source organism: Cunninghamia lanceolata (assembly GCA_027924645.1). Lineage (NCBI taxonomy): Eukaryota > Viridiplantae > Streptophyta > Pinopsida > Cupressales > Cupressaceae > Cunninghamia > Cunninghamia lanceolata. Next base: position 1,376,386 of record BSBN01000810.1, on the reverse strand, counting down.
CAGGAAACTTTGAATGAGCAGCTTTATTCTCAAAGTCTATCTAACTTTGGTTTATCCAATTATTGCAGGATACACAAGTCTGTGGAGCACAGTGAAATTAATTGTTTAACTTTTCTTACAAGGTTGGATTTATCTTTGAAAGGACTAATTATTTTCTCAGATGTGTTTAGGGCTGAAGTCTAGCAGGAAAATGAAGAAATTCTAGAGCAACAAGCAAATACAGCACTAGAAATTATTAGTTGTCCAGACACTGAAGTGGACCGCTCTAAGGATTTTGAATTATATTTGTCCAGAAATATACAGTGTAGTCAAATATTAGGTTTATCCACTGATGATGTCCTGATTGAAAGTTGGTGCAGATTACATGACGAAGAGCATTCAGAAAGGGATTGTGACGCTTGCTTGGTCATGTTGGAGAAGACTCAAATTCTGGAATAGCAAGAAAAGGCAACACCCGTAATCATGAGTTGTTTAGAAAATACAATAGCTAAATCAGTTCTAGAAGGTAAAGATGAGGAAACATCTTTGCTTAAGTCATTTTATGGTGAGATTGATAGGAGTTCTCTACTTCCTAATACAGGTAAAGGGGATTGCAGGTATAAATCTTTCAAAATTTGTAGAGAATAAACCACTTGTTAGGATAAAGTCTTTGATTCTGATCCTAATACTTTTGATAAGGAAAGTGAAACATCTTTCCTTGAGTCATTTTATGGTAAAAAGAAATGTAGATAGGTGGAAGAATTTAAATGCATTGCTATGGAAGAAATTCCTATGATAGCGACCCAAGGAGTTGTAGAAAAGAAAATAAATGTTGATTTACTATCTAACTTGTTTAAGTTGAATGATCAAATTCAAGGTTGTTGTAGGTCAATGGAACCAAACATTCCACTGGATGGTAGAAGTGAAGTATTTGATGAACAATTCATAAAAGTTGAAGATGCAGAAAGCTTTGGAGTTCTTATGCATGATCATATGTCAATCTGGCACTATTTTGAAAATGAAACAGGGGAGTATTCCTATCAATCGAAAGTTGTTTCACCTTTATAGTCAAATGATTTAGAAATGATAAATTTATGTATATCAGATTATGATTATAAAGATACTCATTTAGATGCTGATGTGTAGAGAATTGAAGAGAACATTGAGACGTTTCCTGAACTTGAGGATAAACTGAACATCCAGAATAAAGAGATAGATGTGGATAAAGAGGAAGAAATAATACTTTAAGAGTCATACATTCTTCATGATGAAGGCAGACCTGATGTTGAGCCAAATAACAAAAATGCAAAGTCAAATGGAAGACTAGCTAGCATCGAACCAGCATGTCCTGCAAAACCAAAGATGCACCGGGTTGTATCTTTCCTTTCCACAGTGAATAATGTTGATTATTATTTTGATTATGAAAATTTGGGAGATAAACATGCATATGGATATGTCATGAATATGATGAACTTCCTCAGTTGCTAATCATTAAGGATTATTCTATTAAATATAGTGAATTTAGAATACAAGAATATTTTTTAGAATACAAAGATGAATTTGCTAGGATCAGAACCATAACTAGTGCTCTGATGCTCCTGCACAATCTAAGGAAGTATGCAAATGCAGCTGTCTTTGGGTCTTTTCCTAGGTTTTATTTGCCTTGGAGAGGCTTGTATATAGTTTGGTAGAATAGTTGTTCTGTTTCTTTTCTTTGTTTTTTTGTCTTGCTTTGTGTTATTTCCTTTTGTAGTTAGTTGTTTGTACAGTTTGTTTGTTTTGTTTGCTTTGTTGTTTGCTTGTGTGTTGGGGTCTTTATTTTGATTTAGAGTATGCAGGAGTAGACTGGCAACTACTAAAAACAATAGAAAATTTAGAACAATCAGGTTAATTATTTGAAATTTATACATAACTTGTTGTGACTGTCATGAATGTACAAAGTTGGTTAATTGTTGAAATTTCGTATTCAATAACTGTGGGTTGAGTATTCAAGGAAAGTTTCTCACAACGACACACCTAAAATCCTTGGGTTTGTTGAACCTACCAGTGTAGATATTAGGTGAAAAATTAGAGGTCACCCTTGCTACCATTACAATTCTCAACTTAATTTTAGCAAGTGATCACTCCTTACATCATGAAGTTACAACTATAATATCGTATGAAGTTTCTATCAAATCCAAAATATAAAATAAATAAAATAATAAAATGGATTTTACTGAAAATCTAGATTAAGTCATCTAAGTAACTCTACCAGGGCTATAGACGCTTGCTGGCAGTGGGGCTCTACTTAGGAGAATTGTAACGATAACCTTGTCGGGGCTATGAATGCCTACTGGCAGCAAGGCTCTATCCAGTTGGCTATGAGGGAATGACATCAACTAGGTAGTCTAATATCAGTCACTAGTTTGTTCAACTAGTTTGTTGAAGGGAAGATTCATGCACCTTATTGAATACATTAGGTCTCAAGTTAAATGATGATTTGCAGAAAAGATAGTTGGAAGTTATGAATTTATTTCATTTAGTTTCCTTTAATGGTCTTAATTTGATTGTTTTATTTGGTTGCTAGTTGTTGTGATGTTCACAACACGCCCCATTTTACTCCTTAGCAAAATGAGGACCCCTGTTGTGGCTGTGGCTTTTGCTTTTGTGTGTGGGTATGCTTGGTGGTAAATTATGGAAAAGGGAGTGAAAGTACAAACCTTGTTGAAAATAAAGAAAAAATAACATTAAGTACCAGGGAAGAATATAGGTGAATTCCTTGTCAAAAATGAATAAGGGTTGCTTTTTGAATCATTTTATAATTCCCAATATTTTGCAAGTTATGTGTTTTTTGGTAAATGTACAATGAGAAGGTTTGTATGATGCATATACAAGGTCATTTGTATGTTGTGTCATTGTATAAGTCACATAAGGGAGTTATGAGGTTTTATTATATCATTTTATTTGTATGCATTTTGATAACACTTTATCCTTATATACAAGTCAGACCCGACGGAACCGAAATGATCATGAAATAAGGTTTTATCATTGTATGTTTCGCGCATTGTATGTATGTTTCGGGACATACATTGTGATATACATACAAGGTGGAATTCAAGAAAGATTAAAATCAGATATAAAGGATGCATCATAACTTAAAGTATATCAGAAGATACATTGCACTTTATACATGTTGCGGACCTGAAAGTGAGTAAACTGTGGTTTATGGAAAGGATAAGTCCGAAAAGGTGATACAAAAGAATTTGTATGTATTTCGACTTGTATCTAAAGGTTTGATACAAGTGTTATATGCATTGCGGAGATACAAGTAAAAGGTAAGGTGGACCCCACTGATTGCATATCGAGTTAGTATAATTACAATGTATATCTTCGATATACAATCCGATATATAAAGCGAAGGATGCAAATAGAAGATACAAACTGGATGCAAAAAAATAAATTAAATGTAGAAAAGTCTTTTTATGTTAGGGGTGCTTATATGTTTACGATATACATGCTCGATATACAAAGAAATAAAAGCAAAGCGAGAGGATGTTGAAGCCGTTTTAGAGCTCGATAACATGTTTTTGGTCAATGATGGCTGACTCGACCATTCTTGACGTCATATATGTATTTGGATATGCGGATGTTCACAGATACTTAATATTCATAGCTTAATATCCAAGCTTGCATATTCGGAGCATGATTTAATATAAATGTTTATTTTCCTACTAGTTATTAAATGATGATGATACTTAATTCTTGTCTGCCTATTGCAGGATGTTGGAACTATTTGGAGTTTGGCTGTATGTTGCAGAGTGAAGTAGCTAAACATTGCAGAGTTGCACACAGAGGCAACATGAACGAGAGCTGAGTGATATTATCAAATGCATTGTTTGTCATCTAGAAAATGAATCAAGTCCAAAATGCTAGAATATTCTATGCCAGTTGTGTGATTGCCAACTGGTAGGCACATGCTGTTCATCTGGACCGCTGATTGTTATGAGAGGGTCTTGATCATTGGATCAATGTAACCGTTTTCTAGCCTCTATCCTATAAAAGGGCCATGACTTGTCATAACTAGAGGGGGATGCATAGAATTCAATCATTATATATCTAACCAAAGGACTATAGACCCGATAAGAGATTGGATTACTGAGACTAATGAGGACTGAATTGTTGAAATGTCAAGGTTCTTTCTTTAGATCATTGTAAATATACTTGTTCTAAAGCATACTAGATGGAGATGAAGCTTCAGATTACATCCTGATTGTAAACTTTACGTAATCTTCAAGTTGATTTTGGATGTGTAATGGTGAATGTTGTGTTCAATAGAAGCGCTTTCATTTTATTGCATGTTGTTGTCAACTTTTCCTTTGAAGATTTGCACTGGATCATGCGGATTTGTGGAATGTCCTGGTGAAGTATGATTTTAGTTTTCTTCTCTTCATTACTGTATCAGAAAATGTATGTAGATCAGTGATCTCAGTCAAGTAATTTTGGGAATCTCACTCTTTGAACCCTATCTTTTTTTTAGTTTCATTGAAATCACCATGTCACCATAACTGCAAATCATGATAAATAATAAGCAGAACAGAGTAAATATGCTGATAGCCTATAGGTAACTAAAAATCATTAGCATATTTTGAGCTAAATGCATGTAGTGTTGAAAATATCATGCAAAGAATTACAAATAATGGTAGAAATCATGCAACTATCAAATTGTAGGCACATTTTTTGAGTAAATTCATAGTGTAGAGGTAGAATTGTAGGATATTTATGCAGAGCAGGCATAAAGGATAGGATATTGGAGGAAATATTAAAGAACTTTGCATGAACAATTGAAGTACGTAAGGCCCCTAAATGATTAACAGCAACACACATCAACCATTGAGTAACGTCAGTAGATTATGAACTAATCAACAAAGACTTGGGATCATAAATTCATCCTGAATTTATCGTATCTTTCAAGATAAATAAAGGTTGTTGTGTAACTTTTATTTCATGTTTGTTTGTGAGTAACATCATCATCAACAGTACCTCATCCATGGAGTCACTACCTTCCTCTAATTCATAACCCACCTCAGCTTCTTCCTTCTCTTCCGACCCTTCAAGATGTTTATTACTTGTATCATAGGAGGAGGCTTGTGAGTCAAGCTATCCATCACATAATCTCTCCCAAGTTTCATCACTTTCCACATCTCCAAATGTCTTTTCGGGCTCAACAATCTCCTACCTATATTTCCAGTAGGCCTTTATCTTCTCCTCACTCCAATCCTTCCTTTTGAGGGTTTGTCTAAGGTTGTAAGCCATTATCCTAGAGGGATCATAGGTACGTATTGGCTTGTAGAAAGTTTCCCAAGGAGGAAGTGGCTTGGAAGGGATCTTATGCAGCTCTACATATACATTAGAAGAATCAACCTATGGTGACTTCTTGGCCTCAATTACTGGATGCCTCTGGTGAACAATTGTCTCCCTAGTCTTCTGTTTTGTGATCCAAGATGCCATGAATCCCCTAGGATCTAAGGCTAGTAGTCCTCTATAAGGTCGATCCCTAGTTCTACTAGTTTCATCGTTAGTAGGTACTCTGCTCCTCTCTTGTTCAATGTTATTCCCCCCTTAGAGTAGGTGATGTCATAGACTACCTTTTTCTTCCTCTGAGCCCCATATAATGAATCAATAATGTCTAGTTGGTAGATGAATTGAAGAACTAGAATTTAGTTTGTGAGAAAGTTTGGGAGTTTGAAAACCTCCTCCTTGAAGCCATGCACCTAGATCATCATATGATGGGCATCAAAGAACCAATTATACAGAAACCTACTATTGGTTATAAGACCTTGTTTCCTATCACTCAACCTAAAGGTGATGTCCCCTAGGCTAAGATTAATGAGTGTTGTAGCAAGTAAACACTCAACAAACTCATAAAAGTTAGAAGTCTTTGAAAGAATGTGAGTCCATACTAAGATGGAGATGACCTTCTGAGCATCCACTGGAAGAAGCATGGATTTTGAAAAATAACGAGGTGCAATAGAAAAGATGAGTACCTAAAAACCTACTCGATGCTAAAACTTAATAATTGGTAGTTGATTCCATTAGCTATCACCTCTGACAAATCTAGCTTGATAGATTGTTTATGTGTGATAGTCTTGATCTTGAAGATGACTCCCAATTGATAATCATAGACGTTGTGATTGTTGTCCAAGACAAAAATGAAGGCCATCATAGAACAAGCATCTTACACATCCTATGTGAATTGTAGCAATGCAAGGGGAAGGGGAGGTAGAACTATGTTACCTTCCTCTAGATGAAGCTTTGTATTCAGAAAACTCGTCTAGTTTCCTTGTCTCCTAGATTCTTTCCAACTTGTTGAAGTTTAGAAAAGACTCATGGGATCAAATTTGATTCTTAGCATGTCCCTCATGAAAGTAGGAGTGACCTCCACTCATAGGTTTCTCCCTTGAGTCACCCCTATCCTTGCATCAAAAAATTTGGCACAGGAATTCACAATCTTATAGCAAGGGTGGATGACCGAGACCGTATATTACACCAAAGTTGAGCCTTAGACCCAAATCCTAAGAGTCTTAACCTATTCAACCCTCACTTTCTGGTACATGCAAACATGGGTACCTTCTCTTAGAGTATTAGTTGGCTTGGAGAGCACTGTGTCAAAAATATTGTCTGTAGGATCAAAGATGAGGGATGAGTCTTTATGCACTCCTTTATTTAACTTTCTCACTAGAGGAACCTTTTCTTTTGGTTGCGTTGGTGCTGTTGCATAGGGATTACTAGTGCTTAGGTCTAGAAAAGGGTTTGACCTTCTTCTTAGTGAAGTCATCTTTGTTCAAGGCATCTAATTGCTTGAGGCATCTCTCGTCAAATCCTTTATTTATGTATCAACACTTTTATCTATTGAATGGGTAGCCAACTATTTTATGGAGTCAATGGGTTTTGATTTGTAGCGGCAATTAGATTTTATTTTCAAAGGTGCTTATCTTTGATACATTCACAATACCTTTCTCAACATGCCCAGCTTTGAATTTATAAGGAAGAAGGCCCACAGGAAGAATTTATTTTCTTGACTCTGTCCTAGATAAAAATGACTTAGAAAGTTGGGTTCATACTATCTAGGAAGATGTTGAGGATTTATTTCTTATAGAAAAAACAAAGGCTTCTTTGTTGCAATTTTTCCTTCTAAAGAGGCCAGGGTTAAGATTTTTGGCACCAAATCATGGTTTATGCATGGCTCAAGTTTGTATCTGCAACCCTGGGAGCCAAATTTTAATCCTATGGGAGATTTTGTCAAATTTATCTTGTTCTAAGTTTAGATGCAATGTCTTCCTCTGAAATATATGGATATGAAAATCATTGAAACCATGGGCAATAAATTGGGGTCTTTCCTCAAACATGATATGTCTTTCTTTTGGGGCCCAGCAAGGCCCATTAGGTTTTCTACCCTTGTGGATGCTTCTATAAAATTTCCTGATGCAATCCAAATCAATACGAGCCTCATGGGTGTTGGATCTAGTCTCTTTTTTTTGAAAGGCCTGATGAGTTTTGTAACAATTGTTATTGTTATGGTCATTTGAATTTAGCATGTGCTCAACCCCCAAACAACTAGAATTCAAAGGAATGTGATGGGCTGGAAAAGATTCTAAAACCACCTTGTTTGACTCAAATTTAGAGTCCTATCATTGAAAATGGCACAAAGAACTTACAGGTAGAGGATGCTCTTGGGGAACAAGAGGATGTAATTGGCCTCTTGTGGCATGAGAAAAGGTTCAATGACAATATTTCTCTTTTTGATCTTCGAATAGAAGACCCTGAAGATTTTTTCAAACATGAATAGTTAATTTTGCATGACCCTTGTGTCTTCTCATGTTCAACAAGAGGAAAATCTAGAGGGGCTACAAGAGGATATTCTTAAAGTATCGATTGAAGGTAAATATGTTAATTCTTGTCATGAGAATGTAAACAATGTTGAGGACTAGATCTCACCTGATTTACCAAGTACCCTTATCAAGGTTTGGGATTCTTCTCAGCATAATGAAGTTGAACCGGAAATAGAGCAAGGGATATATAATTTTCTAATAGATTATAATACCATAGATCCCTTGGGAGAGAGGTTCAAAAATAGTCTTGCTAGATTTAAAGATGACCCTTTTGTTCCTCAGGACAAGGGTTTACTTGATAATCCTCAAACTTCCCTTGAATCCCCCTTCAACAGATTGAAGAATTGGTCAATGAAATAATCCTTAAAATTGGAATAAAAATGTCAAAAGAAATGGTAGATGATATGCTTAAGGAGACAAATGATTTTGATTTCTCTCAAGAATTGTCTATATCACAGACTGATAAAATGGAAATTCTATAAATAACTCATACTCCTTCCAAGAGGGATAAAAAACTAATTTAGAAAAACCCAAGAGGAGATAGAAGCAGGGATCCAAACTACATTAGAGAAATGCTTGAGACCAAGGAGAACTTGTCGTTCTCCTTGAGATCAATGAAGTCCATCTCTTGGAATGTTATGGGCATGAATGCTCCTAATAAAAGACATTTGATCAAATGTCAAATTGATACTAGTGGGTCATACATTGTTTTTCTTCAAGAAACTAAATTTTCTCAAGATATGGGAGGAGATATCTATTCAAAATGGCCTAGTTGGAAATTTTGCTTAGTAAAAGCTTCTGGAGCTTCAAGGGGTTTGGCTCTTCTTTGGAAAAATAGTATGGTTCATGTCGACTTCATTTCCTCTATAGTTGAATGGTTGTTAGTAAAGATTTCCTCTTTCCAAAGGGCCTTCTGGTTGTTCAACATATACGTGCCAAATTCCACAATTGGGAAGAAAATGCTTTGGGAATCTATTGGTAAAGTGATGAGGAATTTAGGAGCAGAAAAAGTTATTCTTGGAGGGAACTTCAATGCAAATTCAAGTCTCCAAGAAAAAGCTAGAGGAATCATCCCCCTTCTAAAACTAGTGAGGATTTCAATGTTTTTATTAATGACAACTATCTATTTGATTGTCCTCCACATAATGGTAAATACACCTAGACTAATCAGAGAAAATATTTTCTCTCTATAGCTGAAAGGTTTGACAAATTTTTGTTTTCTTCCAATTGGCTTGAGGAGGAGGTATTTTTCAATTCTTCAAGCTTATCTTTCTTGGCCTTAGATCATTTCCTAGTTTCTTTGGAATTGAAAGATATATCTGATCTATATAAATTTAAAAAATATTTTAAATTTGAGTCTATGTGGTTTACAGATCCTACTTTTATTCCCTTTCTTAAGAAATGGTGGGAAACAACTCCTTTTGTCCAAGGCTCTAAAATGTTTCGGCTATGCAAGAAACTACACCACATTAAACTTCTTATCAGATAGTGGAACATACGCCACTTCAAAAATATTTTCTCTCAAAAGGCAGACCTCCAAGCTCAGCTTCAGCTTATTAAATGATCAGATTATTTCTTTTGGGCTCAATCAATCTTCTTATGTGGTGCAAGAGCACCTAATGGACTTTATGCCTCCATGAGGCCATTTTGTAAATATTTGCTTTATGTTGTGTTTGAGTCATTTCATAAGGTCTTAAAGACCATTTCTAAGGTGTGTAAGGTGACTTGAGTCATTATTAAGTTTATAGGTGGTGGTTTGTCAAATTTTGTAAATATTGTAAAAGTTGTCATATTGTAAAGTTGCAAAACGTGGGAAGGTGAAGAGTCATAAGTTGTAAATTAAGGAATTAAAATGGTTGTAGTTGGAAAATTAGTTGTAAATGGTTGGTACATGTTTAAATATCCTTGGGGAGGTCAAAACCAAGGTGGGTTGTTACATTTTGAAGTGAAATCAATAAAAGACATCCTTGTTTCTGAAATTTCTGAACGTTAAATTGATGTTGCAGAGCTTGGTACAGCCTGGTATGGTCATTTCATGGCGTCAAACCAATTGGAAATGAAATATAATTGAATCTAATTTCTATTGCTTTTTTTGTACTCAATTTCATGGTGTTTTGAGAAAGTTATGCCCATTTTACTACAAACAAGTTTGAAACCCCAGTTAGGGTATAGTGAGTAAACAAATCAATTTTTTAAGGATTCCATACAAAGTAACCTACCTTGATTCTAGGTTATGTTGTATAAAGTTCAAATGGGTGTCAGAAACTATGTTTACATTCAGGATATCATGTTTATAATGAAAGTTATGGATGAAAACCCCTATTTGTTGCTCCACTGCAAAACCTAGGCAAGAGTAGAACAATCAAGTTTTGAACCTTTCCTTCCAAAGTAACCATACCTAATTTCAAGATATGTTATAGAAGGGATTTATGGGTATCTAAATTAGTCTTTATATCATGGGTCTAAGTTGTTTCTAAAAATTATGTCAAAATTACCTTATTTGTTGTTCTCATCAAAGCATAGTGGAAGATTGTGAGAAAAGTCATTTGTTTGAAGTATGTTTGTTTGAGTGAATTCTCCATACTCTGCATCATTATGAGAAGCAGAAAATTCTCCAAAGTCAGCTAGAGGAAGTGTTAGCACGTGAGGAAACTTATTGGAGACATAAATCTCGAGAGATTTGGCTCAAAGATGGAGAAAGAAACACCAAAATTTTCAACACTTCTTCTAAGATCAAGCATCGGAAAAACTTTATCCAAACGATCTCTTCCTCTTCTAGTCAATTTCTTTCAAACCAAAAATATATACAAACTAAGGTAGTTTACTTCTTTTCTAATCTTCTGTCCAGTCAGGAAGATATCCCTAACAACACCACCAATGTTGATGTCATGTTGGAAAACATTCCAACTCTGGTATCAAAGGAAGACAATAGGTTTCTATTACAAGAGTTTACTCAAGAAGAAGTCAAAGTTGTTGTTTTCTCTCTCTCACCTGATAAAGCTCCTAGACCCAATGGTTTTACTACTCTTTTTTATCAGAAAGCTTGGGATTTTATTAGTCGATACATCTAGTTGGCATAAGAGGAATCCAAAAGAAACAGAACTATTCTTAAAGAATTTAATGCAACCTCTTTAGCATTAATCCCTAAAAATCCCTTCCCTTCCTCTTTTATGATTTTAGACCTATTTATTTGTGTAATACATTATACAAAATCTTTTCTAAGGCTATCTCCTTACGGCTTGCTTCTTTGTTGCCTAAACTTATTTTAGAGGAACTTGGTGGCTTTGTTCTAGGTAAAGAAACAATTAAAGGATCTATCTTGGCACATGAGGTCTTACATTCTATTTATCAACACAAGTTGTCAACTATGATCATTAAATTGGATATGTTAAAAAGCTTATGACAGAGTTAATTGGATCTTTCTTCATAAATTCTAGATTAAATTTGGGTTTGCTAAGAAATGGTGTAAATGGATTCTAGACTACATTTCAGGAGTTAAATTTTTAGTCTTAATTAACATGAATTCTACAGGTTTCTTTCAATCCTCAAGAGGTGTATGTCAAGGAGATCCTTTGTCTCCTTTCCTTTTTATTCTGATGGTAGTAGCTTTTAGTAGATTTATTTCTCACCAACATCTTCTTCATAGCTGGAGGGGGATTTGCATCCCAAGAATTGATTTTTCATTAACACATGCCTTATTCACAGATGACACTCTTCTATTTGGCTCCCCTTCTATGGCTAAAGCAAAATGTGTTTAAAAAAACTCTTGATCTTTACAGTCAAGTTTCTGGTCAAGCAATAAACCCCTTGAAATCTAAAATCTTCTTCTTCAATCTCAACTTTCAAATGCAATATAAGATTTCATCTTTCTTGGGTTTTAAAGTGGAATCTCTACCTTGAAAATATTTGGGAATACCCCTCTTTTCTGGGGCTAGAAGGAATGATTTTTGGAAAGGAATAGTGTTGTCAATTCAAAACAAATTCTCTTCTTGGAAAGACAGATAGCTCACTGTTGTAGGCAAGATCACTATGATTAAATTAGTTTTATCATCAACCCCATTTACATAATGTCAGTTTTGTGGATGCCCAAAGGGATTATTCAAGATGTTTACAAACACTTAAGAAACTTTTTATGGAAGGGTAATGTGGAAAAGAAAAATAAGATTGCTCTAGTGGCTTGGGATAAATTATGCATATTACAAAAGAATGGTGGTACATGTATTCACAATCTTGAAGCTCATAACTTAGCTCTTGGGGCTAAGCTAGCTTGGAGTATCTTTGTAAAACTAGAAGCTAAGTGGTGTAAACTAATGCAAGTGCAATATTTGGATTATAGTGATCCAATAAGAATTTTTACTATCTCTAATCTAGATTTCGGCTCAAAAATTTGGAACTTTATTATCAAATGTAGAGAAATCATCTTGCCACATTTAAACTGGGTCATTAACAATGGAGAAAGAACCCTCTTTTGGGAAGATTCTTGGAATGGGCATCCTCATTTAGGAAAATTTGATTTGCTGAAATATTCACAACTCATTCTACAAGATTTGTGGGGCAGTAGAGTTAAGGATTATTTTGTTGTTTCCAAGTCCTCTTTTGTTTTCTTAGTTAAATGGAAATATTTGCAAGATTGTCCTATATCTGATTAGTAGAAGTATTTACTCCATTCCATCTTGGATAAGAGAAAAATTTCTTTCTTAGACAAACCTAATCAACTCATTTGCACTCCTTCTAAATCAGGGCAATACAATGTGAAGCGAGGCTATCAATCTCTAACCTTTGTGGAATTTCCCCCAAATGATTGGCCTTACAAATTTTGTTGAAATTTGGCTTTCCTTCCTAAAGTAGGAGCATTTGCTTGGCTAGCCTTGAAAATTAAGATTTTAACTGCTGACAGATTGGTTTCTTTAGGCATCTCAAATCCTTTTAGTTTCTCGCTTTGTAAACAGAAACTGTTGATGATTGTTTTTACACATTCATAACAAAAGTTAAAATTCACAAAATGAACCTAATTGTCTTGAAAGATATGAAGAAATCAATTAAGATTACTTAATCCCAAGTTTCTGTATGGTCAGGTCTTGACCTTGTGGATAATTCAGTAGGTTAATGTGAAGCTGTAATATGCAAGGGGCCTTACTTGATTTAAGGTGTTTAATGACTCACTAGACTCGAATTATGCAAAATACCACAAATATCAATATGTTGATGATTGTTTTTACACATTCATAACAAAAGTTAAACTTCACAAAATGAACCTAACTATCTTGAAAGATATGAAGAAATCAATTAAGATTACTTAATCCCAAGTTTTTGTATGGTCAGGTCTTGACCTTGTGGATAATTCAGTAGGTTAATGTGAAGCTATAATAAGCAAGGGGCCTTACTTGATTTAAGGTGTTTAATGACTCACTGGACTCGAATTATGCAAAATACCACAAATATCAATATTTTCTTCATTCCTTTGCATAAATTTGTTACTGTATCACAAAGCTTTATATGATTTATATTAACACAAGCTTTTCTTTTCAAATATTATGAAAACTATCAAATATCAACTCAGTTGTTCATGTTTCCTTCAATATAAGACAATCTCCTTTAAATTTCTACGTTTAAGCTAAGTATTTCAAATGGTTTGGGAAAAGTTAGAGAAATCTAAATTAAACTTCATTCTGCTATAGGATCTAAATGTTCTATTATGCACGTTATAAGAAATACAGCAAATTTGATCAAATCAATGGACTAAATCATTAAATGTGAATTCCCTGAGTATTTTCATGAACATACATTCAAGATTGCGAGCTTTAAGAGATATTATTTCAAATACAAAGAAGACCCAGAAGACACTCTGAATATAGATGCAAAATTCTAGATTCATTTGTATTCAAAACACATAGTCATATATGATTTACAATGTATGAATGACTCTTAGCTTCATTAATCAACTTCACAGAAAACTTATAATGCTTTATAGATACAGTAAGGAAGTTAGATGTTCCACGCGTTCCTTATTGTAGACACAGGTGACCTCCTCTAAACTAAAATACTCCTATTCAAAATGCTTGAACCAATTACAACTACTAGCTACTTCTAAAAATCCCTGTGTAACTCATTACAGAGTAACGGGGCTCAATATATAGATCTGATTATCCCCAATATGGTCACAAAACCCTAATCAATCAACGGTCCACACCTCAAGTGCATCATCAATCGATGGAAAACAAATCCTACCAAAAAAATCCCTAAGCAGCATACCCATACTGAGTGTAAGGATGCCCTTTGGAAACCTTAACAACCACCAAAAAATCTTTTGTTGCTCTTTTAATAATGTTTCCTTCCACCTGCATATTTCTTCTCATTGAAATCCTTTTACTCCTTTCGCTTCTTTTGCGATCTGATCCGCCCTTTGTGATGTCATTGCCATTAAAGCTCCACCTTAATATCTACCTGCATACCTGTAAACAGACATAAAAAAGGATTAAAAGATTTGCACTGCCTTCATCAATTTACAATTCTTCATAATGTTAGATGGGTGTTAATTACAACAATTAATGCACCATTAATTCGGCCTTCAGTTGCAGTGTTCATGCTTTCAAACTTTTACCGCCAGTTTAATTCTACATGCATACCCTTTCCCTTGTATTTCTTGTATGTTCCCTCTATATCTTTCACTTTGTATATCGCACTTTGTATATTTCCTTGTACGAGCGCATATACAAAGCAACTTTATGCAAACCTTCTTTTACCTTTTTATCCCTCACGATGCTTTTACTCCTTTGTATCTCGGATATGTATGTTATGAACATACAAGCATTTTAAATATACAAAGACTCTTCTATATTTAATTCTCTTTTCGCATCTGTGTTGTATCTTTAACTTACATTTTTCACTTTTCATATCGGCTTGTATATCCTCATCATCGGAGTAACTCACTTAGTCGGGGCGATCTAAAAAACTCACTTCGATCACACATATCTGCCCAATACCATTTTATCAGCGAGAGTACAAGTGATTCCTGCCAAAAAGTACCTATTGCCGAGAGGCATAAGATCAATATGATCTAAAAAATTTGCTCTGGCAAGCTTGCTCACGCCGACTAGTGGTGGAGCCCACATTACTTGTCATTGGTATCCCTGCAATACAACAATACTTGCATCAAACCCTTACATATAGAGCCCCATACATACAAACTCCTTTGTATGTCCTTTTAGACTTCAACTTTTATAAACCACAGTTCACTCAACTTCAGTTCCGCCTTGTATGTATATTAAAATGTATGTAACCGAAAGCATACATACAATGCGTGAAACATACAACAATTACATCCTATTTCATGATCCTTTCGTTTCCACGCAATGCATATAACATTGTATATCTTCTTTGTATGTTCCACCTTTGCCTAACATACAAACATAAAATGCATCCGCCGGACTTAGCCGATTATGCATTTAAACTTTGAAATTTTAGGGGCCGACTTGTATGTAAGAATAAAAACGTTAACAAAATGCATACAAGTAGAATGACTTAAAGAAAACCCGACAACTCCCTTTGCGACTTATACAACAACCCGATATACAAAGGACTTTGTATATGCAACATACAAAGACCCAATATACAAAGGACTTTGTATATGCAAGATACAAACCCTCCTATAGTAAATTTTACCAAAAACACATATATCTTGCAAAATACTTGGAATTTTAAAATGGTTCAAAAAGCAACCCTCACTCATTTTTGACAAGGAATTCACCCATATTCTACTCTGGTACTTAATGTTATTTTTTCTCTATTTTCAACAAGGTTTGTAACTTTCACTTCTTTTTCCCTTTTACCACCAAACAGACCCACACACAAAAGCAAAAAGCAAAGCCACAACAAGGGTCCTCATTTTGCTAAGGAGTAAAATGGGGCATGTTGTGAGCATCACAACAACTAGCAACCAAACAAAACAATTAAATTCAAAAACTATTAAAGAAAACTAAATGAAATAAATTCATAGTTTCTAACTATCTTTTCTGCAAATCATCATCCAACTTAAGACATAATGTATTCAATAAGGTGCATGAATCTTCCTTTCAGTTTAAGTGGGTGCACGTGATTAATAATCCTCATCTTGAAAATTAGTTGAACAAACCAGTAACTGATATTAGACTACATAGTTGATGTCATTTCCTCATAGCCAACCGGATAGAGCCTTGCTACCAGCAGGCGTCCATAGCCCCGACAAGGTTATCGTCACAATTCTCCTAAGTAGAGCCCTACTGCCAGCAAGTGTCTATAGCCTCGGTAGAGTTACTTAGATGGCTTAATCTAGATTTTCAGTAAAATCCATTTTATTTATTTTTTATTTTTTGTATTTAATAGAGATTTCATAAGATATTACAGTTGTAACTTCATGATGCAAGGAATGATCACTTGCTAAAATTAAGCTAAAAATTGTAATGGTAGCAAGGGTGACCTTTGATTTTTCACCTAATATCTACACTGGTATGTTCAACAAACTCAAGGATTTTAGGTGTGTCATTGTGAGAAACTTCCCTTGAATACTCAACCCATAGTTATTGAATACAAAATTTCACAAGTCAAACAACTTTCTACATTCATGACAATCACAACAAGTTATGCATAAATTTCAAATAATTAACCTGAATGTTCTAAATTTTCTATTGTTTTCAGTGGTTGTTAGTCTACTCCTGCATACTTCAAAACAAAACAAACATCCCTGCTAAGACAACAGAACACAACACACAAACAAACAAACACAACAAAATGAAAACAAAAGAACAAAACAAAAACAACAGCAAAACAAAACAAAAAAAACAACCCAAAACTGTACATTATTTACGTTATGATACACAGAAACTAACTGCCCTCACCTCAAGCCTGAAAGTAATGTTTCAAGTGTTGGCCATTAACTGGTAATGGCACATCTTCCCTAGTCAAGGTCTTGAGCCTGAAAGTATTGTCTCCAATTATTTATGCAACCTGTAATGGACCTAACCATAATTTGTCAAATTTTCCATGATTCCTTGTCTTTTCATGTGCTTTATCCCAGCACAGCACTAAGTCTGATATTCTAAACATTTTGACTCTTGCTCTTTTATCAAACCATCTCTTGACTACTGCTTGATGTTTGGCAAATTTCTCAATGGCTTGATCTCTTTTCTCATCTAATTGTAACATTTGTATTATTCTGGCCTCTCTATGATCATCAAAGCCTAAATATTCATTAGCAAACTTCAAAAGTGTTATTCTTAGATTTACTAAAAGTATGGGATCAGTCCCATAAACTAAGTGATAAGGTGCATTGCCTAAGGCTAACTTAACCTTAGTCCTATCTACTCACAATGCATATTTCAACAATGTGTTCCACTCTCTAGGATTCCTTTCAGTTAGCTTCTTGATTATATCCAATAAAATTTTGTTTGTAGACTCAACTAACCCATTCCCCTAAGGATAATAATTTGAAGAAAACTTTAAAATTATCCCATAATCAAATGCCCATTTAGAAAATTTTAGAGAAGAAAAAGCAGAGCCATTATCACATACCAGTGAATAGGGAGTTCCAAACCTGGTTATGATGTTTTCTTCAAGGAACTTGATAACTACCTCAGTAGTAGAAAACTTGCAACATGTGGCTTAAGTCCACCTTGTACAATAGTCAGTTACTGTCAGTATAAACTTATGTCCTGCAAATGACAGAGGATTTATGACCCCAATGAAATCTAAGCCCCATTGTGCAAATGGTCTAGACTCAATCACTGGCTGTAATGGATTAGCCTGATTCCTTCCTTTATCTGCTGCAGTTTGACAGGTGTGACAACTTCTAATGTGACTCTATATCTTTAAACATTGTAGGCCAATAGTAGCCTGCTTTCAATATCTTATGCATTGTAGCTAAATGAGAACCATGAGCAGTTCCATATTTATCATGTAATTCTGACAACACCTTATCTGCTTCAACTCAGTTTAAACATCTTAAATATATTCCTTCATGGTTCTTCTTGAATAGAAGACCTCCTTGTACCATGTACTTCTGTGCTTTAATCTTTAAAGCTCTCCTCTAAGAAGATTTCATCTTACTTGGATATTTGCCTGATATTAGAAAAGCGTTCAAATCATCATACCACCCTGATGCATCATTAGTATTCAACACATACTGTTGTTTCACCAAATTTGGATCTGTGTTTGCTATGGTTTGCACTAATGTTTGTCCTCTGACCAACTTCATTGGGATAATTTCCATATCAAACTCTTGCAATGTTGTAATCCATTTAGCTCTTTTTTCTCTAGGCTCATTCTGCATCAGCAGCATCTTCACAGTTGTGTCTAGTACTATGGATTTAACCTGACTGCATAAGATATAATGTCTAAACTTTTTCACTACTCTTACTAATGCAAACGCCTATCTTTCTGGATCAAGATATTTCAGCTGTGCATCCTTCAAAGGTGCACTCATGAAGGCTATGGGTTTTTCTTCATTGTCTTCTCCCTTTTGTGTCAAAGCAGCTGTAACTGAATGTGAAGATGTAAAAGAATAGATGTAAAATGGCTTTGTATAATCTGGACTTGTCAACATAGGAGCATCAGAAATGGCCTCCTTAATATCTTCAAATGGCTTTAGCTACTGGTGTCCATTCTATCTTTGCATCCTTCTTCAACACGGCGTTCAATGGTTGCACAATTTCTGCAAAACTTGTAATAAACTTCTGACAAAATTAATCTTACCAAAAAATGACTTTAGTTCTTTCTTACTGTTTGGTAATTGCAATTTCTTTATTCCTTCTATTCTATCAGGATCAATAGATATCCCATTTTTAGAAATGACATGTCCTAATAATTTTCCTTCAGTTACGCCAAATGAAAATTTCTTTGGGTTAAGGGAAATCCAATACCTTTTGTAGGAATACACACAACACTGAGAGGGGGGGTGAATCAGTGTTGTTAACAATTTTAACACTTTTTAAACTTTTGATTAATCTAATTTCACAATTTAGAATTCTTCAGAAGGAATAAAGTAAATATGCAGAGTATCAACACACAAATTTGACACAAGAAATTTCCCGAGTGGAAAACCCTCCTGGGGTATAAAAACCACTCAACTGCCTCACTGGCTTAACACAAAATTCAGATTACAAATGTCTCACTGACATTATAATTCTGCCTCACTGGCAAATTTTATCTCTCTCTGCATGTCTCACTGACATCATCAACATTCAATGAAAAATTATAACTCAGGGGATTTCCCTGTTTCAATAAAAACCAAAACCTTATTTCTCTCTTTTAAGATAAACAAAATAAATTTCTCAATCAACCTTTAACTGTCTTCAACTCCTACAGTCAATCAATTTTGATCTTCAATATATTTCATACCTCTGCAACACCATTTCAAACTAATTCACCATTTTGAGCTTTCTCTCTCTGCAAACTGAACAATTTTTCTTCTCTGAAAAATTATAGTCTTTAATCACCTTTACTTTCTCTGACACCTTCACTTTCTCTGAACAAACATTACTCCATCATGATCATTGAAGAATCTCAACATAAATCCCTGAAGAATGATTCTCCATTCCTGCAAAAATCACACAACAATTCCATTCTCCAAAAGAACTTCTTCAAAAATTCTCATTCATTATCTTTCATCTGCAACTCATCTCTCATTTCTGCCATTCAAAAACAAAATCTATATATCCAAAAAGAATTTCAATCAAAAAACAAAAAAATCTTCAATAACCGGTTCAACTTCATTCTTCTCAAACTTCTCATCTTCTCTCTTACCAAAAACAAAAAAACATAAAACAAAAAATGAAATCCCTTCGTAGAATTCTGCCTTTTCATCTTCTTATTATTTAGAAACCTTCTAAAAACTTACTCCTTCCTTTTCATAAATTTCTATGTTCAAAAATCTCTTAATCTTCGGTGAGAGAAGATAGAAATAGAGGCTTTATTGCCTTTTAGAGCAAGGAGGACGTCAAGTTTAATCGGGCTGACTAACCGTTTCTCAAAACTTTCCATTTAAAAACTCACCTTTCGATCTTCGGTGCCCGCCAACTGTGGATTCAAATATAACCGTTGATTTTGTGTTTCCCACGGACCACACAATGCATTGACTTGTTACCGGGCACCCTAGGCAATGGGGCCGGTAAAACCGACGAGCTTCATACCCTTACATTGCAACTTAAGGCCCGATGACCTTCTCGACCGGTCAGTTTAAGATTATAACATAAAGTGCATGACGGGCAATAAGGTAATGTTGAACATAAGTTTATGACTTGTTAAGTGTTAACCTCAACACACCTCAACACATATTTAAGCCTCAACACACCTCAACACAGATTTAAACCTCAACACACCTCAACACATATTTAAACCTCAACCTTGTAAACCAGGCTTCAACTGATCTGCCACTGTCATCAACTTAATATGATGCAAGTTAACTTTTATTAAATGACATAAGCCCTCCTCCTGATTCAATATTGATGCAATGAATGTCATCTTCTGAAATGACTAAGTCAGAACAAACTCACATAGAATCAACACTGATGTGTCACTGATGTCATTATCATGAAGGACCACTGAAAGATCAAAACTGAGAGATCTAACAACCATTGTCACTGATGCAGACCATATCACTGAACTGAAAAACCATTGCCATTGATGAAGACCATGTCAGATCTCTGATTGCAACTTCACAACACTGATTGCATACTTCTCAACACTGATTTCATAACCTGTCAACTGCATCTTGTGAAAACTGTGAAATGCAACATCCTGATATCCTGATATTTTGACATCAATGAAAAGACAACATCCTGAACTGTGAAATGTGCTACAAAACTCCCCCTTTGTCTTTGACATTGATGGCAAAACCATAACTGATTTCTCCCCCTTTTTGACATAAAAATGTCAAAGGCAAAAAAAATAACACCACAATCAATAGATTCTTGTTCTTGTAAATACAATCCTCTGAAAAAAATTTGTCAAAACCAACACTTTACTTCAAACTGATCAAATGTACAATACTATAACACTACCAACCACAAAAATATGTACAAAAACTATATACAGGCTATGTACAAATGAGATTCAGGACATTAAAATAATCTAGAAAACAACTCCCCCTGAATCTGATATCTCTGTAACTTACTGAAGAGAGGCAAGAGACAGAACTCCCAGTCTCTGTCTCAGAGTTTCAAATGTCTCCTTTGGCAAAGGCTTTGTGAAGATGTCAGCCAACTGATCACTAGTATGCACATATTCCAAAGCAACTTCATTTTCAATCACCTTTTCCCTTAGAAAATGATATCTGATAGCAATGTGCTTAGTTCTTGAATGCATTATAGGATTCTTTGACATATTGATTGAACTTGTGTTATCACAAAGAATAGACACAGGCTTTTTAACCTCAACCTTAATATCAAGAAGTGATTGTACCATCCAAAGTACCTGTGTACAACATGATGAAGCAGCAATGTACTCAGCTTCAGCTGTAGATAGAGAAACACAATCTTGTTTCTTACTCTGCCATGCAACCAATCTGCCACCCAAAAAGAAAGCTGCCCCACTTGTGCTTTTTCTGTCATCAGGACACCCTGCCCAATCTGCATCTGTATAGGCAAGAAGTGTAAAATCATTGTGTCTAGGATACCATAAACCAAAATCAATTGTACCCTTAATATATCTAAAGATTCTCTTAACAGCATTCAAATGTGATTGTTTAGGACAAGCTTGAAATCTAGCAACCAAACAAACAGCCTGCATAATATCAGGCCTAGAAGCAGTGAGATATAAAAGACTCCCAATCATAGATCTATACAGAGATTGTTCTACTTCAGGTGATTCATCATTTTTACTTAGCTTATGCCCTGTCTCCATAGGAGTACCCAAAGGTTTGCAATCATCCATTTGAAACCTCTTTAACATCTCTTTGGCATATTTATTTTGTGAGATGAATATTCCCTTTTCAAGCTGAGATACCTGAAGACCAAGAAAGAAGGACAATTCTCCCAACATAGACATTTCAAATTCTGATTTCATGATGTTAGGAAATGAATGACTCATATCATCATTGTTACTACCAAAAATGATATCATCTACATAAATTTCAACAACCAGAATATGCTCACCTTTGATTAAATAGTATAAATTACTATCCACACCTCCTTTTGTGAACCCCTGTTCCTGCAAAAACTTATCCAGTCTATAATACCAAGCCCTTGGAGCTTGCTTTAAACCATATAAAGCCTTTTTCAACCTGTAAACATGATCTGAATTATCTTTATTCACAAAACCTTCTGGTTGTTCCATGTAGACTTCTTCTTCAAGATCTCCATTTAGAAATGCTGATTTTACATCCATTTGGAAAACTTTGAAATTTTTATAAACTGAAAAAGCTAAAAACATCCTTATAGCTTCTAATCTAGCAACAGGAGCAAATGTTTCTTCAAAGTCAATACCTTCAATTTGTGAATACCCTTTGCAAACCAGTCTGGCTTTGTTTCTAACAACTTTACCTTTATCATCAAGCTTATTCCTAAACACCCATTTTGATCCAATGACATTCTTACCTTCTGGTCTTGGAACAAGTTCCCATGTTTTGTTCTTTTCTATTTGGCTTAACTCCTCTTCCATGGCATTAACCCATGCTTCATCTTTGCTGGCCTCAACATAATTCTTTGGTTCCATTTCAGATATCAAACACACATGTGCTTGATTATGTGCAGCAGCTTGCTTTCCTCTTCTTGTTAAAACACCACTGTCCTTATCCCCAATGATCAACTCATGAGGATGATCTCTTTGAAATGCCTTTGAAAGAGTCTTTGTCTTGACATCAAGAGATTTTTCAGGATCTTCTTCCTCTTCTTGAATTTCTTCTTCCTTTTGTGAATGATGATCAACTTCAATGTCATGAATTAACTGCATACAGGGCTGCAAATCCTCATCCACCTTAACATTAGTACTTTCAATTATTCTTTTGAGCCTATTGTTAAAACATTTATATGCCTTGCTATGTGTAGAATAACCAAGAAAAATGCCTTCATCACATCTAGACTCAAAACCACATAAGCTATCATTATCTTTCTTGATGTAACACTTACTTCCAAAAATTTTGAAATACCCAACATTAGCTGACTTACCATACCATAGTTCATAAGGAGTATAATTTGACTTTACCCTTAATTGAACTCTGTTCAGAGTATATACAGCTGTATGAACAGCTTCTCTCCAATAGACATTAGGCAGATTTGCATCATGTAGTAAAGTTCTTGCCATTTCTTTTACAGTCCTGTTTTTCCTTTCAGCTACTCCATTTTGCTGTGGAGTTCTAGGAGTGGAGAATTGCCTTCTTATCCCATGTTTTTCACAATACTCCTCAAATTCCTTTGAAGTGTACTCTCCTCCATTGTCTGACCTTAGACATTTTAGCTTGAAATCAGATTCCTTTTCAACCATCTTCTTGAAGATTTTGAATCTATCAAATGCCTCTGATTTATGCCTTAAGAATGTTACCCATGTCATTCTTGAAAAATCATCAATGAAAAGCATAAAATACTTTTCTCCTCCCAGAGCTTTAGTCCTTGTAGGACCACACAAATCTGAATGTACCAGCTGTAGAGGTTTTGAAGAAAAATACTCCTTAGGGTTGAAACTAACTTTAGTTTGCTTACCCAGCTGACACTCTTTGCATATAGTATTACCTGGTTTTGAAATATGAGGCATATTTCTGACATTGTGATTCTTGCTAATTCTCACAAGATTGTCAAAATTCACATGACCAAGTCTTCTGTGCCATAACCAGCTTTCCTCAATTTGACCCATGAAACAGATATGACTATCAACACTTTTAGTTTCTGAGTTATGAAGATTGTAGATGTTACCACTAGTCCTTAGACCTGCTGCAATAACTTTACCTGATTTCTTTTTAATCTCACAACCATGTGCATCAAAAACCACATTAAAACCATTGTCACATATTTGACTGACACTTAACAAGTTGTGCTTCAGTCCTTCTACAAAATACACATCATGTAGTGGTGTTTCTTCATCAAGAAGAATTGTACCTTTACCTTTGATCATAATGCAATCATTATTTCCAAACATAACAGAACCTTCATTAATGTCTTCAAATTTAACAAATTTTTCTTTGTCTCCTGTCATGTGATTTGAACAGCCACTGTCAATCACCCACTGTTCCTTCTTTCTGGCATGAAAAGCAGCTTGTGCAATCATAACATTAATGCCCTTATTGATTACCTTAGGTCTCCAAACTAACAACTTCTTTTCAGAACTTGAAGAAGACAAACCTGTAACAGTATTCCTTATAGTTTGCTGAATTTGCAAAGAAGGTCTACAAAATTTGGCAATATGCCCAAAATTTTTACAATTGTGACACTTCAAACTTCTTAAAAACATGAATGGATTCCTTGGAAATAAATGCATTTCTCTTCTGACTCCAAATCTGCATTCACTGGCTTTATGTCCAAACCTGTTGCAACAAAAACAATATCTAGTAAAGTGAGCATTATACCTGAAAGTATCACTTCTGTTGTAGTTTGTTGTCCTTATGATTGATTTGCCATTTGTACCAGCCTTTTGTGAACATTGTCCCTCTTCAAATCCAAGACCTGATTTATCCTTGAATCCTTTTTGTTTATCAAGAAGATCATCTAGTTTATCACTGCTTCTGCACATATCAAGTCTTCTTCTCAGATCAACAATTTCAGCTTCAAGTGTATGACATTCCTTTTCCTTGTTATTCAACTCTTTATCTTTATCAACAATAATTTTCTTACTTTCTTCAAGAGAAAGAATTAGATCAGTAATTTGTTTCTCATAACAAGTTAACTTGTTATTCATGATCTCATTTTCTTTTTGAAACTGACTTCTTTGTGCAATGATTTCCTTCTTAAGTTTCTTGACTTGACTTAATGCACACATCAATTCTCCTTCAAAATTAACAACAGCTTCACAACTGTTTGATTGTTCCTCACACTTTTCATTTTGAACTTCATTTAGAATAGCCATAAATAAAGTCTGTGCATTTTCATCAAGAAAATCATCTGAATCACTTTCAGACATATCAACATTTTTTGTGAACAAGCTTCTCTTCTTTCTGAAATTATTTTTTCTTCTAGAAACAAACTGTTTCTTTTTAAATTGCTTCTTATTTTCATCTTCATCACTGTCTATGTCTTTGTAAGGACACTGAGCTGCATAGTGTCCAATCTTTCCACATTCAAAACATTTGAATGGAAGCTTACCTTTGTACTTACCAACAGATCCCTTCTTTAACTTGCTTGCAAGAGATATTTCTTGTTCATCATCCAATTCATCTGAATCAGAAATCTCCTTTTCTTTTCTGACTGATTTGAAAGCAGCTTCTTTGCTTGAAGGTATGTCATTGCTAATTCTCATCTCATAAGCTGTGAAATTGCCATGAAGTTCATCAAAGGTAACTTTGCTTAAATCTCTTTCTTCAACAGCAGACACTTTGGATTCATATTTTGGATTTAAGGTCCTTAAGATTTTTGTAACAACTGTCTTCTCTTCCAGTGTATCACCAAGTCCTCTGATAGCATTTACAATTTCTTGGACCCTTAAAAGATATTCTGCCACTTTCTCATCATCACTCATTCTGAGACTTTCAAATTTTGCTCTGTAGGATTGCAGTTTTGCTTCTTTGATTTTATCATCTCCTTGATAGATATTTGACAATTTGTCCCATATTTCCTTGGCTGTTTTACACTCCATGATTTTTACAAGTATGTCATTGGTAAGACCACAACATAATGCATTTTTAGCCTTAGCATTATTTTCATATGCCCTTTTCTCATCAGCTGTGCTAGGAGGATTTGTAGCAGTATATCCAGTAACAATAGCATCATACACATCATACCCCAGAGATGACAAATATGACTCCATCCTGAATTTCCAAAAAGCATAGTTAGAGCCATCAAACATAGGTGCCTTATAATTTGAGTAACCTTCTTGACTTGCCATGATAAGTATTCCAGAAATATGATCTACCCAAGCTGATTAAGCTTTGACAGGGTACCAGGCTCTGATACCAATTGTAGGAATACACACAACACTGAGAGGGGGGGTGAATCAGTGTTGTTAACAATTTTAACACTTTTTAAACTTTTGATTAATCTAATTTCACAATTTAGAATTCTTCAGAAGGAATAAAGTAAATATGCAGAGTATCAACACACAAATTTGACACAAGAAATTTCCCGAGTGGAAAACCCTCCTGGCGTATAAAAACCACTCAACTGCCTCACTGGCTTAACACAAAATTCAGATTACAAATGTCTCACAGACATTATAATTCTGCCTCACTGGCAAATTTTATCTCTCTCTGCATGTCTCACTGACATCATCAACATTCAATGAAAAATTATAACTCAGGGGATTTCCCTGTTTCAATAAAAACCAAAACCTTATTTCTCTCTTTTAAGATAAACAAAATAAATTTCTCAATCAACCTTTAACTGTCTTCAACTCCTACAGTCAATCAATTTTGATCTTCAATATATTTCATACCTCTGCAACACCATTTCAAACTAATTCACCATTTTGAGCTTTCTCTCTCTGCAAACTGAACAATTTTTCTTCTCTGAAAAATTATAGTCTTTAATCACCTTTACTTTCTCTGACACCTTCACTTTCTCTGAACAAACATTACTCCATCATGATCATTGAAGAATCTCAACATAAATCCCTGAAGAATGATTCTCCATTCCTGCAAAAATCACACAACAATTCCATTCTCCAAAAGAACTTCTTCAAAAATTCTCATTCATTATCTTTCATCTGCAACTCATCTCTCATTTCTGCCATTCCAAAACAAAATCTATATATCCAAAAAGAATTTCAATCAAAAAACAAAAAAATCTTCAATAACCGGTTCAACTTCATTCTTCTCAAACTTCTCATCTTCTCTCTTACCAAAAACAAAAAAACATAAAACAAAAAATGAAATCCCTTCGTAGAATTCTGCCTTTTCATCTTCTTATTATTTAGAAACCTTCTAAAAACTTACTCCTTCCTTTTCATAAATTTCTATGTTCAAAAATCTCTTAATCTTCGGTGAGAGAAGATAGAAATAGAGGCTTTACTGCCTTTTAGAGCAAGGAGGACGTCAAGTTTAATCGGGCTGACTAACCGTTTCTCAAAACTTTCCATTTAAAAACTCACCTTTCGATCTTCGGTGCCCGCCAACTGTGGATTCAAATATAACCGTTGATTTTGTGTTTCCCGCGGACCACACAATGCATTGACTTGTTACCGGGCACCCTAGGCAATGGGGCCGGTAAAACCGACGAGCTTCATACCCTTACATTGCAACTTAAGGCCCGATGACCTTCTCGACCGATCAGTTTAAGATTATAACATAAAGTGCATGACGGGCAATAAGGTAATGTTGAACATAAGTTTATGACTTGTTAAGTGTTAACCTCAACACACCTCAACACATATTTAAGCCTCAACACACCTCAACACATATTTAAACCTCAACACACCTCAACACATATTTAAACCTCAACCTTGTAAACCAGGCTTCAACTGATCTGCCACTGTCATCAACTTAATATGATGCAAGTTAACTTTTATTAAATGACATAAGCCCTCCTCCTGATTCAATATTGATGCAATGAATGTCATCTTCTGAAATGACTAAGTCAGAACAAACTCACATAGAATCAACACTGATGTGTCACTGATGTCATTATCATGAAGGACCACTGAAAGATCAAAACTGAGAGATCTAACAACCATTGTCACTGATGTAGACCATATCACTGAACTGAAAAACCATTGCTATTAATGAAGACCATGTCAGATCTCTGATTGCAACTTCACAACACTGATTGCATACTTCTCAACACTGATTTCATAACCTGTCAACTGCATCTTGTGAAAACTGTGAAATGCAACATCCTGATATCCTGATATTTTGACATCAATGAAAAGACAACATCCTGAACTGTGAAATGTGCTACACCTTTCACATCTTTTAAGTACTCTTCTCAGATCTTCAGCATGAGTCGATGCGTCTTTAGAGTAAACAGTTAAATCATCCATATAAATAATAATGAACTTACCTAACAATCCACGAAATGCAATGTCCATGGTTCATTGAAAAGTGGCACCTGCATTGATTAGACCAAAAGGCATTCTTCTGTATGCATAATTTCCCCATTTGCAAGTACAAGTGGTCTTCAACCTATCCTCTTTATCTATTAAGACCTGGTTATACCCTGAGAATCCATCTAAGAAAGACATCATTTTAGCCCCATTCACTGCTTGCAACACTTCATCTATTGGAGGTAGGGGATAATTATCTTTTTCAGATGCCTTGTTCAAATTTCTAAAATCTACACATAACCTAATGTCTCCACTTTTATTTTTCACAGGTACTAAATTAGCTACCCAGGTTGAATGTTTGATTGGGAAAATTATTCTGGCAGACAGTAATTTTTTCACTTCTTCAAAGATCAAAGGCTCTAAAATGGCATTCACAGGCCTTTGTTTCTACCTAAATGGTTTAACATCGGGTTTCAAGGGTATCACATGAGTTATGATGGACGTATCATATGTTTTCAAATCTTCATGCATCCATGCTCTAACATGTTTATACTCTTTCAGAACATCCACAATTTCTTTTCTCAACTCTTTAGAGCAATCCTTTCCAATAAGTACATTTTGTGGACTCTGCTATGTTCCTAGGTTATACGGATCACACTCACCTCCCTCAGTTTTGGGCAAATCCTTATGTCTTACTACCCCATCAAAGTCAAAAATTTGTTCTAACTCAATCACTCCTTTAGGTAAGAAATTGCTTTTTAATTTAATTATGTCTTCTTCATCCCAAGACACATCAAGGCTTTCTTGTTCATCAATAATTTGAGCTTGAAATACCTCATTGCAAGTTAGAAAATCTACAATTTGCTAATCCCCTTCAAATACTTGAAAATGAGTAACATTATCTGGTATGCTAGGGACATTTACTAATTCAACAGCAAATCTTTTTAAACCTGACAGTGTTAAGGGTTCTAATGTGCTAGCAACAACTGCTAATGCATCTAGTCTATGGTTCAATTCTCTAGGGATATGTTCTATGTTGAAAGCATCAAATGAATCTATCAAATCCCACACCCTATGCCTGTAACAAACCATCCTCTTGTAGTTGCATGCATACAATTTCCTTACTTGCCTGACCACTAACTCAGAATCTGAAAATACCCTAATCATTTTTACATTTTTCTTGATAGCCATAACAAGTCCATAAATCAAAGCTTCATATTTTGCAATGTTGTTAGTACAAGAAAATTGTAGCCTATATGCTACTAAATATGACTTGCCTTGAGGATCTATAAGCTCCACACCTGCACCTGCACCCTGTTTAGATTTAGATCCATCACATTTCAGTGTCCACATGCCATCTTTATTCTTTTGACCCTTTACTTTGGCATGTTTTGCTTTTTCTATCACATGTGAGGTGCTATCTTGTTTATTCATAGGCAATTCATTTTGACTTACTTGTACATTTATACTTTTAGTTTGTGAATCAGAATGACAAAGACTTTTGTCTTTTGTCTCTTTTCTTAAATCTGGGATCAACACATCTATGTTATTCTGAAAGTATATCTCTGGTTAATTAGGTTTAACCTTTCCTTCTTGCAGTCCTACTCCCTTTGTGCATTTTATGTATTGATACTCTATAATATCTCTGCACATTCCACAATTTTCTTCAGAATGAGGTTTATCATGAACTCTACACACGTTTTTATACAATTTGCATTGAATTGGAATATTTTGTTCCATGCTCTTTTTCATTTCTTGTCTAATGACCTAACCAAAGATATTTATTGCATTACTTTCTTCATCAGAAGAATTTCCATCAGACTCAATGAATAATACTATTTCCTTGCTGACATGTTTTTCTCTAAAATTTAACATCAGGATTTCTTCAATTTGTAATCCCTTGTCACTGTTTCTATAAACACCAGGTTCAACAAAAGCATACAATATCTCATTAGTCCTATTGTATTCTGTAATCATGTGTTTCATTCTAGGTTCAGCTTCTATCCTAATCTGATTTGGAACACCTCTCCAAGGTAACCACATATGTGAAAAATTAGTGGACATATATCCATTCAATGTTTTAGACCAGTCTCTACTCAACAACATCCCATAATTCATAGGTATATCTACTATCTGAATGTCAATAAACTGACTTACCCTAGGATCTGAGGCTAATTGCATTTGAATATGCATTAGTTCTCCTATCACATTAACCTCAGTTTTATCCAACTGTGTAACAACCTTGGCAGATTTGGTAGGAGTCAGCCCTAAAGTTTTGCATATTCCTAAAGGCATTACATTAGCTGATACACCAGAATCTACCATGCAATTATGTATGTTCTTTCCACACATTCTAATGGTTAACAAGAAAGGAGGAGCATCCTTCCTATCTGCATACATTACCACATTAGTGTTGGAAGGTTGCTTAATTTTCTTATTCTTTTCTTTGGGTTGTGAATCTCTACTAGGAACACTCACATCAGCAGAAACTTCACCTGTCACAAATGTATCCAAGGATTTTATGAAAGCATTTCTAACCCCTGGACTTTTCAATAATTCACACAAAGGTATACTGACCTTAATTTTCTTTATCTCTTCAGAAAAATAACTCATCAACCTCATTGTTTCTTCTGTCTCTGTTTTACCTGTTTGGACCTTTTGTGCTACTGTTCCATTATTTGCATGATGATTAGCCTTCAGTATAGCAGGATTATTACTAGCATTCTGATATGGGGGAGTATTGAAATTGTTAGGAGGAGTGGAAGTAGTGAAGGGACCTCCTGGCCTAGTGTTATTTCTCAAATTGTAGGTGTGATTTTTGTTTGACTGCTAAAAAGCCTGTACCTCTTTTGTTTCATATAACACTTCATTTTCAGTTTCAAAGGGAAACTAAAATGCATTTAGTACAAAGGTTGATTCGGGATATAGGTTCTCACAAAAATAAGGTTCCTCCTCTAACAATTGATCCTCTTCTTCTCCAGTTGCAAAGGTAAAAGTCTCTAATACTAAAGCAGTCTCATATCTTGAGGGCACTACTTCATTACCTTTGGGAATGAGAAACTCAAAAGTGGGAGCCTGTACATCTACATTGAAAATACTGGCTGCTAAATGGAACTGAGGACAATCTAGTTCAACATGGGTACTGGTATTATGAATTCTACACCAATTCTTCAATGATGTACTAGCCATTTGAATTCCAGCTATTTATTTTGTATCCTGATTATCTAAATTTTCAAATGGAGAAGCTAGAGTGCTATTATTTGGCCCTATGTTCCATGTCTTAGGTGGCCTTGGCTGATTTTGATTTCTATTTTTATTGCCCCAGGCCCTATTATCTACCACAGGTCCTCTATTTTGCACTACTTGTCCTTGATTATGATTTTGATTCTGATTGTAATTCTGGTTTTGATTTGAACTTTGACCCTGGTTATAATTTTGATTGTGATTCTGGTTATAGTTTCGGTTGTAGTTCTGACTATAGCTTTGGTTATGGTTTTGATTGTATCCTTGGTCATTTCTACCATAGAAATTCTCATTTCTCAGTTGTGTCATTTTAGTAGTCAATCGTCTCAAGTGTGCAGTAATTTCTTTGATTTCTTCTCTTTCCTCTTGTGCCTTTTCCACAAATGTATCCCAAAGAGGTTGGAAGAAACATTGACCATTACTCTAATTATTATTGGTAGTGTTACTAGTATAAGGGGCTATGGCCTAGATTGGGGCAGGATTATACACAGGTGTGTATGTAGGAACTGGATTCAATAATGGAGTGTTATGTGTAGGGACTCCATTCCAAGGTTGTGTTTGATTTTGTATCCCAAGATTTCCTCCATTAGGAAATGGATTATAAGTTGTTTGCCTCATCTCCTGGTTTACTAAGGTTGCCTCCTTATAAGCTTTGGATATTGTATCTATTTCAACCTTTCTTTTGACAAACATAGCAGTTAATGGATCTAAGGCAACATAATACATGGCTAACAATGTATTTGCATTTACTGTGTAAGGACCTACTAACCTAGAATAAGCCTTTTGAAATTTATCATTAAAATTATCAATCAGCTCTCCTTCACCTCTATTAATTATAGCCAATTTGTGATATAAGGTGGAAGGATCAATTGGTCCTCTAAATCTAGAAAAAAATGTTTCTTCCATAAGTGCCCAAGAAGAAATGTAACCATTAGGCAAGTTAACATACCAGTTAGAAGCCTGCTCACTGAAGGTGTAAGGAAACAACCTACACACAACATCCTCATATTCTAACCTGGCCCTAAAGCATGCCTCTTTGAATATTCTAATGTGATCTTCTAGATCCTGATGTAATTGATATTTAGGACATATCTTTTCAAGATTTTTTGGATTCTCATGATAATCAATGAACTGTATGGGAGAGTTGACATTAAAATAAGCCATTGCAGGTACTTGTGCTTGACATAGACCTTGGGCAATTCCTAGATTTCTTGGTGGAATAGGATTCCTGGGAGGACCTGAACCAAGATTCAAAGACTAAATGAAGAACTATCAGGACTCACAATGTTATGGATACTAAAAGGTGATCTAGGAGGCATTCTAGATAAACCTCCTGCGTATGATATTCTGGGATTCCAAATCAAAGGACTCTTACTTTGCCTTTTATCAAGTAATTGCACAAATATATCTTTTGAATTGGATCTAGACATAGTCACTCTGCCACTGTTATGAGCCAGCTTTACTTAGAACAAACCCTAACTCCAATCAGGCCCTCCTTCTAGCACTAAAAATTGTTGATGATTATTTTTACATATTCATAACAAAAGTTAAAATTCACAAAATGAACCTAACTGTCTTGAAAGTTATGAAGAAATCAATTAAGATTACTTAATCCCAAGTTTCTGTATGGTCAGGTCTTGACCTTGTGGATAATTCAGTAGGTTAATGTGAAGCTATATTATGCAAGGGACCTTACTTGATTTAAGGTGTTTAATGACTCACTAGACTCAAATTATGCAAAATACCACAAATATCAATATGTTGATTGTTTTTACACATTCATAACAAAAGTTAAAATTCACAAAATGAACCTAACTGTCTTGAAAGATATGAAGAAATCAGTTAAGATTACTTAATCCCAAGTTTCTATATGGTCAGGTCTTGACCTTGTGGATAATTCAGTAGGTTAATGTGAATCTATAATATGCAAGGGGCCTTACTTGATTTAAGGTGTTTAATGACTCACTGGACTCGAAGTATGCAAAATACCACAAATATCAATATTTTCTTCATTCCTTTGCATAAATTTGTTACTGTATCACAAAGCTTTATATGATTTATATTAACACAAGCTTTTCTTTTCAAATATTATGAAAACTATCAAATATCAACTCAGTTGTTCACGTTTCCTTCAAATATAAGACAATCTCCTTTAAATTTCTACGTTTAAGCTAAGTATTTCAAATGGTTTGGGAAAAGTTAGAGAAATCTAAATTAAACTTCATTCTACTATAGGATCTAAATGTTCTGTTATGCACGTTATAAGAAATACAACAAATTTGGTCAAATCAACAAACTAAATCATTAAATGTGAATGCCCTGAGTATTTTCACGAACATACATTCAAGATTGTGACCTTTAAGCGGTATTATTTCAAATACAAAGAAGACCCAGAAGACACTCTAAATATAGACGCAGAATTCCAATTCATTTGTATTCAAAACACATAGTCATATATGATTTACAATGTATGAATGACTCTTAGCTTCATTAATCAACTTCATAGAAAATTTACAATGCTTTACAGATACAGTAAGGAAGCTATATGTTCCACGTGTTCCTTATTGCAGACACAGGCGACCTCCTCTAAACTAAAATACTCCTATTCAAAATGCTTGAACCAATTACAACTACTAGCTATCTTCTAAAAATCTCTATGTAACTCATTACAGAGTAAAGGAGCTCAATATATAGATCTGATTATCCCCAATACGGTCACAAAACCCTAATAAATCAACGGTCCACACCTCAAGTGCATCATCAATCAGTGGAAAACAAATCCCATCAAAAACATCCCTGAGTAGCATACCCATACTGAGTGTAAGGATGCCCTTTGGAAACCTTAACAGCCACCAAAATATCTTTTGTTGCACTTTTAATAATGTTTCCTTCCACCTACATATTTCTTCTCATTGAAATCCTTTTACTCCTTTCGCTTCTTTTGTGATCTGATCCGCCCCTTGTGATGTCATCACCATTAAAGCTCTGCCTTAATATCTACCTGAATACCTGCAAACAGACATAAAAAAGGATTAAATAATTCACACCACCTTCATCAATTTATACTTCTTCAGAATGTTAGATGGGCATTAATTACAACAATTAATGCACCATTAATTCGGCCTTCAGTTGCAGTGTTCATGCTTTCAAACTTTTACCGCCAGTTTAATTCTGCATGCACACCCTTTCCCTTGTATGTTTTCTTGTATGTTCCCTTTCTATCTTTCACTTTGTATATTTCCTTGTACGAGTGCATATACAAAGCAACTTTATGCAAACCTTCTTTTACCTTTTTATCCCTCGCAATACTTTTACTCCTTTGTATCTCGAATATGTATGTTATGAACATACAAGCATTTTAAATATATAGACTCTTTTGTATTCAATTCTCTTTTTGCATCCGTGTTGTATCTTTAACTTGCATTTTTCACTTTGCATATCGACTTGTATATCCTGATCATCGAAGTAACTCACTTAGTCGGGGTGATCTAAAAAACTCACTATGATCACACATATCTGCCCAATACCATTTTATTGGCAAGAGTACAAGTGATTCCTGCCAAAAAGTACCTACCGCCGAGAGACATAAGATCGGTATAATCTAAAAAATTTGCTCTAGCAAGCTTACTCACGCCGACGAGTGGTGGAGCCCACATTACTTGTCATTAGTATCCCTACGATACAACAATACTTGCATCAAACCCTTACATACAAAGCCCCATACATTGAAACTCCTTTGTATGTCCTTTCAAACTTCAACTTTTATAAACCACAATTCACTCAACTTCGGTTCCGCCTTGTATGTATATTAAAATGTATGTAACTAAAAGCATACATACAATGCGTGAAACATACAACAATTACATCCTATTTCATGATCCTTTCAGTTCCGTGCAATGCATATAGCATTGTATATTTTCTTTGTATGTTCTACCTTTGCCTAACATACAAACATAAAATGCATCCGCCGGACTCAGTCGATTATGCATTTAAACTTTGAATTTTTCTGGGCCGACTTGTATGTAAGAATAAAAACATTAACAAAATCCATACAAGTAAAATGACTTAAAGAAAACCTGACAACTCCCTTTGCGATTTATACAACAACCCGATATACAAAGGACTTTGTATATGCAACATACAAAGACCCGATATACAAAGGACTTTGTATATGCAACATACAAACCCTCCTATAGTACATTTTACCAAAAACACATATATCTTGCAAAATACTTGGAATTTTAAAATGGTTCAAAAAGCAACCCTCACTCATTTATGACAAGGAATTCACCCATATTCTGCTCTACTACTTAATGTTATCTTTTCTCTATTTTCA
This sequence comes from Cunninghamia lanceolata, assembly GCA_027924645.1. NCBI lineage: Eukaryota > Viridiplantae > Streptophyta > Pinopsida > Cupressales > Cupressaceae > Cunninghamia > Cunninghamia lanceolata. Next base: position 1,340,872 of record BSBN01000810.1, on the reverse strand, counting down.
ACAAGGTTTGTAAATTTCACTTATTTTTCCCTTTTACTACCAAATAGACCCACACACAAAAGAAAAAAGCAAAGCCACAGCAGGGGTCCTCATTTTGCTAAGGAGTAAAATGGGGCGTGTTGTGAGCATCACAACAAGTCTCTTGAAGATGTAGATCACCTACTATTAAATTACACTTTTTCTAAGAAGTGTTAGAGGTGGTTAACTACTAAACTTCATTGGTTGGCTCCTCTCCTAAGAACTATTCTTGATCTTTTCCATAGTAGGCCTCTCCTTTTTAAGGATTCTACATACTCTTCTCTATGGTTAATTTCCCCTTCCTTGGTTATTTGGACAATTTGGTTGGAGAGAAATAAAAGGATTTTTAGGAAAGAAGAGAGCACCTAGGAAGACATCATTTTTAAGTTAGAAAGCAGTATTTTTGAAGGTGTGATGGCTCAAACCTTCAACACTTTCTCCCCTAAGCTTTCCTTCTCTTCTTGGGATGCTCATGTTTAAAAAATTTGAAATTTCTCTCTTTCATCTTCAGTTTGCTTCCAAACCCAAAAGAAGACCGATAGAAGTAAAATCAAATGGAATCCTCCTAAAGAAAGCCACTCGATGCTCAACTTTGATGGAGCTTCAAAGGGAAACCCAGATCTATCTAGAGCTAGTTGTGTGATTAGGAACTTCAAGGGAGACCTTATTGTTGCTTCAGCTCATAAACTTCAGTGGGGAACCAATAATTAGGTAGAGGCTCAAGCTTTGGTGCTAGGCCTTCACTTGGCATACTCGATTAATGATAAAGACTTAATCATTTAAGGTGATTCTCTAAATGTGGTTAATATGATAAAAAAATAAGAAGATTGTAGACTAGAAACAAACTTATATCCTCAATGATGTGTGGTCCCTTTTAGATAATTTTGATTCCTTCGTCATACAACATTGTTATAGGGAAGGTAATGAAGTAGCTAACAATTTGGTAGACCTTGCTTGTGGATCTGATGACAATGTTCAGATTATTCTCCATTACAACAGTCATAATTTCAAAAGCTTTCAAGATATTTTATCTAAAGATAAATGTGGATCTTGAGCCTTCTTTTTTTCGATATGTCCTTGATGGTTCATTGGAGCCATACTTTGGTCTTTTCCCAAGCATTCTTGCTATAGGGTGTCATAATCCTAGGTATGTGAAAGGGCATCTTTGATCCTTTTCAGGTAATCTCCATGTGATAGATCATGAGAGAGCTTGTGGATGGAGGCTTATGAAAGATTTGGTATTAATTGCATTTATTTTGGATACATGATATGGGTATGTTGTGAAGGATTTTTAATCCCCTCTCCCCTTTTGTGTTTTTCATTCTCAAACAATGAATTCTCGACTGAATAGGAGACTGCACTTTCTACCACATAAGTGGGAGTATCCTATTGCAGGGGGTTCGATACCGATATGCTTGGTAAGGTTTTCAAATTTTCTTCATCAGATGAGGAGGATGCCATAAGGGAGATAACAGGGAGAGAGCTTCCTGTAGAGGTTCCTTGTCTTCTTTACTACTCTCATATTATGTCCTCTTTCCTGTCCAACCTTATGGATGTATCTTAAGACCCAGACACTGTCAAGAAGGTGGCTTTTTCTTATTTACATGACTATGTGATCTTGGAGGATTCTTTCAATTCTTCCATGCGTAACTATGATCTGTTCACATTTCCTAAAGTGAAATTTGGGGTTTATTCTTACATGAAGACATCCAGATGGTGCCTGCTTTCAAGTGTGTGTTTAGGTCTTTGAAGCATGGGGTTTCTAACTCTTGTTTAACTTATGTCTAAAATTCCCTCCACTCCCATCGTTGTGAACTAGGGGACAATGTTGTTGATTGGGTACAAGATATGTTCAATGTTGTGATGTTGCTACTCCAACCACATAATCCTCCTAGTGATAACAACCTCGAAGATATTGATGAAGATGTTGAGAAAGACCAGGATGATGGGACTGAAGTTAATCAATCCATCAAGATCAATATCAATGAGCGCCATGTTTAAATCAAATGTACTGGTTCTTTTTGTCTACTATATGCATTTTTTCTAATCCTATAATGTGTATATCTAGCTTCTCATGAGCTAGTTAGGGATAATTTGCTATATTAAGGTTGTAAACTAGCTTATATCATATCTACTTTTTGGTTGATAATGGATGCCTTTTATCTGGTATGGGGCCATTTTTTTACATGTAGTATTTCCAACCTTTTTGGTTACTTCATTTCCTTGTAATACTTTCCTATATATTAATATATATTTTAGGTGTTATACACCTTTTGTTAAAAAACGTTATTGCCTTGTCAAACACAGTAATGTCACAATGCTTGAGCATTGCTCCACATGTTTAAAAATGTCATCTTGCACATTTGAAACCTCTTTTTTTCTCCATTCACTGATTCTAGAATGATGGCTAGATATACAATGATTTTGTGGCATTAATACACAATCCACGGGTAGTTGCATGGTGATTCTTGGGATTTTTTGGGCTTTGATTGGATATTTTCTATTAAGAAGCATGACACCTAGCACCTAGTACCTTGGAAAACTCCCTCATTCAAACACCAAAACTAAATCAAATCACACATGCGCTTGACTGCACTTATTTGAAAAGAGGCAGGAAAATTTATCCATCTGCCAAAAACCAAAAGTCAAAAACTTGCTACTCTACTAATATACAGAGTTAGTGTCACCTCAATTATGATGCTTCATGTTGATTCTATTCATTGGAATCTCAAGTAACTCACCAACTCCATTTTGAAGCCATTATGTTGCTTGCAAGCAACAATTTTTTATGGACCACTCAATAATGAAACAAATTTAGAATCCCATCTAGGTTTTGATGTTCTCTCATCCCACTTAAAAACTAAGTCTCCTACTTTGAATCCTAGGTTGGATGATCTTTGTTCAAACCATTATTTGATAATTTGTTGGTGATTGGCCACAGAATTGAGTGTTGATTCTCTCTTTTCCTAAAGTCACATTAATTCGTCCATTCAAACCTCCATGGCATTGTTTTCTTCCACCTCACACTATTTAATGAAAGGAAGCTAGGTGCACGGAAATCGCTTCCTACACTAATCTAATGAGGAGAGAAGAGTGCAAATTCATTTTAATCTTTACAGTTATAGAATGTTAAACACAATAATGGAGATATTGCAGCAATACACAACACAAGAATGTAAGACAGAAGAGAGAGAGACAAGATATAACGTGGGGAAAACCCTTACGGGTGAAAAACCCCACACTCCAAAACTTGCATAATGTATTAACTAAACAACAAGGTTTACAACACACTTGCAATGCAAGTATTTATAGTAGTCTTCAACACTCGTATCTAGAGACAAACCGGTAGCATAACAGTACCTGTCAATCACATAATATATCTCCTCTCAAAGCACCTTCTTAAATAGAAGTTTACAAGGCAAAAGTGAACCTTTCTTGAGATGGGCGTCCAACTTGGCCTCATGGTCCAAAACCCATGCCTAGGGACACTTGTCCAACACTACAGCATGGTCTTGACACTTGTCATATCACCCCATCCCAATATGGTCACCTATTCCCAAGTTGGGTAATGACATATGCTCTTACGACTCTTACGACTATCATAGAATCCATCATAACTGTCATATCTTACAGTTATAAGAGAATCTGTCATACATAGGCTAAAAATAGCATATTCTCTTACAACATGTCATAACTCTCCTTGGGACACACAAAAATGCCTTCTTCTAAGATGCGTTGTGACACATGTCTTCACCTATCATAGAACATTCCATTTACAACTCTTACGCATCATAGATTCTGTCATAGGAATCTGTCATAACTGTTTCGGTCAAGATTCACTTACACACTAGTTAAAGTGCTGACACATGGAAAAATACCTCTACCACTAAGTGGGATGCCTATCTCCTCATGTGAGGACAAAATTGCATGTGGTCACCTTCCATGTAGGATGACACATCACCGTACCAACTCCTACAAGATGACGAAGCAGGACTTGCATCCAAAATACATTAATAGGCAATAAATAAATGAATACAATTAATTAATACAAGGAATTACCAAGGTTGGGACACCTTTATTTCCAACATTCTCCCACTTGTCAAACACCTTGTAAGAGCCAATGGAAATGACATGATTTAACTACTATAGGCCGAGAGGCCCATAGACTCCGAACACCATCTAAACTTCTCTGTGCCCACTAGTTTCGTCAATGCAGCTGCAACATTCTTCAAAGTGTCTACCTTCTCCAAATTCACCTTCCCATCCTCTACCATGTCTCGTACAAAGTGAAACTAAACATCAATATGCTTTGTTCTAGCATGGAAAGTTGGATTCTTTGCTAGGCAAATCGCACTCTGACTGTCACAACAAATCGTAATTTGTCCTACATCAACACCAATATCTAAACACAATCTCTTAATCCAAATGGCTTCCTTGCAAGCATGAGTTTTTGCCATATACTCAGCTTTTGTCATGGACAAAGCGACCACAGGTTGCCACTTACTCATCTAACTAATTGCACCACCAAACATAGTAAACATGTAAGCACTAGTGGATCTCCTGCTGTCAATGTCACCTGCTCAATCAAAATCTATGAATACAAATAGAATGTGGAGGTCCTGTAGGATTACCATGATAGCATATGGAATACTTGGAAGTACCCCTCAAATATTTGAACACTCACTTTATTTCATCCCAATGTACCCATCTAGGATTAGCCATAAATCGACTAAGGACTCCCACTGCTTGGGCAATGTCTAGTCTTGTGCAGACCATAGCATACATCAAACTGCCAACAGCACTAGCATAAGGTACTCTGCTCATGTCTTCCACCTCACTAGGATATTTTGGACAATCATTAATAGACAACTTTGTCCCCAATGAAACACGAACACACAATGGTCTACAATTTGCCATGCTGAACCTATCCAACATGGTCTTCACATACTTACTCTGGTTTAACTAAAGTTTTATGTTAGCTCTGTCTCTTCTATTTTCCATTCCCAAAATGTACCTGGCTGCCCCTAGATTTTTCATCTAAAACTATGTTAACAACTGAGACTTCAAATTAGAAATCATATTTTTACCATTCCTAATCAACAACATATCATCAACATACAATGCAATAATTAGAATGCGATCATTGTCAAACTTGTAATACACACAATGATCTGATTTCAATCTCACAAATCTAATCGACAACACAAAGGTATCAAATTTCATATATCACATCCTAGGAAACTGCTTCAAACCATACAAAGAATTTTTCAAGTTGCAAATCAAATTTTCTTTACCTTTCTCTATGTAATGCTCTGGCTGTGACATGTAAATCTCTTCCTCCAAATCACCATGAAGGAAAGTTGTCTTCACATCCATCTGCTCCACCTCTAAGTCATAAGAAGCTACAAGAGATAACAAGAATTGAATGGATGTCAACTTTGCAATGGGAGAGAAAATTTCACCATAATCAATTCCCTCCACTTTTGAGTACCCCTTCGCAACCAATCTAGCCTTGACTTTTCAACACTGCCATCTACACCAAATTTCTTCTTGAACACCCATTTGCATCCAATAGGTTTCTATCCTTTAGGAAAAGGCACCAAGTCCCATGTTTTATTCTTCTCCAAAGAAGCCATCTCATCTTCCATGGCCTCCTTTCAAGAACCTGCATCTTTCATGCCCATAGCCTCTGTCACAGTTTTAGGCTCATCAGTGTTAGTAAGCAAGGCAAAAGCATAACTAGAATCAAACAATGAATAATCAAACCTATCAGGTTGCTTCCTTGTCCATGTAGACCTCCTCAATGGTTGAGGTTGAGGTTCTACTTCTTCTGAGCTTTTAGAGCTACTAGAGCTCTCTTCATCATCAAGTCTCATAGGGTCTGTCGGTTCAGTCTTCTCAGGGGTAGAAGGAAACTGAACCACATCCTTTTTCTTTTCTGTCTGTTCTGGCTGTAGAACAATAGAAGAAGGTGTTAGCTCTCTGAAGATAACACTTCTACTAAACAACACTTTTTCAGCCACAGGATCCCAAAGCTTGTATCCTTTCACATCGACACCATAGTCAATGAAAATACACTTAACAACCTTGTTCTCCAATTTAGACCGTTTCTCCCTAGGCACATGTGCATATGCCTCACAACCAAAAACATGAAGATGTCTAACTGAAGGCTTCTTACTAGACCACACCTCCATAGGTGTCTTACCAACAAGAGCTTATGTAGGAGACACGTTTACCAGGTAGCAAGTAGTGGTTACAGCTTCAGCCCAAAAATTTTGTTCGAGGCTTGCTCCACTAAGCATACTCCTAGCCTTCTCCATCAGTGTCATGTTCATCCTCTCTGCAACTCCATTTTGTTGTGGGGTGCATGGAGTTGTCTTATGTCTTTCAATCCCTTTCTCTTTATAGAACTTATCAAACTCTATCGAACAAAACTCACCACCATTGTCAGTTCTCAAACACTTAATCTTTTTACTAGTCTGATTCTCAACAAAAGCTTTAAACTCTTTGAACTGACTAGAGACTTCAGACTTGCTTCTAAGAAAATAAATCCATGTCCTTCTACTGTAATCATCTATGAAAGATACAAAGTATACATATTTAGAAATCAAAGGAACACTAATAGGACCAAACACATCAGAATGAATAAGGTCCAACACACCAGAAGACTTGTGAGAACTGGAGTAAAACTAAACACGGTTTTGCTTTCCATATATATAATGTTTGCAAAAGTCAAACTTGAGATTACAATCATTTAACCCCTCAACAAGGTTTTTATTTTTCAAGGTTCTAAGACCCTTCTCACCAATGTGGCTGAATCTCTCATGCCATAACATTGTCTTTTCAGTAGGAAGTTTAACTTCCAAAGCATGAGCACCCTTGGGTACCCAAAATGCACTACCATCAGAATTTGTTACAACAAATTTCTTCACTATTGGTTCAGATGGTGAGGATGAAGTGACTGCAGCTCTTTTCTTTGAGTTAGAAGAACTATTGTACTATGAAGTGCATACCTCCAACTGAAATAAAGTACCTCTTCGAGTACCCTTCACAAGCACCATAGATCCTCCAGTCATCTTGCATCCATCCTTCACAAAGATAACCTGCACACCTGCATCATTCAACTTACTTATAGAAAGCAGGTTTTGTGCCAAGCCTGGGATGTGCATAACCCCAGTGATCCCCTTCACTCATCCATTAGGGAATCAGATTGAGACACTTCCATGACCAACAATCTTCAGATGAGAATCATCACCCAGGTACACTTTTCCACCATCAAACTCTTCATACTTCATGAACCAACTTCAATGCGAAGTCATGTGGAATGATGCACCAGAATCAATCAACCACACATCATCAGATGCATGGGTGGCGAGGGCTACGATGAAGGCATCACCATCATCTTATGACTTGTCAAAATATGAATCTATGACATTCTTCTTCTTTTTCTTTTCCACTTTGAATTCCTTTCAAAAATGCCCAGTTTTACCATAGTTCCAATAGAGAGCCTTGGACTTTCCAGGAGATTTGGATCTCCCATGGGATTTAGATCAACCCTTTTCACCTTTCTTGTCCTTCTTCTTCCCTTTTTGTTTTGATCTTCCACGAACTGCAAGAGCTTCTTTGGCTGACTTGGTTGTCTTTCTCTGCATTTCTTTATATAAAAGTGAAGACACTACCTCATCCATCTTGAAGGTGGTTGTAGGGCTTCTGATGGCCATGACAAGATGATCCCACGAATCCAGCAAAGAACAAAGCAGGAACATACACTGATCCTCCTCCTCCATTTTCACACCCACGGATGTCAACTAAGAAACAATCATGTTGAAAGCATTCATATGGTCCGCAACAAATCCTCCATCTTCCATCTTCAGAGAAAACAACTTCTTTTTTAGAAAAAGCTTGTTCACCAAGGACTTGGCCTGATAAACATCTCCTAGCTTCTTCCAAAGTTCTTTTGTGGTCTTCTCCTCATGGACATTCAATAGGACAGAGTTAGCTAGACGGAGTCTTATGAGACCCTTAGCCTTCTGATCTTTGAGGTCCCAATCATCTTGTGACATTGTCGTAGGTTTTGTGCCATCAACGGTTTCCCATAGGTCATGATCAACAAGTAAATCTTCCATCTTGAGCTTACACAACTCAAAATTTGTGTCATTGAACTTCTCCACCTCTACTCTTCCGGATGTGCCTGCACCATCTCCTTCCTGCAACAAGATACAAAATACTCTGCACAGACACCAACTCAACCTAAGATTAGCTCAAAAAACCCCAACCCAGCAGCTAGAACCAAAACTGGCCAGGCTCTGATACCAATTGAAAGGAAGCTAGGTGTACGAAAATCGCTTCCTACACTAATCTAATGAGGAGAGAAGAGTGGAAATTAATTTTAATCTTTACAATTACAGAATGTTAAACACAACAATGGAGATATTGTAGCAATACACAACACAAGAATGTAAGATAGTGTTTAGGGTGAAATTGGCTAGTTTGTTTAAACTAGGTTAAGTACTACCATTTCACTGCTAAGCATTGGGAGGACAAGGACTGAGCTTATGAACAAGCTTCTAATCACTTTGTCTATCCCTTACGCTCACGTGGTTATGGAACCTAAGACCCTAACTAAGGTTTTATCAAGTGTTTTCCTTTCAACCAAGTGAAACCCTAATTATGCCTTAAATTGAAAATACTCAGAAACTGATGAAACAACTGGCAAAATTGATCACAAAGTTGTAGAGAGAGGGTTTCAAAGACTGTGTACCCAGATTTTGAGGGCCACATGGACTAGGGCACCTGCTCCAGTGTCCCACAAGTTTTTAAAGTGGAAAATCTTTTGCACAGGGTGTCTGAGACTGCTAAAAGGCTCCCAAATCCCAGAAATAACCCCTAGTTGGACTAGGGCGCCCACTCCAATGTCTTGCAAGTCTCAAAATCCAAAAAATTGAAAGTCTGTCACGACTAAATCCACAATATCTTCCTTTCTATAGCTTCTTTTCACCAGAACTTGCAAAACACGATCTACACCTACAAAAGAAGGAAAATGTAGTGGCTATATAGGAGCTTGCCTCAGTCAAGCCCCATCTTTGGTATTTCTACCTCAACAATAGCCAAAGAAAAAGGTTTGTAGAAGTGTGTGCAAACCTAACAATGTGTATGCAGAAATATCAAAACCTAAATGTCTCAATCAAGGGATGATCAACAACTTACTTTGTATAAATAAACACATACAACTTCACCTCAAGGAGATGAAACAAATGAAGACTTGCATGAATAAGAAGGCAAATCTGTAATGTCCGTGGAGGATCTCCAAGCTTGTTGTTGGAGGCTTCAAGCCTTCTCTCGATCATACAAAGGGTGTACAAAGCCTAGAAAGAGCAAGATAGACTCAAGATCTTGATTCCTAATCTCCATCCATTGTATCTGTGATAGCAAATACAAAATACTTCCAAGAGCTTCAACAAGTCATTGATCTTCAATAACAATTGTAGTAGAGTTTTGGCATCAAGCTTGCATAAGAATTGTGTGTTAAAATGATTTTCAAATGTCTTTTTATATCTAGCTTTAGGGAAATTCAAATTTTGAAATAACGTCTCGATATCGCGCAAAAACTGAGAATTTGAAAATGGAATCCTGAGGCACTCGGCGGGAGCCTACATCCCACTAAAATTCAAAATCCTAGGAAACAAGGGAGGACTAGGGTGCGGGTGCCCAAGTTCAAACCCCCATTTCTGCTCAAATCTGCATTTTTAGGGGTCCTAGGGACCCAAATCTCAAATCCCCTTTTCGAGTTCTATCAACAAGTTACCTCAAAAAGTGAATAAATTACTCCTAGACTTAGTCAATCAGGGTTTTAGGAAGGCCAGAAAAGAAAAGGTTAAGAGGTCACCAGAAGTGAGGAGCTAAACTGAGGGAAATTGTACCATTCCATACAAGAGGACAATTTCTAACGTTACATTTAGCCCCCACTTTAGTGGCCATATGACACTACGTGCATATGCAACTAAAGGAAAGTAAATACATCAATCATGAAAAGGATACCCAAAAGGATACTGTAGAGGAAGCTGAAGTGTTCTTGCCGAGAAGGAAGGAGCCCCCAAGTCTGCAATCCTGCAAGACCACAAAGTTAGGAACCACAACCTACAAAGGAACACTTGTTAGAGAAATCAAAACCAAATCACCTGCAACCACCACCAATGAGTCAATATCAAAAATGCTAAGGGGGTTGAGAGATGGGAAGGGAGGAAATCAAGGGAGATATATGCCCCCTTGTTTCTGCTTGCTTAGTCCAAGAGTAGAAACAAGGAGATATCCACACACATTGATTTCAAGGGAAATGTGTTATGAGGGTCATTTGAAGAAACAACGCTCAAACATAACACATTGGGGAAGAAAGAGAGTGGAACCCAAATTCCAATGCAACAAACGACACTGAAACTAGAGTTCGACAACTCAAGAAAAGGGCTCAAGAGCGAAAGAGCACACTTTTGCACCTAGTTAGGGGTAGGAATTCTCACTCACTTACTTTATGTAAAAAGGGAGTTGTCACTTATCACTAACTCATTCTAATTTCTTATCATTGCAGGAAAGTAGAGGAGAGAGAAGGAGAATAGGGGAACGACCATGCCGAGCTAACGTCCATATCATCCACCATGACTGGAGATGCTCCAAGCCTGGGTAGCAGAGAGACATTTTGAGGCCGAGGTAGGGTCCTAATTCCATGCTTCTATCATCTTTCATTGTACTTTTGCTTTCATATTTACCGATGTCTATACCAAGAGGGGAAGGTGGACAGAGGTCCTAGATAGGGGCATCTGAGTCCACCTAAGGCACCAAAATCCCTCTGGGGTGCCCTAGTCCCACAGGGGTGCCAATGTCCCTCTAGGGCACCCTAGTCTTCCTGGGGTACCCTAGTCCATAGAGGACACAAGCCCTAGGCACATGAATTCTATTTAGTTCTTGATAGCTTATTTTGGTTTCTAGAGGGGATTCTGATACTTTTACTTGCTTTCTGATCTGCAGGATGTCCTTAAGATGCGTGAGCACAAAAGCGGTCGTCTGATGGCACTTCTATGAGAGTGTGCTAGCGCCTTGACTTGTCGCAGAGAGAGAGCATTTACAGACGGTGGGCCTATGGTGGGTGTTTGATATGCCCACAATCAGATTCCATTGCACTATGCTCATGGCACTGATAAAGAGGTGGGATGCAGATACATCCACATTCCACTTACCGATAGGCAAGATTACCATCACACTGGAGGATGTATTTAGGATCCTTCGACTGCCAATCTGAGGAGAGATAGTGAGGGTTGTTGGACATCGCTCAGTTGGGTATACTTGTGAGATTCAGCTATACTACTTGGGTATCACTATTTCTCAGGCAAAATGAGGATATATTCAGCTCTGTTTGCTAGAGCAGGGATGTAGAGACATTCCCTTACTAGCCATTGCACCAGATGGACGAAGCACTCACCTTCATGGGGGTCTTGTTCACACCATTAGAGTGATGGAGGAGCATTAGACTATCTATGCATGGGGGCACATTAGGCTTGCACACCTTTATCGTGACCTAGGGTGATATGTCCATTATGAGATGCATAGTTTGATGGTCTACACATTTCTGCAAGTCTGGGCCTTTGAGCACATGAGGTGCACACGACCGGTGGGTTATCCCATAGATGCAGCATTCACCCATTCATGTGTGTACACCTATCCACTAGTTAGGTGTTGGAGGCACGGCAATTTGATATACTGGAGAGTAGTATTTGACAAATTACAGCTCAGTGATATCATTTGGAGACCATATCACGGCTACATCAGATGGCCTAGCCAGCAGAGACAGTTAGTGAGGATGCAGAGGGATTGACTAATGGCTAGTCACCTTGATCATATCATATCTTGGTTTTACTTTGACAGGGTGGCATGGTAGTTCAGATAGATACATGATGTTATTGCAGTTCATCTGAGCTACACACGGGCAGCTCGTAGCGCAGTCAGGGCAAATACCATCCAACGGCTGATGATAGCAGATGTACCACTTAGTGATGACGAGGGTCCTAAGGATGCAAAGCCAATGTTAGACACAGATGATGTTAGTTGTACCTGAGCATATCAGACCTGGTGGCACACAGCGCAGCCTACACCTATCTTTCCAGCTGGACACCCTACAGGGGATGCCCAACCTTGGGCCAATCACGCGAGTGACATAGGAGTGGAGGACGATGTTAGTGGTTTCATGGGATACTACAATCTCAAGGAGGATGAGGATGAGAATGAGAATGAGGATGAGTCTGAGGAGGTCCCATCTCAGTATGTCTTCAAAGCGAGATCGCGACAAAGTCAGCAGGAGGCAGACACTAACGAGGAGACCGAGTCAAGACCATGGTCAAAGGTTCATGGTCCTACTCTTGTAAACAATGCAAGGCCTAGTTAGAGAGAGTGGGGGGAGTGTAGCAGGTCTGTGCCCCTAGCTGTAGATTAGATAGTAGAGCTCATCACACCGTTAGTGATCCGAGATCCATCCTGGCGAGATGGAGATCTAGGTTAGTTTGATTTATTATTTGATGTTTTTTATAGTTTATTATTTGTGATATTTACATGGGAGTCTAACATCCATCTCATTCTCTATTTTACAGTTGGGACTGATGCATGGCGAGACCTTGTGAGTCACGTCATATGATACATAGTACCGACAGATGCCTCAAAGCAACAAGTGCAAGTAGGTTATTCACCACAATCATCTGTTGGGTGGCATACTGAGATATTTATGCCATTTGTCAAATACAGGACTGCTACAGAGGCCATGCTAGAGTAGTCTACATGAGAGAGAGATGAGTTTTGACAGAGAGCTGAGTGTGCCAAGGCTAAGCTTAGAGCACAGCAAGAGCAGATGGTAGCGGTTCCTACATCGAAGGGAGAGCTAGTTATCAATGAGTTCTTACTGTGGGAGCTCCAGCAAGCAAGAGCTGATAGAGACAGTGTTCAGGCTGAGAGAGACTGATACCAGAGGATGTACCAGGAGGCACATGAGCAGATGATAGAGATGAGAGGCGAGATCAGGGGGTTACGATCATAAAGTGTCTCTAGGAGTCATTCACGATCCGTAGCCACACATGGTTAGGCTTCTATCACTCACACACCACGAGGGCCTAAGGGTACAGGCGATTGACGCTCAGCTATGTGATGTATAGATTTTAGGCACTACAACATCCCATTTTCTTTTGAGGGATAGTCAACACAGATGTATCCATGAAACTGAGATATATATATATGATGGTTTCTTTTTATCTATGTGTAATGGCTTTTGATCTATCACATGTGATTTTTGTAAAAATGCAACTAGTGATGATGTCTAAATGCTATAATTAATTCTATTGTGAAGAACATGCAGTAACAAACACAATGATTAATTATTTTACACATAACTTTAACTTCCATGCTATATTCAGTTAATACAAAAGTGATCTAAGCAATTACTACTTAAACGCGATACGACAATGATCAACTGAACAAAGATATAATGTCAAGTGAATTAAGACAAAATAGTGATATTTTATCAAAATTGAAGCTAATCTATATGTTAAATTAGCTTAGGAACATTTAACATTAAATCTTTAAGCATAAAATCTTTTGAGGTGTACTGCATTAATAGGTTCTTTAAGTGGCATACCTTGTTGATTGGCTAATTTATACGCTTTGGATCCAAAGGTTTTAGTGATTATATATGGTCCAAGCTAATTAGGGTTGAACATACCTTTTTCACCAGGCGGTGCATTTATGTTGCATTGATTTTCATAAAGAACCAAGTCCCCAACGTTAAATGAATGTTGTATGACTTGCGCATTATAGGCTCGTTGTATTCCTTTTTGATAAGCCTTGAGATGTTCAAGAGCGTTAATATGTCTTTCATCAAGCATCTCAAGTTCCTATAATCTTTTCTCTCATTCTATGTCATCATCCATGATCTCCTATGGAAATTCGCAAGGAAGGAATTTCTAACTCTAAGGGCATTATCGCGTCTGTGTCATAGACGAGATTATAAGGTGTGTTACCAGTAGTTGTTTGAATACTTGTTCTATAGGCCCATAATGCATAGGATAATTGTGTGTACCAATCTTTTTTATGTTTATTAACAGTTTTCAGTAGAATCTGTCCAATAACATTATTTAAGGCTTTTGTTTGGCCATTTGATTGAGGGTAATAAGGCATAGAGAAGCGATGTTGTATATGATATTTTTCAAGGAATTTTTTCACATCCTTGTTCTTAAATGGTGTACCATTGTCTAAAACCAAGGATGAAAGTATTCCAAATCAAGAAATTATGTTATTTTGTATGAATCGGTAGATTACATCGGTGGTCGTGGATCGTAAAGGGACCACTTCAACCCATTTTGTTAAATAATTAGTAGCAGTAATGATAAACATATGTCCTTGAGAGGAGGGTGAGGAAATTTTACTGATTAGATCCAAGCCCCAGATAGAGAATGGCCATGGTGACACCTTGGCATGAAGCTCTTGAGCAAGAGCATGCATTAGGTGTTTATTTTGTTGGCATTGTGGGCTTCTCTTGACATAGGCAAAGGAATCTTGTTCCATATACTGCCAATAGTACCCCATGCGTAACAATTTTTGCACCAATGATTTTCCACCAAAATGCCCTCCACAGGCACCAGAGTGAACTTCTTCTAAAGCTATCAGAATCTCTGAATTGCTTAAACATCAGAGTAAAACACCATTATAACTTCGTCGATATAAGACATTTGATAATATAATGTACCGCGCTGCTAGTTTGCGTAAACGGAGTCGGGCATTCTTAGATGTCGAATCAAGAATGGTTCCAACATGTAGATAGTTAAATATGTAGGAGAACCATTCATCCATGTATGTATTACCACAGAGTTCCAAATTCACAACTATAAGGTCATCGATTATCGATGTCTTAAGATTATGAACAACAAAGGTAAATTCCTCAGGAATACCATCAGGGGATATAAGGGAAGATGCGCTTGCCATTGCATCCGCATGCCAGTTATCTTTCCTAGGAATGGTATCAATCGAATATGATGTAAATTATTTTAAGAGAGATAATACAAACTCATGATACTAAGATAGCTTATCGTGCTTAGTTTGATACGATCCTGTTATCTATTTGACAATTAACTAAGAATCACCATATATTGTAATGTTTTTGATATTAAGAGCCAAGGCTGCACGAAGTCTTGCAATAAGAGCTTCGTATTCAGCTATATTGTTTGTGCATGAGAAATCTAAGTGGTAAGATAAGGGAATCATCTTACCAATGGGGGGTATCAAAATAACACCAGCCCTGGAGCCAGTTCGACATTTTGATCCATCAAAGTATAATTCCAAATTTTCATTTGTACATATTGTTAAGATCTGTTCGTAGGGAAAAATATTGACATTTTATATAGAAAAGGGCGAGGGAGCTTCAGCTAACTGATCATCTATCACTTGTCCTTTAATTTCTTTTTGTGAAATAAATTTGATATCGAATTTTGTTAACAACCTAACCCATTTAACAAGATGACCTGATAAATCTATTCTTGCGAAGAGATGTTTTAAAGGGTCAAATTTTACCATTACATGCACTTCAGCATTTAAGTGATAATGTCTAAGCACTAAAGATAAGAAATGCTTCTCTATAACTATGTATCGGACCTCATAATCGAGCAAAGTATGACTGATGTAATAGACAACACATTCTTTGCCTTCATCATTATGATGTGTAAACAAAGCTGCTAGGGCATTGTTAGATGCTGAGATATACAACAAAAATGGTTTATCAGAAATAGCAGGTTGCAAAATGGGTGGACTAGTAAGTAATCCTTTAAGTCATTGAAAGCTTTTTGACATTCAGAATTCTATTGAAAGTGAGAATCTTTCTTTAGTAGATGCGTAAAGGGGCGATTCCTATCCATGAGTTGTAAAACAAATCGGTGGATGGCCTGTATCTTTCCTTGCAAACTACGAAGTTGAGATATGTTCTTAGGTATTTGCATATTAACAATGGAATCTATCTTTTTCATATCGACTTCTATACCTAGATTTGAAAATAAATCCAAGTAACTTTCCACTATCCATGCTAAAAACACACTTACGGGGATTCAATCGCATATTATATTTTCATATGCACTCAAATATTTGTCAAAGATTTGTAACATGATCCTTACGATGGATAGACTTCACTAGGATGTCGTCAACATAATCTTCTAAAATATTGTGCATATAGTCATGAAACATAAGAATCATTGCACACTGGTAAGTGGCTCCTACATTCTTAAGTCCAAATAGCATGACTACCCAACAAAATGTACCCCAAGGTGTTATAAAGGTTGTTTTATATGATCGAGAGGATTTATAAGGATTTGATTATATCCCAAAAATCCATCCATAAAAGATAGCAACTCATGTCTAGCTATGGAATCAACAATCATATCGATATTAGGGAGCAGAAAATCATCTTTCAAAGATGCCGAGTTTAAGTCTTGAAAATCTATGCACATTCTTATACAACCATCAAGTTTAGCGATGGTGACAATATTCGAGATCCATGGAGAGTAATCAATAGATTAGATAAAACCCACTTGTAAAAGTTTTTCTATTTTAGTTTTAACAAGTAAAGCAATCTTAGGATTCATCTTACGAATCTTTTGTTTGAAAGGCTTAGCATCTGGTTTTAACACAATATTATGCATTACAATCTGAGGATCTATACCAGGCATGTCTGAATAATTCCAAGCAAATAATTCTGAGAAATCATTCAACAGTTTAGTTGTTTCTTCTATTTCTTCCATATTCAAACAATCACCAATAGCGATAACTTTTTCAAGGTTATCCTTATCCATAACAACATCAACAGTCTTATCGTTAAGGAGAGTACTATGTGGTGCAGGAGCACCTACCTGACATCTGGCCTCCATGAGGCAGTTAGTTTGTTATAGGTCTGGTTAATGTTTCCAAGAAGGTCTTATAAGACCAATGCATGTAATAAGGTCATGTTGACCATACTTTACTATTTTTAGATAGTTTGTTTGGACAGCTGTTTAGGTTGTTAGTTCGGTTGGATCCTCCCAGCCGCTTGGAAGCTCCCAGCCGCTGGGAATCGAGTGGTAGTACTCGCAGGAAATCCTATTTATGCATGAGGATCGGTTGGTTTTAGATCATCGATCAGACTTTGCAGGGAGTGAGACAGAGAGAGGAGAGACAGAGTATTGTAATTGCATCTTTTGAAATCAATAAAGAGATCCTGTTTGTGTTCATTCTCTATTGAATTCCATTGTTTAATCGTGTGGCTATTCTGGTGGTTTCATGGATTCGCTGATCCATTCCACCGGTTGATTCGTCGAATCGGTGGAATGGCTATGTACAGTAGTTTAGGATTTAGTTTGCATTTTCTGTTTGTTCATGTGCATGTTTGCAAGATCGCAGTCGAGAGGTGTTGAGAACCCTAGCATGGGTATGTGCTAGGTCGTGCTGGTTGTTAGAGTCTGGAAAGTTGTCCAGGAAGCAGATTGGGTCACCCCAGGAGGTTCGGTGGATTGAAAATTCGCTAAGGTTGGAAAATCCGTCACAACGGCATCATCATAGTATTTCTGTGTATATCCTGCAGTTACTTCGGGCGTCATCCGAGTAGATGGAGGTGAGCATGATGCAATCATTTGCATAAGGTGAATGCGTTTCAGGGTGATCATCATCAGGTGTTGCCGAGGAAGAGTATATCAGCTTAAGGTAGAAGATCGGGTTGATAAAACCATCGCGGGCCGATAATGTTATGTTTGGCCGACAGCAGGATATTGGAGGAGCTGCATGTGACGTCATCGTCATCAGGATAATCGTCATCAGGATATCGGGGTGACGTAATCATCGAAGGAAAGGTGCATGAAGTTGTCGTCATCAGGATATATGGAGGGAACCGGATATTTTATATCCTGCTGATGAACATGATGTTGAACATCATGATGCTGCAGAAAGCGTTTGGCGGTAAGATGAACAGTGATCGTCAGGAGGATGATTGCGCTTGCCGAATATGATGAAGCTACCGATAGCCAGATATGATGATGCTGCTGACAGATGAAAGGTTGAAGGTTTGTCTGCAGGAGGATATCGGTCGGCAAGAGAAAATATGATGATGATGATGGGTTGTAGACATACATGCTGTATGTCAAGGTTTTAGTGTGGATGCCTCTGCATCATAGTGGTATCAGAGCTCAGCAAAAGGTCTGGGCTGTTGTGTGTTGATTCTGTCACCGAAAGGACAGAGGTAGAGGAGTGAGAGGTTGACAAAATGCCTCCGAAAGGTAATGGTACTGCAAGGGAATTGTAGGAGATGAAGGAAAAACATGCCAGAGAGATGAGGAAGATGAAGGAGCTTGCTGAAGCACTTCAAGCCAGGCTTGTAGCCTTGGAGAAGAACAAAAAGAGGGAAGTGGACGACAGTGAATCAGAAGAAGATGAAGATGCTGTTGAAGAGTATGAAGAGGTAGCTGAAGATCTGGATGCTGAAGACCAGAGATTTGCAAAACTGTTAAAGGCAGTGCAGAGTGATAAACCTAAGGTAAAGGTTGATGTTTCCAAGTATAATGGAAGTTTGGATGAAGATGAGTTACTGGATTGGATTGCTGCACTTGATAATCACTTTGAATGTGAAGATGTTGCTGAGGATCAGAAGGTAAAGATTGCAAAGACCAAGTTAGGAGGTCATGCTTTGGTATGGTGGGATTATGTACAATCCGAGAGAAGGAAACAAGGGAAGTCAAAGATCACTTCATGGGATAAAATGGTAGCAAGGATCAAAGGTAAATTCTTGCCCAGGGATTATGAGATTCAGATGTTTAAGAAGCTGCAATTTTTAAGGCAGAAGGAAATGGATGTGAAGGCATATACTGAGGAGTTTTATAAATTGAGTATGAGATCTAGTCATCATGAGAATGAGGTAGAAAAGGTAGCTAGGTACTTGGCTGGCTTAAGATTGAACATACAGGATGAGTTAGTTTTATCTAACCCTAAGAATGTGGAAGATTGTTATCAAATGGCAATCAGGATTGAAGAAAAGATGAATAGGAGACAAGATAAGTCCATGAGAGGAAGAGGAAACAATATGAGGGGAAGAGGAGCAGCCTCTACAACAAGGCAAACCAATGAGGGTCAAGAAGACACTGGTAAAGGACAGGGACAGTCTGATTTCAGAGGTGGATGGAAAGGTAATAGAGGCAGATTTGGAAGTGGTAGAGGTTCTACTACATTTTCAGGAAAGTGTTACACCTGTGGTGAGTTTGGTCATCCATTTTTCAAATGTCCAGAAAGCAAAGGTTCATCATCCAGAAATGATAGAACGAATGAGAAGAGAGTACAACTTGTGCAAGAAGAGAAAGTAGAGCAAAGTGTGCAGAGTTCAAACACTTATCAAGGAGATAGAGTTCCTGACAATTATGGATATCCTGAGGAGGGAGAAGCATTGATGCTTAGGAGAATTAGTTTGTAGGCATCAAAGGATATGATGCAAAGAAGAGCTCTTTTCAAGACCACATGCAAGAGCAAAGGTAAAGTATGTAAGGTTGTCATTGATACTAGTTCAACAGATAACATGGTATCTTAGGAAATGGTGGATAAACTAAATTTGGAAAGGATTCCACACCATCACCCTTACAAGGCCTCTTGGGTGAGTGATAGTCAATCACTTTTTGTCTATGAATAGGCATATGTTGATTTTCAGATTGGAGCATATCAAGATAGAGTTTTGTGTGACATTTTGCCCATGGAATGTTGTCACCTACTATTGGGTAGACCATGGCAATTTGATAGGAGGGTACTGTATGATGGGTATGCTAATACCTACACCATCAAGAAAGATGGGAAAACTATTATGTTGATGCCATTGCAGGAAGATGTTGCAGCACAGGGGGCAGCCAAAATCATTTTAGTGGGAAAGAAGGAGTTTGTGCAGATGCCTATAGGAGCAGGCATAAAGGCAGTTGAGGACATTGCAGGGAAAGAAGTTGTTAAGGACAACAGGTTGAAGATAGTTTCAGTTGTGACTGACAGAGGTCAGCAGCAGGTTCAGAAACAGGTTTGCAAACAGCAACCAGTTGAGAGGAATGACAAGGATGTTGTCATAGTTGGGACTATTGTTTGTCCTATAAAGGTTGAAAGAAAGACAGAGTTGAACATTGCAGAAGTTCAAGAGGCAGTTCAGACAGAGGTTCTGGTCAGACAACCTGACAAACACAAGGTTTGTGAGAGAAGGGCCTACATTGACAGGCATGAGGATTTACTTGCAAGAAGGCAAGTTATAGTTTAGAAGTCTTGGAGCAGCCAAGAGACAGCAGAGGACAAAGCTGGAACAGGTCAAGACACTGCAAAGGCAAAGTGTAAAGGTGGAGGACTTCCACAACCTAACTCATGGGACATGAGTTCTTTTCTGTTGGGGAGTATGGTGCAGGAGCACCTACCTGACATCTGGCCTCCATGAGGCAGTTAGTTTGTTATAGGTCTGGTTAATGTTTCTAAGAAGGTCTTATAAGACCAATGCATGTAATAAGGTCATGTTGACCATACTTTACTATTTTTAGATAGTTTGTTTGGACAGCTGTTTAGGTTGTTAGTTCGGTTGGATCCTCCCAGCCGCTTGGAAGCTCCCAGCCACTAGGAATCGAGTGGTAGTACTCGCAGGAAATCCTATTTATGCATGAGGATCGGTTGGTTTTAGATCATCAATCAGACTTTGCAGGGAGTGAGACAGAGAGAGGAGAGACAGAGTATTGTAATTGCATCTTTTGAAATCAATAAAGAGATCCTGTTTGTGTTCATTCTCTATTGAATTCCATTGTTTAATCGTGTGGCTGTTCTGGTGGTTTCATGGATTCGCTGATCCATTCCACCGGTTGATTCGTTGAATCGGTGGAATGGCTATGTACAGTAGTTTAGGATTTAGTTTGCATTTTCTATTTGTTCATGTGCATGTTTGCAGGATCGTAGTCGAGAGGTGTTGAGAACCCTAGCATGGGTATGTGCTAGGTCGTGCTGGTTGTTAGAGTCTAGAAAGTTGTCCAGGAAGCGGATCGGGTCACCCCAGGAGGTTCAGTGGATTGAAAATTTGCTAAGGTTGGAAAATCCGTCACAACGGCATCATTATAGTATTTCTGTGTATATCCTGCAGTTACTTCGGGCGTCATCCGAGTAGATGGAGGTGAGCATGATGCAATCGTTTGCATAAGGTGAATGCGTTTTGGGGTGATCATCATCAGGTGTTGCCGAGGAAGAGTATATCGGCTTAAGGTAGAAGATCGGGTTGATAAAACCATCACGGGCCGATAATGTTATGTTTGGCCGACAGCAGGATATTGGAGGAGCTGCATGTGACATCATCGTCATCAGGATAATCGTCATCAGGATATCGGGGTGACGTAAGCATCGAAGGAAAGGTGCATGAAGTTGTCGTCATCAGGATATATGGAGGGAACCGGATATTTTATATCCTACTGATGAACATGATGTTGAACATCATGATGCTGTAGAAAGCATTTGGCGGTAAGATGAACAGTGATCGTCAGGAGGATGATTGCGCTTGCCGAATATGATGAAGCTGCCGATAGCCGGATATGATGATGCTGCTGACAGACGAAAGGTTGAAGGTTTGTCTGCAGGAGGATATCGGTCGGCAAGAGAAAATATGATGATGATGATGGGTTGTAGACATACATGCTGTATGTCAAGGTTTTAGTGTGGATGCCTCTGCATCACTATGGTCTGGGGGATTGTAGGATTGTAATTGTTCTTCAAGTTCTTCATTATGCTCTACTATAGTAGTTATTGTGCTAGTAGTCTTTCCAAAATATGCATCGTTGTTTAAACAATAAGGTAGGCCACATTTATGGTGATAATGAGGAATACCATCATAAGCACCTAAGAATTCCATTATTGCGTCATCCACTATAAACATATCTAATGGAACTAATCCTGGAGGACAATTGATGTCAATCATCTCAGGGAATATCAAATTAAGTGTTGATATTGTATTCACATTTAGAGTAGGGTGTTTGTGGGCTTTGGACTCCCTAAAAGTATTATATCCGATGCCATTTGAGTAATGTTGTGTAGCGGATTCTATAGGGACTTTGATTCCTTGTTGGTTTATGCCGCAGCCGTTACCTACATAGTCACAATTTTCGTAAAGGATTCAGAATCCTCTACCATAGAGAGAGACCATTTTTTTAGAAGAAGGCAGAGCTTCATAAGTTTCATAGTCAGTAGTATAACTAAGAGTATTATCCTTATTTGTCACCAAAGAGGCCTTATGTTTATCATTCGAAGCATGCAATGTGATCGATACAATATTTGATGTTTCAGGGACAGGGTTTTTAAGTTTATACTCTCCTGTGGAGGAAGATGTAAAGTCTAGCAAACCCCAGTCATCACCAACAAATGCATTCGATTGCTTGGAATCTTACATAACATTTTTAGAGGCAAGAGGAGCTGATAAATCAGCTTTTAGATTGTTTAAACTCTTAGGACAAATAACATGCCTATGCACTTCCATTTGTAGACAATTATTAGGTTCAGGATCCGAATGGATAGTGTTGGTGCCTGAATTCACTGTCAGTTATTTCAGCAATTTTCATGCAGGCACCTTCCCAAAAAATCCAAAAAAGTTCTAAGTCTTTGGGCCTCCTCAGCATGTTTTAACATCAGCATCATATTTTCTTTGGAGGAGGTCATCATCATCATGTTTCCAGACATCACCCTGATGTTGCTTACGAGGGTCATCATATTTTCTGTCAGCATGAGCTTTCGCTGGGGTGATATTCTAACATCGGGTGATCTTACTTAAGATCATCCTGATGATGTTGCTGTAAAGTCCTAAGTATGATCCGATCTTCATCGGGGTCATCATATTTGAACATCAGGTGATCTTAGTCAAGATCATCCTGATGTTGTTTTATCACTTCATGTTCGTTGTTTTATCACCCTAATGATGCTGACGTCATTCTTATGTCAGGGTGATATCCGTTTTTCTACCTGTCTGCATCATGATATTTTCGAAGGGAGATATTCGCCTGTCGGCTTCATGCATTGTCCAATGAGGGTGATCATTTCAAATATCAGTCACATATTCATATATCACCCCAATCTTATAGTGGAGCTACAGTGCAGCATGATATGTGTGCATCAGGATGATATTTCCAAATATCTGGTTATCTTCCGAATATCATCCTGATGCCGATGTATGGTGACGTCATCAAGGTCCGGGGGGGTCATATTTCTAACACTGATCATCTTGTGGAGATCCCCCGATATTTGCAAACATGACGATGACGTCATCCGGATATGAGGAGGTGCGCGATAGGCAGATATGTTGATGACGTCAGCAGGATATGATGGTGACGTCATCAGGATGTTCATCGGCCAGACATTTGGTATCAGCTAAGCAGGAGGATCTTCCTCCGATGCATCAGGTTGTGCTGATGAAGGCGATTATCATGTAGGTGATATTGCGATGATGATGCTGACGTCAGGGTGATATTTCAAGCAACAGGATATCATGCTGTTGGAGGATGATGATGAAGGCTTATACTAGTGTCGTCGGGAGCAAAAGTACCGACATCATATATGCTCGTGGCCTAGTATATAAAGTGTTGAAATGGTCGCCGCAGGGTGCATGTGGGATAATTGGTATCCTACATATTTTGAATTATCACGATGAGGTATTTTGGCAGGAAACGGTTGCGGTGCACTGTTTGATGTTTTCCCGATGGCTGCGAGGTAGATGAGCATTAATGGCGAAGGTTGCAGAGGTATGGACGGATCTGGTACCCGATTGAAGGTGTACATCAACGGACAGTGGCGCAGGGCTCGAGGTTTCTTCCTGTCTCCTCCCCACCTACTGCATTCATGTTTGGGCGCCAATCTGGTAATGCGTTGAGCACCATTTTTCTGATACTGTGTATCTGGCGGGATTTTTGGTCAACCATGTAATTAATGCTAGAGGTACACTTTCTGGCCAATATAGGCAGACTGTGTTACCATTGTTTAGGTTGTTGAAAACTGGACATTTTGGCTCTGTAATAAGATACAACTAGTTTTGGTTGCTCTGTGCAGCAAAACTTGTGAGTTTATGTATCTCCTGTTGTACGTTTTGGCATGAATCCATTGATTTCATGGTTAATCTTATATGAATAATGCTATGTTTGCATGTGTTATGCTGATTCTGTCTCCAGTTTTACATGTATCTTTCTTCCTGCAATAGGGATGCCATAAGTATCGACAGCTTAACACTCTGTATTGGGAGATATCTGTAAGGCAGGTATCATGTGTATCCCCCTGAAATCCAGTTTTAGCTATTCATGCTGATCATTCACAGGTGTATGTCTACCGACTCCAAGCCCTGGATAGGCACCAATCTAGCTCTGTGTTGAGGTTATACACCATGTCCAGCTTTGCATCCAAACACCATTTCAAACCATCTCTCCCTTCCATCTGTTAGTTGTAGGATTAGGAGTAGGAAACCCTTGCATGCTCTCATCCCTAACCAAACATATATGTCCAAGAACGTTGCCCACCTTGTGATCTATCATACAGATCTTGGTCCATACATGAGAGTATTCTGCCTGTTGTTGTCAAGTTAGATCTTTCTATCTTTGAGCTAGTCAAGGTTACATCTTGAGTTATAGGGATACCCCCCTTGGTGCGGCAGAACTAGAAGTGAAGGGGAGGAGCTCACGCAACCTCCTGTATTAGTTGGCTGAATCTGCCTGTGCATTAGAAGTGGCAAACCCTAATGCTGATTCAGAAGAAAAAACCAACAAATAGTATGTAGTTCACCTTTAAATATAAACTTAATCGAACGGTGCAAAGTAGAAGGAACTGCTCCTAGTGCATGTATCCAAGGTCTTCCCAAAATCATGTTATAAGATAGAGAACAAGGCATTACATGAATCAAGGTACACACCATCATAGGTCCAACTTGTATAGGTAGAGTTATAGTGCCTACGGATTGTCGTCCAACATTATCAAATCCACGAATACTTAATAATTTTGGTTTAATGGCAGATACATCAATTTTAACCTTATGCAATAAACCAATGCCACAAACATTAAGAGCTGACCCATTATCAATCATAACTCTCTTAACTAATGTTTTGTTGATTGTAATAAATATAACTAAAGGATCATACTAATTCTGAACCTCGAGAGATGGTAATTCATGTTGTTGAAATAGAATATCTATTTTTGTTGCATGCATACAATCTAGTAAAGCGGCAACATCATTTGGTTTAACAGTGGGAGGAACAATCACCTTTTGTAAAGCTTCATGAAGCATTCCATGGTAAGTAGGTGAAGTTTGTATAAGCTCCCAAAGAGATATCTTTGCGGGAGTAGCACAAAGCTGCTCTACAAGATCATAGTCTTTACCACCTTTATATGTTAAATGAGGAGCTTGAGGAAGCATAGGTTGAGAGGCTAGTAAAGATATCAGAACATTCATTTGTTGTGTACTTTGTTTATTATTCTGAGTGTTATACGCATGAGCAACCACATTATGATTGGTTTGTTGTGAGTTTTGATTCACTATTTGTTTTGCATAATCATAAATGTGATCAGGAGAACAAGGAGGAGATGAAAGACCTTTAACAACAAGCACAGGTTTAGAGGATGGTTGAACCACATTTGCACATAGAGTGACCATATTTTTTGGTTTTTCAATCTCTTCCTTAGATTTAGGCACATAAATTGCATTTACAAATCTTTGAAATAATGACGGCTTAGAGGCCGTAGTGGAATGTTCAATTGAGATAAAGTCCTCAAGGGCTTCATCTAACATATCGAAGTCATCGCAACTAAATGGCTCATCATAAGCATGAAAATCTTGCAAAAAATAATCCAACATTCTAACATGCTCTATTTAAACCAAGATTTACATGCACAATGATGGCCTTTGCAAATGAAATACAACTTCTAACAATAAATGATAATTTCTAACTCTTTTAGTGAAAAGATAAAGAATGTAATCCACATATGCAATTTCACTAAAGAGATTTTTCAATCCAATTATGCTCTAGAATAGAAAATTAATTCAAATCTAAAGTTTAAAAGGATGCAAATTCTTTAAAGCTCGGGTTCACCAAAATGTTTAGGGTGAAATTGGCTAGTTTGTTTAAACTAGGTTAAGTACTACCATTTCACCACTAAGCATTGGGAGGACAAGGACTAAGCTTATGAACAAGATTCTAATCACTTTGTCTATCCCTTATGCTCACATGCTTATGGAACCTAAGACCCTAACTAAGGTTTTATCAAGTGTTTTCCTTTCAACCAAGTAAAACCCTAATTATGCCTTAAATCAGAAATACTCAGAAACTAATGAAACAACTGGAAAATTGATCACAAAGATGCAGAGAGAAGGTTTCAGAGACTGTGTACCTAGATTTTGAGGGCCACATGGACTAGGGCACCCGTTCGAGTGTCCTGCAAGTTTCTGAACAGGAAAATCTTCTACACAGGGTGTCTGAGACTACTAAAAGGCTCCCAGATCCCAGAAATAACCCCTAGTTGGACTAGGGCACCTGCTCCAATGTCCTGCAAGTCTCAAAATCTAAAAACTTGAAAGTCTATCATGACTGTATCTGCAATATCTTTCTTTCTATAGCTTCTTTTCATCAAAACCTACAAAACATGATCTGCACCTACAAAAGAAGGAAAATGTTGTGGCTATATAGGAGCTTGCCTCAGTCAAGCCCCGTCTTTGGTATTTCTACCTCAACAATAGCTAGAGAAAAAGATTTGCAGAAGTGTGTGCAAACCTAACAATGTATATGTAGAAATATCAAACCCTAGATGTCTCAATCAAGGGAAGATCAACAACTTGCTTTGTATCAATAAACACATACAACTTCACCTCAAGGAGATGAAACAAATGAAGACTTGCGTGAACAAGAAGGTGAATCAGTAATGTCCACAGAGGATCTCCAAGCTTATTGTTAGAGGCTTCAACCCTTCTCTCGATCATACAAAGGGTGTACAAACAATAGGAAGAGAAAGATAGACTCAATATCTTGATTCCTAATCTCCATCCATTGTCTCCATGATAGCAAATACCAAATACTTCCAAGAGCTTCAACAAGTCACTGATCTTCAATAGCAATTGTACCAGAGTTTTGGCATCAAGCTTGCATAAGAATTGTGTGTTAAAATGATTTTCAAATGTCTTTTTATATCTATCTTTAGGGAAATTCAAATTTTTAAATAACGTCTTGATATTGTTAGAAATGAAAGTAACACTACTTCAATGGAAATCTGATTCAAGATAAATTTCAGCAATCTTTAACTGTGTGTTATTAACAATGGAGATTGTAACAAAACATAAACCCACAATATAAAAATATACTAGAAGTAGAATGAAGCACATAACACAAGTGTTTAACGTGGAGAAAACCTTTCGGGTAAAAAACTACACCAAGAAAAGAGGTCAAGTTGTATTATCTTCACAAAAGGAGATTACAAATACATTCACTTCCTCTGTTCTCCAACCTTCACTCCGGCAGAACCTGGGTACTTGTAAACCTATTATATGCCTCTCATCTACTATGCTATGGTTTATATAGAATTTACACAAACTTAAGACATTAAATGACTTCTTACAAGCTCATAACACTTGTCAAGAGTCAACAATACAACCTTGGGCGTCTATGGCCAA
The DNA here is from genome assembly GCA_027924645.1 of Cunninghamia lanceolata. Classification (NCBI taxonomy): domain Eukaryota; kingdom Viridiplantae; phylum Streptophyta; class Pinopsida; order Cupressales; family Cupressaceae; genus Cunninghamia; species Cunninghamia lanceolata. The sequence continues at coordinate 1,313,148 of BSBN01000810.1, read as the reverse complement.
GAATAGGCTCTTACAGGGTCATAAATGTTGTCATACATGCATCCTACACTTGGAAAAATGTGCCCATGCAAGCTTGAACACCTTGGGGCCAAAAAATAGCCACTTATAGCATCTTATGATGTGTGATATGCTATTATAAGTGTCATAGATTCTTATGACAACTTACAGTTGTCATAGAATCTCTTACACCTTCTTACAGCATCTATGATGTGTGTCATAACACTAAAAATAGATTATTCTTCCACATGTGCACCCCACTTTGACCAATTACCATTTACCATAGTAAATGACATCCCGTAACTACCGCCGGTAACTCTGGGACTTACCGTGTAGTAACTCTGTAATTACTGTGGACAGTAAATAATTTTTACTTCTACTAGTGAAACTTGTACATCCCTTATGGGTAATTACAAATAATAAATGGAATAATACAATAATGGGATTTACAAGGTTAATGGCACCTTATCCCAACAGATATCACGTGAAAACTGAGAATTTGAAAATGGAATCCCGAGGCACTCGGTGGGAGCCGACACCCCACCAAAATTCAAAATCCCAGAAAATAGGGGACTTGGGCGCGGGTGCCCAAGTCCAAGCCCCCATTTTTGCTTAGATCTACATTTTTGGGGGTACTAGGGACCCAAATCTCAAATCCCCTTTCTGAGTTCTATCAACAAGCTACCTCAAAAAGTGAATAAATTGCTCCTAGACTTACTCAATCAGGGTTTCAGGAAGGCCAGAAAAGAAAAGGTTAAGAGATCACTAGAAGTGAGGAGCTAAACTAAGGGAAATTGTACCATTCCATACAGGAGGACAATTTCCAACATTACAGACAGAAGAGAGAGAGACAAGATATAACGTGGGGAAAACCCTTATGGGTGAAAAACCCCAGACTCCAAAACCTGCACAATATATGAACTAAACAACAAGGTTTACAACACACTTGCAATGCAAGTATTTATAGGAGTCTTTGACACTCGTATTTGGAGACAAACCAACAGCATAATAGTACCTATCAATCACATAATACATCTCCTCTCAAAGCACCTGCTTAAATAGAAGTTTACAAGGCAAAAGTGAACCGTTCTTCAGATGGGTGTCCAACTTGGCCTCATGGCCCAAAACCCATGCCTAGGGACACTTGTCCAACACTGCAGTATGGTCTTGACACTTGTCATATCACCCCATCCCAATATGGTCACCTATTCCCAAATTGGGCAATGATAGATGCTCTTACGACTCTTACGACTGTCATAGAATTCGTCATAACTGTCATATCTTACAATTGTAAGAGAATCTGTCATACATAGGCTAAAAATAGCATATTTTCTTACATGTCATAACCCTCCTTGGGGCACCCAAAAATGCCTTCTTCCAAGATGCCTTGTGACACATGTCTTCACCTGTCATAGAACATTCCATTTACGACTCTTACGCGTCATAGATTCTATCACAAGAATCTGTCATAACCCTTTTGGTCAAGATTCACTTACACACTAGTCAAAGTGCCAACACATGGTAAAATACCTCTACCACTAAGTGGGGTGCCTATCTCCTCATGTGAGGACAAAATTACATGTGTTCACCTTCCACATAGGATGACACATCACCGTGCCAACTCCTACAAGATGACGAAATAGGACTTGCATCCAAAATACATTAATAGGCAATAAATAAATGAATACAATTAATTAATACAAGGAATTACCAAGGTTGAGACACCTTAATTCCCAACATTTAACCAACTGAAGCATAGGGATTTCCACTGATATTGGCATTATGGCATCCTTCCCATACACCAAATTATGGGGAGATGTTCCTATAATTTGTTTCGAGGTGATCCTTTCAACCCATAAAGTTGTCTTGAGGTTCTTATGTCATTCCCTTTCATTTTTTGAGCCTATTCTCTTAATCAACCTAATCAGGTTCTTGTTTGTTGATTCATCTAGATTGTTCCATAATGGGTAGTAATTTGAGGAGGTCTTTAAGAGGATGTTGTTCCTCAAGGCAAATTCAAAAATCCTAAACCTGAGGAATGCTTTCACATTATCGGATATCACTATGTGTGGGGAGCTGAATCTTATTGTTTAGGGTAAAATTGGGATTATTTAGTTTTTAAGTGTTTAGATGTTTAAATCCTCCTTTCACCCTATACATTCAAGGATCTAGGGTCGAGTGGCAATTCACTATCATACCCTAGGTCACTATGAGATGTAGGGAAGCTTGGATTAGGATGTTTAATTATCAAATTTCCTTCTCTTATGCTTAATTGACCATTAAAACCCTAATTTTGCAAATACAACTGTAAACGGAAGAATAACAGAAAAATCTCTAGCAAACGAAAGCAAAATATCAAATCACAGAGTACCTATTTTCAAGGTTTTGAGGTGGAAAAGTTAGGGATAAAAGAGCGGGCACCCAAGTTCAATGCCCTACTTTTTGTCCAGATCTGGAAACTCAGTCTGCAACTCTTCCCTGTTGTCCTGGATATTTTCCCATCACAAAAGTTGGAAGACTAATGAGTGGGCGCCCAAGTTCAGGGTGTTGTTTTTCCTTCTGTTCTGCAATTCTGACACTTCAAGATGCCTTCCTGCAACTTCATTTTTCCCAGCTGTGCAACCTATAACCTGCAACCATGAAAACTTTGGGAGGGGGTTGTGGTGTTTAGAGGCTTGCCTCATTCAAGCCCTAAAGGACACTTAAGTCTTCGAACATCATTGTCAGATAAAGAGTGCATGCCCTTGTGAGGCAGAGGCAAAACCAAAGGAAATGATGATGAAAACACAATATAATGTCACCTTGTAGTGAAGATATCATGGGAGGAAGATGCTCTTCATTCCATGATGAAATGGATGCTCAAATCTACAAAAACAAACACAAAAACCACACAAATATGCTCTTGCAACACAATGAAAGCCTTGAATCACCTTGAAAACACTTGAACATCACAATTGCCATCTAGTTTCTAAATGAATGCCTAAACATACTTTTATATGCAACTACAAACACTCCCGCCAAGATTTTCGTAATTCAAACTTACCATGTCAGCATAGGACCCAAATAATGATCATAAACCGACACCCAAAAATTGGGACTGCCCCAAAATAGGGTAGGACTAGGGCGCGGGTGCCCAAGTCCTCCCCCCCTATTTTGGGAAGGGTAAAGCTCAAGGGGTCCTCCTAGGTCCCATTTGTCATGTTACCTAGAGCTCATTCCATCGGGATGCCAAATTATGAAGTAAGATGTCCTAAATGCATGCAAAAGACCCGGGAGCTAAACCTAAAGAGGGAAAAGCCCCCAAGGGGACATTTTCCAATGTCACATTTAGCCCCCACTTTAATGTATGTATAAACTCAACGTCAATACATGCATTAAAGTAAGGTCACAAACACAGCAAACACATCAAACACGGAGAAGACATGCCAATCTGTTGACCCCGCTTCACTACCCAAAATTTAAACTTTTGATATCACAACATGAGCTTAATCACGCATCAAAACTTTTTGTCAAGTTATCCTTTTGGTTGCAATTTGTCAATGTTGTACTTCCTATGTCAATCATGTTGATAACTCATTAATGAAATGTCATACTTTACCTTGTTCATATTGCCTCTTTCCATTCACACTTTGTATAATAGTGTTATTCCAAGTCAAAACTTAAATTGAAATGGCTTAGAAGATGCCAGAATTATTTTGCTTAAAAGCCAAGTGAAAGTTTACTTAGAAATAAATAAATAAAAGTTCGCGTCAACTTTCACTTTTTGCTAAGTTCGCGTCAACTTTTGCTTTTTGCTAAGTTTGCATCAACTTTCACTTTTTGTTAAGTTTCCGTCAACTTTCACTTTTCACAAAGTTTGCATCAACTTTCACTTTTCGTAAAGCTCATGTCAACTTTCACTTTTTGCAAAGCTCGCGTCAACTTTCACATCTCGCAAAGTTTGTGTTAACTTTCAAATTTGGCTAAGTTCGTATGCACTTTTATTTTTCACTAACCAAAACAAAAGGCATGATTTTCAAGTTTCACAAAGAGAAACTCCACTTGCACTTTTAGCGAAGTAAAACAAAGGCATCAACGAGCTTAAGAACATCACTTGAAATGCATTATCGGAGGTTGTGTTTAGTTTCAAAAGAATTGTTTAGCTCCGCCAAGGTTTTGAAAACCATCTAAAGTGCCAATAAGGGACAGCTTTGCCATCGGTAAAAGTGTTAAGTTTTGAAAGTTACCAACTTTCCCAATGAAGTTGCCAAAACTTCTAAAAATGCCAACAAAGGAAATTCATTCTTTATTATCTAGGGTTTGGATTAGTTTTAAAAGTATCATTTACTGCCAATGAAGCCTTTCAAAAGGTGATATTTTCTAGTATCGAGTGTTCAACTCAGTTTTAAAACACCATCGGACAACTAAAATACTTTTGAAAGTGCCTTCACTTACCAATGAGGTTTCAACAACTTTTACCAATGCCGATAAAAGAAGTTTATTTTTAAAGTGCTCTTGGAAGTATTTCTATCAGCTGATGATAGACTTTTTGAAGGTGGTTAGTTAGACTTAAAAGTTTTCAAACTTATCTAACCAACTCTTACCTTCAAATGATTGAATTAGTTCGCTAAGCGTTTACAACTACCAATAAGACTTATGAAAGTTACTTGGAGTGTCGATGAAGAGGCCCTTTTGGATGTTTATCCCATTTTACTAAGTTGCATCAGATTTAAAACAAGTTAGATGAACTTCTAAAGAATCTGATTAAAGATTAATAAGTTAGTTATTGTAACTACCTCTATCATGGGTCTTATTACAACAAGCTTCAAAGTTTTGATGTAATGCCAGACTCCACAACTTTTGCCAACATCCTCCCAGCTCATGCCAAAATAAACACTCACAATGAAGTATTGACAGTGGATTTTTGTATGACCTACATGCAAAAGATGCAAGCATAGCCAAGTTACATGAAAGGTTTGATAGCATGCTTCGAGAAAATGTAATTAAAAGGAACGTAATGGTTCTAGCAAATGCAATTCTCAGGTGCATAACCATGCTCCATGGCCTTTCAGCATTCTTGCTCATGCCAAAATGGAATATTTCAAAGAAAATGCCTCACTGAAATGATGTTTCATGGAAAGCAATGATTGCAGTTTTATACAAAAGAGACTTGTTGAAAAGGCATTGAAACTTTCAAGCAAATACATTTGTAATACAAGACTCCATACCTTTGCCAGCCTCCTCACATAGAATACGAAGTATAGGCATCCATCAAGGTGCAATAAGATGCTTGCAACGTTATTGAAAAGGTCATAGAAATTTACAAGAAAATGAATGGTGGGTACAATATTAATCTCACAATGTTATCAGCATTCTCCTTGTCTGTTCCAGCATATGGATATCCATCAAAGAGAAAAGTAGGAGAAGGATTTTTAGCATATGTTATAGTTGTAAATGCATTGGTATTTATGTTTGTAAAACCTGGAAGCTGATACAAAGAATGCAAGCTGACAAACAAAATACATCAAAAGTTGGTGTCTCATGTTCAAAGATATGCACAAATTGGTTTGTTAAAAAAAGCCATGGAGACTTTGAGAAAATGCAATTCGCTGGTGTATAGTTAAAGTTCCACAACCTTTGAGAGCATCCTCCTGATCCGCGCCAAAATGAGATTTTAGAATAGGGAACGGACATCCTCAAAGTCCAATGAAACTAAGATTCTTGTTAGATATTATATTTTGAAATACTCTGGTAGAGATGCATATCACTTGGAAGCATAAACAAGGGTGCACGAAGATTTGACATGCCGCAATGAAGAAGTGTTGTCTCATGATACGCAATGACTGTAGAAAATTTTAAGCAAATCACAACTAGCTGTTGTAAAGATATTTCCACAAGCTTTACCAACATCCTCTCTGTCTATGGATGAATGAGAATTATAGAACAGGGTTTGGACATCAACCAAAATATAATTGAAAGCAAATTTGTCAATGTAGCATATGGAAGCATAGTCGAGGTTTAGGGTTTTCTAATTTTGATTCGAGGACATCAACATAGCCACAAAGAATGCCCTAAAGAGGTTTTCTAGGTGGATGATGAGAATGAGAAAGTGCTTGTTAAGGGTATCTCAACACGGCATTTGATTGAAAGTCATATGCGTAGCATGGACCTTGCTATAGATGGTTCTGAAAATTATTTACAAAATGATGTAATGGTAGAGGATGCTAAGAACAGTAGATCATTCTGAATAATATACTAGGGTGTGTTATTGTGAACCAGTACTCAACCTAGTGCAAGTGATAATGTTTAAAGGATGTTTGAAGTTGTAATGTTAAATAAACAAAGGAATTCCAATCGACATTCTATGTTGTATGGATTGTGAAGAGTTATATAGACTATTGTTGATTTCTTGCATGTGGAGTCTAGAAGAAAATTCTTAATTTGGTTTTTGGGTGTTTTTCATCTGCTGGGCATTCCCGTGTGCCAAGTCAATCCAGAATCAACTCAACTTGCAGATTTCACTAACATGATTGGTTTCATTTTGGTTTGCCTGAAAGCATTGTATTAGATCGAGATTCAAGGTTTCTAGAGAAGGTATGGTGTGCTTTGTGGGAAAAGATGTAAGGACCAATTTAAAGGAGCCACATCTTTTCATCTACAAAAAGATGAGTAAACTGAGTCTCTTAATAAGACATTGGTAAAGATGCTTAGAAGTTATTATCAAAATCATTCGATGATGTGTCATGAGAGCCTTGCTTGCATTCAACACTCCTATAACAGGGCTATACATAGTTTTACAAATTTATCACCATTTGAGATATGTTTCGGTTACTTACTGCCTAGACCTCTAGACGATGTTGCATGGAAGTCACAGAAGGAAGAAGAGAATGGAAACTTAGAGGTAGAAAGGGTTGGAAAGTTCATTGAATGCATCCAACAAATTCATTTGCAAGTACAAGGAAAATTGAAAGAATAAAAAAAAGTACAAGAAGAGGCATGATTGACACCATGTTGAACACAAGTTCAAGACAGGTGATAAGGTGTGGTTGTACTTTGGAAAAGAAAGACTTCAAGGGAAAAACAAAGAAGTTGAAACCTGAGAATCCCTTTCCATGGAAACCTTGCAGGTGCTAAAACTATAAACATCTATCAACATAAAGATGAAATTACCCAAGATGGAATGGATGGTATGAACTTTGGTTGTTGCTAATACATCATTCCAGAAATGGTAGTGGTTGTAGTTCTATAGGTGGATTTCTTGTTGGATACATGATTATAGAAAATGGCTATCATCATGCATATCAAGACTCCCAAGAACATGTGGATGGAGGGTTTTATTTAGATTCACCGACGACTTTTTGTCATCATCTCCCATGTTCAACATCATCAGGAAAGGATAGACAAAACATAACATTGTTAATGAGCTTGAGGAAGGGCCTCAATATGCAGGTTTGAGTTATTTAGGGGCAAAGAGAAGGTTAAAGAATACTTCTAAGACTTCCCAAGCACAATCTCTAGCAAAAAAAAATTAGTTCATACTTTATATGCACAAACACAAGAGTCATCAAACTTCGGCAAGGTTTGACCATCAAAATGGAACAAACGGAAATGGGAAGTAACTTAGCCAAATCCACAACTTTGAAGTTGCAAGTCCTAGTTACCTTTTTGTGAAAGTGACTTAAGTCACTCTTTGTAATGTAAAGTTAGAAAATGAACTTTGTTTTCAGAAAAAGTGATGTAAAATATAACTAAAAGTAAGGTTCATTATATTATTGTATAACAAAAAGGTAGTTACTAGATGGTTATAAAGTGGTTACTAGGTAGTTATCCAGAGAAGCCTATAAATACAAGGCTATTTCATATGTAAGAAAAAATAACTTTTGGGGGAAGAGACTTTTACAAGGGAGCTCATGGAGAATCTTTCCAGAGACCTTTGGTCTAACACATTGTACATGAAGACTTTTGAATTTGTATAATTCCACAAGGATAATAAAGAGTGCATTTGGTTCGTATGTTCCAATGATACTTCTAAGTTATTGTTACTGATTTCTTGTATGTTAGATTGGTAATACTTATGTATCATTATGTAAATCATAGGTCATCCTTTGAAATATTTAACTGTGCAATTGATGTAATGAAGCATGAACATTTCTTGGTATCTAGATTTGAATGTTTTGGAGAAACCTATCTCTTCATATGTTGAGATTCACCATCTTCTTTTCATCATCATTGCATATTAGAACTTATTGTTATGCAATTCATCATATTGGTTTAGGAACATAGTTTCTAGCTACTATGGTGAAATCCCCTCATAACTCATTTTGACTTTAAGAAATCCAAACCAATATTCGTATGTCTATTGTTAGGGTTTCTATTAATCATCTTTATTGTTAGTTTTATTTTTCCTCTTTTTTGTACTTTTAGGTTAAAAGTACACAAAAAATACAAATACCCCCATCATACGAGGGAGCTGCCTCTCTCAAATGCAGAGGAAGATCGTTGCTTTATCACGATCTCTCCAACTGTTGGTCAGTTTGTTGCTGCTCTTTAGGCAAACAGAGTTACATTTCAAGGTGAATTTTGCAATGACCAAATCTGTTTACCAACACAATCACATGAAAAATAGTAACAGGCATGCAAAACATGGAGAAGACAGTTACAGTCATGTAGAACACAGAGAAGACAATCAATGCATAGAAGACACATTAATGCATGGAAGATAGGCATGACTTCTGTAGTTAGGGTAAATTGCAAATCAAGGCAAATGAATACACGGCAATGATAAAAACCCTAGCAATGCACAATGAAGCACAAGACAACATGAAAATCAAAATAACAAATGTAAATGCAAACTAATCTCCACGCTATGCTTGATTTATTTCCATTGCTCTTCTCCACCTCGCATGAGCATGCAAGATTTTGAAGGATTATTGTTGGAAGAATGTTGGGTGCTCACTTCTGTAGCATAACATTAAGATGAAGATGCTAGAATGAATGATAGATGAAGGATGCAAAGGCTCTAATGATATTTCAACAGCATGTGGATACTTGAGGATCAATGCATGCTAATGGCTTATGAGGGGGTTGATTTATAGAATTGGCTTGGTTCAAATGGATGGCTAGGATCAATTAGGGCTTTAGATGAAATGGATAGATAGGATTAAGTTAGGTTTCCTTGCACATTAAGAAATTGTAGTCATGTGACATGTGGCAAAGGAGGATAAGGCTTAGGTGTGCTTGTGTAGATAAATACTAAAATTAGGTCCCATTAGTTGTGCATGTGAAAGATAAAAGTTGTATTACAACACATGATTAAGGGGAAATGGACAAATGTCAAGATGAGATGAAAGGTCATGTGATTTAATTCAAATAAAATATTTGAATTGGTTGGGATATAGTTGGAAATTAATTAAATAAATAAAATTTATTTAATTAATTGGGAAGTTGAATAGGATGAGATAAGATATGATGTGGAAATTAATTAAACAAATAAAATTTATTTAAAGATGAATAAGATGGGATTATCCATGTGAAATTAATTAAACAAATAAAATTTATTTAATTAATTGGCTAAGTAGGATGAGGATGGGATTGAATGGGATTTTAATTAAATAAATAAAATTTATTTAATTAATGGGATTAAGAGTGGGTTTAGGACAAAATGTTACATGATGTCTAAGATAATATTTTTGACAAGGTGTTGCTAGTCATGGACAAAGTTGGGACAAATTTGGGTGTCTACATTTTGCCCCTCTTTGAGATGATGTTCAAGATGATGAGCTTTATGTCGAGTAACATCATTTCAAAGAAGATAAGGTATAGATAGAGGATGAATATAGGGTAATGATGATGTAGGATAGGATGACGATGATGATGAGATGGGATGATGATGCCCCCTCGAGAGGATAGGTGGGTTGGACAAACACAGGTATGCTCTCGAAAAGAAATGGCTTGGTCAAGAATGATAAGATAGGGAATAGATAGAAGAAATGGATGATGCGTTATGCTGCAATGGAAAGTGAGCAACCATGATGTTTGATATAGCACTAGACTTTATGCACCAAGGTATAAGGACCAGGGTGACGTTGTGTCTCGTGCCCCAGCATAATACAACCTTGTCTAACGTATGAGGAAGAAAACTTAGAGCATTGAAGTCCTACTACACAAAAGGTATGATATGACCTTAGATGCAAAGGATAGTGCAAAAAGCTATTCCAACATACACAAGATATGAATATTAGCTAGAAGGATTACCAATTTGATACAAATGCAAGATAAAATGATAACACACACAAGCAAGCAAGCAAGCATGCACAAATGATACAAAAACAAACAAGGTATTGCCCCTGTCAAGCTGTAAACCAATGATTAATTGATTGTTGTTGATGATAGTGTTGTCATTGCAGGGAAAGCTATATCCCTAGATCAACACAAGGTTGTTTACTAAGTTGGTTGGTTGATTGGTTGATTGATTGATTTGGCTTACAACAAGGCTAGGATCAAGACCATTGATTGTGATTGGATAACTTGGCTTGATTGATTAACTTGATTGGTATGGATTGAGGATTGACTTGCACTTGGATCATTGCTTGGAATGATCTGAGGATGAGAAAATGATGGATGGATGATTGATTGATGAAGGATGGATGATTTGTGGTGGATTGAGCTGCTTTTGATTTACTGAAGTGATTGGATTTGTTTTGATGGCTAGCTTGATGTGCTTTGGTGTTGATGCTGATGATTGATAGGATTTGTTTTGATGGTTGGCTTGATGTGCTTTGGTTGTGATGTTTGTTGTTGCTGGGTTGATTGTTTTGATGATTGGATTGTTTTGAATGATGATAGTGATGCTGTGATGATTAGAGTGTCCACTCAATCTAAGCATAAGCAAGTGTTCTCAGTGTGCCCAAAGGATGTAAAACAAACAAGGTATTGCCCTTGACAAGTCATAAACCAATGATTGATTATTTCATTGATAGTAATAGATAGTGTTGTCATTGTGGGGAAATCTATATCCCTATATCAACACAAGGATGTGGGAACGCTACATCCCATTGATGATGATTGATGATTGATTGATTGGGCTCATGACAAGATTTGGATCAAAAACTTGTTGATTTGATTGGCTAATGTTCCTTGATTGATTAGCTTGCTTGATATGGATTAATGTGACTTGGATTTAAGATCATTGCTTAGATTGATTTGATTGATATGATTGGAAGAAGTGATTGATTGAAATAGATGAATGAATATTAATGATAAGAAGAATTGATGATGATGATGATGACTTGATTTTGATTTTGATTGATGTTGATGGAGTGGATTGTTTTCGATGATGTGATTGGTTTTATTTCTTGGATTTTTCATTGGATATTTAATTTTTTGGATTTTTTGACATATTTTGATTTTTTTGGATTTTTTGGGATATTTTGATTTTTTTGGATTTTTGAATGTTTTGGGACGTCAATGGATTTATAATTTAGGTAGCCTTTGTGCTTGATACCAAGTCTAGGTACAAGGATGGATAAATGGATGGGCTCATAGTAAAGGGGATGAAAGGCTCATGATAGATGGATAGATAAGAGGATAACCCATATAAGGGATGGATGCATGCCTCATGATAAATGGATAGGTAGGCTATAGTGGAAAGCTTATGATAAACAGATGGGGATAAGCTATAAGATGGAAAGCTCATAATAAGGGTCCTCCATAGTGGATGGATCATAAGGGAGCTAGGATGTGATCTCCAAAGGCTATGTTACATAGGAAGAATTTGCCCCATTCTAGGTGGTAATGCTTAGGATTTTTACATGACAAAGTTCATGACCAAGGATTGACATGATGGATTGGATTTGGATGACAAGGTTTATGATAGGTGGATAATGATAAATTGGTTTAAATGGGATGGATAAATGGTCAATGGATAGGCCTTGGTTTGGAAAGAAGGTATGTCAAGAAATATCCAAACATGTTTCAATATTTTGCCCCTATGTCTTCATCAAGATCAAAAGGAGGGAGGATGGATAAATGGGTTCAATAGGATAGGCATATTTGTGTAATGGCTAAGGATGGTAGGATGGTATGGTAGGACATGATAGGATGGAAAATGATATAATGGGATAGATAGTTTGGAAATGGATAGGTTGGGTGAGACAATGTGCCCCCAAGTGTAAGTGACATAGAAGATCAACCTACACATGACGCCTGTTTGCCAAGTTTTCATCATGGTACTTATCCAAGGCGCCTGTTTACTAGGTTTTCACCGTTGGACGAAGGGATTTCTCTTTATTTTTTTTATTTTGATTTTTTTTTCTTCTTTTTCTTTTTTTTTCTTTTTTTGCTTTTAGATGGGTTGACAATTACACATGGCGCCTGTTTGCCAGGTTTTCACCATGGTAATGGATAGGAGGGACTCAAGTGGCTAGTGCTATGAGAGGTGATATTGTCCCGTTAGAGATGGATGATGTCTTCACATGGACCATGTCATTATTCTCATAGATGTTGATAAGGGATTGCATGGATGGGAGATGGATTAGGTAGATAATGGATTAGGATGTGGATTATGAAAGGTTCATGCAAGGATGGATGGATAAAAGGCTTATGCAAAAGCATGGACCATAGGAAGGTGATGGGAAAGATTTGTAGGATAATGGATGGAAGATGGGGAGATGTAGTTATGTGGAGGTACGGCGAAGTGGAAGGGAACCATGACCACTGGTTGCACACACCGTGTTAAACATTGAAGCTTTTGATGAGATGGTGGTGTAGGAAGCAATGGAGATGTTTGCTTAGGAGATGGTTGATGAAGTGATTTAGGAACCCACAAGATTTAATATTTTTAGTGCTTTTGTTTTTCTTGTGGGATTTTTGAAGGGAATGGAAGTTTTGGATGGAAATAGGCTTTTGGATAGATATAGGTGATTGGGATTCTTGAGATGTGGATGAGGATGCCTCATTAGACTTGCTTGATATTTGCTTAGGAACCCAAACCATTTTGCTTTTGGGCTTTACTTTTGGAGGTAAGGGTTTAGATAGTTGTTTAGATGAACTTTTCTTTGATTTTGATTCTTTATGTCCTAAGATATGAAGACCTTTAGGATTTTTGGTAGGATTTTTAGCTTTATAAGTAGAGGCATCAAAATTTTTGCTTTTGAATCCCATGTGGTGGGTGGAGTGGATGGAATGATTGGAAGCTTTATGCCTAGACGATGCGTGCATTTGTTGGCCATGATTAGGGATGTAAGGATACTTATGGATGATAGGTATGTTAGGTGTTGGAAGCAACGGTGGCAAGGTGGATGGAGAGATATTTGGAGTTGGTAAAAGTGGAGGCAAATTGGATGGCGGAAGGTGTATGGTCACATGCTTTTGACATTTATAGGATGATGGAGGTGGAATGGCTACATATGTTTTGGGTAGATGATGGGGGGTGCAATGGAAAGTGAACTTAGGATGGATGGAGGAATTACCAACATCTTGGCCTTGTTTACCTTGGGGTGTGTATCCAAGGCCATATGAGCTTGGAGGGACCTTGACATGGTTTGACTCCAAAATACCTTGTTCATAAAGGCTTAGACCTTTGCTTTGGTAGCTCATGTTTTGGAGTATGCGATTGACTATGGGACTAGCTGTGGTGTGAGAACTAGACTTGAGTTCTTTATTGGATGAAGAAGATGAAGTGGATACAGGTCGTTGTTGTCCTAAGGAAGAACACTCATGTATAAGGGTGGTAAGACCAATAGGACATGATGGTGGACTTGAAATGGGATCAATGGTAGATGGGGATGAAGGATCATTAGGATCTTGATTAGCATTGTGTTCATTAAGATCCAAGCTATTTGTTTGATCTTTTATGCTTACTTGGGGGACAAGTGTCTCATCATGACAAGTGGATGTTTGCTCATTATGGATAGGGCTAGATGGTGGATGACTAGGAGCAATGTGGACATCTTGCTCATGGATGGATATAAGATTATGGATAGGTTCAAGGTGCTCATGGATAGCTTCTTCATAGGTATCATCTTGATCATAAAGAAGGTAAATGTTATGGATGGGTTGCATGAAAGTGTTTTGATCTTGAGTTGGACTAGGGCTTAATGTTTCCACATGCTTAGGATAAAACCTTTGACATACCTCTTGACTTTGGATGGAAGCGGAAGGCTCTTGAGTGGACTTGATAGGCTCTTGATAGTTATTGACATGAGGGCATGATGGCTCTTGACTTAGGCTTGTGGTTGGAGACTCTTGAATAGACTTGTTGGCTTGTAGGTCACATGATGGGCTCAAAGGGCTAGGTATGTTAATGGAAGGATCTTGAAGAGGCTCAAGGATATGCGAACCACATGATGAGATTCTAGGATTGGACATGACCTTTGGAAGTTCTTTAGTAGGCTCATTAATGGGTGTTTGACATGGAGGTAGTTTATTCCTAGCTAGTAGCCAATGGATCACATCCTTCACAAGCGTATGTGTAGATGGGCAATACAATAGATGAGCAATAATAGAGGATGATGTTTTAGGCTTAGGACTAGGATTAGGTTGGGGACTAATTGGATTGGATGGATTAGGATTAGAGGGGGGTGATGTGGCATGATTTCTTATTATAGGTAGGTACACCTTGTAAACAATTGAGACAAATATTGGGCATTAATTTGTATTATGGCCTTTGGTCCTATGGTATGCACAATAATCATGTTCATCATGTGTATGAGGAAAAATTGATTAAATCTAAACTAATAAAACCAAAAACCCAATAACATAAAGAAAATGAATTTAAATAAAAGCCATGACAAATAATCAATGAAATAGAGACTTCTACCGAAATCTGTATTGTTTCCTTTGGATTGAATGTGGATTGCTCAATGAAGTTGCGAAGCCATAGCTACAACAAGCAAGTAGTGTGCTCAAGAGATCAATGTCAAAAGATCGTAAGTGTGCTCAATCGATGCGTTTTGTATGCTCAAAGCTCTGTTAAGTATGCCTGAGAATACGATCGAAGAGAGAGGCTCAATGAAGGAGATGAGGGGGGTTTATATAGATTTCAATGAAGATCAATCAATGGTCCAGATAATTCAGAAGAATCAATGGAGGAAAATAGTTGAGGAATGTGCAACGAATGAGAAAAAGACATGTGTCTTGCTTTCTTTTGCATGAGAGGAGTTATCAAGAATAGAAGAATGAGTTAACTGAAGAGATAAATCAATTAAAAGAAAAAAGTAATCAGTTAAGTGATTTAAAACAAGAAGAAGGGATTTGCATGAGAAAAGCAGATATTTTGCTTTATTAAATATAGAAAGCTTGAGTTATATTAGAGATAACTCAAATTTAGAAGAAAAAGCAATTTAAATAAATAATTGATTTATTTAAATTTAGAGAAGATATTTTGGAAGAAATAATTAAATAATTAGAATTATTTAATTTAGAAGATTTGAAAGCAAATTAAATAAATAAATTTATTTAATTGTTGTGCATGATTTTGGAAGAATGATTTTGATTTAATGAAATAATTTAAGAATTATTTAATTGTAGATAAGAGGGAATTGTGATGAATTAATTAAATAATTGGGTTTATTTAATTAATGTGGATGTGAAATCTGGAAAGAGGATAATTAAATAATTAAAATTATTTAATTGTGGAAGAATATAGAGGAATCTGATTTAATTAATTAAATAAAGAGAATTTATTTAATTAATGTCGAATTTAGGAGATTTAGAAGAATTTGGTGAAATTAATTAAATAATTAGATTATTTAATTAATGTGTGAAATGCAGGTGATGCGACAGAAATGCGGAAATGCGAATGATATGATAACTTGGTCATTTTAGAGTGTCTACACATCATATGGACTTTCTTCACATGGGTTGATGGGGGGAAGTTCAATGAGTTTTGCTTCAAGCATTCTTTGTAAAACTATCTCAGCCGCATCCTTTGGTGAAGGATTAGAATGACATGGTGATGAAGGCAATGGAGGACTTGGTGGTTTGGAAGATTGATGGACCAATGGACTAGGAGTAGGATCACATGGTGGTGTTGGGATAGGACTTGTTGGTTCATGTGTTGGCATGTGATTGGATGGCGAAGGCCACTCTAGATTGGTATCTCCCTTGTTAAAGGTTATTAGATCTTGCATAGGATAACTTGGACTCATTTGATTTATATATAAGGGACCACTTGGACTTGGATGTGCTTCTTGTTGGAAAGGTGGACTTAGATCTATCAATGGTGCTTGGTGGTCTTGTTGAAAAGGTGTACTTGGACTTACTTGATTTATGTACAAAGAGCTATTGGGACTTGGATGTTGTTCTTGTAATATCACTTGATTGCTTTGTGGATGGGCTTGGTAGTGCATTGGAATGGTGGCATGAGGGATTGGATAAGCTTGAGGTGGAGGTTGATAGGTTGATGTGGCATTGACTTGGTGGATAGCTGGATTAGGTTGATATGAAGTGGATGGATAGGACATGTGGCTATGAGGTGGATTAGGTTGATATGGAGTGGCTAAGGATTGATGTACTTGTCGAGATTGACTAGTGGCTAAAAGGTGTTGGACTTGGGCTACGAAGTGTTGTAGTTGAGGTGATTGGCTTGCATGGGGTTGAGCTCTTTGGAGGAAGAATTGTAATATTTCAATGGCATCTTGGTTTAGGGGTTGTGATCCTTGATAAAGATTTTGGAGGAATCTTTGGAATTTGACTTCTAGGTCCTCTAGTGTAGACATGTTGTCACCAAGTGTTTGTCTCAAGTCCTTTTTAACAAGTGCTTGTTTAGGGATTTGGATGATGATGTGGAAGTGATTTGGCTATGAAGGGTTGGATGATGACTAGGCTATGTTTGGGATGAAAGTGATTGGGTTTGAATGTGTAGGATGACTTGTCTTTATGTGTTTGGGTGTTTAGAGCTTGATGTGGCAATATTCAAACAAATGATTATGCATATACACACATGAATCACTCACACAAGACACATAAGCAAGTTTTAGTTCAGAAGAATGTGATGTTGGTTAAGCAAGCACATGAAGACACTTCAACAAGTCCTAGTTAAGGCAAGGCCACTATCACAAGGAGGTTCTAGTGAAAATTTAGGGGACCGGCACCCCACGAGCATCCAGCAAGTCACTTAAGACTTTAACTAACCCTACTAGGAGTTTTAATATACACAAAGGTACACCTCCTTTCGAGTTAGCACTGTATGGTGAGCGCTAATACCGGTTAGACTTGGCTTTCGCCTTATCCTCTAATTTTTATAGTGGACTGAATGAAAGTACCGCTTGAGGTCGTTCCCTTGGGGTGGATACCAAGGCAGGCCTCTCTAAGGCTAAACAAAAGCAACACAAGTAAATGTTTTTGATTTCCAAATTCATGTTGGGATGCGAGGAGAGAGCATAAACATTTACTTGGTTACACTCGCATGGGGTTCATTAACCTTAGAAATCAATGTGTGATCAAACAGTTCAAGCACTTGTTCATTTTAGATCCAAATCCAAATGTGATGAAAGACACTTGTTCATTTTATCCCAATTTCTTGATGATGTGATAGCAAACAATGTTCGTTTTAATCCCAAAGTCCAAATGTGTGATCAAACAAGATTAAGAGATGAAAGATTAGAATGAGTGCACCTAATACAATCGCTTTCCAATTTGTTGTAGATGTTGATGCCAATGCTGCTCCAGCTCCTTTGATATGCCTACAAGTCACCAATTCCAAAAAGAAACAAGTAAACTTGCAAAGAAGATGATTACATGAAAAAGATGAAATCTGAAAATTCTAATGAAAATGATCTGATACAGAAGAATGGATTTCATAAACAGAAAATTCAGGAGATTCTAAGCAATTTGAAAAAAAGTTTCGTTGAAAAACGATCAAAATTGCTCAAGTTATGCTCAAATGAAGTTTTCAATGAAGCTAAACTTTGACTGATAAAAAAGCCTAAAAAATAGTATAGTCACCTAATAAAAGTAGTACAGTTGTGAAGTTTGTCCTCCCAGCTTTCCAACAAGTCCTTGTTTGTGCGATTTCACCTCCGTATGTGAAAGTTATGATAGAAATACCAAGATGCACAATGACAGCTACCAAAAGCAAGTTACAGTTGCCAAATGTGACCAACTGTTTATCAGAAGCAACCGTTGTTTTACCACAGGCGAGCCCTTGTAGATCAAATGTGACTTGAAAACACCCAGATGCGACACTTGTAGGCTTATAAGCGATGTGGATGAATCCAGAAGCGACCAATTACAGCCAAAACGCGATCTGTATCTGCAAAATGATAGTCAAAACACACAACCCTAATCTACACAAGCGAGCACTGTCAATTCATAAGCGATGCACATCAGATTAAAAGTGACCACTGTTAATTCATAAGTGATGCACATAAGATTAAAAGCGACCACTGTTAATTGATAAGTGACGCGCATCAGGTTAAAAGCGACCACTGTTAGTTCATAAGCGAGCAAACCATTTCAAAAGCGAAACTAACAGTGTAAAAGATCATAAAGCACATAGGCGAATTCTGTTGAAGCAAAAGTGATGCATTTCATACCTTAGGCGATCACTGTCAATGTAAAAGCAATCCAGAAAATGATAGATGCCGATCCCAGTGTAAAAGCGACGCAGAAATACAAAAAGCAGCAAATTTTTGCTCAAAAGTGATGCAAAAATGGATGAAAGTGACATATAATAGCTCATATGTGACTAACAAAAAGACAAAAGCGATGCATAATAACCCAAAAGTGATCTGGAGAGTTTCAGGAGACGAAATGCAAATGTTAACCATAAGCGACCAAGTTTACCATATGCGATCACTTTTTCTTCAAAAGTGAGCATTGTTTGTTTAAAAGCGGGCCAAATTTGACCATAAGCGACTGCTGCTTGCTCAAAGGCGAACTAATTTAGCCCAGGCAACTACTGTTTGATCAGAGGCAACCTGAATTACCAGAAGCGCATTTTTGCAGTCCGGTTATTGTTTTCTTCGCCAAATGCTCCATTTTTCATCAAATTTAGCCAAATTTGTACTCAAAATTTATGGAAATGGCATTCCGGACACAATGGTGAGGTTAGATTTGGGCTAAGAGATCATCTACATATATTTTTAGCCAAATATTTGCAAACTAGGGTTAGAAAAATGCAAATTTTTGCTACAAAAGCTTGCAAAAATGAAAGATTGGCACTCCAAGAGATCTAAACTTCACAAAAACAACTCAAACAAGAGAGGTTAATCAAGGACGTGAGTCCCACCAAGCGTGCCAAATGTAGTTAGGGTAAATTGCAAATCAGGGCAAATGAATACACGGCAATGATAAAAACCCTAGCAATGCACAATGAAGCACAAAACAACATGAAAATCAAAATAACAAATGTAAATGCAAACTGATCTCCACGCTATGCTTGATTTATCTCCATTGCTCTTCTCCACCTCGCATGAGCATGCAAGATTTTGAAGGATTATTGTTGGAAGAATGTTGGGTGCTCACTTCTGCAGCATAACATTAAGATGAAGATGCTAAAATGAATGATAGATGAAGGATGCAAAGGCTCTAATGATATTTCAACAGCATGTGGATACTTGAGGATCAATGCATGCTAATGGCTTATGAGGGGGTTGATTTATAGAATTGGCTTGGTTCAAATGGATGGCTAGGATCAATTAGGGCTTTAGATGAAATGGATGGATAGGATTAAGTTAGGTTTCCTTGCACATTAAGAAATTGTAGTCATGTGACATGTGGCAAAGGAGGATAAGGCTTAAGTGTGCTTGTGTAGATAAATACTAAAATTAGGTCCCATTAGTTGTGCATGTGAAAGATAAAAGCTGTATTACAACACATGATTAAGGGGAAATGGACAAATGTCAAGGTGAGATGAAAGGTCATGTGATTTAATTCAAATAAAATATTTGAATTAGTTGGGATATAGTTGGAAATTAATTAAATAAATAAAATTTATTTAATTAATTGGGAAGTTGAATAGGATGAGATAAGATATGATGTGGAAATTAATTAAATAAATAAAATTTATTTAAAGATGAATAAGATGGGATTATCCATGTGAAATTAATTAAATAAATAAAATTTATTTAATTAATTGGCTAAGTAGGATGAGGATGGGATTGAATGGGATTTTAATTAAATAAATAAAATTTATTTAATTAATGGGATTAAGAGTGGGTTTAGGACAAAATGTTACATGATGTCTAAGATAATATTTTTGACAAGGTGTTGCTAGTCATGGACAAAGTTGGGACAAATTTGGGTGTCTACAACTTCATTTCTTTTTCTTTTCTCATACATATGAAATGCAAATGCAAGTACTAGAAAGTAAACAAACCTCCCATAATACATGATGCACTCATCGCACAAGTCTTTGTATATATGGGGCAACACACACGTAAGACACGCAAAAGCTCCCCAAATACAGACTGCATATGGGGCAACAGACACGCCAAACAAAGAAAGCACACCAAACACACACACTTTGAAAACATGGAGAAAACACGGTAGACAAGTGATGGAGTGTTCCTATTTCTAGGCTCAACACCATCTCAGGTACATTACAAGCACACACCGACAATTGCACTTGGCACAACAATCACTGAAGACACGCTTAAGGGTTGAGTTAGTCATCGAACCGCTTCCCGCCTCTGTAGAGGACCTTTGAAAATGCAACCCCACATGCATCACGGAGATGCCTTAGAGTGAAAAGGAAGCATGGCATACAACCCCACCCACATCATGGAGACGCCTTATGGTGAAAAGGAGGTATGAGGTCCAAAGTATACAACCCCGCCTGCATCACGGAGATGCCTTATGGTGAAAAGGAGGTATACGCAATAGATTTCAAGATAGATTGGTTGATTGCAAACAAACTCAAGATGCAGGAAGTACTCACCGCACTAGTCTGCACCTGAGGACAAGCACATTGCTAACATCTATAATAGACAACTTACCTTATATATGCCCCCACCTTAAGGTGGTTGATATCATGCATCGATATCAAGCACGTTAAGGTAGGAAGAAAACACACAAGGGAACATAGACTTTCGCAAAGCCCATGCCCCCCAGAGGTGACATGTACTTCACGATCACCAAATGTTTCCACAAACACATCCCTCCAAGAAACATGTTAGTGTCTACAAAATCATGATAAACAACAACATCAATGCATTTGATTAACCACACAAAGAGCCAAGGTTATACTACAAATTTGGAGTTTGAGGATAACCATGGGGCTATATCACAAAGCTCTCCAAATCGAGCACCACCGAGGCTAGTTTCAAAGACAAACAAAGGTGCATAGAGCAGCAGTATTGTTAAGGTTTGTAAATGAGATAGAAATGTCATCAAATTCCCTATGTGGAAAGCACGTGTGCTTCCACTAGCCAAGTGTCAAATAAGATATACAACCCCATCACCATATTAGGAACTAAGTCCCTTTTTTTTATTGCTCTCGAAAGGGACACTAGGTCTGCATCAATATAAATGCTTTTCGTCATCCGCACGCTAGATAGAAACACTAGAGGAAGGGAAACAATAAAATAAGAGAGGAGAAACAAGTGTCTTAGGGATAGTCACGTAGGAGGGTGCCTCCAAGTCACCAACTGCAACGCTATGTCCATAAGACACAACACACAACAATGAAATCAGAGAGAGAGGTAATATAGAAGAATGATGATACAAATAGAAGGTCACAACAGAGGTGGTCTCCTAGTATCCCAGACCTTACGAGAGAATCAGGGGTCATCCCAGGAGGCCTAAACAACACATAACACATCATGGGGGAAGCACGTCATGAGAGAGATAAAGGGTTAGAGATACTTACCTGTAGGGTACCATCGTTAAGAACATACATATCTAGGATTTCTCTCATGTTGTTTTGGTCTTGTTGAATTGACATTAAGTGTAGGACAATGGGAGGATTTCTTTTCTTTAAAAGGATTATATCCAATGGAGCTTGAGTAATGTGTTGAAGTGGATTCTATAGGTACTCGAATCCCTTGATTTACACCACATCCCTTACCTATATATTCACAATTGTTATAAAGGATTTTAAATCCTTGACCATAAAGTGATGTCATTTCCTTAGAAGATGGTGAAGCCTCATAGGTCTCATAATTTGTGGTATAAGTGAGAGTATTGTTTTTATTTTCTACCAAGGGGACTTTAGGTTTCTTAGATGCTTCAAAGGACTACCTAGGTGAAATCGATGCTACTTTTGATGTGTCAAGGCTATTAATTTTATATTCCCCTATACTACAAGGATTAAAATCTAATGAGCCCTAATTATCACCAAAGAGTGCATTTGATGGTATAGAATCTTTCACAACATCATTCATGGCTAGAGGCTTTGATGAATTAGCTTGTAAATGATTTAAGCTCATATGATTGTAAACTGGTTTTTGCGTTTCAATATGTAAACAGTTATCTGGTTCAGGATCAACATGAATAGTATGAAGTTTACCTTTGAATATAAATTTGATTGAATGATGCAAAGTGGAAGGAACTGCCCCCAATGCATGAATCCAAGGTCTACCAAGAATCATGTTGTAAGATAAAGAACAAGGCATGACATGAATCAAGGTAGGCACAAGCATAGATCCTACTTGTATAGGTAGAGTTATAGTGCCCATGGATTGTCATCCAACATTGTCAAAGCCATGAATGCTAATGCCATTTGGTGTGATTTGTGATGTGTCAACCTTCATTTGTGTAGTAGGTCAATGCTACAAACATTAAGAGCCGATCCATTGTCAATCATAACTCATTTTACCAACGTTTTGTTTATTATGACAAAGATTATAAGAGGATCATATTGGTTTTGAACTTCAATTGATGGTAATTCCTATGGTTGAAAGATAATATCCATTTTTGTCGCATGCATACTATCCAATACGGTTGCTACATCATTAGGCTTAGCAGTAGGTGGGACAATCACCTTTTGTAAAGCTTCTTGGAGTATTCCATGGTATGTAAGCGATGTTTGTATTAAATCCCAAAGAGAGATCTTAGCCGGAGTAGCGTGAAGATGTTTGAAAGGATCATACTCTTGACCACTTTTATGAGTAAAATGAGGTGGTGGAGGGAGCATAGGTTGAGAACATGGAAGAGAGATAGGCACATGCGGTGCTTGGTTACTTTGCTTGTTATTATAGGTGCTGTATGTGTGAACAATCACATTGTGGTGTGGTTGTTGTAACACATTTTGAACACCTTGAACCATAATCACTGGCTTTAAGCAAGAAGGTGCATTAGGTGCCCCCTGCACAACCATCTTAGGAATAGTGCTACTAAGTGTATTAATAAGTATCGAATTAACATTGTTTCCCTCTTGATTGCACCCAACATCCATCCCTAAAGTATTTAATGTGAGAGACTTGTTCTCATCCACTAATGCTAATCTTGGCCAGGGAGAGCAATGGGATGAGAGGAAGGTGCATCTTCATCATCATACTCTATGGTGGAAAAATGCTTTTCACTCTCGTCTTTCTCATGAGTGTTCCTAGTTAAATCTTCTAATATCATAGGATGTTCGCTCATGAGGATTAGGAATTTGTCAAAATTAAGATCTTTGATAAATGCATGTAGAGATACCATAGAAAAATGACATGAAGGTGCCATTGCATTTTTTTTAATGTAAAATCATAATTTAAAAGCTTTTCAAATTTTATGCAAAAGACAAGTGCAAGGTTATATGCAAAAATGGACTAAAAATGCTTAATTTTTGTACGTTTTCAATGCAAATGAATGAAATGAAAGGTGTTGTAAGGATTTTGATCAAGGGAAGAAAATTATATGTCTGATATCAGTCCAAAACAGAAATAATATCCTTCCCAACACACTCTTGATGTAAATCCAAGATAATGTCAAGTCAAACTATAGTGAAAATATGTCAAAATAGGCACTTTTTTCACCAAAACTTAATGCAAAAGAGCATAACAAAGGGTGTTGTGAGGAAAGTTATGATGGAAAGAAAATATTATCAGTAATAATAGCCACTTGGTGCAAAAATACCCAACACAACATGCTTTTAGTGCCACTTAAGGTAAAACCCTAGTGAAAATATAGCAAAAATAGGCTATTTTTCACGGTTTTTCAATTCCAAAACCTAGAAAAAGGGGTGTTGTAATGAATTCAGGAGGTGTAGCAAATAAAATCAATAATATCAGTCACCTCAATCCATAAAATTTATCACAACACGCTTAGAGTGCAAACTAGGTCAAACCCTAGGGCAAAAATAGTTAAAATGTGTAGTTTTTCACCAAATTTTCAATACAAGAGCCCGTTAAAAGGGTGTTGTGAATATTTTTAGGAGGGGAATAAAATTATTACCTTGATAAAATCTAATTAATTTAAAAAATACCCTTCACAACATGCCTATGGTGCAAGTTTATAGAGTCGATAAGGCCAAATTCAGTGAAAATCATTGTTTTTGAAGCCCTAGGTTTGAGATGTTGACACAAAATGCTATGTAAATGTTTTGAAGTCTGATTTATGATGAAAATTAATTACTCTAAAATCTTAAAATTATTTTCAAGCCCTAATATGCAAAATGCCAATGCAAATCTAATGAAAATGCATGAAAATTGCTAGTTTTTTGTTGAAATTTTCTATGCAAAAATGCAAATATTTTAAATCTAAATGCAAATTTACACCAAAATGCAAGAGTACATCCAAATTATAATTTGGATGAGCCTCTAAAATCAGTAGAAAAATATGAAAGAAGATTTTGCCTACTAACCCTAGATTTTGGAATTACTAGGTTATATGAAAATTGTCAAAATTTCTACAAAAGCCTAGGAAATTAATGATGAAAATGCAATGAAAATTATTGAATTTTTTAGTTTTTCTATATTTTATATCAGATCTGATGAAAAAATCATGAATTAGGGAAATTTAGAAAGAATTGATGCAATTTAGTAAGCCTAACAATGCAAAAAAAAAATTTGAATTTTTCCAAATTTTTCAATTTTTTTGAATTTTTCTCAATGCAATAAAATGAATGACTATATGAATGAATGAAATCAATCCAAATCTGAATACAACACTCAGAAAGTTACAATTTAAGTCCAAAAACACAGGTTCACCAAAATGTTTAGGGTAAAATTGGGATTGTTTAGTTTTTAAGTGTTTAGATGTTTAAATCCTCCTTTCACCCTATACATTCAAGGATCTAGGGTCAAGTGGCAATTCACTATCATACCCTAGGTCACTATGAGATGTAGGGAATCTTGGATTAGGGTGTTTAATTATCAAATTTCCTTCTCTTATGCTTAATTGGCCATTAAAACCCTAATTTCACAAATACAACTATAAACGGAAGAATAACAGAAAAAGCTCTAGCATACGGAAGAAAAATATCAAATCATAGAGTACCTATTTTTGGGGTTCTAAGGTGGAAAAGTCAGGGACAAAAGAGTGGGCGCCCAAGTCCAATGCCCTATTTTTTGTCTAGATCTAGAAACTCAGTTGGCAACTCTTCCCTGTTGTCCTAGAGATTTTCTTGTCATGGAAGTTGGAGGACTAATGAGAGAGTGCCCAAGTCCTGGGTGTTGTTTTTCCTTCTGTTCTGCAATTCCAACACTTCAAGATGCCTTCCTGCAACTTCACTTTTCCCAGCTCTGTAACCTATAACCTGCAATCATGAAAACTTTGGGAGAGGGTTGTGGTGTTTAGAGGCTTGCCTCAGTCAAGCCTCAGAGGACACTTAAGTCTCTAAACACCGTTGTCAGATAAAGAGTGCATGCCCTTGTGGGGTAGAGGCAAAAACCAAAGGAAATGATGATGAAAACACAATATAATGTCACCTTGTAGTGAAGATATCATGGGAGGAAGATGTTCTTCATTCCATGATGAAATGTATGCTCAAATCTACAAACACAAACACATAAACCACACAAATATACTCTTGCAACACAATGAAAGCCTTGAATCACCTTGAAAACACTTGAACATCACAATTGCCATCTAATTTTATAAATGAATACCTAAACATGTTTTTATATGCAACTACAAACACTCCCGCCAAGATTTTCGTAATTCAAACTTACCGTGTTGGCATAGAACCCAAATAACAGTCATAAACTAACACCCAAAAAGTGGGACTACCCCAAAATAGGGCAGGACTAGGGCGCGGGCACCCAAGTCCTCCCCCCTATTTTGGGAAGGGTAAGGCTCAAGGGGTCCTCCTAGGTCCCATTTGTCATGTTACCTAGGGCTCATTCCATCAGGATGCCAAATTATGAAGTAAGATGTCCTAAATGCATGCAAAAGACCCAAGAGCTAAACCTAAAGAGGGAAAATCCCCCAAGGGGACATTTTTTGACGTTACACTTATGACAATATCTTCTAGTCCAAATTGAGTACTACTTTTTCTGTTGCCTCCTTCAATGTTGTTACTTCACTCCATCTTGTGAAGTAATCTTTAGTTGTCAGGATCCACTTGTGACCTACACTTGAAATAGGATTAATCATCCTAATGAAATCCAATCCCATTGGGTGAACTACTTTTCAACTAGCACTAGCTTGAGAGGTAGGGTAACATTTATTCTTTTCCCAGTGTAGAATTGGAATTGTTGGCATTACTTGACCATTTTGTGGCAATCTAAGAAGATAGATGGCTAATAATAACCTATGCAAATTACCTTAGTCATTGTAGTTCTTGCCAAGAAATGCCCACCAGACATGTCAAAATGGAATTCAAACAGAATTTTATCAATCTCTTCCTTCTCCACACACCTTAAATATATACCATAAAATTTTTTCTTGAAGAGGACATTGTTGATTATAGAAAAGTTGGTTCCCTAAACCCTGTAAAACCTTCTATTGAAAGGAGGCAGTTGACTAGGATACCTTCCCATCTCCATGAAGCACATCCTATCTTGAATCCATTACCTAGATTCTTCTTTCTCATTAACTAGGATTGTTCTAGCCTCTTGTCCCTCTACTTTAATGGAATCTTGGATTCAATCTAAATGTTCACATAGCGCCCTTCCTCTGAATAGCTTGGTTGTGCTTACTTCAATATCATACTCTAGCATTTTAGTAATCCAATTGGTCCTTTTCACTATCATTTCTACTTCCGTTATGTATTCTTGGATGCTTGGGTGAGCTACATAGATAGTGACTCTGTTTCCTGAAACCAAATGCCTAAACTTTTTCAATCCTTTAACCAAAGCATGATCTTATTTTTCATTGAAATTGCACCTTGTTTCATAGTCTTTCATGGTCTAGGAGTTGAAATAAATGGGGTGCTCTCCTTTAGTTGATTCATACTTCTGTGTAAATATTGTGGCTATACTATGATCGTCCTCATATGCATACATAATGAAATATTTTTAAAATTTAGGGTTAACTATTACCGAGGTAGTGGATATCACCTCATTGATTATTTCAAAAGCATGCCTCCCCTCAGGGGTCCATTTGAAATCTGCATCTTTCTTGAGCATCAGTGTGATAGGATTAACTAACCCTCCAAAATCAGAAATGAACCTGCCCACAAAATTGATCTTCCCTAGGAAGGACTGGATAGCTTTCTTTCTTATAGGCAGGGGTAGCTCCATGATGGCTTTGACTCTATCTAGATCAATGGATATTCCTTCCTTCGAAATGATGTGCCCTAAGAGTTCTCCTTGTGGGACCCCAAAGATGCATTTTTTGGGGTTTAGAGAGATCTCAAATTCTTGGCACCTCTAGAAAACCTTTTTTATATGATCAAAATGTTCATATTTTGACTTGGAGAACATAGTGAGATCATCTAAGTAAACTAGGATGATTTTGTTGATCAACTCACTGAAAGCAATGTCCATGGCACGCTAAAAAGATGCTCCTGCATTTGAAAGGCTGAAAGGAATATTTGTGCAAGCCAATGTGCCCCATTCGGTGGTGAATGTGGTTTTATATTGGTCATCCTCCTTCAACCAAATATGATTGTAACTAGAGAAGTCATCAAGTAGGGAAAACCTCTCTGACCCTATGATTGTTTGTAGTATTTGCTCCATTGATGGGAGCACATAGTGGTCTTTCAATGATGCTCTATTAAGGTCTCTAAAATTGACACATAGTCTTATCTTGCCATTATTTTTTCTCACTGGGACCAGATTAGATACCCATGTTGAATGCTTGATCAGGAAGACGATCTTTGAATCAATCAACTTACTAAGTTCCTACTTCATGCGAGGCTAAATTTTTGGATTAACTAGTCTCTGCCTTTGTCGGATTGGCTTTGATCCAGTCATCAACTCAATGATGTGCTAGATAATTCCTCTATCATAGCCTTTCAGGTCTTTATAGCTTCATATTATTACTTTGTCATACTTGTTGCAAAAAGAGATTAGTTTATCCCTTTTAGTTTGAGTAATGACCTTTCCTACTTTTACCTTTCTCTGAGAACTGACTTCAAGCTCCACACAGCCTTCCTTTTGAGTGAAAACTTTCTTTTGTCCATTTTGGAATCATCTAAGTCAAATAGACTCTCAAGAGTTATCAGACCTCTAGGAAGCTTATTTGATTTTAGTTGCATAATTTTCTTCTCATAAGCCTCTTCTATCTTGGGCTACAGTTGGTCTATGAATTCTCTTGACTATTGCAAGAACAATGTAATTTAACCATCACTCTCAAATACTTTCTAATGATTCCCATTATCAGGAATAGGAGGTCTGACAATCAATTCAACCACATCCTCGTTCTTCAGAAGCTCCTTCATTGGATCAAACTAGGATCCTATTTGATCTATTCTATCAGCCTCCTTGTTTTGATTCCTCGAAATCACCTTGATGTTCAATGCTTCAAATCCTTCAAGAAGATCCCATACAATGTGTTAGTATGACCTCATTCTGACATTCTTACCTACTGCTATACCCCTAACTTAACTAATGATCAATTATAAGTCACCTTGAACACTTGTAATTGTTTGATTTTTAGCTTCTCAGCTAGTAGGAGACCATGTATTAGAGCCTCATATTCTGCCTCATTATTGGTGTAGCTGAACTAGAACTAAAAAGATTTAAGGATCTTCTTTCCTCAAGGAGATAGGAGACATACGCCTTCTCCAAAACCATTTGTGTACCTTGCACCATCAAAATACAACTTCCATAGTTGTGCATGTTCATCTAAGACATGCATAGATTCTTTAGATGAGCTAGCTATCTCTAGTATTAATTTCCCTTCATCATAGATTGCATGCATCCCCAAACCTATGAAGTCAAAGTTCCCATAAGGTTCAGTTTGCATATACTTGAATAAGAGTGCCTCCTCTTCATCAATTAGGCTATTTTCCCCAGCTTCTTGATCCAGTAACTCTATGTTGTATTTTTCTTCTTTTGAAAGCATAGTGTGTGCTAGCTCAAAGTTTACCATCACTTCATGAGTGATGTGGTCCTTTTGGAGGGGCTCTAATAAGATCTTCATTTTAGAGTCATATTTGGTTCTAACGATATGATGAGACCAATCAAGAGAGAGGTGTCCACTAATCTTGGCTGTGAAATCCCTAGAAAGGCGTAGCCTAAAGATTGGGGGATGCCAATGATTACCACTTATTGTTGCATTGTGATATTTGGGCAAGCATACAATGTGAGAGGCAATGCTTTGATGAATCTAACCATTTGAATCATTTTTTCCATCTAATTGCATGACTCCCTTCACCATGGGTTCATATTCTAGTTGAAGAGCATTGTTGAAGTTGATAAACCAACCTCACATATCCCAATGAACACCTACAAGCAAATACCCTGTCACACAAAGGAGACCAAGAGGCACAATAATGGTTCTCTGCAAACCTGAAGCAAAATGCATAAAGAATGAATAATTACAATAAGATCAATCCTTATGAAAGGAGATTGAAACCCTAAAGGTGAGAACCCTAGGATTAATAATAAATTATTAAAGTGCCTAAGTTTATCTTTAGTGAAATAAAGTAAAGGTGACTTAATTAATTAATCAATATGATTAAATTAATTAAGTAAAGAACCTATTACTCTAACACCCCCCTTAAGATGAACTTAGGGAGAAGCTAAAAAACTAAGGACAAATGCATGAAAGCAAAGATGGGTCCCAGCAACTAGGCTTGATGAGGTACCCATGTACAAAAGAGTCTCTCACAAATAGAGAAAAGGAGAAAAACACATGGGAAAAACTCCTCCCCAAAAGAGAGAACAAACCTCCCTACAAGAGAGAGAGAGAGAGAGAACAAGTGAAGGACTAAGAATCCTCCACAAAGGAATGTCCCAAAAGAATAGGAACATGAAGATGAACATGAAGAACTCCACTCAAGCATGAAGAAGCTGCAAACACTGTCGAAGACTGACTACTATAGTGCTGAAAGAAGAACCTCCTCTAAAACAAGATGAAGATCAGGATCAGGAGGACAAGAATCTGCATGAGTGCCCCCAATGACACTACTCGAATCAGATGGCAAACCAAGACAAAACATCTAGAACTCAAAGATACAAATGGCATAGGTACCAAAAGTCTGAAGAACTGATCAAGTGAAAATAGAAGGTTGCCTCCACAAAAGGAATTCAAGAGTGTCCATATGGTAAATGCTCCATCTCACCAAAATGCATGGGTAACCAGCCACTGATGTACTACTGCATCTGCCTAGTACATAGGAACAACTACTAGATACATAACTCACTCCAACGTGAAACCAAGGAAGCATTAGCACCAATAGTAGAAACCCCTCATAATGCTAATAAGGGAGAGCTGTGACAGGTACACTAAAACTATGTGAAAGCAAAAAGTGCATGTAGAAGAAACAAGAACATCTAAACGTGCAAACATGAAAGTACAATAAGGCACACATGCATGACAAAGGTGTGATGGAAAAACAAAAGGCAAACATCAACCCCCCCATGGCACTTTATATCATAGTGCAAGTACAATAAGGCACACAATGATGTCCAATATCTCAAGAATACATGTACAATGTTGAGGTACTTTATTTCAGTGTGTTTACATATGAGAAGTGCTTACAATGGAAGCTCACAATGTCTAAAAAAAGGACCACATACAGCAAAAACCATATCTCCTCAAATAAATTAGATTAGAGATCAACAATTGGAATATGTATTAATGCTGATAAATGAAGCCCAACAAAACAAACAGAACTTCTCTAGGTGCCAAAATGTCCAGAATATCAAACAGAAGCCATAAAACTGACAAACTAATTAAAGAATACCTGGTAAATTTTCTGATAAAAAATCTATAGATCTGGAAAGAGCACTGGAAGACCTTTCCAACACCTATTCGTTTTCAAAAAACGGAGTTCGTATGCAAAAGTTATGCCCCCGAGAGCGTAGAAACAAAGATCTAACTTTGACTAGAAATAAATGCAACAAAATAGAAAAACCAGGAAAAATGACCCATATCACTAGATCGGGCTTGGAACCAGCTTTTCAGCAATTTTTGTTTTCAAAAATCCAAGTTCTAATGCAAAAGTTATCGCTAAAATACAAAAACTGCTCCAAAAAAGGTTTAGGTGAAGCCTAGCGGTTATGCTAGCTGCTAGCATTAACCGCTAGTGGTTAACTGACGGTAACATCTGTGCACTGTGTTTTTTAATTTTTTTCTTGGATTTCATGTCGTACCAGGCTGTACGGCCCAGAAATTAAAAAAAATTGCCTCCCGGAGTCACTGTGCCCAATTTCGATGAAACAATAGGTGATTTTAAGGTTTTTGGGCACTCTGAACATGATGGTGAGGTCTGTTTGGGCTGAAAATACTCCAAAATTATAGGTACCCTTTGGATCTGGAAACCCTCTAAAACTTCAAACCCTCGTAGATCAGGCACCGTATAATCAAAATTGACGAAACAAAGGTCAATCTTGACTATTTCAAACCTTCTAGATGAAATGGTGAGGTCTAAATTGACTCAAGATGCACTTAAATGTTGTTTTAAGGCAAGATCCCTAAAAAAATGAACAAGAAGTTATAGATCTGGAGCTCTAATACCATGTTGAAGTTGATAAACCAGCCTTACAGACCCCAATGAACACCTACAAGCAAATAACCTGTCATACAAAGGAGACCAAGAGGCACAATAATGGTGCTCTACAAACCTAAAGCAAAATGCATAAAGAATGAATAATTACAATAAGATCAATCCTTATGAAAGTAGATCGAAACCCTAAAGGTGAGAACCCTAGGATTAATAAGAAATTATTAAAGTACCTAAGTTTAGCTTAAGTGAAATAAAGTAAAGGTGACTTAATTAATTAATCAATATGATTAAATTAATTAAGTAAAGAACCTATTACTTTAACAAGCATCTACTATCCTTTTAGACATAACAGTGGTGCTAGCACCAAAGTCTATCATGGAATTGTGTATCAATTTCTTACCCACTATTATTGTCACCTCTACTTAAAATTGTGTATCAATTTGGGAGTAGACTTAACTTTACTCACCTCTGGTTTTGTGAGAGCAGTGGGATGTTGAGCTTGTGCAATATCCCGAGGGTGCATCACCTTTTCTCCAACATTGGAAATTTCTTGATCTGCTAAAAGCAAGCTCTTCTTCTCCTCAAGAGATGTTTGAAGCAATGTCTCTTGATCTAGAATGGAAAAGACATCCCATAGTGAGATGTTGGTTGGCACCTTATTTAGTTGCTCCACTATATTCAGTGGTCTGGCTATCTAAGGCTTGGAAATGTATCTAGAATATCTTGACCTTTCATTTTGGATATGTGTATGTCATGACTTGGTGTTGGTATCCTACAATTCTAAATTGGTATCCCATGATTAAATGTCTAGACAATAAGAGTGAACAGGTTCTTTTGAGGTGCTACCTTGAAGTGAACAACTATCTTTGGGTTGTCTACCATCCTTCTCTTGGAACAAGTGAAATAATCGGATTGCACCTGTGAAGCCTTAGAAGTAGAAGGATCATTAGCAAATGCAACTTGTTCCTCTTCTACCCAAGATAACAATGCATGCTCGGGAGCAATATCTTCCTCTTGTTGCACAAACATCCCTTGCATATGATCCACTAGGATGACATTGTGTACTCTCAGTGACTGATATGAAGACTACTTAACTTGGGTCTCCCCTTTAAAAACCTTGTTGTCATTGTTCCAATACCTTATGTTGCAAGTTCCCTCATGGGAAAGCTCTAGGTGGATGAGGATCATTGTAAGGAAGACAACATGCATTTGAGTCATCTGCAATGTTTTTTTTTCCTAAGACCATGTCTCATATCAGTTTAGGAGGAATCTATTGTAATGGAGTAGGGACTAGCATAAGTTGTTGAGAAGGATTCGCCCCTTGGAAATTTTTGTATCTATTAGGCTGATACTGTAGCCTAGGATTTTGATAGTTCTAATAAGGAGTCCTTGGATACGAATCTTGTTGCCTCTTTAGGTTGATTATCTCATTTGAGAATATTATAAGGATACTCTTCATATGATCTATTTTTGAGGTGGCTTGAGGAAATAGTATTGTATCTGTTGGTACTTGAGGGGAAGGATACATGTACATGGATGTGGAAGCCTAATTTGAATTGGATAAAAGGGGCTCAACCTTAGGTGGCTCTTCTTGTACTGATAGCTCAGGAAACACTGGCATGAGAGGTCTAGGAGGTAGCTTCCCGACATCTATTAGATTATTTTTAGCTCTTACCACTAGATCATATATTGCAGGGACAGTTTGTCCTCCAAAGGATTAAATCATAATAGCTATGTCTGAATTGAAATCTTTAAGATAGAAAAAATATCTATATCGGGAGGTGGTCATGCTATATCTGGAATCCTTTGCCATTTTTTCTGAAACTAGGTGTTAAAATCAGTGACTACCTCATGAGGTGCCCTCTTGATGGTTATCGACTATGGCAATAGCAAGGATATGTCTTCTTTATCACTAAACCTCTCAAAGAAAAAATATCCTAATTGGTCCCATGTTCCTATTAAATTTGATGGGAGAGATTTATACCAATCGAGTGCTTTGCCTTTGAATGATGATGAAAGAAATCTCAAGGCAACATTTTGCTTTGTTACATAGTGGACTATACAAATATCTACTACATCCTGAAGGTGCTCCCTACGAGTTTTTGAATCCTCATCCATATATTTAGGCAGAGCCTTGAGTGTATTAGCTAGAATAGGATCCCATGAGGCTAGTGGTACTGGTAGAATCAGCGAAATATCGCTATTCTAGTTTACAAAATTTCTAGGGACTCCTTGTGAAACCATTTGAGTGGGTGGTGGATTTGGGTACACTACTCTTCTTGTGGGGAAAAGCAATAATGGCGGGACCAAAAGACATGGGTTTGAAGCTAAAAGTGATCTTGTAGTTGGCCTTTTACTCATAAAATCTAACTTCTAATTAGGTGATTGTGGGTTTGAGTCCCACTGGGTGTGCCAGAAAACTATTGATGGTTTTATTCACACCTAAGACTACTAGTTACAAACCAACCATTACATATGGGAAATCCTACAAATGTGGGACACTTTACTCATAGGATGACCTTCAAGATTTTTGAAATCAGCTCTTCTTATGAGTCTCATTATTTCTTCTAATGGGGTGAGGAAAGAGAAGAGAAACTTTAATTAAATGAAACTACTCTTAGGCAATACACCAAAAGATAGTACTTAAACTGATGCAGAAATGACATAGTGCTTTCTTATTTAACTCACAATACTATGTCATGGCTGTAAAGAGCATAAAATGCATGATTTTAGACCATTTACTAATATCATTCATTGAAATGAAAGCAAAGTCACAACATCAATACACAAGATCTCAAAGAAGACTCAACAGACACAAGAATTGCACAAAATGTTACTTTCCTTCATTATTGAAATGAGAATAGGTTACAGAAGGTAGAATGCATAGTCATAAGGCATTCAATTATCTTTGAAAAACACCCATAAAGGTTGAGAATGCCTATCAACTCTTCTCTGGGATCTTGATTTGGATCAATGAATAAATAATACCCAACCTCCAATACATCTTCTTCGCATGTATATATAGTGATTCAGATTTCAAAAGTTGCCTTAGGTAGGAAACACCCACCCATCTACCTTTGGTACTTTGGCATTGAATCACAACTACTCTATTGTCCCCTCTCTACATCACATTTAGAATTCGCAGTACTAGCGCAACAGGAACAGGACTGAGGCATTCAATTCTCAGCGAACTATTGTATGAGGCTCAACAACCCCCAATGACCACCAAGATGCCACATGTTACCTTAGGGACATCTTTGTTCCCTTGTGAGATTCAAGACTTGATGACTCATTCACTTCATCCAATAGCATGGCACCTAGTGCTTGCTAGTCCTAACTAAATCCCAAAGATGCACAGGTTGTTGGGCATTTCTTTATAAGATCAATGACTTGAAGTTGCTTGAAGTTGTATGTAGAAACTAGGACCCACCATGATGATTTGGTGTAATGGCACATCATTTAGGAGGTGTCAAACCTACCTTCTTGAAATGGTGCATGGACACACTAAGTGTCTCCTCTTTTCTCACTTCCTTTGGCTCTTCATGGGCTCCTCCCTTTGCAAGAATCCAGGCCAACAAATGGGCCGAGTCATCATAATCAACCAATGGTGTACTATTTAGAAGTTTTTAGAAAATGAAAATCCTAAATATATATGGTATCACCACATGGAGTTGTTAGGAGTCTTGTTCCTTGCATTTTCTTTTGCTTATCAGGAACCCACCCTATGATGACTTAGTCAAACAGGCCAATGGAATAATGAGGAGACTATTGTTGTTATATGGAGCCTAATTAGACTTAGAGGTTAAATTTACCCCACTTTTATCAGTGCGGTTTCCCCCCAAATTCCTATGAGGTCAAGGGGTAGCACCCCTTGCGGAGGTTTGGGGGCAACGCCCCCAAGACAAGGTCAAGGGGCAGTGCCCCCTGCGGGGTCTAGGGGCAACATCCCTGGCACTCTCCCTGTCGCAATACAGGCCCCCGAAACCTCACATGGTTTTTTATTATTTTATTAAGGCATCAGGAGTTATTTTTCATTGGCCAACATAAAAAACCCTATTTTGTAACCGACAAAAGTCATGATAAAAATGGCTAAGGGTTAGGGTTTCCATTGAAGTATTGTAGCATTTTGTAGTAGTATTGAGTTGCAAGGATTGCTAGTTGTAATCGGTTTGATTTACTGGATAATAATATTAGACTCTCTGTTGGTGGATGTAGCCCGAGTTTGGGTGAACCATGTTAAAACTTGTCTCTCACTGTTATTATTTTTGTGTATTTTCATTCCTCTGTTTAATCTTTATTTGCATTTAATTGATATCTTCTGTTGGCTAACCCTAACAACTATGTCATACCTAACACATATTAGAGTTCTAAAACCTTGACACTTGGCAATGTCATTTCCTTAGTGACCAATGGGCTCACCATAGTTGGATTCAAGATGTGCTAGCCAATGGTGCATCAAGAAAGGCTGCACCAAACTAATAGCACCAAGATGTTGTGAAATCATGACATGTGGCACCTAAAGCGAAGTAAAGTGTTTCCATGTGGTAGATGACTCTCAAAATTTGATGGCTCATCAATGATTGAATCAAATATTGAAAGATGAACAAAGGTTGCAAGCAAAGGGGATTCAGATTGCTGCTTCCCAAAACAAAATTGAAGAAATCCAACACCCGGTGAAGGAAAAAAACAAAATGGAGTGGGAAAAAACACACTACAACTCTATTATGTGTGAGTCTTCTACTAACCTTTGTCTGAGTCTTTGGTACAATGTGTAATAACAATTATCTCTTTGTCTCATGCCACCTATCAGACCCTTCACTAGTTCTTCCATGTCTTTTTCTCCTTCAAAACTGGTGCCACATCATGCACCTTTTATCAAAACTTAGGCCTTAAGACAAAAATGGAATAGAATCCAAAGTTTATGCTTTAACCAAAATTGGGATCAACATAGATGTAGGGAAGGTAGTACCTATACCCTAACACTAAAATGTGAGGGTGTAGATTAACCCATACTACCTTGTCTAGAGTGAGAGGATCATAGAGAAAGCATAGTTATGGAGCCTAGATGATTCAAAAGAATGTTACTAGTGTTGAGGTGTGATTTACAAAATTGTGCAATAATAGATACTCCTATTTGGGGCAACATTTTGGTGTCATGTATTGAGAGTTGAGCCATATTAGAGTGAAGTTGATTAACTCCATGTTCTTGTAGTCCTAATGAGAATTGTGAGATTCCAATGTGAATGTGGATGTAACCTATTGTAGGTTTGTTGGTAAACAGATTTGTCACTATAGTTATTGCCTTAAAAAGTAACTCTGACTTGCCCAACAAGTAGCTACAAATGTACCAATAATTGGAAAGATTGCTATTAGATTAGTGATAATCCTCCGTGTTTGAGAGGGACAGCTCCCTTGTATGATAAAATTAGGGGTATTTTCTTGTATTCTTTTGACCAGAAAGTAGGAAAGGAAACTAAACTAATATTGGAATGAAAAAGATAATTGGAAGTTTCACACAAGAACAAAACTAGTACCAAGATTCATTTCCCTAGAAAAATTAGTTAGAAAGAGGGCATGCAACTAGGGTTTTTAGAAGAAATGCAATCTAACATATGAGAGGTACATTTAAAAGGCGTTTCATGATGCTACAATCAAATATGTACTCATAATCACATCCTATTTACATGAAGAAAACCTCTGAACTCCATACACAGTAGAAAACATTTAAAAGAGGTTGCAAATTAAACATATGAATAGTCTACAACATAAAGAGACAATATATTGGTACTACAACTAGCTCTATTATTATTTATTACATCCACACTTAGAGATCTATGACTCCTTTGCTTCTGTACATTGTATAAAAATCCTCAATTTTCCCCAAAAAAGATGAAATAGAAAAATAACCCTTTTACATTTGAAAACATAGTATTTATAATCCCTTAACCCATAAACAACTCCTAACTGACTTATAACTACCTTTTGGAATACAATAAATAAAAATAAAAATAAACTTTGTTTTGGTTAGATTTGACTCAACTTTTCTAGAAACAAAGCTCATTTTCTAACTTCTAATTATAATAAGTGACATAAGTTACTTTTCTAAAAAGGCAACATGAACTTATAACTTTTGAGAAAAAGACCAAATAATTGGTCTTGTTGAGGTAGGTACCATGTCTTCACATTGCTATAGCTACATGGTATGGAACTCATAGATTTTACTACAACAATAGTAATTCTTTGTCTTAGTTTGGTATCTTCATCTTCCAGGAGATTAATACATGTGAACCATGTATCCAATATGGCTCTTACAAACAAGTTGAGCCCTTCTAACTAATCTAAATTTTCCTCAAACTAATCTATATTTTCCTCATAAGTGTTCATAGAGAAGTTCATCTTAAGAGGTGGTCTCCTATTAGAAATTCTTCAGCTTATCCAACTAACCTCTTCCAAGAGTCTAGAGGCTATAATACCCTCTATAATTGCATTCCTTGTGTTTATAGATTCACATGGATCATTGTACTTCTTGATTAAAACACTCCAAGAACAAATGCATTCATAGGTTTTTCTCCATTGGTCTAACTTATCACACTTGATCTTCTGCTCAACATGGTTTTTTAGTTCATTAGATGAAATGTCTGACACAAGTGAAGATTTAACAATTTTTTTGACTTTTTTAATACAAACTCCAAAGCATAGAATCAATGCTTCTTCTATCTTTGCATGCCTTGCAATTCCCTAAATCGTCACAAACTTAGACCGAAAATCCAGGATAGTTTGGTGATCTATCTAGAAAAGAGTATTTTTCATCTTTAGTTATCAAACTATTGGAATTGAAAATATCAAGTGAATAACAAAGGAAAAGAACTTGGAGAGTGTGACAGAGTCATTTAGGATTTGTCTCCAATTCTAGTCACTTTAGTAGAATGAATTGAAAATTATCTTGAAGCCCCTGATGGATATTATCAAAAATGTACCAATTCCTTTGATGATAGTCTTTGACTCAAGATATTTGATAAATTGATAAATCATCTTTAATGAAATCATTTTGACTTCATATGTTGAATCAGATAAGTAGCCTTTTAGTCTTTCAAGGAGAATTGAAGGATCTTCACATTTTAGATTTTCTTGATATGACTGCTTGAGGGACATGTTCTTTAAATTTTAAGTAGTCTTCTAAAACCTTCAGATAGACAACGGTGACCATAGGACAAGAACAAATCTTTTTACTACCAAGACCTAAGCAACTTTCAAGCACCGGAAGTAATCCATTGAAAATCTCATCTTTCTTAACCACGTCTAGTATGATCATGTAGTTATTACTTAGAAGAGAATCAATTTGTAGCAGTATTCCATGAAATGGCATCCTTTTTGAGACAATCTTCCAAACATTTTGTGCTTTGTCTATGCTTCCACATTTTGGAGGCATATATACTAGGGCATTTACAACTATAAAATATGACAAAAATCCTCCTTTGATTATTTTTTGATGGATGTCCATAACCTATTCTAAGGCAAGCCATGGGTGGAGAGGGTTGTGAAGTTTGAATTTACAACTACCCATTTTGTTCATTTAGAAGTTTCTAAAACCTTTACAACTGACCCATATTTTGCATATCCTGCATCATGGAATTCCATGAGATGGTGGCTCTTTGAGGCATTCTATGAAATGATTCACACCTAGTCTATGCCTCTAAATCTACATACATGTCCATAGGGCATTCCAAACTATAACATCTAAGCAAACTTCATCATAGGGCATCGTGATGTTGTTGTGAATCTCCCGTTCTAGCATGGTATAGGAGGATGCAAGTCTGGGCCATGGGACTACATTTACAATAGCCAATTGCATTTTCTTGAAAGTTTCTAAATCCTATTCAACAAATCCATTCTTTGTAGAACCTACAACCATGGCATTGTGCTGCTAGGGAATCCATAAGAATTCTTTGTTTCTTACGTAGAAAAATCCTTTGTTTATTTATTACATAGCATCGAGAGTTTGGGAGGTTCCTGGTACCTTGGGGACCTCCTATTAGTTCTAGGTTTACACTAAAATACCAATGTAGTTCAATTAAATGCTTTAAATACCTCCACAAACTAAATGTCAGGACTTTGAGCGCCTTTGGGAACTATCAGGGCTAAAGAAGATACTTGAAACTATCAAGAGTTCTGGGGGTTCCTGGTACCCCAAAAATCTCTGAAAAAAAAAAGAAATTTTCAAGAATTTTAATAGTTTTTGAACCTATAGAATGCCTTAAAGCCTTCGACAAATAATGCAACTATGGGCTATTGTAAATTTTTCAAAGAAGTCCATCAACACAATGAAAATAGATCGATCAGCAACTATTGGTACGAATGGGAATTTTGCTTGCAATCTAGCCACATTATGTATTATACCCTCATAAAACTCCCTACTAAACCATTCTCCTCTAGCTTCATTGAAACTCCTCTTTTAATCATTTTCATAAATCACTCAATGAAAAATTATTATTTTAATATCTCCTAAATAGATAGAAGTTTGCCCTCAAAAAATTGACACATTGTATCC
This sequence comes from Cunninghamia lanceolata, assembly GCA_027924645.1. Lineage (NCBI taxonomy): Eukaryota > Viridiplantae > Streptophyta > Pinopsida > Cupressales > Cupressaceae > Cunninghamia > Cunninghamia lanceolata. The sequence goes on along the minus strand of BSBN01000810.1, from coordinate 1,272,700 downwards.
AACTGAGTGTAGAACATCTCCTTAAAATGGTTTTGTTCCAACTCTTACTGATTTCCTGATTTAATTGTTTTTGTAATCTCACCATATTACACAACTACATATAGTGCTCCAACTAAAAATATGAACAATTCTCCTCCAAATTAGCGTGCCTTTCCACATAAATTAGATCAACTGTGACATTCCTAAGATGGGAAACTATGACAACTAGTGTGAGAAACAAGTGACATGCACAAGTTGCAACTAAAAGCGACTTGACAAAAGTGTTTAACACTGTAAGCACAAAAATCATGCACAGCCTCCACGAGGACCCCTATGATGATATATGATCCTTGTCATGTACATGTAAGCATGAAATAATGTCCTCTAAGCATCAAACCTCTTGGTGACGTGTCTTCTCTTTTGTCTTGTGTTGTTTCCTCTTTGTCATTTTCCCTCTCTTTGTCGTCAACATTTTTCAACACTTTCGCAACATTTGTCAATTTGTGTTTTCTGATCTTTTGACCCTATTCCTGAGCCTTATATGCATCTTGTATGTGAGTTTTCACCTTTCCCCTATGTTTTTTCATCTTCTCCACCCGCTAGAAGCCTTCTAGAGGTCCCCCAGACCCATCTCCCACTTTCAGTTTTCAGTTTCACTCAACCAATCCACATCTCCCCCTATTATTTCCAGATCTTCCACTGGGAGATCCTACTTTGCAACTGAAGAGTTGGATTCTTGCACATTATTGAGATATTTCTGGAGGTAAATCTCCTCATTTTCATCTCCTCTACCATCTCCCATCATGCATTTCCTTCCAGATCCCTTTCTTAGCGGATCTCCCATCGAGCGACCCTCATAAATCAGGATCTCCCCATGGATGACCCAGGGTCATCCCCTGGGCAACCCATGGGCAACCCTACTGGTGAAAGGGATGACCCATGGGTGACCCTGTCACATTTCCAGCCGCAGAAAAACTCAAGTTTCTAACTTGAAATAGCTTCATTTTCACCCATTTTTTTTCCAATTCGCATGATTTTTGATTCCTAATTTGGAGTTGACTATTTCATGCACACACACATGCATAATTAGCTCCATTTGATCTAAAATTAATAACTCATTCTCTCCCATGCATTCTTCTAACTCCATTTCTTCTTCAGCGATAAGCTATCATTGCTTCATCATTGCCTAATCAACTGAGTTCACTGAGTAATCAATCCAGTTCATGCTTCAATCAATCCTTGTTAACTCTTCAATCAAATTGAGTTAACTTCTCAATCAATTCTTCCTCTCATCCCTTCTTCTAACCTATAAATACCCCTCACCTCTTCATTATTTTCCAAGTTGAGCAAGTTAGAGAATGCCCTTCTCATCTTCACAAGCTTTTTCAAGCTTCTTCACAGGCCTTTGAGCCTCTTTCTTCATTTCTTTCTTTAGTTTTAAAAGATTCAAAGCTTTCATTATTGCATAGCTTCAAGGCATTTCTAGGGGAGGCAAATTCATTGTGCACATAGCTCTTGCTAAGTTTTTGCTCTCCAATTAGCATTTTCATGCTCACACAGGACAAAGGTGCCTTTTATTTGCTCATTGTTCATCAAGCTTTCACATAAAGCTCTTCAAGCATCGTTACACTACTTCAATCAAGCCATTGTGCCCATCAACAACTCTCATTGAGCTCATTTCGTAAAGCTTCCAAAGTTTTTTTTTGCTTCTTTGTGTTGTCTTATCGCCAAGAGGTCTTCCCACTGCTTCAAGAGGATACGAGGTTGCCATCAAGGATCTCTGAGGGTAGTGGAGGCTCACAAGTCTTCTTTATTTCAAGTTCCTCTATGCTTTTGTCAATTGGTAGTAATTAGAAAATTGAAATTGCTCTTGGGAATGGTAATTTATTACGTTTTCCTTGATAGAATAGTTAGATCTAGCATTCTAGAAGTAATTTCCATTCATAGTTTAATTCAATTACTTGCAATTTCCTTTTCTAGATTAAATCATTTCAAAACATTCAAAAACCCCAAAAACATAGAATAATTGCATTAGGTAAAATTCATTATAATTGCATTCATATTTCCTTTCCTAGATTAAAAAGCATCTTTTATTTCCAAAAATACTAAAAAGCACAAAAAACAAGTTTTGCATATCATATAGTTACATTCATAAAAATACAGAAAAGAACAAAAGCATTAGGTATTTAGATAACTTGCAAACCCTTGATACCATCACAAGGTCAACAAAAGTCCAACACACAACTAAACCCTAGGTCAACTCAAAACCCTTGGTCAAAACCCTAAGTTTAGTCAAGGTTAGTCCACATGCACCTATCTCTTGTCTTGGCTCACAAATGTGCCTAGGATTAAGAGGTGAGTGGGTGAGGGCAGTCCATGGTGAGAGTGAGGAAATCCATCTGAGACCTCAACAAGAGACATTTGTCTTACCACAACAAGATTTGCTTGTCTTCCTATTAATAGAAGAACATAGATAATGTTTGATTCAACGTGTAATCATCTAACAGATTGAAAGACAAGATGCCATCAACAAAAGTAACAGCTTACCCACACAGAGGTGGAACAATAGAAATCCTAACAGATGAAGAGTAACTAGTGACCCTTTGGGTCATATGGTTATCTCTACAAGAACAATCATTGAACGAAACATCTACATTAGCACACAACAACAAAGGCCCTAGGATGTGTCGACCCCTCTCCGCAAAGTCCAACTCTCCAACAAGCTAGACCACCATTGTGTCTCACCTCCTCTCAACTGGCTACTTCCATGAGAGCAAGAGTGACTTGGTGGTTCACCCCAAGGAAAGGAGGGGAGGGTCCATGTGCGTGCCAAAATCTAACCTGATAGCCCCAGGCAACTGAGGTCACGATTTTGAGTGTACATATTTTTGTGAACCTGACGTGAACTACAAAGCTTTCTGGTTATGTTGTTTGCGTTCCCATTACTTGGATCTCATTATCACTGTCACATACGCCGTCATCTTCACTACATATTTTGGTGAACCCGACATGAACAAGAAAGCCTTCTAGTTATGTTGTTTGTGTTCCCATTACTTGGATCTCATTATTACTGTCACATACGCTGTCAATTTCACTACATATTTTGGTGAACTCGACATAAAGAGAAAAAACCTTTTGGTTAAGCTTTTTGTGTTTCCATTACGTGATCAAAATTCATTCATCATCACTTTCAAACTTCAGATGGGATATTTTACATTTCCATGTGCTTCTTTCATTGCATGCTCATCTTTCATGTCCATCTTCATTTCATTCATTTCGTGGTGTTTCCTACACCCCCAAAACTAGGACAAAATCACACAAAGCTCAAGGGAATCACCCCTCCAATGAAATTAGCACATGTTCAAATCTAATAGCTTCAATCTTGAATCAATCAAACTTGAAAGACTCAAAGGGGATCCAACAAGATCCCCACAACATTGACCAAATCAAAACATGTCAAATGAGTGTTCGGTCTAAGATCCATCAACAAGACCAACCCATAACCAGTGATATGAAAATGGCCACCCAAATGGACAATGAGGTGATCCATCAAAAGAAAATCTTACAAGAAGCTTGGGGGGCACATAAATCCCTCCATGTGGCACATCAAGAGAAAAGACTCATGACATGTCAAATATAATCAAAAGGAACAAGTGGGGTAAGTCAAACCCCAACATAGAGTAATCCATCTCAAGGTTGTAAAACTCAAAGAATGGAAGAAGCCTTACTCACAGACCTTGTAGAAACCTTGGTCCAATGAATCAAGACCCTTGAAGCTAGAAATGGTTGTCAAAGCAAAATTCAAGAAAAACCTAGGGTATAGGGAAATCCTTTCATTGATAAGAATGAATCAAACCAGGGGACAACACAAATTCCCCCTCATTTAAACTTCCATGAAACATTCAGGCTTCCCTTGCCCACATCATCTGACATCACAAGTCTCAATCAAATAGATGGGATTCCTATAACACAAAATCAACCACAAACAATCCCACCCAATCTTCAAAACATAAACATGACACCATCTAGTCATCCAAATTTTTCAGGATATCAACAATCTAGCACACCATTTCAACAAGTGTAAAAAGCTCCACTTGAAGAGTTAATGTTTGGAGGAACAAGACCCTCTACACATAACTCCCTTTTAGGAACATACCTTGAGTATTTAAGGGAGCCTCTTGACTACAACATTCGTCAAGTAATACTACCACGTCCTCTCTCTGAGCTTCTAAAATTTAAAGGAGAGGGTGACCCCAACTCGTATATCAAGGCTTACATCATGGTAGTGCGAGAACTCCTTCCTTGGGATGGGGTGGTAGCAAAGATCTTTCCAAAGACTTTGGAGGGTATCTCTTTGGATTGGTACTATCAACTTCCAGAAGCATCAATCCACTCTTTTAGGCAACTCATCAATCAATTTGTGGCTGCCTTTGACATAAATAAATTGGTCAAGATAGGAATACGAGAAATTTTAACAAGAAACCAATGAGTCGGTTGCACATTTTATCACACGATGGAGGAAAGTTCTCTATTCTTCAACTAGCACACCAAACATGGATCATAGGGAACTTTGTGATCTCTTCTTACATGCTCTCAACAATGACATATGAGAACAAGTCCAAAAACTCCCTTACAAATCATATGAAGAAGCACTTGAAAGTGCCCTTACAATTGACCAAGTTGCTATTGATAGTGGAAGAAGGGAGTATGATTCCAATGGAAGGTTGATAAGCTACGATACAAATGACAAATCCTTGACAAATGATCAAGACATAAATGGGTCAACAAACACTCCACCATCTAGAAACAACAATAATTGTGACTGTGATAGTCATACAAATTTGGGGAACCAAAATACCAACAACTATCCCCCAAGAATCAATAAGAAGTCTTACAATAATCATCATAAACCTCAAGATCACAATCAAGATAAATATTGCTCATTTCACAAGAGAAGGGGGCATGAGATCAAGTCATGTCAGGGGTACCATCGCTTCATATCAAACCTCCCAAAACATCAACAAAAGGCATTCATGGATACATTCTCCCAAGATGAAGAACTTAGTCCCAACACCTTTGATCAAAACACCTTAGGCCTTGTGGAATTAGATCAAGATCAAGAAATTTGTGTCACTCAAGGACTAGATCAACTAGATGACACTTCCAACAATTAAATTTTTTCTCACATGCTAGAGCTTATCAAGAGTTCTCCTACACACAAGAATGATCTCCTCAAATCCTTAGATCTAGGCCATCTAGTTCAAAACACTCCAAGTGAAAAGTTTTCTTCTTCAACATTTGATTTTGAAAAGTTACCCTCAGACAAAGACATGTAGCTAAACCTGGTGATCTCCCCCTCCATCTAATAGTCCAAGTTCAAGACTATTCCATTCAACATGTAAAGATCAATGATGGGTCTACAATCAACATAGTCTCCTTTTCACTTCTTCAAAGAATGGGTTATGACAAAACTCACATCACAAAACAAACTTCCATCCTTTGAATACATGATAACCCAAACATTCAAACCATGGGTAAGGTCAATCTTCAATTCACATTGGGTCCCAAAACCCTCCCAACTGAATTTAATATCATAAATGAAGAAACCACTTACAACATGATCCTAGGAAGGCCTTGGATCCATAGGATGGGGGTCATTCCCTCCACATTATTTCAAGAATTACACTTCTCGTACATGGGACAAACCCACATCATCAAGGGAGATCCTAATCCTTTTAGCCTTTATAGAGTTGAACAAGTCAAAAAGAAGGGAAATACCATGGAAACCACTAGTGACCAAAAAATTGACACTTTTGAAAAAGGAGAGACATCAAAACAAGTTGCAAACATAGCCAAGACCTCAAAATGTATAGGAAAGGGCGCAACGGGAGAATTCCCCTTTATTCCCCACTCAACAAAGTCTTATTCTCCATTCAACTTAGTGGCCATTCCAATCAATCCTGATAAAAACATTCATATGATGGAAATCATGACTAAAGAAGAAGAACCAAAATCCACATAGAAACTAGGAGAGTTAGCACCAACATCATTTGCTCCTCAAAATTTCAAAACAAATAATGAAACTATACAATAACAAAAAATGATAAAGCTAGGGGCAAATCATCAAACAATGAAACATGTGAGTACACAAAATTCCTCACTGAATACAAAGACATTTTCACACCAAGTCTTTGAGTGTCCTTGCAAAGACTTTCAAGCAAAGTTTAGACCAAATTGGATAGGTCCACACATAGGCATTTTGTTTCTTGCATTTCAGTATCATTCTGTTCATCTTGCATTACAGTGAATGACTTGCTCTTATATTATTTTCATTCCAATAAGGAGTCTAAGGTTGCCTTGATATATGTGACCCTTTCAGGACCTAGAGATTCCCCATTTTCACAAATCACCATTATCCCCCTTCATTCCCAGTGATTCTAATCAAATCCTAACTCTTAGATTTACACTGATCCCAATCTTAATGAGTCAAGATGTTAGGTCTAAACAAAGTCAGTATTCAAACCTACAGTGCTCAAAGGAATCTTGCAAGTAGACCTTCTCAATTCTTCCCTAGTAGAAGAGAAGTCTGACTAGATTACAAAAACTTTAGGTGGCACTCGACCCCTTATCTTCCCTGACCAAAAACGTCAAGAGGATCAAAACTTTGAAGGAAGCAATTTAAAATTTGAGTGAATAAAAAAATGAGTGATCAAAATAAGAGTATTGAGAGATCAAATTGTTGCACATCAAAGTTCCAAAAGCATTATTTCTTGAAAAGTCAAAATCCAAAAAAAATGAGAAAATCAAGTGAGAATTTTTTTTTAAAAGTGAAAAAGAAAAAAAAAAGAGAGATACAAAAAAAAAGAGACTGAAAGAGAGAAGATTGCTGAATGTCCATACTCTTGGGTGGAGATCAGTCTAAGCTCGAAGCCTCAAGGGTGACATTCTAACAGAGGAAATAAAAGAGAAAGGTACAAAGCACACACATACTAGCTGAGCAAAGCCAAGAGTCTAGTAGTCTTTAGGATCATCTTCTATCTAGGGACCCTAATTCTTTCCCATTTATCCTTTACCCCGGGTCTATCTTGCTTGCCATCTATGATCTAAGTCTAGTGGACATCAACAAAATTTGTTACTTCTCTAAGTTGAAAGCTTGTCAGATTGTCTTGTCTAGATAAGGATCAGTGTTTAGCCTTTAGTAAAGCCCAGGTTCAGAAACACTCTATTTCATTCCTACTCCGCACTTGAGTTCTAAATTCCTACCTCATAGCCTTGAATAGGTCTCTTAAATCACGACAACTTGCAATCCCCTAGATTGAAAATCATATTAAAGAGCAGTCATATTGTTTGTTCCACATTGCATTCATATCAAAATTAGAAAAAGAGTTCCAAAGCAATAAAGTCATTGTCATAACTCATGACATTCCATAGAAGTAAAAGTTTCATTTCAGCATCGCTTGTGTTATTGCATCTGCTTATTGTCATGTGCATTCATATATATATTCTAAAAAAGACAAAAACAAATTGCATCATCCATATGTGATCATCCTAAGTATGCATTCTCGTAAGAAAAATAAAATCTCTAACCAACCATATGCACAAAAGGGAAAGTGAAGTACAAGATGTCGACTAAAGCTATGTGTGGATCTCATCAAATCAAGTCTTGTAACAATAAGTGTAAAACAATGTCTGAGCACAAGTCACTCCTCCAACAAATCAAAAGAACAATATTGTGTAATCAAGTAGACAAGTCTCCCCGTGCAAGGGGGCAAGGGTAAAGATCCCTTCTGTTTAATATGGAAAAGAGGGTCTGTGGTGGTATGAGGGTTTTAGTTTGAATCCTCCTTTCCACAAAACATTCCAAGGGCTTTTCAACCGAGTGCCTCTCCTATCGAGAGGAGAGTCATCTATCAGATTGGGTTGCCACTGGTTTTCTGCTGGGAAATTCAGAAGTTATCACACAATGTTGCTAATTAATGCTCTTATGCTCCTAAAACCCTAATATAAGCAAAACAGTAAGTAAATCTGTGAATTACGACAAATGCTACTGGAATTAGACAAAGGGCAGAGAACCTTAACTCACTATTTTTCACAGTCTAGAAAATAGAAATGTCAGGGACAATGGTGATGGCACCCTAGTCCAATGTGTTTCTTTTATGTGGAATCTCGATCTCCTTCTGACACTGATTTCTATTGTACCTTTAGTTTTCGGCAATGCAAATGTGGAGGACAATGTTGATGGCACCCTAAACCACTGAGGGATCTTCCGCTGAATGTTGGAAACTCTGTAAACCTTGATTATCATTGTCCATTCTATTTCTGTGGCTTCAGATGTGGAGGACAATGTTGATGGCACCCTAGTCTAAGCAGGCTCCTCCTTCAGGATCCAAAATCTCCACAGTGTCCTGCTGCTCCCTGCGACTCCACTTCTTCCACTTTCGCAACCTGTAACCTACAATCACAAGGAGTGTGGGAGGGGGTTGTGGTGTTTAGAGGCTTGCCTCAATCAAGCCCTGGAGAGACATTCAAGTTTTCCAAACACTGTTGTCAGAGAAAGAGAGAGTACATATCCTTGTGGGATAGAGGCAAAAATCCAAATGATAATGATGATAAAACACAATAGATGTCACCTTGATGATGAAGCTCTCATGGAAGGAAGATGCTCTTCAATGCCATGAAGAGGAGATGGAATCCAACCTACAAAAATAAACACAATAACAATGGTATGCTCTACAACACAATGAATGCCTTGATCACTTTAACATAAGCTCATAAATCACAATGTCCATCTAGTTTGCAAATGAATCACTAAACATGCTTATATATGCAACTACAAAGATTCCTGCCAACAATTTCGTAATTAAAACTTATGATGTCAGCCTGGGACCCCAAATAACTGTCACAAACCCAACATTTGAATTTAGGGCAGACCCAAAATATGGCTGGACTAGGGCACTAGCGCCCTTGTCCACCCCCTTGTCTTTGTTCTGGGATCATTAAATTAGCACCCCCTAGGTCCTATTTGTCACAAGACCCAAGGGTTTTCTCATCAGGAGTCTGAATTATCATGCGAGATGCTCTAAATGTAATCTAAGGACCCGGGAGCTAAACCTTAATAGGAAAAAGCCCCCAAGGGTGCATTTTTTTGACATAACATTTAGCCCCCACTTTAATGTATGTATAAACGCAAGGCCAATACATGCATTAAAGTAAGGTCAACAAACACATCAAACACATCGAGCATGGAGAAGATATGCCAAACACATTGAAGACAATAACAGGCACGCAAAACACAGAGAAGACAATTACAGACACGTAAAACACGGAGAATACAACATTGAAGACAAGTACAAGGAAAGTAAACAAACAAATCCCAAAAAGTGTAGAGGAGTTGTTCACCACCGGTCTTGCACTTTTTGAGAACTGACACGCCAAACAAAATCCCAAGGTGTAGAGGAGTTGTTCACTACCGGTCTTTCACCTTGAGAACAAACACGCCAAACAAATCCCAAAGTGTAGAGGAGCTCATCACCACTGGTCTTGCACTTTGAGAACAAACACGCCACACACACACATGGAAGACATGGAGAAAACACGACAGACAAGCGATGGAGTGAAACTATTGCTAGGTTCATCACCATCTCAAGCACATTACAGGAACACACTGACGATTGGTCTTCGCTACAACTATTGAAAACACGCTTAAGGGTTGAGTTAGTCATAGAACCGCTCCCCACCTCGCGATGAGGACTTTTGAAAATGACAGGATAGTGCAATCTCTTTAAGAAATACACCATCCCCGCCTCGCGATGAGGGCTTAAGATAAAAGGATATGCTCGATATCTTGCCTCTGCAGAGGGTTTAAATGATTGTGATTGATTTTTAGATTGTTCAAACATGCTTTACTATCATCTAAAGTAGATAGCTTACCTTATATATGCCCCCACCTTAAGGTGGTTGATATCGCATACCGATATCAAGCACGTTAAGGTAGGAAGAAAACACACAAGGGAACATGAGCTCTCGCAAAGCCCATGCCCCCTAGAGGTGACATGTACTTTACGATTGCCAAATGTTCCCACAAATAGATCCCTGCAAGAAAAGTGTTAGTGTCCAAATAATCATGATAAACAACAATGTATATGATCAACTACATGAAAGAGCCAAGCAAGGCGATATTCATGATAAACAAAGTGCATAGAGCAGCAGTATTATTAAAGTGTTGTTAGCAAGATAAGATAACATCGACATCAACATCAAGATAGAGAAATCACACGGAGTGATTCCACTAGCCAAGCATCGAATAGTATGTAACAACCTCGTTGTCATGTATGGACTAGATCCATTTTTTGATTACTCGCTAAAGGGACGCTAGGTCCGCATCAGTATAATATATTTTTCATCATCCACTGGCTAGATAGAACCACTAGAGGAAGGTAAACAATAAATCAGAGAGGAGAACAAGTGCCTTAGGGACAGTTACGTAGGAGGGTGCCCCCAAGTCACCAACTGCAACGCTATGATCATAAGACACAACACACAACAATGAAATCAGAGGAGAGGAAATATAGAAGAATGATGATACAAATAGAAGAAGGTCACAACAAAGGCGGTCACCTAGTATCCTTGATCTTACAAGAGAATCAAGGGTCATCCTAGGAGGCCTAACAACACATAACACATCACAGGGGAAGCACAACATGGAGGTAAAGGGTTAGAAATACTTACTTGTAGAGAGGTCCATGCTAGAAGTCATCATCAAGGAGGTCATCATCCTCCCAATCCCGAATTGTAGATGAAAGAGGTGTATAAGGCACTAAAGCCCAAATGTTGTTATTGTTTTCAACTTGTTCATCTTTAAGCTCTTCTTGATTTGTTTCAATGTTAGGTTGAATGTTTTCTTGTTCATTTGCGATCCATTGGGCATAAGCTTGTCTTCTCCTCCTCCTTTATTTTGCTAGTCTATTTCTTCTTGTATTATTGCCTAGTTCATCATTGTTGTGGTTTTCCATAGTTTGCACAGTAGAGGAGGAAGCACCATGTTCAAATCTCATTGGTCTTGGTGGAATATTTTGTTGTCGATGAAAGCCTCCCGATCCCTGTAAGGATGGCGGGGGAGGGACCTCAGCATAAATGCCATCTCTTCATGGATGAGGTGGGTTATGGAATCTTTCCTTATCCACATTTTTCATGTCAAAAACTTCATCAAAGCCATAATAATCTTGTTTTATACTTGTTTCTTGTTCCTCTCTTATTGGTTGCAAAGGAGACGTGGCCACTCGAGCTAGTTGCTTTGCTTTGTATTTTCTATATTCTATCAAAGTTCTATCTCTTCATGGCTCAGGATCTATATCACGTTGCGGCCAAAAGTAATCAAGAATAAAGTTCTTGTCCTTAGCCAGAGGTTGATAATCATTACAACAGATAGTATGGATCTCACCACACAAAGGAAATTTTATACATTTGTGAATAGTAGAAGGAACAACATTCATAGCTTTAAGACAAGGATGTCCACGTTTTACATGGAAGAGGTCAGATAAGAGGATTATATCAAATGATCAATCCATAGCTTTATCATAGACTGAAATCATTCGAGTTATCTTTCCAATCAGTTTCATTAAAGCTCCATTATGTGTTTTAATTCTCAAATTCGACGGTTCATAAGATTCTTATACCATTTCATGTTTAAGGAGGAAATATTTTGTGACCACATTTGTCATGCAATTAGGATCTATGAGTGTGCCATGCACCAGTTGTTCCATTATCTTGACCGTGATATAAAGAGGCCCTTCAGTATTTACCATTTCTTTGTCATGAGGTGTGAATGTTATTTCAAAATCAGAGGCTCTTCTTTTCAAATGAGGCCTAGGAACAAACCTTGCATTACTATTATATTGAGAAGCCATTTGTAAGTTTACAAAGGAGTGTCAAATCATATTTTCAAGATCTTCCAAAACTTATGCAAAAGGTAGATGCAAAAGTGATGTCGAATATGCTCTAAAATGGTTGATTTTTCAACTTTTCTCAATGCAAATGAATGGAAGAAGAGGTGTTGTAAATATTTTAAAGAGGGACAGAACATGATATACCTAAAAATAGTCCACTAATGCAAAAATATATTTCACAACACGCTTTTGAAACAACTCTAGAGAGTCGATAAGTCAAAACCTAGTGAGAATAGGCCAAAATATGCGATTTTTCACCAAATCTCAATGTAAAAGAGTAGGGAAAAGGGTGTTGTAAGGAAAAAAAATGATGCACAAAAACTTATAGCAGTAATAACAGCCATCTAATGCCAAAAAATCCATTACAACACGCCTATAGTGCCACTCTAGATCAAACCCTAGTGCAAAAATAGCAAAAATATGCAAATTTTCACAAAATTTCAATGCAAAGGCCTAAAAGAAAGGGTGTTGTAAGGAAATTGATAAGGGGAAGTAGATAATAACCCTAATAACAGAAAATTAGTGTAGAAAAATCCCTTACAACATGCTTGGAGTGCAAGTCTAGCAAGACAATAAGGCCAAATCTAGTGAAAAATGCAAGTTTTCAAGCCCTAGACATGAAATTTCGCAAGGCCACTATGATGCAACACTAAAATTAGAAATCAGGACTAATGAGTTTTTTGACAAGGTAGTAAAATCTGACACAAGATTTTGACTACAACCCTAGCTCATGCAAAACTAGGTTTTCATGAAAAATGCACAATTTCAAGCAATTTCTAACAAATCAAGCATGCAAATGCAATGCAAATGAATTGTAAATGATGAATTTCTGTATTTTGTATTAGATCTAATGCAAATAATAGAAATTAATTTAAATTAGATGCCAATTAATTTAAATTTTAGAAAAATGCAAGTCTAATGTGCCAACTTTTGCAAATTTTCCCAATTTTTTAATTTTTTTGTAATTTTTCAAATGCAATAGAATGAATGAATGTAAATCTATGAAACAACACTTAGAAAGGTGCCAAAAAGTTCAAAAACATGGGTTCATCAAAAAATTTAATATGGAAAAGAGGGTGTGTGGTTGTATGGGGGTTTTAGTTTGAATCCTCCTTTCCACAAAACATTCCAAGGGCTTTTCAACCGAGTGCTTCTCCTATCGAGAGGAGAGTCATCTATCAGATTGGGTTGCCACATGGTTTTCTACTCAAAAATTTAGAAGTTATCACACAATGTTGCTAATTAATGCTCTTATGCTCTTAAAACCCTAATTTAAGCAAAACAGTAAGTAAATATGTGAATTACGACAAATTCTACTGGAATTAGACAAAGGGCAGAGAACCTTAACTCGCTATTTTTTGCAGTCCAGAAAATGGAAATGTTGGGGACAATGGTGATGGCACCTTAGTCCAATGTGCTTCTTTTTCTATGGAATCCCAATCTCCTTCCATCACTGATTTATGTTGTACCTTTAGTTTCCAGCAATGCAAATACAGAGGACAATGTTGATGGCACCCTAGTCCACTAAGGGATCTTCCGCCAGATGTCAAAAACTTTGCAAACCTTGATTATCACTATCCAATCTGTTTCTATGGCTTCGGATGCGGAGGACAATGTTGATGGCACCCTAGTCCAAGTCGGCTCCTCCTTTGGGATCCAAAATCTCCACAGTGTTCTCTTGCTCCCTGTGACTCCACTTATTTCACTTTCACAACCTATAACCTGCAATCACAAGGAGTATGGGAGGGGGTTGTGGTGTTTAGAGGCTTGCCTTAGTCAAGCCCTAGAGATACATTCAAGTCTTTCAAACTCCGTTGTCAGAGAGAGAGTGCGTATCCTTGTGGGATAGAGGCAAAAATCTAAATGATAATGATGATAAAACACAATAGATGTCACTTTGATGATGAAGCTCTCATGGAAGGAAGATGCTCTTCAATGCCATGAAGAGGAGATGGAATCCAACCTGCAAAAATAAACACAATAACAATACTATGCTCTACAACACAATGAATGCCTTGATCACTTTAACATAACCTCATAAATCACAATGTCCATCTAGTTTGCAAATGAATCACTAAACATGCTTATATATGCAACTAAAAAGATTCCCACTAAGAATTTTGTAATTAAAACTTATGATGTTGGCCTGGGACCCAAATAACAGTCATAAACCCAACATTTGAATTTAGGGCAAACCCAAAATAGGGCTGGAATAGGGCACTAATGCCCTTGTCCACCCCCCTGTCTTTGTTCCAGGGTCATTAAATTAGAACTCCCTAGGTCCTATTTGTCACAAGAACCAAGGGTTTTCTCATCGGGAGTCTGAATTATCATGTGAGATGCTCTAAATACAATCTAAGGACCCGAGAGCTAAACCTTAATAGGAAAAGCCCCCAAGGGTGCATTTTTTTGACATAACACCTTCAATAAATATAGGCCTTCCAAGATCTCAAGGAGTGTCAAATCAAACATTTGCAAAATATCCACAAAAACCATAAAAATTAGAAAATTAAAAAAACATAAAAATTGTAAAACATAAAAAATCCCTAAAAATCAAATATGTTCTTCAAAAATCTGCAATAAAAGGACAACTTGTTCTCCTCCCTTAGCTTAGTTTCTTTTATGCATTCTTAGATTAGTTTTTTGCTTGTATGCATCTTTCATGCGTCGTTTTGTGTGCATTCATTCCTACAGGTCCCACCGACAAAGGCAAACAACTAGTCAAACTCTCACGATCTATGGTAAGTTCATCATTTCAGTTTTCATTATTCATTTTGATATATTCAAATGTTGGACTAATACTAGTTATTTTAGGTACAATTGTAGGAAAATCAACAACAGGTAAGGCCTAGTTCAAGAACAATACCTACCTTTCATGTAGACTACCGTCCCCGAGGGGGCAAATATGTAAGCACAAAAATCATGCACAACCTCCATGAGGACTCATGTGATTATATATGATCCTTACATGTAAGCGTGAAATAATGTCCTCTAAGCAAGAAACCTCTTGGTGATGTGTCTTCTCTTTCATCTTGTGTTGTTTCCTCTTTGTCAGTTTCTCTCTCTCTTTATCATCGACGCTTTTTGACACTTTTGTGACATTTGTCGATTTGCATTTTCTGAGCTTTTAATCCTATTCCTGAGCCTTGTATGCATCTTGTAGGTGAGTTTTCACCTTTCCCTTATGTTTTTCATCTTCTCCACCCTCTAGAAGCCTTCTAGAGGTCCCACGGACCCATCTCCCACTTTATGTTTTCAGTTTCACTCAACCAATCCAAATCTCCCCCTAGTATTTCCAAATCTCCTGCTAGGAGATTGACGTAGTTCGTCTACCAAAAACCACAAACCACCAAGGGTTCTTTTGACTCAAATTCAAATGGAGAAGATCAAATTAAACAAACACCATTGATTCACTTAACTTTTCATCAAAATCTCTTTGTTTTCACTAAATTTCTTCATGACTAATAGGCACCAAATCATGCAATCTTGCTTCTAGACCTTCATCAGACCTTAAAACTCCTTTATCATCACTATTTTGACTGATTCAAAGGAAAAACACCTTTAGAAAACTCTAACTTAATCAGTGCATTCAACATTTACCAATTTATTCTTTGAAGTAGCTTGCATTCACAAAGCACCAAGACATCAAAATGACCAAACCATAATCCTAGACTTCTGCCAAATCTTTTTCACACCTTCAATATCACCATTTAGACAGAAATAACCCAATACAAACATTTATAAGGATCTGCTCACCAGTATTTTGGTCATTCATTCATTTAGACACCATTTCCTAATAGTCATTCCTCATAGGTCTGTTAGACATAATCCTCTTCACAAAGCTTATCTCAAAACTATGATTATCATTTAGGATACCCTTTAAAGGGTTTTAAAAAAAATGTAAAATCCAACTTAGGTTGTTTAGTGAAAAGTGATCAAAACATAACTGTACCATTCAAAAGTTAGGCCTAATAGGCTTAAATCACCTTAGGGCTTATTGGTCTTATAAGCTCCAATCATAGATATTCTACACTAATCTTTCAAACATCTGATTTTAGACCCAAATAAGCTTTATACACCATTAGAAGTTCATTTCCATGAGTGGTTCACCAAACCCTAGGTCTGTAGCACTTAACTATTTTTAAAAACTCTATTTCTCAATCAATTATAGTCATAAACTCTAGTTTCTCACACAAATCTTCCTCTTCTAATCTAAAACTTAGAGAACATGAAAGTGGGCACCATAAAGGATCACCTTCCCAAGAATTAGGAGTTTTCACCATATCGAATGAAAGAAACACAATTTATTAGATTTTTGTTTATCCTAAACAGGGGGTATTGACTGTTTTGAGGATAAATACAAGAACTAATTCAAAAGTGAACAAAAATACATGAAACAAATTCAAAAAGAAGGGGGGTTGAATGCTCCATCAATTATAGACATCCACATGAGCCTTCATGCCTGTACAAGTCTATACAAAAGTCTGAAAGCAACTATTTTTAGCAATTTCTAAGAAAAAAGATAGATTGTATTCATGACTTGTCAGTTTCTCCAATTCAATACATGACTATACAATCTCCCCCTTGTCTTGGCAATGAGTTACCATGCCTTTTTAAAGGCTTTACAACTTCCTCCATCAAATAAAACTACCCAAATTGCCTCATGACCTTTGGTATTCCTAATTTTGTGCACTTTTCTGATCTTTGCCTTTTTACAATTTTGACATCAAATGACAACTTTAGAAATATAATCACCTAGAGACCTATTAGGGATTTAAACACATTAAAATGGACCTCCATGTGACCTTTTTTACATGCTTTTACATTTGAAAACTCAAACTTTACAATTTTGCCTTTTGAAGGCATTCAGTAAACAAGGTGCTCCTGCACCATACAACTAGCCTGCAAAAAGTTTCCAAGTCCCTTTGGAAACATGTAGTATCAACCTTGTCTATTCTTGCACCTGCATATCAACTTCAAATTTATCTTGGGCTGCTTCTTCTTCCCTTCTCTTGTCTTGGTTCCATCCTTTGTCTTCAATTGTGTCTTCATTTCTTTGTCTCTTGCCTTTCTCTTTTTGTGCCATCAGGTTGACTAATCACTCTTCTCATTCAAAAGGACACAGGACCGTCCTTTCACATTGCTTCTCTAAGCAATCTCCCCTTTCTTTCAACAGTTCCTTCTTGACCTTCTCTGACCAAGCATCTCTTCATCTACTCCCATCAGTGGAGTACTCTCAAACTGACTTTGAATTCTGCAAATGGTTGTAGACTCAAGTGCTTCTCAGACAGGTGTCCATCTCTCTCACTGCCTCACCACACAACCTCAACAAACCATCCATCTTACCCAATAGTAGATCCTGGAAGATGCCCCTACCACCTTTTCTCCCAGTGGCCTCACTCTCTCTACACCTTCTCCCCAGCTTAATCTCCATTAGAGGTTGGTGAACACAAACTCATCCTTGTCTGTAACCAACACACAACTTCCTCACTGTAGTTTTAAGATGGATCAAGCACCTACAACCAACAACTCAACAACAACTTAACAAACACCAGATCAGCTAGCTCTGATACCAATTTGATGCAGTTCATCTACCAAAAACCACAAACCACCAAGGGTTCTTCTGACCCAAATTCAAATGGAGAAGATCAAATTAAACAAACACCATTGATTCACTTAACTTTTCATCAAAATCTCTTTGTTTTCACTAAATTTCTTCATGACTAATAAGCACCAAATCATGCAATCTTGCTTCTAGACCTTCATTAGACCTTAAAACTCCTTTATCACCACTATTTTGACTGATTCAAAGGAAAATCACCTTTAGAAAACTCTGACTTAATTAGTGCATTCACCATTTACCAATTTATTCTTTGAAGTAGCTTGCATTCACAAAGCACCAAGACATCAAAATGACCAAACCATAATCCTAGACTTCTGCCAAATCTTTTTCACACCTTCAATATAACCATTTAGACAGAAATAACCCAATACAAACATTTATAAGGATCTACTCACCGGTATTTTGGTCATTCATTCATTTAGACACCATTTCTTAATAGCCATTCCTCATAGGTCTGTCAGACATAATCCTCTTCATAAAGCTTATCTCGAAACTGTGATTATCATTTAGGATACCCTTTAAAGGGTTTTAAAACATATGTAAAATCCAACTTAGGTTGTTTAGTGAAAAGTGATCAAAACATGATTGTATCATTCAAAAGTTAGGCCTAATAGGCTTAAATCACCTTAGGGCTTATTGGTGTTACAAGCTCCAATCATAGATATTCTACACCAATCTTTCAAACATCTCATTTTAGACCCAAAAAAGCTTTATACACCATTAGAAGTTCATTTCCATGAGTGGTTCACCAAACCCCAGGTCTGTAGCACTTAACTTTTTTAAAAACTTTGTTTCTCAGCCAATTACATTCATAAACTCTAGTTTCTCCTACATAAATCTTCCTCTTCTGATCTAAAACTTAGAGAACATGAAAGTGGGCACCATAAAGGATCACCTTCCTGAGAATCAGGAGTTTTCACCATATCGAATGAAAGAAACACAATTTATTAGATTTCTGTTTATCCTAAACAGGGGGTATTGACTGTTTCTAGGAAAAATACAAGAACTAATTCAAAAGTGAACAAAAATACATGAAATAGATTGGAAAAGAAGGGGGATTGAATGCTCCATCAATTACAGACATCCACATGAGCTTTCATGCCTATACAAGTCTGTACAAAAGTCTGAAAGCAACTATTTTTAGCAATTTCTAAGAAAAAAAGACAAATTGTATTCGTGACTTGTCAGTTTCTCCAATTCAATACACGCCTATACAATCTCCCCCTTTTCTTGGCAATGAGTTACCATGCCTTTTTAAAGGCTTTACAACTTCCTCCATCAAATAAAACTACCCAAACTGCCTCATGACCTTTGGTATTCCTGATTTTGTGCACTTTTCTGATCTTTGCCTTTTTACAATTTTGACATCAAATGACAACTTTAGGAACATAATCACCTAGAGACCTATTAGGGATTCAAACACATTGAAATGGACCTCCATATGACCTTTTTTACATGCTTTTACATTTGAAAAGTCAAAGTTTACAATTTTTCCTTTTGAAGCCATTCAGTGAACAAGGTGCTCCTGCACCAGAGATCCTACTTTGCAAGTGGAGATTTGGATTCTTCCACATGATTGACCTTTTTCAGAGGCAAATCCCCTCCTTTTCATCTCCTCTACCATATCCCATCATGCATTTCCTTCCAGACCCCTTTCTTTCTAGATCTCATGCCAAGTGACCCTCATAATTAGGGTCGTCCCCCGGGCAACCCTACCGGTGAAAGGGGTGACCCTATCACATTTCCATCTACAGAAAAACTCAAGTTTCAAACTTGAAATAGCTCCATTTTCACCCATTTTTCTTCTAGTTTGCATGATTTTTTATTCCTAATTTGGAGTTGACTATTTCATGCATCCACACATGCATAATTAGCTCCATTTGATCTAAAATTAACAACTCATTCTCTCCCATGCATTCTTCTACATTTCTTCTTCAGCAATAAGCTATCATTGCTTCATCATTGCCTAATCAACTAAGTTCACTGAGTAATCAATCCAGTTCACTCTTCAATTAATCCTTGTTAACTCTTCAATCAAATTGAGTTAACTTCTCAATCAATTCCACCTCTCATCCCTTCTTCTAACCTATAAATACCCCTCACCTCTTCATTATTTTCCAAGTTGAGCAAGTTGGAGAATGCCCTTCTCATCTTCACAAGCGTTTTCAAGCTTCTTCATAGGTCTTTGAGCCTGTTTCTTCATTTCTTTCTTTAGTTTTCAAAGCTTCAAAGCTTTCATTGTTGCATAGCTTCAAGGCATTTTTAGGGGAGGCAAATTCATTATGCACATAGCTCTTGCTAAGTTTTTGCTCTCCAATTAGCATTTTCATGCTCACATAGGATGAAAGTGCCTTTTATTTATTCATTGTTCATCAAGCTTTTACATAAATCTCTTCAAGCATTGTTACTCTACTTCAAGCAAGCCATTGTGCTCATCAATAGCTCTCATTGAGCTTATTTCATAAAGCTTCCAAATCTTCTTTTGCGTCTTTGTGTTGTCTTGTCACTAAGAGGTCTTCCCGCTACTTCAAGAGGATACGAGGTTGCCATCAAGGATCTTTGAGGATAGTGGAGGCTCACAAGTCTTCTTTATTTCAGGTCCCTCTATGCTTTTGTCAATTGGTAGTAATTAGAAAATTGAAATTGCTCTTGGGATTGGTAAATTATTGCTTTTTCCTTGATAGAATAGTCAGATCTAGCATTCTAGAAGTAATTTACATTCATAGTTTAATTCAATTACTTGCAATTTCCTTTTCTAGATTAACTCATTTCAAAACATTCGGAAACCCCAAAAACATAGAATAATTGCATTAGGTAAAATTCATTATAATTACATTCATATTTCCTTTCCTAGATTAAAAAGCACCTTTCATTTCCAAAAATACTAAAAAGCACAAAAAACAATTTTTGCATGTCATATAGTTGCATTCATAAAAATACATAAAAGAACAAAAACATTAGGTATTTAGATAACATTCAAACACTTGATACCATCACTAGGTCAACAAAATTCAAACACACAACTAAACCCTAGGTCAACTCAAAACCCTAGTTCAAAACCCTAAGTCTAGTCAAGGTCAGTCCACATGCACCTATCTCTCATCTTGGCTCATGAATGTGCTTAGGATTAAGAGGTGGGTGGGTGAGGGAAGTCTGCGGCGAGATTGAGGAAATCTATCTGAGACCTCAACAAGAGACATTTGTCTTACCACAACAAGATCTGTTTGTCCTCCTATTAATAGAAGAACATAAACAACATTTGATACAATGTGCAATCATCCAACAGATTGAAAGACAAGAGGCCATGAATGAAAGTAACAGCTTACCCACACAGAGGTGGAACAATAGAAATCCTAATAGACGAAGAGTAATTAGTGACCCTTTGGCAAGGAGGGAAGGGTCCATGTGCATGTCGAAATCTGACCCGATAGCCCTAGGCAACCGAGGTCACGATTTTGAGCGTACAGACACATGATGACGCATGTAGGTTTGACATACAAAATTTAAATATTTGGTGTCAAAAATGAGGCTAACAAGGTGCTAAGTTGTAGAGATAAGAACAACTTATTTTGATGCCAAGGGATGATAACCAGATGTATGTGTATTTTGTGCATTACTACCAAAGGATGATGTAAGCATTTAAATAGTCAAATATTCTCATGTGGGATGGTGTAGACATCATAGTTGGCATGGGTCAACATAAATTGCAAAGATGATTAAGGCCCTATATAAAGGTTATATTAGTGTTGGGATAAAATTGAGGTTAATAAATTAAACTTTATGGTTTGATGATGATTGGTGCTCAAATCCTAAATTTAGTTCAATCCTATGTCAATCTAGGGCATAAATATGTGAAAGACATAGTGGTTGTTTTCTCAAGGGCTATAGGTAATAAATTGAGTGGAATGAAATGAAACTTATTTTAGCAAATAAATTGTAAAGAATAAAATCCTTTCCTAGGAATTATTTTAAACTACTATAGGAACTATGTGTAGGCTACAAGGATTGTATGTAGGCTATAGGGATTATACATGGGCTATAGGGACTGTATGCAAAACTATAATTTATTTCAAACAAACTAAACATTCAAAATACTTAAAGAATAGACAAATATTATTAGAAATTATTCTATAACTAGATATGTTTGAACTATCTTATTTATCAAAGAAATGGATAATCGAATATATATGACAACTAACATAAATTGTTATAATAAACCTAAATGAAACCAATTCAACAGTCTATAGTTTGTGAATTAGAATCCCATTCCAATTGAATAAAACTAAAGAAAAGAACAACTAAAATAAAAAACAAAGAATAGTGTCACCATCATTTCATAAGAGTGGGCCCTCCTCTCATTCCATGGGGTGACTTAGGTAATTTTATGACGAGCTCTTCAAGATTCAAACATATATATATTTTTCAAAAAGAAATTTGCATCTATATATTTCTATCTATCTGTAGCCATTCCCATGTTGTAGTTTATATATCTTTTAGGCTCACAAATTTTAATTAATTTAATTGACAAAAATATACAATTATTTTGGCCTGCAACCACTCCTCATATTGTCGGTCATAACAAAAAAATAATATAGACAATTATTTTGGCCCATAGTCATTACATCATAAAGATACAAAATTGATTATAAAAAAAGAAGTATTACTCAACAAAACAAGGAGCTATGAGTTATTAGCATCCTTCTTGACAAATGTAACCCTCATTGTTATCCACGGGTTACAGGAAATTCTATTCATCCATCCTATTTAATCACATATGCAAACCAAGCAAATCATTACTTCCAAATCAATTATCCAAAGTCCATTTTATGCCTTTGAACATATTAAATATATTTATTCCAAATAAATTATTTGTGGCAAAGATATGAGGTAAAGGTTGAATTGAGGTGTGAATTGAATAGGTAAAACTAAGCAGGAAAAGACTTAAACTTATAAAAATTACTACAATTTTTTAATCCATCGTTTTCCCCCCAACTAAAGATATTGCATGTCCTCATGCAACCAAGCCTATTATTTACTCACTAATCCTTGATTCTTTGTAGAGTTGCCATGATTTCATTGTACCAAGAGGCTTCAAAATTTTCTATTTTCTATTCATGCATTGTGACAGTTACATAAGGACCCTTTGCTTCAATCTATCTTTTCTCTTCAATCAATTGACTTAGTTGGCTTTTGAGTGCTTTTATTTCCTATTTCTTTTTTTGGTTTAGTGAATATGCTTCTTGAATTTATTCTTGTAATGGTTGCATATCACTTTCCAATTGATTTATTATGTCCCTCAACACCTAGATTTCCTCCTTTTATTTTTGAATGAATTCAATATTTTCTACATTGGAACCTTGTTCTGGTAATTATGTTACATCAGAAGATGGAGTCTCTATAATTTATTCTTGTCACTTCTCTAAAACAAGGATTTCATCTTCTTATGTATTTGAAATAGGGGTATTCATGGAATATGTAAACTCTTGTTCTAGTGGAACTACATGGATATTCTCTTTAGTTAAAGGAACCTCACATTCTTTTGCAAGAGTAACCTTTGGGATAGTAGTGTCTTTTTTCATTAGAGTGTTTTGATCTCTGCTAAAACTTCCATTTATTCTTACATTGTCCTCTCAACAGTCTTTCACCAAATTTGGCATCTCTATTCTTGTGTTAGATGTGATGGGACCCTATAAAAAATTTCCATGGTTCTAGTTTTTAGCCCAAATCTTGTGTCATCCTGCTAGAAGATATATGACCTAGGGTTTTTGAAAAATGAAAATACTCTAAGTAATACTCCTTAAACCCTAAACTCTTGTGTCAAGCATATTGAAAATCACTTTTGATATATTTTTAAGTTGACTGCCTGCTTCCCATTACTCAGTTCTTTAGTTGCCTCTTTATACCCTAAAACACATTGTTTACCGGCCCCCTGTTGTGCAGTTACTGCCTCTAGCCCATGCCTAATATTTTATTGAACCCTTTAATGGTCCCATGGCCCCCTTCTTCCCTAGTAGATGAAGGTTATTTTTAAGGATGTTTGTTGAGGATTGGATTCTGCTAACCCCTTTTGACTAGTGGCAATTATTGATATGCTTCTGCCAATCTGCTGATATTAAAATATTTGTAAGGAACTCACTCGCAGAACTGCGGAAAGGGAGCCAACTGGCATAAGGTTGTTTATCAGTTGCAACATAAAGAAAATGGTGGGTTCGAGCGCTATGTGGGAATTTCTTTATGGCTTCCATCATTCCACTGTGCTTCACCAAAGGGTCCCACTAAACGGCCACGAAAAAGTGAAAACGTGACACATGGCTTCTAGAGGACGGGACTATTCTTGGATGGAAGAAAGGGTGACATGGCTAAATCTCTGGGACCAAGGGTGCTTCTTGGGAGTTGTCCCATGGCATGCGGCCAATCCAATGGCTCTCTGCCATACTACAGAGATCAAATCTTTTGCCAGATCTTTTGAGTGCGGAACTGTGGAGAGTGTTCTAACTGTACCGTTTGAAGGGTCTTCTTGGGATTGTGGTTATGGTGGACATCCAGGTGGTTAGCTATTATTGGTTAAGACTCAACAACAATCTCTTTCCATGTAATGGACTAAATCGACACCATTGATTTGAGCCAACTAAGGAGATAATCGACAGCTCAGATTTAAAAAATTGATGAAGTGATGTGTTGGCACATGATCTGAGATACACCATTGCAGATATTATTTCTTAGGCATGTGTAGAGTCTCCATCGCCACCACTATGAGGGAATTAACTAACTGCAAGGTTGGCTTATGCAGGATCAACCCTTGGAAATCTATGCTTCTACTAGAAATGACCTTTCATCTACTTTGTGACGAGTTGTGGCAGAATGATTGGGCTGAAATGATGAATTCGAGACACTTGATCTCGCATCTTCAATGCAAGAACTGATGTTTTTCAGTTATGCAAAATGATGAAATTATATCTACCTTCTTGTTTTGATAATCTTCAAGAGATTTCCATTTATGGCTAGAGATACATTAAAATGACTAAAATTAATTAACCATGGATGTAGCAGATGTGTGCAAGATTTCCAAAGCTTCTATAAATAGGTGTCTCCACGTGTTGCCTCCTACATTGTTTGATTGTGCTGATAGTATGGCTTTCCCCTAGTTCTGTATGTTCTTTTTGCTCCCATGTTCTATTGGATTCTCTTCCTTGTTCTCATGGTTATCAATATGCCCTTACAGAATTAGGAGACTTGGAGTTTTTCTTTATATGGAATAGGTGGTGCAGGGAAAATTTAGGGGTAGTAGTAGCGTCCATTGAGCCTCTGTGATTTCTTCTCCCTTCTCCCTTCTCATCCGGATGTGGGCCCTGGGGGCTAATCTCCCATCTCTAGTAGTTCCTTATTTCTATGAGTTGGTGGATTATGTTCTCAGGAAGAGAGGCTTCATTGCCCTCTTTCCCCTTCTCTTACATCCAATTTTCCTAATAGAGCGTTAACTCTAGGTGTAAGAGGGTCGGCCTCTTGGATGAGACAGACAGGAGCAGAGGAGAAATTTGTTGTTGCTGCTACTACTCTCTTGGCTTGGCTTCCTACACTGCCGGAGCCAGCTATGTGTGGATTCCTCAAGTTTCTATCTGGTTGAAGTTGTTGGAAACTTCCTAACCAAAAGTGAGGAGTCACACCACTACAAGGAAATCTGGAAATAGTGAAGGAGATTCAGGCTTCCTGGGTTTCCTTTCAACATTATTTCTTGCACGTTTTCTCATTCTCTAGCACGTGGCTTGGATAGGTAGAGTAGTAAAACCTCTTGTTGAGTGGTTGGCAGCATTTAAGGGTGTTTGAGCTCTAAACGACATCTAATAACTATGTCAACCATCAACAATAGGATGGCCCCATTCCCTTCCAAAATGAGAGAGCATATAGTTCAGAAACGGGTACCTCAACATGTTTGGGTATTTTTGTTACAGAGGCATCTCTTATTACTTAAGAGATGGTTACATCTGCATATGGTTACAACTACATCTTTGTCATTATGTGACATCTTTTGTCTTTAATCATGTAGCTTGTCTGCTCCCTTATTCTATAAAAGGGAATTCAGGGCTTATTGATAAGCATTGGTTCAAGGTCATATTTTCCAGAGTCGGTCTAAAATATGGGATCAATCTGATCATGGAGGAGTTGTATATATTTAGCTTCCTTTTGAAATATAGATTAGTAGTCCTATTTTCAGTCTTCATTTTGAGTTCAAAATTCTTGATCTACTTGCTAAGTTATTTTTTAGTTCAGTAACAGTTTACTTTACAAGTTATTATTGAGTTTCAAAGTGTACTGTCTCCTACTCATGTATACATTATTACATTTATGAATACAATCTGATTAATGATCAATTTATTCACCATCACAGTCTTTCTTATGTTTGTGTATTTTTCTTATGGCATTTACTCAAGTAGTAAAATAATAGCTATAAGAGGATATTGAATGTAACATTGATTTACAAGGATAACTAAGCATGGTTAACTCTGAAACTACTAAGGTATTGTAATGTAAGGCATTATTTTATCTTCACAGTAAACTAAAACTAATCACAAAAAAGTTCTTTTCATTTATATCTATTTCTGACTTTATGACCCTTGGAATAGGCACTGATCCGTTTGAAGTGCTATACTATACTTAACCTCTCTTGATTATCCTCATTCTAAATATCAGAATAGATTTCCCTTTTAGTTATAGGTTTTAGATGTTATTTTATTTACATGTTCCTCTATAAAGAATTAGTTTGAAGCTTAAAAATCTAGCCCATTACTTTACTCTATCAATAATTCTTTAAGCAAATCTAGAAGGAACATATCTTTTTTGGAAATAGTGTTTTGAGCAAGTATTTAGGGGGCCCCCCATTCAAATAAACACTATTTTAGAAAAGGAACACCCTCCTTGGTCTTGCAGAGCCTAAAGTGCAGAGGAAAAGGGATTGAAACCCCATTTCCTATTTGTTGGCCAAACCCTCGAGACATATCAGTTATTAGAAATGGCTATTTTATAGATATGCTTTCTTGAGATTAGGTTGGGAATTTAAAACAACCAACAAATTGGTGACTCTACTAGGGACGGAAGGAAGAACTACATCTTATCCTGAGGTCTTAGCTCAATCACTATATCCCCATATTTATTAAGAGTCAGAAGTCGAATTGTTATATGCCCTACAAAAGGGATGGTGACTCTACTATTTTCATTCATAGTTGAGATAGAGATAAGCATGCTACATAGAATTTATGTGTAGCGATGTTTTATGTGACTCTATTGTGGGAGAGAGTTTAGAACAGAAGTTGATTTTAAAGGAGCATTATGCTTTTAAATGTTTAGTCCTCTATTTACAGAGGTGGCGGCTCTATGAAGGAACGTGGTAAAGCAATCTGGTATTATTGATTCTCATAATCAAAACAAAGTTTACACTAGTAGCAAGGTTCTTTTCAAGTATTTTACAAAGCTTGAAGAAACTTTCTAAATATTTCAATCAATATGCAAGTGGATAAAAGAAAGGGGTTGCATATTTTTTGTATATTTCTATAAGAACCCAGTGGTTTAAAAATGTGTACTGTGCAACAACATTTATGTTATCAAAGGAGGTTTGTCATGGAAAGGTATAAAGCTATAGATTTCAATAATATTTGTGGTTTTCCAAACCATATTCTTGATAAAATTAGAGATCAAATACCAAAGTTCAATAATGACAAATCCAAATAGCTAGCAGCCATTTACAAGATTTTTGTGATTTAATGAGAGATTATGAGATAGATCTTAAAGATGTGGTTATAAAATTGTTTGTTCAAACCCTTAAAGAAGAAGCTAGAGATTGGTTTGCATGTCTATCCAATCAGTTTATCTCTTCCTGGCAAGATCTAAAAATAGCTTTTATGGAGTAGTTTGGTGAAAGGATAGATGTTAGTTTGTTGATTAAAAGGTTCATTCAGGTTGAAAAAGAAGAAAAGGAATCAGTCCCAACTTTTAATTTGAGATTTGCCAAGATAGTAAGGGATATCCCTAAAAACACTAGACCAAATGAGGTTGTCTCTAATCATATATCTAGGTGCATTCAATGAAGAAGATAGTTATCTGTTGAGAGACAAAAACCCTACTACTATGAGACAAGCATATTCTTTGGCCATGAATATAGAGAACAATCTAAAACATATGAGGACAAAGGATTGTGAGTCCATAGGAAATAACATTTTTGAGAGAAATGGATCCAATTGTGTTCGTATTTGCCAGGAGGGAAATAAATAGTATAGTTTAAAAGGGCCCTTATTAGCTTAGTCTACACAGGGAACTCAATACCTGAAAAATGCTAGGAGAGGTAGGGTTTGTGATCAGAATGAAGAAATTCAAAGTTTATATAAACCCATCACTCATTTTTCTCCCTTTAGTTAGGATGGGAGGATATCCCCAGATCCCTATAGGGAAACTCATGAGATAAATGATATTCAGGCACATAAGGAGGTTATGGATGAGGAAATTTCTTTGTCTTATGAATGTATGGCAAAGTTTGAAGATATTTCCCCTATTTGTGAGGAGATATATCTAATATCATATAGTAAGATTGCATCTCCTAGGGAGTTATCTAGTTTTGAAACTGGTTAGCAAATATAGTTAGTTCCTACAAGCAATCCAAAAAGTGATGAACAATTATTAGAATGTTCATATCAAGGTTGTGGAAACTCTGAGTCAGATGATGATATAGGCTATCAAGATATTGATGTTAAAGAATGTATGAAAACAATGCATATAAGGCATAATCCACTTTATGATGAGCCTTTAGAATTATTAGAAATAAGAAATGTTGAGCCTTGTGGATATAGAAATAATCCAATCTTTGAAGAAGAACTCTTAGAGGCCAACAAATAGGTAGAGCATGAATTGACATTAGCTCAGAATGCAGAGGTGTTTGAGGACACAAGATCCTCATTAATGGATTAAAATTTAGAGGTCTGTTCTATTAATGCTTCCCAGTTCTCCACTTTTCATCAGGTTGAATTATCAGGTGAAATACTGGAAATTGAAATCAAAATGTCAGATCTACAGGAGAAGGTTGAGTATGAATGTTTCAAGTTTGACACTCACCCCACAAAAAATGAGGATATCCTCAATATTAGCTATCAAATGGATTATAAATGCTTTCATTTTTCAGATCTATATGTTAAAGAAGACCAGCAATCAGGAAATTATATTTTTTTCAGTTGGCTAGACATGATTGAACCATGTATTAACCCTTTGTTCAATGAAAGTATGTTTCAGTCACCATTTGTTTAGAGGATCTGGAGAGATTTTGAAGAGAATGGATTTAATTGTCCAATGAGCTATCTGAATATCCATATCAAAAGCAAGATGGATTGTAATGAAGGTTTTAGAGATGGTCTGATGAAGTCACTGGAAAACAAAATATTTGATAGAGGCGAGTCTTGGTTTTCCCTTGCATAATGGCCTGGGGCTATTATGTGTATTATTATGTTGTGATATGCTCCTCCAAAGTTCTTTTGTGATCTCACTCTGTTCAAATTGAAGAGATGTCCCCAACTAGAGCCACTGATGGGACTCTATAAAATTTTCCCATGGTTCTAGTTTTTAGCCCAAATCTCGTGTCATCTTACTAGAAGATATATGACCTAGGGTTTTTGAAAAATGAAAATACTCTGAGTAATACTCCTTAAACCCTAAACCCTTGTGTCAAGCATATTGAAAATCACTTTTGATATATTTTTACATTGACTGCATACCGCTTGTTGCTCGATTCTTTAGTTGCCTCTTTATGCCCTAAAATATATTATTTATCAGCCCCTTATGCAGTTACCGCCTCTGGCCCATGTCTAATATTTTATTGAACCCTTTAACGGTCTCGTGGCCCCCTTCTTCCCTAGTAGATGAAGGTTGTTTTTAAGGATGTATGCTGAGGGTTGGATTCCGCTAACCCCTTTTGACATGTGGCAATTATTGATATGCTTCCACCAATCCACCGATATTAAAATATTTGTAAGGAAATCACCCGCAGAACCACAGAAAGGGTGCCAACTGGCATTAGGATGTTCATCAATTGCAACATAAAGAAAATGGTGGGTTCAAGCACTACATGGGAATTTCTCTATGGCTTTCGCCATTTCATTGTGCTTCGCCAAAGGGTCCCACTAAATGACCACAGAAAAGTGGAAATGTGACGCGTGGCTTCCGGAGGACGGGACTATTCTTGGATGGATGAAAGGGTGACGTGGATAAATCTCTGGGACCAAGGGTACTTCTTGGGAGTTGACCCATGGCATGCGGCCAATCCAACAGCTCTCCACCATTCTGCAGAGATCAAATCTTCTGCCAAATCTTTTGAGTACGGAACCACGGAGAGTGTCCTAACTGTACCATTTGAAGTGTCTTCTTGGGATTGTGGTTATGGTGGTCATCCAAGTGGCTGGCTATTATTGGTTAAGACTCAACAACAATCTCTTTCCACATAATAAACTAAATTCACGCCATTAATTTGAGCCAACTAAGGAGCTAATTGATGGCTCAGATTCAAAAAATTGATGAAGTGATGTGTTGGTGTGTGATCTGAGATACACCATTGTAGAATTTATTTCTCATGTGTGTGCAGGATCTCCATCACCGCCACTATGAGGGAATTAACTAACTGCAAGGTTGGCTTATGTAGGATTGACCCTTGGAAATCTGTGCTTCTACTAGAAATGACCTTTCATCTACTTTGTGACGAGTTGTGGCCGAATGACTGGGTTGAAATGATGAATTCAAGACACCTAATCTCGCATCTTCAATGAAAGAAGTGATGTTTTCAGTTATGTAAAATGATGAAATTCTATCTACTTGCTCGTTTTGATAATCTTCAAGAGATTTCCATTTATGGTTAGAGATACATTGAAATGACTGAAATTAATTAACCATGGATGTAGCAGATGTGTGCGAGATTTTCCAAAGCTTCTATAAATAGGTGTCTCCGTGTGTTGCCTCCTACATTGTTTGATCGTGCTGACAGTATGGCTTTCTCCTGGTTCTGTATGTTCTTTTTGCTCCCCTGTTCTATTGGATTCTCTTCCCTATTCTCATGGTTATCAATAGGCCCTTACAGAATTAGGAGACTTGGAGTTTTTCTTTCTATGGAATAGGTGGTGCAGGGAAAATTTAGGGGCAGTAGCAGCGTCCATTGAGCCTCTGTGATTTCTTCTCCCTTCTCCCTTCTCATCTGGATGTGGGCCCTGGGGGCTAATCTCCCAGCTCTAGTAGTTCCTTATTTTTGTGAGTTGGTGGATTATGTTCTCAAGAAGAGAGGCATCATTGCCCTCTTTCCCCTTCTCTTACATCCAATTTTCCTAATAGAGCGTTAACTCTAAGTGTAAGAGGGTTGGCCTCTTGGATGAGATAGATAGGAGTAGAGGAGAAATTTGTTGTTGTTGCTACTACTCTCTTAGCTTGGATTCCATCAATGTCAGAGCCAACTATGTGTGGATTCTAGCTCAAGTTTCTGTCTGGTTGAAGTTGTTGGAAACTTCCTAACCAGAAGTGATGAGGCACACCACTACAAGGAAATCTAGAAATAGTGAAGGAGATTCAGGCTTCCTAGGTTTCCTTTCGACATTATTCCTTGCATGTTTTCTCATTCTCTGGTGCACGGCTTGGATAGGTAGAGCAGTAAAAACTTTTGCTGAGTGGTTAGTGGCATTTAAGGGTGTCTAAGCTCTAAACAACATCTGGTAACTATGTCAACCATCAACAATAGGCTAGCCCCATTCCCCGCCTTGAAATGAGAGAGCATATAGTTCAGAAATAGGTACCTTAGCATGTGTGGGTATTTTTGTTACAGATGCATCTCTTATCAGTTAAGAGATGGTTACATCTGCATATGATTACAACTACATCTTTGTCATTATGTGACATCTTTTGTCTTTAATCATGTAGCTTGTCTACTCCCTTATTCTATAAAAGAGAATTCAGGGCTTATTGATAAGCATTGGTTCGAGGTCTTATTTTCCAGACTCAGTCTAAAGTATGGGATCAATTTGATCATGGAGTAGTTGTATATATTTAGCTTCCTTTTGAAATATAGATTAGTAGTCCTATTTTCAGTCTTCATTTTGAGTTCAAAATTCTTGATATATTTGTAAAGATTTTTTGTAGTTCAATAACAATTTACTTTACAAGTTATTATTGAGTTTCAAAGTGTATTATCTCCTACTCATGTATACATTGTTACATTTATGAATGCAATCTGATTAATGATCAATTTATTCATCATCACTATCTTTCCTGTGTTTGTGTATTTTTCTTATGGCATTTACTCAAGTAGTAAAATAATAGCTATAAGAGGATATTGAATGTAACATGTTGGCAAGAGACACTACTTCACATAACGAGTGTTGTCATTGATGGCAACTAAGACTATTCCACTCATCCCCATAACATAATTTGTTCATATCGAAAGTTAGAATCAGAATTTATCTATGTCCAGGTAGCCAGAGACAAGCATGTGACAAGGTCCGATATCTTGGTCCGGATCTCTCTGGTGGCAAATTAGAGTATGCTACGGATCTGAAGGAGTCATAAGGATTATTAGGGCAATCTAAATCCAGAATTTTAACCTCTAGTGATGAAGGATTCAAAAGTTATTTGCATCTGAGTATGGGGTTACAGTTTGATAGTGCAGATAGTAGAAGAATAAGCCAACCTTGTAATTGATCTTGGTTCTGAATAAATGGAAGTTGTCATGTGAATGATTTGTGATGATCAGTGATAGTGGCTGACATGATTGATGATTTGTGAATGATAGTTTTGGTCCACGTTACAAGTTATGCATGGATTTAACCGACATCAACAAAATTCTAAGTGTACTTGAAGCTGACTGAAAAGTGATTGAATATCATGATGCAGATATATATAGCAAATGGATTTAAGTGATTTGTGTGTGTGTGTTGCAACTATGGAATAAGTGTGAAAAGGGTAGAGATCTAAGGTTTAGATGTTAGCAAAATAGTAAACAGGGCAGAGTGAGGATGAAGTGTATTAAGTCAGTATTCTGTGCTTAACCAGAACTGAATCCTTGCATTGGTAGATGCTAATTATCAGTTCAAACTCATTGTAATCTTCTTTCTGTAGGCAGTGAACCTTCTTTTGAGTAGTGAGCTCTGGGCAGTGAGCCCGAATGCATGTGCATTCCCAATTGTAATACTTTTAACAGAGTATAATCTTTGTGGGTTAACCCCCATCATGGTTTTTCCCTTAACTAGGTTTCCACATTAAAAATCATTGTGTCATGTGTGTTTATTTGTTTCTACTCATGTGTTCATGCTTTAAATGTTTTAATCAGTTCTAAGTGATATTGTTGCAAATGATAAAGTTTTGGGACAACTGATTCACCCCCCCTCTCAGTTGTCCAGCCTAATTCTAACAATTGGTATTAGAGCCAAGTTCCTTGAAAGAAGCCTAACAGCTTGAGGAAAGATCTTGGAAGGAGTTTTCAATGGGTTCACTCAAAGATGAACTTCAGTTGGCCCTAGAAGATCTTGATCAGCGCAAAGTAGAAGTAACTAATCTGAAATATGAGCTTAAAGATGCTGATGATACTATTGAAATGTTAAAAGATAAATTAAAGAAATTTATGGAAAAGAGAAAGGAGCTACTTCTGCAGTTATCCAGTTTAACTGAAGAAAATGGCATGAATGAAGCCTTAGAAGAAAAGACAAAGGAGTGTGAGAAACTGTCAAAATAAGTTGTTGTTCTGAAAGTTGAGATGGAATATGGGGCAATGAGGCTAACCAAAGAAATTAAGCAAAGGAAGAAGACTGAAGAAGACTTGAATCAAACTCTAAAAGAAAGAACTGATGAATGCTATAGATTGGATAGTATAGCTGGCCATCTAAAGTCTAATCTACAAGAAAGCAGAGACAAAAGAACTTGAGAGACAAATTGTCATTCTTAGACATGACCTAGAAGTTGCAAATGAATACAAGGAGAAGTTCAAGATAAGCTCAGCTAAACTTGAAGCACTGCTTGAAGGTTAGAAAAGGGGTGATGACAAGCATGGTCTTGGATTGAGAAAGGTGAAAGCTCTAGATCTAAACAAAGAAACTTTCAACCAAGGAATAGGAGAAACAGACCTATAAGACCTCTAGTAAGACAACCTAATGTTCAAAGATATCCATCATTCAATGGAAATTGCTTCAAATGCAATAAATTTGGTCATAAAGCTACTCAGTGCAGAAGTAGAGAAAATCAAAATGGTCCATCCTTCTCTAGTCAATGCTTCAAATGTAAGAGGTATGGTCATAGATCAAATGAATGCAGAAGTATGATAATGAATAACTCTAGAGGAAATGGCAACTCTTTCAATGGTTACTGCTTTGCTTGCAATGGATTTGGACACATGGCTAATCAGTGCAGATCAAGAGAAAATCAAGTATATAAGCAAAGAAATGTTGTGTGCTTTAATTGCAATAGATCTAGTCATATTGCAAGATTATGCAGAAGTAGGAATAATGGAAGAAGAGGTCCAGCAAATAGAAAACTAGATGAGTAGAGACAAGACAAAGGCAAGAGAAAAATTGATGAGAATGAGATCCAGAATGAAATGAGCAAGTCATGGGTCAAGAAAAGTGTTGTCAATAATAATAATGGGTTCGCACCAAAATTCGGTGCTGATAATTCTGCCAGGAATTGAATTTGGAACTCTGGCTTAGGGGGAGCTGCATTGAAAATCAAATTCCCTCATCCAGTAAGTGGGTGCGTGGATCTGGCACAATGAGAGAAGATATTTTGAATTGTTTCAGAACTTTTGAAAGAATTTCTGGAAGAAAAGAAGTGGATTTAATGATTTGTGGAGCAATTAAAAGTCAACTATGTACAGAAACAGAGCAACCGGATGTGTTAGGGCAGAGCATTTATTACAAAGACAAATTAGGTCTTGTGGAGCATAAAAGGGTCACTCATTCTTCATTCAAATCACTTTGCATTAGAAGAAAACAAAAAGAAAGGAAGTGAGCAAGTTCTGAACTAAGAATATTCAAGAGTTGAAGTGTGAAGAGGATTTCCAACCAAAACACTAATTTGCGGAACAAGGTACTTTTGTTTTCTATGAAATCTCTTGAAATTTCAATCTCTGCAAATGGCTACACCTCTAGTTGTTGATGTAATTGAAAGGCCCCGACCAATATTTAAGAAGCACCCATACAAGTCAGTTGAAATGGAACCGTTAGGTGCATTTTCTGGTGTCCCATATGGCGTACTGCATGTTGAGGATATTAGGGCATACATCCACTGTAGCATTGATGAATTTGGAAACCTGAAACTCTTGGATTTGTTTAACAACTACCTAAGGGATGATAGCTATAAATTGAAACCGGAATACAAAGCCCTAGAAAGCAAACATTTTCTACAAGTCATTAAATTTCTGACATTTGATGAGAATGAGTGGGTTCGATATATCTTGAGCTGAATACATGATGAGTTCATATGGCTATTGAAACCATTCAAGATTACAAAGGAAGTTATCAAGATTGTAACTATGTTAAATTCAACTGGTGGATTACCCATGCTAAAAGCCGTGAAAAACCAAACTGTTACTGATGCAACTGGTGCGAAGTTTGACAAGAGAGCAATGACCATTAATGATATTATAGAACCAGATGTCAAGTTTGCATCCATGGTGATTGGCTACAAGGTCTACCACTCCAACAGGGAAAATTCTATCTCTGGAATTGCAATATATGCAGCCTATCAAATGTTGAAGGAGAATGTTGATTATGACCTATGTGAGCTGCTACAAAATTAGTTGATTGAGAATCTAAACAAAATAAAGAAAGATAAGAAAAATACCTTCAAGTATGGTTCCTTGATTATATGTTTGTCCTATTTTATGAATGAAGTACCTGGAGTTCAAGGTGTGCACTGGACAAATGACAGGCCAGTTGCATGACAAATAAGAGATCATCTACTTAGCCTTGGTGATTCCCAAGCTCAGAAGAAAGCCATTTGGGGTTACTTCAAAAACTTTCAAAGTATGATGCATGCAAGAGAGAGAATCCCTAAGTCATTTGTGGAGAAATATGAGAATGAAATATGCTTTATGGTTGACACTGATCAGTGCCTGATGGAGGCTATGGAACCCAGAACCATATGGATTATGCCAATGGGCTATGAGGTTGATGAGAAAGTTTTAGAAATGTATGCTCAACATCTCCTGAGCAAATAAAAAGACACATCTGTGGAAAGGTTTGGAACATATAAGGAACTAAGTCTAAAATTGCATGTGGAGCTCAGACAGCCAAAGACCAAAAGGAAAGTGCATAAGCAAGTTGAAAAGTATGCTGAGAGCATTGGACTAACCAAGGAAGTAGTGAAGCAAAATAGAGAAAGAATTGAAAAGGTTGAAAAGGAAAGGCGGGACAAGAAACAAGAAGATACTCCAGTGGAACCATCCTCCACTTCAAGGACTACTAGGAGCTCTGTTGCTACTTTTGTTCCCCCTAAACTTGCAAAACTAGAAGATAGACCATTTGGTGAAGGAAGTAAGAGAAAGAAAATAAAGGCCTCAAGAATGTATGTGAGCACAAAAGATGATGAGGAGACAGAGACAGATGAAGAAGTTAAAGAGATAAAATCCAAGAAAGCCAAGACTTCAAAGGCTTCTGAGGACCAGCCTTCTGGAAGCAAAAAGGCAAGTAAAAAGCAAGAGACTGGTAAGGTTGCTATGATAGTTAATGAAATTGCAAAAACAATTACCGTTCATGGAAATCTAAGGCCTATCAAAGATTATTATGATAATTTTGATCAAGCAAATAAGAAAATTTTGGAAGATGCCACCATCATGTACTTGAATAAATTCAATAGAGCTCTACTGGAAATTTTACAAGAACTTCCTAAAAGTTTAAGGAAAATATTGGAGATGAGGAAGGAAGCAGCCAAGGCTAAAGATCTAGAACTCAGAGAATATGTCCTCTCAACTTTGTATCTAGTAATGTCCAAAAAGGAAGCAGATAAAATACTCAAAAAGGTAAAAGATAATTTCAGAAGCAATGTAAGGATGAACAAGCTAATGCTTGGGGAACCTAAGGAAATTGCAAAAGAAACAGAGGAAATTTTGAGGAAGGCCCTCGATAAAGATAAATATTATGTTGTCTTTGAGGAACAAGTTGAGGAAGGTAATCCTACAGTTCCAGAACTAGAAACATCAAAAGAAGAAACTGGAAAAGGAAATGATGGCCAAGATGATACTCTAGATTCTCCAGAGCAAACCTATGAGGAGATAGATGATGGGATTGATTCATCAATTTTGGATGTTGAAAAAGTAAACATCAGCAAGCAACAAACTAAAGTTGACTCCTCTGTTTTGGAAGAGGAGCAAATAAACAAAGAAGACACAAAGATGGTGGACAAAACTGATGATGCAGGAGATACTCTAACTCCACCTGATGAATCCGGAAAAGAAGATAATATTGCTACTACACAAAGCCCTCAAGAACAAGTAGTAAGTGGTGAAGACAAAGAAAAGATTCCCACTGCAGATGGTACAAAGAAAGGTAAAATAGAGCAAGAGAAAGAAGAAGGTAAGGAAGATAAAACAGAAGAAGATGGTGCAAATGTTGATGCATCTAAACAAATTAGTCCTAATACTAACATTGACAAATCTCAAGGAAAGGAAGGTGGTTCAGGAATTATGGCAAGAGACATTGCAGATGCAGTAAAAAGTCTCCTAAGTAAAGAAATGCTTGAGTTTGATGAACTAGAGTTATTTCAAGGACCAATCAATCTAGATGCTCTTTCTCCGGTTCAAGTAATGAAGATAGTATCCTTCACACAAGCCAAGGCAAGAGAAAAGATGTTGAGATCTCATGTTGAGGACAGTGAGCTACTAGGCCTTGCAACCAGAGTATTGAGAAGATAATGCCAACCTTCAAGAATAATCCTTCTAAATCTCCTTCCAGAAATCTAAAGAATCTTGCAAGTCCTATAAGTACACATTTTGAGTCTTTTGAGAAGTATACAAAAACTAAAGTCAGAAATGAATTTTTGGATAAGAAATTTAGTGAAATAAAGAGCCTAATAGGGTATGATAGGATGATACTCGGTATTAGTATTAAGAGTATTCAAAATGATCTAAGTGATGGAGGTGATATATACAAATTTTGTCTATCCTAGCCCAAAGTCAGTGAGGATATTAAGAAGAAGATAAAGGAGCAAGAACAAAAATTGTCAAATCTATCTCAAAATTTTGATCCTCTAACAGTTTCTCCTATAAGTCAAGAATTTCAAGTAATCATCTTGACCAATGAAATAAAGAAGCTTGTTAAAGAAAAAGGCAATATTGTGAAGAGAATGTGTGAGCTCCAGGGATTGATTGCCCCCAAGTTAGAAACAATGTTTAATGCACTATCAAAAGCTCAAACTACAGTTCAGACAAGTGATCCTTCAAATCTGACAAAGGCAGAAGCATACACATTTCTTCTGAGTGGACACATCTCAATTTTGGATGGCATGAAAAGAAGTTAGGCCTCTGAACTTGAGCAATTGAAAAGTAGTTTTGCAGATATTCTCAAGTTCATGTAAATATAACTTAATGATTGGGTGTACATATGCGGCACTGTATACAGAATTTTTAATTTTTGGCTTGCGGACCCCATCCTTTGCCATTGATTTTAAAGGGGGAGTGAAGAACAGTGAAAAATGAGGAATCTAGCAAAGGGGGAGCTCTGGAATCAATGGAGAGCATAAGAGTATAGAGTAAGGGGGAGTAACACTTAGTCATTTTTCACTAAGTGTTGCCATCAATGCCAAAGGGGGAGATTGTTGGAAAGAGACACTGCTTCGCATGACAAGTGTTGTCATTGATGGAAACTAAGACTATTCCACTCATCCGCATAACATAATTTGTTCTTACCAGAAGTCAGAATCATAATTTATCTAAGTCCAGGTAGCCAAAGACAGAGCATGTGACAGGGTCCGGTATATTGGTTCAGATCTCTCCAGAGGTAAATCAGAGTATGTTGTAGATCTGAAGGAGTCATAAGGATTGTCAGGGCAGTCTAAATCCATAATTTTAACCTCCGGTGATGAAGGATTCAAAAGTTATTTGCATCTAAGTATGGGGTTACAATTTGACAATGCAGACAATAGAAGAACAGGCCGACCTTGTAATTGATCTTGGTTCCGGATAAATGGAAGTTGTCAGGTGAACGATTTGTGATGATCAGTGATAGTGGCTGACATGATTGATGATTTGTGAATGATAGTTTTGGTCCATGTTACAAGTTATGCATGGATTTAGCCGACAGAGCATAGTCTTCAACAAAGTTCTAAGTGTTCTTAAAGCTGATTGAAAAGTGATTGAATATCATGATGCGGATATATATAGCCGATGGATTTAAGTGATTTGTGTGTGTGTGTGTGTTGCAACTATGGAATAAGTGCAAAAAGGGCAGAGATCTAAGGTTCAGATGTTAGTAGAATAGTAAACAGGGTAGAGTGAGGATGAAGTGTATCAAGTCAGTATTATGTGCTTAACTGAAACTAAATCCTTGCATTGGTAGATGCTAATTATCAATTCAAACTCATTGTAATCTTCTTTATGTAGGCAGTGAGCCTTCTTTTGAGTAGTGAGCTCTGGGCAATGAACCCAAATGCATGCGCATTCCCAATTGTAATACTTTTAACAGAGTATAATCTTTGTGGGTTAACCCCCACCGTGGTTTTTCCCTTAACTGGGTTTCCATGTTAAAAATCATTGTGTCATGTGTGTTTATTTGTTTCTGCTCATGTGTTCATGCTTTAAATGTTTTAATCAGTTCTAAGTGATATTGTTGCAAATGATAAAGTTTTGGGACAACTGATTCACCCCCCCACTCTCAGTTGTCTGGCCTAATTCTAACATAACATTGGCTTACAAGGATAACTAAGCATGGTTAACTATGAAACTAGTGAGGTATTGTAATGTAAGGCATTATTTTATCTTCACAGTAAATTGAAACTAATCATAGAAAATTTCTTTTCATTTATATCTATTTCTGACTCTATGACCCTTGGAATAGGCACTGATCCGTTTGAAGTGCTATACTATACTTAACCCCTCTTGATTATCCTCATTCTAAATATCAGAATAAATTTCCCTTTTGGCTATAGGTTTTAGATGTTATTTTATTTACATGTTCCTCTACAGAGAATTAGGTCAAAGCTTAAGAATCTAGTCCATTACTTTACTCTATCATTAATTCTTTAAGCAAATCTAGAAGGAACATATCTATTTTGGAACAGTGTTTTGAACAAGTATTTAGGGACCCCCCCATTCAAATAAACACTGTTTTAGAAAAGGAACACCCTCCTTGGTCTTGTAGAGCCTAAAGTGCAGAATAGTGAGGTATTGTAATGTAAGGCATTATTTTATCTTCACAGTAAAGTGAAACTAATCATAGAAAAGTTCTTTTCATTTATATATATTTCTGACTCTATGACCCTTGGAATAGGCACTGATCCGTTTGAAGTGCTATACTATACTTAACCCCTCTTGATTATCCTCATTCTAAATATCAGAATAAATTTCCCTTTTGGCTATAGGTTTTAGATGTTATTTTATTTACATGTTCCTCTACAGAGAATTAGGTCAAAGCTTAAGAATCTAGTCCATTACTTTACTCTATCATTAATTCTTTAAGCAAATCTAGAAGGAACATATCTATTTTGGAACAGTGTTTTGAGCAAGTATTTAGGGACCCCCCATTCAAATAAACACTGTTTTAGAAAAGGAACACCCTCCTTGGTCTTGTAGAGCCTAAAGTGCAGAGGAAAAGGGATTGAAACCCCATTTCTTGTTCGTTGGCCAATCCCTCGAGATAGATTAGTTATTAGAAATGACTATTTTATAGATCTGCTTTCTTGAGATCAGGATGGGAATTTAAAACAACCAACAAGTTGGTCCTTCCTTCTTGTGAGGAGAGTCCCTAAGACCTCATGGTGTCATGGAGCTCTACTTCAAAAGATTATACAAGGGTTTCCTCTATCTCATTACCCCCTTATTAACTAAATTCCAACAATTCTCTAGGTGGTGAAAGCCCTCCCAACCCTTGCATTACAAGAAAATTAATAAGCTCATGATGGGCCAATGAGTTAGTTCAGCCCTTTTGAACCTCAATGCACATACGCCACAAAGAATGAAATAGGAAATAAGGTAAATTTACAATTTGTTAGTGACATAAATGGCACAACAATCTATAGCAGTGAGAAAAACATACGCATACCTACTTTTGCTAGAAATATATTAGATAATGACCTTAGCCACTTCATTCCACGGTCTGGGTAATGAAGTGTAAAATATGCCCTAGCCAATATGATTTTGGCTCACTCTCT
Organism: Cunninghamia lanceolata; assembly: GCA_027924645.1. Lineage (NCBI taxonomy): Eukaryota > Viridiplantae > Streptophyta > Pinopsida > Cupressales > Cupressaceae > Cunninghamia > Cunninghamia lanceolata. Next base: position 1,231,795 of record BSBN01000810.1, on the reverse strand, counting down.
AGGCTTTAGAAATTGTTGATGCATGGTCTTCAATTCTGAATAGTGGTTGGATGTAGTAGGGAAGCATGCCTCTTCTATGGCAAGAAATCCAACAACTAATACTATAAACTGTAGAGAAAACAAAAGAGTGATTCCTCTCAAGGTTACCCTATCTTCATTATATCCAATAGAAAACTCCATGGCAATCTAGTCATCATACCCACACAATCTATCAAAGAACATCATCCACCCACCATCCTGAAAGATCCTGTATACTTCTCATTTGGATTTCAATGCTATTGTGATGATGGGCTCTTGTCGAGTGTGGTTTCCACCCATATTAACAATGACAAGGATTTGGGATTTCTATAGAAAAAAGACAAGAAGCATTTCTATAGAAGAAAAGAAAAAAATGATAACGATGGTTTAGGTAATAGTTTAAGGGTTCTTGTAGCAACAACAAGAATGTCTATAACAAAAGGCTAGAATGACAAAAAAAATGGATATGACAGCTAGGTCATAATGTAGTTAAACTTTTTAAAGATTTAGCATGCATGGAATAGGATACGTGGCATATATGAATGCAAGAAAGGATAAATTCCCCCCAACTTGAGGTATGAAACCATCCTTGAGAAGTGGATCAAATGCCACATAATAATAATATGAAGAATAAAATATACTTAATAGTTTAAAAGAATAAAACAAATATAAGGAATTACCATCAAGAAAGTTTGATGAGGTGGCAACCATATGATGACCAAGGAGAGGATGGTGATGTAGCTTCCATGTCATGTGAGGGAGTCTAGTTGACAACAAAAAATGTAGGCTGAGCTAGTAGGAGGGACACCATTATGCTGAGCTTAGCAACTTGTGATGTGTAGCATGGAAGGAGCTTGATCCATATGAGATACGCCACAATCACCTAATTCAATAGATGCAAATAGGATGTCATGATGAAACTACTGACATGTACAACATGAACTGAAGTGATAGGAAAAAAAGTGAAAAGTATCTATTAAAAGTTGATGGCGATAGGAGTTGTTGATTTGGATTTTGCATGAGGATGGTCCTGTAGCATGAAAAGAAATAGAGATACTATATATTTGAATTATATATTTTTGTTTGTATTTTTTCTTTTATTTTTTGAATTTTTATAACAACAAAGGATCATTGGAAACCTAGTTTTCAACTATTTGCTTCTTAGAGACACCGTAAAAATGGTTTTCACCTCTAAGAATTTATTTTAGTTACAATATGCCAAAGACTGGGTTTTAAATTGTAACTGTCTAACAATGCTTAAAGGTTTTCATTGTTAAATTTTATTGCTTCTTTTTTTAATTATTATTTTTCATTTTTTTAAATTTTATTTATGTAAAAGAGTGTCTAAAAGGAACCCTTAGAGGTGATAAGAACTCTGTCAAACACATGGAGCTCCTTCTATAGGTTGGAAATAAAACTATATTTGTCAAACACATGGATCTCCCTAATCCTTCAGGATCTATAGACTAGGTTAGCCTTCCTGCCCAATTCTAGGTTAAAAAATTCTACTAGTCAACATGCCTCCACTCATTGCATGTCAAATTTCCAAAAAGTATCTATTTTCTCTCAAAGATATCTAATATGACCCCTTTATCATATTTTTAAAGTCAATTTGCCCTTTTTTATAAGTTAGGAACCTTCCTAGGGTACATACATAGGAAGCCCACTTAATTTTTGTAATAAAAGTAATAAAATAACATTTTAGAACACCTTTAAATTTATATTTTTAATTCCAAATGTCCATCTTATAGTTTCAAATGCATTGTAACATTTCACAAGGCTATTTAATTATTTTCCTCCAAAGCAACCAATATATGCATATGCAAAAATAATAAAACCACACAAGGGAATGCAAACATTTACAAGGCTAGCACAATGGGGATCTAAAATTGCACATGATTCAAATAGGGTTTCATAGGTATAAACATATAATATCTTATCACCCCCACATAGAGTAAGATGGTTTAACAATATCAGGAAAACCATGTGAATGCCTCCAATTGACCACCATTGGGATTTTACCTATACCTACACACTTCAATCACATGTTACACACATCTTCTTAATATATAATAATAGCTAAAGCATATGGTAAAATCAACCAATTATCAAATATATCACTTTTCAATAATAACATCTAACTATGACATCATCATAATATGGACAATACATGATTTGATCATTTATTAGACAAGATGAGGTAAGAGTTAACATAGGTAGGTATTACATCCTCCCCCTTAAGAATGGAATTCCTCTTGGAAGTCACACAAGGTAGAATAAAAGCACCTCACCAACTAACTACACCCACACAAAAAGAAATAGCATTATCCACAACCACTCAAGGTTGGCCACCTAAAGCACACACATGCAATAGAGATAGTCAAGGAATATAAAATATGGTTTCATACTTATTACAAAGCATTACTCTTTTCACAACACTATTCTAATGATTGAAGTTCAAACTACACAAGAATTACATAATCATTGTTCACCTTCACACACAAGTAGGCATCCATAATCACACAAACATTCCCCATAAACTACTCCCTTATACAACCTACCAAATATCCAAATTGGATATGGTAAAGAAAGAGCATTGCACAACATATGACAAGCAAACTCAAACATCTAGAAAATAGCATAGGCATGGTAGATTTTAAAAATACTAAAGAAAGGAATCTCTGTCCCAAAAATAAGATAAATAAATGCACCCATAAGAGTGGTGTGAAAATAAATATTGAAGATTTGTCCTATATTTAGTATAATTACTCATAAGGATCTTGACAATGTTTCCATGTTCATACAACTTATCTAAATATAGACCTTTCATCAATAGTCCTCTATGAAAGACAACCAAAGTGACAGGCCTTTGTTAACACTTATATTGACAGGCTTGACAATAATAACGATAGCCTTAACCTATTCAAACCTCTTTTTAAGATACAAAAGGGGAATATATATACACTAGTGGGGTATTGCCCTTCACTAATTACAACTCTTTAACTACCCTCAACTTCCTTGAATTTGTCATTGTCATGGGTGCCTAAATAGTTGATCATAATTCCCTATACTTGTGCTCCATGCTTCATTCTCCTTATGCCCCTATATTTGTGGTAACCTCTTCTAGGCGTTGGTAATAACTCCCTAGATTCTTGGCCAGATTTATGCCACCTTCATCTACTTTTGTCTTGATAGTTATGCACAGGATTACCACATACCATTGTCCAAGTCTTTTGTGCCATGTGTAAGAATCAGTTACCTTTTGCCCCATGCCATTTGTTAAGCCCCTTACTATTTCCCTTTTTGTACCTTTTCCAATTTCAAAACTGGTACCATGTCATGTGTCTTGCTACTAATATGTCGACTAAAACCAAAAGTTGCCTTAACCAAAATTGGGCCCTTAACAATGTTGCTTTTAAGTCTTTTCTTAGTATTTGAACCCAAATTCTAATAATGTAATGAATCCAATCATGTCTTAGCCATAGATAAAATCCAGTAGAATTAGAACAATCAAGGCCACTCCAAGCCTTTACCTATTTCTCCATTCCTAACATAATGAATTAACTATTCATGTATTAACCCTAGATAAAATTCAATCAAGTTAGAGCAATCATGAAAAATTAGGGTTTTCATGCAAACATGCTTCTCAAGGGATAAAAAATCTATTTCTATGGCAAAAATCATTACTCCACAAACTAAAAACCATTCACAAGTTACAACTTTAAAAAATAAATAAAATTAAAATTTCCAAAATTTCCTAATATCTAGGTTCCACCATTTGGGTCAAGTGGTTACCTCTTGCAAAATGTTGGTACAACACCTCATATCACACAATCACAAAATGACTCCATATGAAGTAGTTTACAAGTAGAAACCACGTTCCTTTCTTCTTACATTCTTGGTAGTTCTCTATTCAATGTGGTGGATACTACCCTCAACACATGGGACAATATTCTTCAAATCCTTTGTGAAAACCTCCACATGGCTTAGAATTGCATAAAGAAACAAGCTAATCAACACCATTTTGAACATTACTTTCAACCTAATAATATGGTTTTCCTTTGGTTGTATCCTTTAAATAATCCTCCTTATAGATGAAGGGTCATTAGAAGCAAGCTCTATGGTTCTATGATCCTTACAAAGTTCTTTAGCAAATTGGTCCTATTGCTTACAAGCTAGAACTCCCTACTTCCTATTATGTTCATGTTGTCTTCCATGTCTCTTGTTTGAATAAAGTTCTTGGCCAATAGCTCACTGCTCAAATTGTTCTTCTTGAGCTCAATGCTAAAGGATCCATTGTTCTCTAGCTAAAAGCAATCCTAGATATGCGTTCCCATCAACTTCACAACCACACAATCACTAAGGTCTTGATCTAGTGGCATGGAATGCACCTTAAAAATGCTACTTGAGAACTACTTCACTCCTTCCCTTTATCTTTGAGCACAAATCTTTTCAAGGGGGAGGGGATGTTAGGACCCCTTAGTCTTAACTCTTACTTTATTGTAATAAAGGCTTTAGGCACATATGCTTTGTAACTAGTCCCTTGAGCTATTTTTGAATAATCCCATATGCTTGGTTAATATTAGTTAGTTGGAATAGAATTAATATACATATAGGCCATAGGCTATCATTTAAGTATCTATGAATTATATTGTATTGAGTGCTACTCAAAGGAGGTTGCCCCCTTAAAGACGCCAATGATATTTTGTGACAAAGTTTTGTCAATCAATGAAATAATCTTCTTTGTTTTTTTCATTTTAGCATTTTTTTCTTGCATTTTGTACTATTCTACTAATCTATTGTAGGAAGGTTCCTCACAATCTCTTTGAGGAAATTAACTCTATTATGCTATTTTAGTTTTAGTATCATTTACTAGAATAGTTTCACTATTTCAATTTCATACACTAGGTTCTGGGCAGCTTCAATTTATTTTTGAATCTAATAGAACTAGTTAGAACCTTGGTCTCAATAGTAACCATCCTTATAGTATGCTTTTAAAATGCAATATGTCCTCTTTTAGATGCCCTTTCAGTCATTGCATACTTAATTTTTTATTTTGTTCTTTATTAAGATGTAGAGAATCCTATTTTAGATGTTACATCCAATAAATCATGTGTTTGTTATTATTATGTAGAGCTCATCCTAGTTTAGATGTTGTATAATATAAGTTGAATTCTTTATTACAATGTAAAGCATCCTATTTTAGGCATTGCATATCACTTTATTATGATGTAGAGCATCCTATTCTAGGAATTGCATCTTGCTTTATAATGATGTAGAGCATACTATTTTAGACTATGTATCCCACAACTAGATCCATCCATGCTTGTCCCTAACTTCCCTTTCATTCCTACCACACATTCTAAGGAGACTAACTTAATTAGCCTCTAGGAAGGAAAAGTACAATATACACATGAACACACATCCCAAGAAAAGTACACTTCATTTCTATGGCAAAAACCATGTTTCCTAAAATAATGACAACCCAAAAGTTTCAAATTCCAAATAGAAATAATTCAAGAATTTCTAAAATCCTTCAATGTCCAGGTTCCACCATTAACAAACGTTCAATTTTTCTTTAAAATTAAAACTCAACAAGTCAAAAATTTGAAATTACCCTTTTGATTTATTTTCTAAGGGGATTACACTTTTCAAGTTATATAAATTTTATGAGAAATTTTCAAGGGTTGTAGAAGCAAATCTATGTTTTCACACAAAATTTATAAGAACTCCTAATTAAAATTCTAACAGCCTCCAACCCCCTCCCTCTTTGTTGCCATTCTCCTTTCTACCTCTTCAATATAATTTTCTCTTCGGCATAATTTATTTCCTCTCCTTAAAATGACTGCTTCTCTCCTATTACACATTCATTTTTAAGGGGGGATATCCTCTACAAGCCTATCTTTAGCACCAGCATTTACATGGCATCCAAGCCAACATTTGCAATATTTGGCCCGTGAGCCATACCAATTTATATTTCATCCCTTATGCCACTATTTTTAGAATCACCTAGTGATTAAGTAATGTTAGCTCGAGTGATTAATCTCATTTATGATTAATAGCAATAGAGTATGCTAGCCCAAGAATCACATATCTCTTTATTCTAGTTGTGTCCTCCCCTCTTGGACACACTTCTCTTATCTTAGTGTGGATACCCCTTATCCTCACTGATGCAGGAGCATCCCTGGTTCAAGAGTAATCTTGCATCAACCAAAAATATTTGCATTTCAATTCTTTCATTTTCCAGTTTAGTTCAGGTAGTTTAGTCAGTAGCAATTTTTAGCTTGTGGTCCGGTTTTGGCATTTCACATCTTGCGGATCTAGACTTAGCATCTACATTCATTCATCTACATCATATCAAGAATTTAAAGCATTTGGATCAGTTACCAAAAAGACATCACTCTCAGAAGATCAATTGTTTTCTTAGTGTAGAGCATTCTAACAAGAAGGCTTGCAGATCATTCCTTGACTTGTGGATCTCAATGACACATCATTCAATGTCCTTTGGTTCATGGTTGACCTTCCCCAAGGGTCCGCACGTTGTTCCATTCATTTGAGGAAGTGTTCTATGCATATAGGTCTGACCTATCTATGAACACGTTACAACTCTTCATTGGAGTTTGTGACCTTCCTTGGCCAACACGGAGGAATCTATTGGTCCGGAAATGATATATAAATATGTAATAGATCCTTAGGAAAGTAGTTAGAAATTGATTCATAGTTCTTAGTTTCAATTTTGTGCAAAGGGAGCTTAAAAGCCTTATCTTGCACATGTATGTAATCAGGCTTGTGATCCCTAATTGTAAGCCCGCATGTTGCTGGCTGATCTCTATTTGAATTCTATGATATACTGAATGACTAAATCTACATTTGCTTTATTTCTTTGAGTTGTTTCCATTGTGTTTACTCTTGTTGCATGGTCCAGATAGTTTATTCTATGAACCCACCTACCGTGACTGCACCAAGTGGTATCAGAGCGAAGGTTCAATTCTTTGGAGCAAAATTGGCGAAGGGGATTCTGTAAGATCTTGTTGTGGACAGATCACCGAATTGAGGTAGGTTACTTGTGTTACAACCGATCGCCGATTATGAGGCAGTTGTCACCTTGTAGCCTGATCGTTGAACCTGAAGCAATTTACATTTGATCCTAGGACAAATGTCGCCGTGGAGAGTTCCTCCTATTGGTACAATGGCTAATAGAATGGATGAGATGATGGAATTGATGAGAACAATGTAAATTCGTTTGGATGCTATTGAGGAAGATAGGCGAAGAGGATTGACACCGAGACCTAATGTTGAAAGCGATGATGAAGAAGAATTTCAATCTGCTGAACAAACTAGCGAAGCCCTAGAAGGTAATGAAGAAGAAGAATCAGATCAGATAAAGATGTGAGCTATCTTGAAGATTGGAAAAAGACCTAGAGTTGATGTACCGAACTATACTAGTAATTTGAATCCTGAAGAATTGATTGACTGGATAAATGATATGGAAGAATACTTTGAATATGAAGAAATTGAAGATCCGGAGAAGGTGAAATTTGCAAAGACAAAGTTGAAAGGACATGCTGCTATATGGTGGAAAGAAGTTTAGTTGGAAAGAAACAAAAGAGGAAAATAAAAGATTACAAAGTGGGACTGGATGGTGACAAAGTTGAAGAATCAGTTCATACCTGCTGACTATGAGTTGGAATTGTTGAAAAGATTGCAAAACCTGAGATAGAAGAAGAAATTTGTGAAGGAGTACACTGAAGAATTTCATAAGATGATCATAAGGACAGGACATAGTGAAGCAAGCAAGGAGAAAGTGGCAAGATATATCAATGGACTAAGATTGAACATTCAAGAAGAACTAAGTTTGGTAAGGATGACATCTTTAGAAGAAGCATATCAGTTTGCCCTGAAAGTTGAAGAGAAGATGAATAAGAGACATGATCAGAGACAGAGAGGTAGAGGAGGTAAATTTCAGAAAGGAAGAATGTTTTCTAGATGTGATAGACCATTTACGGAGCATAACAAGTTTGAAAGCCCATTTAAGAAGGATGACAAAGATAACAATGCTTACTAGAGAGATGACAAAAATTCTTACTGGAGAGGAAACCCTAGTGCATACCGAAATGAAGGATATAGAAGAGAAGGAAAAGGATTTGATAAGAGGACATTCAGAGGTACTTGTTTCAAGTGTGGACGTGAAGGACATAGAGCATTTGAATGTAATCAGGGTAGTACAAACAAGAGGATAAAAAATAGTGGAATAGCAACCTATGTGGAAGAAGAACCTGTTGAATCACCCAGTTCAGTTGGTAAACCTGAGAAAGGAGAATCATTGGTGATGAGGAGAGCACTATTTCAAATAGAGGCAATTAAGAAACCATCATAGAGGAAAAGTTTGTTCAGAACTAGATGCAAATCCAGAGGTAAGTGTTGTAAAGTTGTAATTGATAGTGGTAGTTCAGATAACCTAGTTTCAGAGGAGATGGTGACTAAGATGAAGTTGGAAAGATTGAAACACCTTAAGCCCTATCAGATAGCGTGGATTTGGGATGATCATAATGTACTGGTGAGTGAACAATGTTTGGTAAAATTTCATATTGGATCTTATCATGATGAAGTCTTGTGTGATATTATGCCTATGGATGTTTGCCATATCTTATTGGGTAGACCTTGGCAGTATGATAGAAAAGCTATACATGATGGGAGGAAGAACACATATACTATAACAACAAATGGGAAAAGAATTACTTTGATTCCTTTAGAAGATGATTCTAAAGATGTGGTATGTGGGAATGCTAGAATCTGTTTGGTAGATGGAAGGAAATTTTTGGATGGTTTGAAACAGGAAAGTATGTGTTATGCCTTGATTCCTAAAATGCCTGAAATAGTGAAGAAAGAAACTAAACCAGAGGAAATAAGAGAGTTGCTGACAGAGTATGATGATGTCATATCACATAATGTACCTGAAGGATTACCACCTATAAGGACTATCAGTCATCACATGGATCTTATACCGGAAGCAACTTTGCCTAACAAAACAACAAATAGAATGACACCGACAGAGAATGAAGAACTAAATAGACAAATACAAGAGTTGTTGAGAAAAGGATTGATCAGAGAAAGTTTGAGTTGTTGTGTAGTACTTGTAGTGTTGGTACCAAAGAAGGATGGAGAATGGAAAATGTGTACTAACTCTAGAGCAATAAACAAGATCTCACAGTTAAGTATAGATTTCCTTTACCTAGGATGGATGATATTATGGATTGTTTAAGTGGAGCAAGATATTTCACAAAGATAGATTTGAAGAGTGGATACCATCAGATCAAAATCAGAGAAGGAGATGAATGGAAGACTACTTTTAAGACCAATGAGGGATTGTATGAGTGGTTAGTGATGCCTTTTGGATTGACAAATGCACTGAGTACTTTCATGAGGTTGATGAATGAAGTTCTAAAGAAATTCTTGGGTAAGTTTGTGATTGTGTACCTGGATGATATTTTGATTTTTAGTAAAACAAAAGAAAAACATTTGTGGCATATTAGAAAAGTTTTGCAGAGGTTGAGAGAGGAGAAATTGCTGATAAACATCAAGAAGTGTAGTTTCATGAAGGAAGAGTTGGTATATTTGGGATTTGTGATTTCTGCGAAAGGATTGAAGATGGACCCTAAGAAAGTGAAAGCAATTGTTGAATGGCCTACACTAGAGAGCATTGGAGAAGTTAGATCATTTCATGGATTGGCTAGTTTTTACCAGAAGTTCATTAGAAATTTCAGTTTAGTTTGTAATCCTATGATAAAGACAATGAGAAGTGATAGAAAAGATTTCAAGTGGACATCTGGAGCAGATAAGAGTTTTGAGTTGTTGAAGCAGAAAGTGACAGAGCAACCTATTTTGGCATTACCGAATTTCAATAAGGTATTTCAAGTTGATTGTGATGCAAGTGGAAATGCAATTGGAGTAGTGTTAAGTCAAGAAGGTAGACCTGTAGCATATTTCAGTGAGAAGTTGAATGATGCCGGGAAAAGATATTTAGTTTATGATCAAGAGTTCCATGCCATAATTCAAGCCTTGAATAAATGGAGACATTACTTGTTGCCTAAGGAGTTTGTGTTGTATACAGATCATCAAGCTTTGCAATATTTGAATAGTCAAGGTAAGTTGAATCAGAGACATATGAGATGGGTAGAGTTCATGTAGAGTTATACTTTTGTGTTGAAGCATAGGAGTGGAAAATCAAACAAAGTTGTTGATGCCTTGAGTAGAAGAAGAAACTTGTTGACAGAGATGAGAGTTGAAGTGTTGGGTTTTGATGAATTGAAGAATATGTATGAGGGAGACACTGATTTTGTAGAACCTTGGAGAGCATGTAAGGAACCTGTTGTGACAGATAGAAGTAAGTGGTTGAACTATTTCATTCAAAAAGATATGTTGTTCAAAGGAAGTCAGTTGTGCATACCTAGAAGTTCAATGAGAGACAATTTGATCAAGGAAAAGCATAGTGGAGGAATGGTAGGACATTTTGGCATTGATAAGACAGTGGCTTTGGTGAGTGAAAATTACTTTTGGCCTCAAATACATAAGGATGTTAGGAGATTTGTGCAAAGTTGTAGAGTTTTTCAAGTTGCAAAAGGAAGTAGTCAGAATACTGGATTGTATAAACGTTTGACAATCCCAGAGAGACCTTGGGAAGACATAAGCATGGATTTTGTAATGGGATTGCCTAAGACACCGAGAGGACATGATTCAATATTTGTAGTGGTTGACAGATTTTCAAAGATGGCTCATTTCATACCTTGTAAGAAGACAACTGATGCAGTGCATGTAGCTAACCTATTTTTCAAGGAGATTGTAAGATTGCATGGATTACCTAAGAGTATAGTTTCAGACAGAGATACAAAGTTTGTTGGATACTTTTGGAGGACACTTTGGAAGAAGATGAAGACAGATTTGAAATTCAGTTCAACTTTTCATCCACAGACAGATGGACAGACAGAGGTAGTGAATATGAGTTTGGGAAATTTGTTGAGATGTTTAGTTGGAGATAAAGCCAGAAGTTGGGATTTGATTCTTTCACAAGTAGAGTTTGCATACAATAATTCAGTAAATAGGAGTATTGGAAGAACACTTTTTGAGATTGTTATCGGAGTGAATCCTAGAGGAGTTACAGAATTGAGAGACATCAGTACAGAAGAAAAGAGGAGTTTAGAAGCAGAAGAATTTGCAGACCATATGAAGACAGTGCATAATCAGGTGAAGAAACATTTGGAGGAAATGAATAATAAGTACAAAGAGAAGGCTAATGAGAGGAGAAGACATAAGGAATTTGAAGTTGGAGATGAAGTGATGGTGTACTTGAGAAAAGAAAGATTTCTAGTTGGAACTTATAACAAGTTGAAGATGAAGAAGTTTGGACCTTGTAGTATACTTAGGAAATTTGATTCAAGAAATGCATATGAAGTGGAATTACCAGAGGCATTGGGCATATCACCTATTTTCAACATTGTAGACCTACATTAGTATCACGAAGCAGAGTTCAGTGACAGTATGGAAGAAGACTTTAAGAAGCAATTCCCACAACAAGCACCGGAGCAGATAGAAGACATCTTGGACAACAAAAGTTGGACGCAGCACTAGAGGAAGACAATACAAAGAATATCTTTGAATTGGAAAGGCAGACCAGAAGAAGCTTCATCATGGATTCCTCAGGCTGAGGTGGACTGTCTTGGTTCTCCCCTAGCCCCAGCAAAGTGAGGGACTCACTTTTTCAATAACCCCGGATGTCTGATGTAGGAGCATCCTTGGTTCAAGAGTTATCTTGCATCAACCAAAAACATTTGCATTTCAGTTCTTTCATTTTCCAGTTCAGTTCAGGCAGTTCAGTCAGTAGTAGTTTTCAGCTTGTGGTCCAGTTTTGGCATTTCATATCTTGCGGATCTGGACTTAGCATCTACATTCATTCATCTACATCATATCAAGAATTCAAATCATTTGGATCAATTATCGGAAAGACATCGCTCTCAGAAGATCAACTATTTTCTCAGTGCAGAGCATTCTAACAAGGAGAAGGCTTATGGATCATTCCTTGACTTGTGGATCTCAATGACACATCATTCAATGTCCTTTGTTTCATGGCTGACCTTCCCCAAGGGTCCGCACATTGTTCCATTCATTTGAGGAAGTGTTCTATGCATATAGGTCCGACCTATCTGTGAACACGTTACAGCTCTTCATTGGAGTTTGTGACCTTCCTTGGCCGATGCGGAGGAATCTATTGGTCCAAAAATGATATATAAAGATGTAATAGATCCTTAGGAAAGCAGTTAGAAATTGATTCATAGTTCTTAGTTTCAATTTTGTGCAAATGGAGCTTTAAAGCCTTATCTTGCGCATGTATGTAATCAAGCCTATGAGCCCTAATTGTAAGCCCGCATGTTACCGGCCGATCTCTATTTGAATTCTATGATATACTAAATGACTGAATCTGCATTTGCTTTATTTCTTTGAGTTGTTTCCGTTGTGTTTACTCTTGCTGCACGGTCCGGATAGTTCATTCTGTGAACCCTCCTACTATGACTGCACCACTCACTTACAAAGATATTCCTTTCTATGTGAAGGATTTCCATTTTATTACACTATATAATACACACATACATATCATTAGGTTATGATTATGATGTGTTGACACTTGTCTTGCAGGATGTATTTTACTGACACTTGTTTTGTAGGATATAGTTTTACTAACAAATTTGTTTTGTAGATCAAAAGTTAAAATACAAGTCACCTAGCCAACAAAAGATGGAGGATATCCTTTTTATATATCCAAAATATTTATATTTATACAAGTTACCTTTAGTTATTTTCATTTATGTACTTTAACATAGCTTTTGCACATAGTTACATGAGCTCACTAAAGTGGGGGCAAAATGTACTGTCAAAAATTGTATATCCACTGCAACTTCCACACTATAGGTTGCACTTGCTTTACTATCCACTCCCATAACATGTTTTAGATCACATTTAGCCCATTGCATTAGCCTTTACCCCAATCCAAAAAGTGCCAAATTGAGTTAAATCTATGATTCTATCAAATCTTGCAATCTTCTAAGCATTTTTCTCACTTTTCCCCACACTTCAAAAATAATTTGAAAAATCTTAGCTTCAAGACTCTAGCATGATTATGCTAACATCAACATAATTGCATTGCCATCCCATGTTTGACAAAAAAAAAAGATAAAGAAAGGGTCACGGTAATATTTTTATGACCCACGAATTTATCCAATAGACGTGATTTAATATCATGACTTCCTAGGGTGTTTTCTCATTGGTTCTCTCCTTGGCACTATTTCCTCTCCATTGAATCTTCTCCAATTCAAATGCTCTCTCTTTAAATTGAGAATTCAAGTTTCTTGAAAGGGTTCCAAGTTCTATAGAAGAAAAGAACTCTAAAAAGAGCTCTCAATAGTAATTTCTCCTTCTATTTTTGCTATATACTAAGTTTTCAAGAATAATTACTAAGCTCACTCTACCTATTCATCTCATGTTCTCTTGACCAAATATCAAACTCTCATATTAACATGCTACGCCACTCTTGAAGATATTGGCTTGCTCTTTAGTGGAGATTTTACTTTGATTCCTACTTTGGCATATTCTTGAAAGATTCAAACATCAAGATCACCCATATTAGCAAGAGTCTTCATCCTTGAGAAAGACTCATTTTGGGGATTCACTTGGTATATCTTGCTTTGATTTTACTTTGAGTTTCCACTAATCATTTTTGTAGGCCTTCACCAAGGAACCATTGGAGTGATTATCCTCTCTTCCATTTTTATGGGTTTTTATCATTTCCATTTTCATGTATTTTATATTTTACAAATTCTAAGAGTAACTAAAAGGATCTTCTTCCTTTTGTTCTTGAGAGAAGCAAGTGAAGTAGAATCTTTCTTCTTGAACTCCTCCATTTGTATTTCTTTTCTCTCTTTCTTCTATTCCTAGGATTCCCCCCCCCCCCTCTCTTCCATTTTTATGGGTTTTTATCATTTCCATTTTCATGTATTTTATATTTTACAAATTCTAAGAGTAACTAAAAGGATCTTCTTCCTTTTGATTGGAGCTATGAATCGGTGAGGCTACAACATGAGGGACCTCATTCCCAAGCAAATCCCAAGCATGAACACTATGGGATTTGAACCTTGGTGGCCACCACTATAACCAAGCGACTTAACCACCCAACCATGCCCTTAACAGCCCTCTTGAGTCTATTTTTAATCTGAGGAAGCTCTTTCCTTTTGGGTGACTATGTTTCTCCTCCAAAAACTTAAATAAATAGGTTTTGAAGTGTTCCCTTTGAAGCCCCTTCTTGGCTCAAGGTTCTCCCTCTTGTTTTGTATGATACTCAAAATCTTTACAAGTAATAATAGCATAAAAAAAATACCCCTTTGAGTCCTCTCTTGACTCAAGGTATATTTCCTTCTTCATCCTCTTTATTTCACTTCCTTATATTGTTGCATTCAACAAAGTTCTCCCTTATAATGTTATAGTTATTAAATTTTATATTTAATAAAATATTATTATAAGATTTTTATTTCATTTTAATATTCAATCTTCAATGTAAGTTTTAAAAAACATGTAATAATTTTTTGCCATCATTCAAATTATTTATCATTTAAAAATTTAATTAAAATTTATTTTATTTACGTAGAAGTTATTTTATTTTACTTTACCACTATTTAAGAATAATTTTATTATATTTGCATTGTGAAAAGTTATTTTTATTTATTTAAGAGTTGTTTTTTTAGCTAGATTTGTTTTTAATTTTAATTTTATTATTTTATAGTTTTTAAATATATAATATATATTATTTCTAATTAGAATTTAAAATTTTTATAACATTAATAATATGTTTTTAGTTTTATAAAATCAATACATTATTTATAAATTTTGAATTATTAAATTATTTTAATTTTTAAAAAATATTTTAAATATTGTACCAAATATTTCTTATTTTCATTGGTCTAATAAAATTGCCATCCATTTTTAACATATTGGGTTCCTGAATTTGATAAAATCTATTGAAGTTTAAATTCACAGCAATGGCATTCCAAAGGGTTGAGCTTATAGTATTTGTTGGTATCTTCCAACACTTCTTCATATCTGTTAACTTACAAATATGTCTACCATTTGTGAATGCAACTTCATATGGCAATTTGGATATTCCACTAAGTACATTGATAGTTGTTTTCCCTTGCTTAGTACAATAATGAAATGAATAATAAAATGCCCCATGATTTGTATTATCAATAAAAAATATAGTCATTAGAAATTTCACAATACAAATTTTAAAATTATAACTTTAATTATAATGTATTATACTTAATATGGTCACTAGAAATTTCACAATTTATTGTTCACTTTTGTTTATACAAGTTTTATGTATTAATATTAAGCCATTCTATACAAGTACTTTCACAATTTTTTTTTCCTTCCTTAATATTTAACAAATATAATTTATTCCAAGGAACAAACCCTTAGTGGAATAATTGTTAGTTGTTATGGCAACTTCTGGTAGATATCTCAGATCTTGTAGATAAACACTTGTGCCTAGTACTAATCAAACTTTGGGTCAAGGTGAGCCATAACAACTATAATCTTCTTGATGAACCCGGGCCCTCCCCTATTCCTATCAAGACTAAAGAAGTTTCCTTTTGCACTCCTGAGGAAATTCATGTTGATACTCTGGGCCCTACTGCCACTATGAAGGGTAAAAAGCGGAAGATTGCTGGCGAAATAAGCACTGGGAAGGCTGTGGTTGGGACCCCTAAAACTCTTGGTAGGACCCCGGTGGGCCAGAGAAGTCAGTTTAATTCTTCTGCGAAGGTTTGTAGGGATAGTCTTTCCTCTGGAGTTCGGCGGTCGGGGCGTATTGCTGGCAAACCGGCTCCTAAAGCTAAGCTCATTGACTATTCTGAGAGCGGTTCGGATGAATCCACCCGAAGGGAAGACGACAGGGATATGGAGATTCAGGACATATCTGGTGATGATGAAGGCAAGCAGGAGACTCATGATACGGGGGCTCCCACTGAGGATGTTGCTGACTCTGCTGGCAATGCTGGCAAAGTGGGTGAAATGTTCGTGGAAGAGGCTGAGGATGCTATGGATACTGATGATGGTCTAGGGGCTGAACTTGCAGGCCTGCGCGTTCGCATTGCGAAGCTGAAGCAGAATCTCTCCATTGTGCTCAGGAGCTCTATTCTCCTCAACCTCTCTGTGCTGAAGAATCTCGGGGTGACTGGCAATGCTGACAATGACGATCTGGCTAAGAATGTGGATGATATTATTAAATCAATGGTCTAGTAAGGAGAGATGTTGCCTCCTTAGTTTTTGTTGTTATACTGCTGATACTTTGTTACTCTGTTTTTATGATATTGGTTTATAGCGGCTGGTTTTGTTGGTTATGCTGGGTTTTCTGTAATTGATGTATCTGCTGTATCTGGTTTAAGGCACTGGTTGTGCTTGCTGCCTTTTTGGGCCTCTCTGTTTTTTGTAAGGGTTCGACCCCTTGTTTAGCCGCCTTATATTATCAAAAACAACTATAATCTTCACCAATCTAATAAAATCGTGATACATTCAAATTGCAAGAATGTGTTGATCCTATCTGGTACCTTCCTCTAAATGGCTATGTCATGACTCACCTAACAACAAGACAACAAATACTACTATTACAATACTACAAAATATTGAATTGACAGGCACTTGTTTCTATAAAATATTGAAAATCTCGAAGGTATATGCCTCAATTATTCTCCTATATATAATTCAAATTAAATCTCATATCTATATTTAACATATAAAACAAGCCAATATAATGTAAATAAAAAGGGAGTCTCCATGCACAAGACCGACGCGGAAAAAATAAAGTTAGACAACTACCCAGGTAATTTTGGCAGGGCAAAACCACAACTAAAATACACGTGTCTTCCGCCAAATATACTTTTTGTGACTAGCAAGCGAAAAGGAGATTATCCTCGCATTTAATTTATCGACGGAGAAGATGTTGGTTGGAAATAGTGAGCGTAGAAGGCGCGAGGGCCGGTGAGGTAAAGAGGGATTAAGAGGCCCACAACACAAGACCAAAATTACCAAGAAAGAGGCCAAAACCGGACCCGTAGATCTGAATTCCGCGATTCAAAGGACCGACAATGGAGAGTTGTTAACACCTCGTAAAAGAACTTTGGCTTGGGCTTGCATTTGGGCCCCAGGGGTGAAGGATCGAATCGAATTTAGCCTGTTCCTTTTGCTTCTCCTTTCGAATTTAGCCTTTTCCTTTTCCTTCTCCTTTCTGCTGCGAATCTGGTGTTGGTGTTGGTGTTGGAATAAGTATTGGGCAGGCGAGAGAAGAGGCTTTTTAAGGGCTCCAATGTCTTGAGGTGCCTGTTTTTCTTCTTTAGGTTCAGTCCAATCGTTCATTCAATGCAGAAGATGATGGCGCAGGAAGAACTCATCAAATTTGCACACAGTCCTGTGCACAGTGCTGTTGTGAGGCGTGACTACGATGCGCTACGCCGGATCGTTGCTGGGCTTCCGCGCCTGAGCAAGGCCGGAGAAGTGAAAACGGAGGCGCAATCGATTGCAGAAGAGCAACGAGCAGACGCAATCTCGGCCGTAATCGACCGGCGAGATGTCCCAGGGCGTGAAACGGCGCTCCATTTGGCGGTTCGAATGGGCGACGCAACGGCTGCGGAGCTTTTGATGGGTGCCGGTGCGGATTGGAGCTTACAGAATGAACAGGGGTGGAGTGCCCTTCAGGAGGCCGTTTGCGCAAGAGAAGAGGCTATTGCGATGATTATTATGAGGCATTATCAGCCTCTTGCCTGGGCAAAATGGTGCCGTAGGCTACCCAGACTCGTTGCTACCATGAGGCGGATGCGGGATTTCTATATGGAGATCACTTTCCATTTTGAGAGCTCTGTTATACCCTTCATCGGCCGCATTGCGCCGTCGGATACTTATAAGATATGGAAGAGGGGTTCCAATTTGAGGGCCGATATGACCCTGGCAGGGTTTGATGGGTTTCGCATACAGCGATCCGATCAGAGCTTTTTGTTCCTTGGGGATGGCAGTGAGGATGGGAGGATTCCGGCTGGGTCGCTCTGTATGCTGTCGCATAAGGATAAGGAAATTATGAATGCTTTGGATGGGGCAGGGTCTCAGCCCTCTGAGGTGGAGATTGAGCAGGAGGTTAGGGCTATGTCGCAGACTAATATGTATAGGCCTGGGATTGATGTTACCCAGGCTGAGCTTATTCCGCAGGTGAATTGGAGAAGGCAGGAGAGGGCTGAGATGGTTGGGCCCTGGAAGGCTAAGATCTATGATATGCATCATGTTATGGTGTCTGTTAAGTCTAGGAGGGTTCCTGGAGCTATGACTGATGATGAGCTTATTGCTCTCTCTTCTGAAGATATTGATAATGAGAGAGAAGAGTTGGAGGATTATGAGGGGCTGCTTACAGAGGAGGAGAAGAGGCAATTGGAGATTGCACTGAAGATGGATCATCTGGAAATTGGAGAGGATGTTGAGGGACACCGGCGTAGTTGTTATGGGAGGGAGGAATTCCTTTTGGAGGAGGAGAGAAGCGGTAGCAGCGTCAATGTGAACAAGCAAAACGGGAACATTGAGGGCAAGGGGATTAAGGAGGAGAAGAAGGGCTGGTTTACTTGGGGGAAGCGAAATGTGAAACAGGAGAATGGGAAGAAGACAATGGTGCCTCCTAGGAGTTCTTTGAGTGTGGATGGGAAGGTTAGTGATCTGTTGGGTGATTCAAATTCAAGGAATATGAAGAAGAATGGCAGGATTTCGCCTGAAAGGGGCCGAAGATCTGTTGATGTTAGGCCTACTGATTACAAGGTAGAGGATTACAGGAAAGGGAAGGAGAAAGATGGTAGAAAATCAGTTAGTATAGAAACCACAGCTCGCAGGCGGCGCCTGACAACCACTAATGATGTCGGGCATGAAAATGAGTACAAGAAGGGGTTGAGGCCTGTTCTGTGGCTCACACCTCAGTTTCCTCTTAGCACGGAGGAATTGATACCACTGCTGGACATTTTGGCAAACAAGGTTAAGGCCATCCGCCGCCTCAGAGAATTGCTTACTACAAAGCTTCCAAATGGTACATTTCCTGTTAAGGTATGCATCTGTAGTACTGTTATTTTCACATTATGAGAACTGTTTATTAGGTGCTGTTATTTTGTGGGACAAATATGTTTTAGTATTTAACCAGGTTGCTCTAATACATTCTCTACAACATCTAACAAGGAGCAAACCTTCGATTTAAAAAATGCCACTGCAAGTTTTTGGAATAGAAAGTGCGTAGGGTTTGAGAGATTTTTCCTCCTGGAGACTCTCCTTGTAAATCTAAAAATGTCAAATAAGTGCTGCTTCTCCGCTCTTGTTAGAATTTGTCCTCTGAAGAATGATTTTGTAATTCTTAGGTAATAGAATGTATTAATCTGTTGAATTGTTTTCCTGGGATGACTGCTCATGGTGCATGGTATTTTTTCTGCCAATAATAGTGCTGCATATAAGTAGCTTACTTGCTAGCTAGGTTATTTTGATAAATCAAACATTTAAATTTTTATTTTGGAAGTTCAAAGATTTATTTTCACCATCTTAAATGACATTCTAGGTTATATCTTGTCTTGAGTTATTTTTGAGGTAGTGGACTTGCCTTAACTTGAATGGTTATGCTAGATTTTGAAATACATGAGATAAATTTGATAGCTTTGTGCCAGTCAATGTAAGTGTGTAGTTTTGATATGATAGAGCAACATTCTTCATTAACCATGACTCATGACAAATGTGGTAAGCTTGCAAACTAAATTTTACACAAATCCAGCTCGTCTTGCTGTTGGAACCTCCTTGTGACCTTTCAACAGCAGTAACTTATAATCATTGCTACTGTTTGACTAGTATTCTGATTTCTCAACTTGTTAAAACAAGCTAGCGATATATTTTTCAGTAGTTGATCTCCAAAGCATCTTTGTTTTACTGATTCACTTGTTTGTTTGGACCAGATTGCTATTCCTGTAGTTCCTACCATCAGAGTGATTGTCACTTTTACTAAGTTTGAAGAACTGCAGCCTGAAGAGTTTTGCACTCCACCTACAAGTCCTGGGAACTTGCAAGACATGAAGATGAAAGATAGTGATGCTGCACAACAATCTGCAAACTCATGGTTTCAGTGGATTAAAGGCCCATATAATCGTGGTTCTGGTGTGTACCTGAGCCCTGAAAGTTGTCTAGAAGATGTTCAGGATCCCTTTGTTATCCCTAGCGATTATACATGGACAACAATAGATGCAAAGAAAAAGCGGCGAAAAGAAAAGAAACCAAAGAGTAAAAAAGGAAGGAGAGCAACTTTGAATGATACAGCAGAGAACGAAGGTGAGAACTAAATATTTTCAACCCTGTGAATTACAGATGATAGGAATGGGCTGCTGCCATTTGTCGTAAGAAAAAATGGAAATGTGAATTCGTTGTCAAGGATTATATTCAGCTTGATTAAACAAGCGTCAGTTTTTGACATGAAGGTATAAGTGGATGATGAGAGCCTTGCATTTCTATTTGCAATGCAAGCACTCAAGCCTGTGATTTTATTGAAAAGTTCTTTCAGCAGTACATCATTCCAAGCAGCAGTTTAATACTGCATATATTGGATCTTGCAAAGTAGTTCTGTAAATTGATGGGCCTCATTTTATTTTTTGATGAGCTAGTTAATTTGTATTTGAGCTCAAGAAATTTAGATTTCTGGTTGATTCTTACATGACCAAAGGAGGGTCGTGTTATCCTCAAGGCATGATGTATAGATATGTGCAGTTCCAATTTGGATTCTGTTTCTCAATTGAATTTGGTATTTGCAGAAAATGAATTGGTTTCATTGTTCTGCTTGCATCCTTATGGTGTTGTAGGTGATTAATTGCTATGAGGGTCCTTCAAGTGTCCTTCAAGGAGCTTCAATAGTTTTGACTGTGTAGCCTTTTGCATGTCTCTGCCTTTGAATATAAAGGCCGAGGCATTTATGAGAGCGTTATCTTTTTGTTTCAATCTGAATGAAAATGCTCTTTTTTATTTGGCAGAATATGATGTGCGAATGAGGTTGTGGATTGAATAATGGGTTATGAACTTACATCTATTGTTTTAAGAAGCAAGATTCTTGTGAACAGTGACTAGAATCCATCTATTGGCTCTTTTCATGTGCAACAATCTTGTTTCACGTTTACATTTTTTAGGTTATGTTTGGATTAATTGCTCGGGGAATATCTTATATGGCCTGATAACTTTATTTTGATTCAATTGGACTTTTCTGCTATCTTGTCAAGATTAGTTAAGCATCTATATGAAACCCCAAGAATACTACCTTAATGTCTTGTAGCGGTACAGTTTATTTACCCGGAAAACCCTCTAAATTAAGATTTGGGATATGGGTTGCATTCCTTTGCATATAAATACCTTTATAGATGAGTTTACCCTATATAAATTGCAACCCAGATTGAATGTACCTGTCACTTCATTGATACCTAATATACTATTATAAAAGCCAATGGTTTCTGAAGCCTGCTAAGATAAACAATTTACTATCATCTAACAAAAATCATGATGCGAATATGGATAAGAATTTGAGGCTACTAGATATGTGGTATTCACATTTAATCACAAGACCTGCTGTTACATTCTAGCATTTTTCTTAATCTGTTAACTGTCATCTAGTCGACTAAGTTCATGTTTTCACAGAATTTTTAACAGAGGTCAAGCTCAGGTTTTCCTAGCATTGCTTGTAGTTGGCGGACAGTTACTGCACATTTATAGTTTTCCCTGACCCACATAAGTCATAGAATTCTAATGGTCTGTTGGATGTGTTTGGTTCTTACCTCATGGCTCATGGCAAAATTCACAACGTAGAAAAGCCTTATTCAAGCTCCCTTCATTTTTATTCACAATAACTATCGGATCATAAACAAATTTATTAAGTACTGATTTCTGTACCAGCTGGGTCAATGTCAATCACATGACTTGTGATTGGAGAGTATCCTGACACTTGCTGAGGACTGTCATATGCATTTTATGAACAACCTGTGCTTTTATTGATGGGAGTTCACGTGGATTGCTATGAAGGGGAAAAGCAGGCATCCCAACACATGTATGATCTCTAGGTATCAGTTTAGTCCAACAAACTGCATTGTATCCTCCATTTTGGTTGTTGGTTCTGAAATCTGGAATAATGTAGAAGTCTTCTCTTTTATACGGTCCTTTGTCTCTTTGGCAGATGAAATGCATTTATGCTCTGAACTTTCTTCCTGGCTTGATTTGCATAGAAAATATGTAGAAGGTGGAAAAGCAGAGTACTTTACCTGCATTCAAAATTATCCTTTCTTATCTAGGGGTCAGCTCATGTTCCATATCCTTATACAATCAAATACAATTTGAATATGTTAACAAAACCCTCTTATGCCAGACTTCTCGATGCAAGCACAAAGTACATGACAGTATTTCTTGGAGGAATAGTTTCCTGTTCCTGACTAGGGGCAGGTCTAGAAATAAATTTTTGTGGAACCAGTTGTGGCCGTCAGGGTAGCATTTTTAAACGCGTTTTGTAAAATATTAGCAGTCTAAAGAATGAGGAATCGGATCTACTAGCATGCAGACATTTATTCGGTGGAAGAATGTTCCTTACGTTGAGAAGATACGTGTAGTGTTCTTTGGTTTTTGTGTTCTTTTATCTTGTCCACTTTGAGGTTGTAGGCTACATATATGTTCAACATAGCAGTGATAAAGTATTGTAACGGAAAATAGACTTTTGCCTGAACGTTATTCTAGATTAATTATTGACCGCTGTGGGTATGGGTATTTTGAAATAATAAATATTAAAGTACAAAAAATAAATGTGATAAATAAAGGTATTTCGTTTTGTCTATTTAGGGATCATAAATAGAATGTGAGAGTTTCAGAATCAGAGAATTCTGTTTGCTCTATGATGGGTTGAGTCCGTAGATTAGGGTTAGATCTACGCATGCAGAAATGATTTGGCAGTTTATATGCCTCTGCTCTTACTTTTGGATTTACATGATTCGTCTTTGTTTTCTCTGCCTTCTTTGCCTTCTTTGATAGATAGTTGGGACTAACGGAATTTACGGAATTTAAAAAAATCATTGAACGGAAGGGGACATGTTCACCTAGGTCAATCTCCAAAATTGTGTACCAAATTGAAGTGTTTCTTATCTTAATGTAAATGGGAATGTTCCAAATGATTGGAGAGGAGGGGTATCATGAGATGATAAATGAATGCCTCAATAATTCTGAGATGATAAATGAATGCCTCATTGAAGTGTTTCTTATCTTAATGTAAATGGGAATGTTCCAAATGATTGGAGAGGAGGGGTATCATGAGATGATAAATGAATGCCTCAATAAATCATGCAAAAATGTATTTAGTTGGCTCTTGCTAGGGAAGGAATTGGGTAGGAGTCAACTAAAATTTGAATTTGAATTTTGACAATTTAAATGTAAATTTCTTGTACACCTACAAAAATGAGCTTAATATAAAAGAGCTCAAATTAAGGTAGACTATATATATGATTGTGTATGTTTGAATAAAAAAATAAATAAATATATAAAAATTTGTTTATCCAATCTTATAGAAAATAATGGCCAAGCAAATTCGTTACAAGTATATACAACTCTTTATATATAAAGTGAATATATTGAAAATTGTGTATATTTATAAAATAAAAAATAAATATATAAAAAATGTTTTTATCCAATATTACACAAAATTACATTACCATGGCTACGCAAATTGCACCGTTACAAGTATATATAACTCTTCATGCTTGGATAAATTTAGCAAATTTAGGAGGATATAGTTTGTGTGAACTATATTATCTTAAGAGACGTTCCATTGTGGGAGCCGAAATATGGGGGGAGTTGGAAAGGCTTTTTATTGGGGAGATAGGAAGGAGGTGGTAACGAAGTCATTTCATATGGTGGATAATATTTTGGGCATACAAATTTGCACTTAGTCAAACCTATTTTGATTAATTATTAAATATGGGAAAAGTGTGATTTTTATTGTATTTATATATTAAAATAAATAAAAAATCTAGAATTATAATCATAAACACATTTTAAATAGTCACAAGAACATAATTTACATTCATGTTATAAAAAGATATAAGTTAAGAATAGTTTGGAATTTAATATGGGGCAAAACGAAAGTAGAATAGTTTAATGTTTTTTTTTTAAAATATGGTTAGTGTTTATTTAAAATGCAGTTTTTGTAAGTTTTCACTTTTTTAGATAAAAATGAATTTTTTGATATGTAAAGCTCCTTTTATATTAAATTCAACCAAAATAAACGAAGTTTTTTAACAGTATTGTTCAGCCTATAGGTTTGAGCATGAACCAAATTGATATATAACAAAATCCCTGTGAAAATTATCATTCTGTATGCTATGCTACTAACTATACTTTTCATCTATACATGCTGCTACCAGGGCTAAAACAAAATCCCTGTGACAAAAGTACCTAGCTTATCTATTATGCATTGTGATCACTTGCATAGAAGTTGTTAAGGATTTCCTACAGCCCATCGTCCTCCATGTCTAAGCTTGCCAATTTTTCAGGAACTGGACTCCTCGAGCTGCCTTCCTCCTTGCTGCAGTCTTTTCCACTTTGGTATCAGTAACGAACGACAACCAAGACACCAGTTCTCCTTCATTGTTATATCTATGAAAGTCTTTTGGCAGAGGGATGCCCACCCCTATCCTTGCGATTCCCAACGGTTCACCGAATCCCTGTCAAAAATCTGCCTCCATGAAAGTCTCCATTAACACCTTGATTGCATTCTTCTCCTCCCCCAAGTCCAATAATACTGCCAAGAACATTGAGGCAAGGTCATTGTTCACCCTGTAGTGATTTTCAGTGAGCATAAATTCCTCCCCTAAGACCCATTCTATCGCATACATCACTACACATTTTGGTTTCAAGACCTTGCTTAACCTATTCTCCGTGATCTCCCCTAAGAATGACATTTGCCTCTTCTTGCTTAACAACCTAATTGGGGTGTCCATTTTCTCTATCAAGCTTGTCTGTGAACGAAATGCAATGCAAATAACGATAATTAAAAAACACATCCATTTTGGAAAATGATTATAGTCCCTCAATTCCATATCCCTTCGCACGCTTTGCCAACCTCTTCCTGTTGCTTCGGCGTCCTCTCAATCATAAAGTTTCATAATGGTTCAACACCTCCCAGTATAAGCTTTTGCTAGAATTTATGGCTTGGTTAGCTAATTTGTCTGCATCCCCATTTGCCTCACGGTATATGTGGTTAACCACAACACCTAATTTGTCGATGATCCCCAAAGCCTCTAATAACAATCCTTGAAGTTTCCAACTTAGAATTCTTTTGTTCCTAATTGCATTAACAATTATCTGAGAGTCCCCTTCTATCATCACCTTTTTTTGATTGAGGTTTTGACACATCTGTAGGCCTAGTAACAAGGCTTGGAGTTTCGCTTCATTGTTAGAGTTGAAGGCAAGTTTTTTTGCCACTTTCCCAATCACTGCTCCCTTCCAATTTCTCACTATACACCTTGCCCCGGAGGCTCCAAGGTTACCCTTAGAGGCTCCGTCAAAATTCATCTTTACCCATCCTTCAGTTGTGTTGTTCTCAAAATCAGTTGCGCTTGTTTTTGTAGACAACCCCACGAAACTTGTCCGTTTCGTGAATCTACACTCTAAGATCGCAAATCGAGAAAAGATTTTCTTGTTCTCGTGCGAGGTCATTTGACATTTTATAACTCATTTCCAATGTTTCCTTGAATTGATTTCTCAAGATTTGCGAAGAATATTCAAGTCGTAAATTGGTTAAGGTGTTAATTTTAGTCATTTTTGAGTGTTAGTAGTTTTTGACTCTTGATATGCGAGAGAGGCAAAAAATGCCGCTCTTACATATTATTTTTAGTTGTTGTTTGATGTAATGACGGTGTTTATCGCCGCCATTACATTGTTTTAAGTTTAATATGCAATAGCGGTTAAATTCACTGCCATTGCATATGTCTTCCGTCAGTTTTCCGTTGCACATGCAGGAACGGCCTTTTTGGCCGACGTCGCACATTTGTTGAGTGAAGTGTAGAAGCGGCCGAAATCGCCGCCCGACCGAGATCCTCAGGATTGTGATGTCTAGTGCCATTAATGGCCACTCGTGCCAGTCATTTAAACCCCAATCTCGACCTTTTTAATGTGTTATCCTCCTCATTCTTGTCATTTCATATGCTAAGCCTTTAGGTTGACGTGCCAACGTTCTCCTCAACCGCTTGATTGTATACTGCGGAAGCCGTGACGGATCTCGCGCTACAGGCTGGACCTAGGTTTTCAAGTGTCACGGGTAAGTTTTTTTTTCGTTTATCTTCCCCGTTGTTTCTTATTAACTAGTATTGTTAGTTGATGAGGTTTTTGTTAAGTTTTCTGTTGTTTGTTTTAGTATTCGGATTAGGGTTTTGTTTTGTGTCTTTTGCTGTTAAAACCTCACCAAAACCCCCAACACTCCCGTTGTATGTCGAAGCGGCCGCATTCGCCGCTAAACCAACACCAAAATCCATTCAAACCCATTTGTAGAAGCGGCCAAACTCGCTGCTTAGCCCTACATCAAAAACCCTTAAACCTTTCAAATGCAATAGTGGTTGTTTCCGCCACCCTTACACTGAAAGTGATGTTCTTTCCCCTGCCGGAGCGGTCAAATCATCCGCTCGAACATATCAACCAATGCTTACAAGTTCTTTCCACCTGCAATGGTGGCGTTTTCCGCCACCCCTACACCAAGAGACTACTCGACTTGTCGGAGCGGCCAAATCACCCGCCCGAGCAGTTGAGATTTTCAACATCACTTGCGATAGCGGTCGATTCACCCGCTTGAGCATGTCAAATTCCAAAACTTCCAGAACACATGCAGAAGCGGCGTTTTTAACCGCCCCTACACATGAAATCTCTGCCAACTTGCAAGAGCGGCGTTTTTTACCGCCCAAGCACATTTCCTTGGTTTTCCCTAACACTGGAAAATTCACTTTTCGAAGCCAAAAGCCCGCTTTCACCCTCGCCTCGATTTGCGCACTCAAGCCCTTTTAACGCATGCTTTCCCATCCATGATCGTCAAAACGCAGTTGACCCAGTTTATCCAATTTTCCCCTAACTGTGAGATCATGGCTTTTTGCAGTTCTTTGTCAGCATTCGTGGTGGTGTTCGAATTCACAGTTTTCTCAGGGCTCATGTCAGAATCATCTCCTTCGAAGTCCAGAGCTATGAAGTACAAATATCAGGGTGTCTTTCTGGTAACGGCAGTTCAGTCAAATGTCGATGAAATCAGAGACACTGAGATCGGACACGTGGATATGGCTGAGTTCATAGATAGAACTAAACAAGCAAACCCCTCCCGGCATATGCAGAAAATCGTTGACAGCAATATCCATTTGGTAGCATCCTTTCCTGTCAGTGCTCATAATCCAGAATTTGTCTTACAAATAGCTAACCACTACAATAGGGACACTAGAGCCGTGACAGATTCACAGGGGAATGTTGTCATGAGATTGGATGTAGAGTTCATGGACAAAATCTTCATGTGTCCACCACTTGAAAATGTTGGGCAAATTGATTTTGCTCAAGGTCAGCAAGATTATGACAATGATTTGGAATCTGCTAGAAGACACATAAACAGCAAATGGTTAAAGATTCCTAGGGCAACTTTAGCCAGATGGCCAAAAGACCTTCACAGGAGTGATTTTGTGGAGGAAGTGTGTGACTTGATTACACTCTTGAGTCGCGTCAGAGGACTCCCTTCTGCCTCCAAATTCCAAGAATGGATGTACACTTACATCAAGGTGATTCTACGAGGAAATCAGAAGATATTCTGGGGTGAGCAGATCAGTAATGCTTTGCACGAGCAACTGGTAAGGGTCAACACTACTTTCAAATTTTACATGACCTCTTACCTTGTCTACGCTGCTGCAAGTATGAGGAACTTTCCGGGTTTGACCCAGGTAGGGGACAGGAGATTGGTCCCGGTATATGAATACTACCCCCAAATCACTCTGAAGGGGTCAATTCACCATTTCAGAAGAGTCAATGATGCATTCTTCTCAGTTTTCATGTGCTTGTGGGATGGTACACTGGTTCAGAGAAGAGTTTCAGATGAAGCATGGCAAGTTGTCAATTCTTTTGGTTGTTTGTTCCTACAATTCCCCACCTTCACTTATCTTCGGGTGGGATACTATCCTGGTTACCCTTACATGCTGCCACGGTATCCCAGTGATCGCATTGTTCTTATGGAGCTTTGCAGGCAACTGATTGTGGTTCATAATAAACAGATGGAGCTCAAAAAGTCAGGAATAAAGTTTCCTATCGAAATTGGGAGGTATTCAGTTCAGTCTGCCAACAAAGCTAAGATAATCGACTCCGAGTTGCAGTTAGTCACGATGAAGACCTACAAGAAGAGAAATCATTTCGACTTCAGAAGAGTCCAAGACAAGATCAAGAGGAAGTCAAATTTTCATGAGCCGATGGTGGAAGACATATGGGCAGATCTCAGGACCCAAAATGAGATCAGAAAACTGGATTTCTGTAGGCTTCATCTGAGTCAAATTGAAGAACTGGGACTGGCTGATATTCCAGAAGGGATGGAAGACGATGGAGATGTCTTAGATCACGAATATGAGGCAAAGAATGTGGAAGCTTCACCTCTCTGAGAAGTGAAATGGTCAGTCAAGGAAGAGACATCCATCAGGAAAAGATTCCAACCTATATTAGCAAACACTAACTTGTGGTTGGAAGGTAAAGGGATCAAATTGAAAGAGTTCCTTACAGGATCCGAAGAGGGGACACAAGAGCAAACAGGTAAAAAGGTTGAGAACCGAACCAAGAATAAAAGTGATACCCCTTCTTCCTCCAAGGTACACAAACCAAAGATCAAATTCGTATCCAAGGGAGGAAAGAAGAAGGAAACCACAGAGGTTTCGGATGCCACTAAGTCAGATATGGAAGACATCAATGATGACCATATGGAAATTGAGGATGTTGAGACTAAAGAACAAAATGTTCAAAAGTCTAAAGATAAAGTTTCTGATGAAGCTGAACAAAGTGAAGATG
Source organism: Cunninghamia lanceolata (assembly GCA_027924645.1). Classification (NCBI taxonomy): domain Eukaryota; kingdom Viridiplantae; phylum Streptophyta; class Pinopsida; order Cupressales; family Cupressaceae; genus Cunninghamia; species Cunninghamia lanceolata. Next base: position 1,202,599 of record BSBN01000810.1, on the reverse strand, counting down.
AAGGTACAAGGGTAGAGCAACTTGATAGTTCTCCGCAGACTCCTGTGAAAGACCTTCCTTCTGATACACAAGTTCTTACACCCCCTCCTCATGTTTCATTTTCTGATGGTTTGCCAGTGATTGCTAATGTTCCTCTTTCTCCCATTCTTGTTGTTTCTTCTGACAATACTCCTCAATCCATGAGGGCTAGTATTGGGACCGTTTTTGATTCTTTTGGTTTTATTCCGAGTTTATCTTCCCCTTCTTTTGATATCGGAGAACAGACTGTTTTGGAGAACCTTCTTGATGCTTCACAAAAGGTGATTGATACAGGTGTCGTGTTCACCAACACAAGTCCAATTGTCACCATCACAGGTATAAGCACGGAGCCAACCAAGCAAGTAGTGGATCCCCCTCCAGCTGTGGATGCATCAATACTTCCTCCATGGCTATCTGCCTACACTCCAAAGAGGAAGAAACAAGCTATCTCACCTGATGAGATTGACATTGAGAAGCTGTTGCCCGTGAAAGCCAAGAATCAAAAGAAGAAGCCTAAGACCGTTTCTAGGCTAGTCACTGAAAAAGGAATCAGATATGCCGAAATTGCCAAACCCCCTGAAGGTGCCACAGTTGATACTTTTGACGTGAGCAGTTACGTCATTTCAAGGGTTGAACTTGGTAAAGTGACTCATGAAGGAGTCAAAGCAGATTTCCAAACCACGGCCACTACTCTACTGGAAAAGTATGATGAAGCCAAAAGGGAAAAAGAGCAATACAAAGCGAAAGCAGAACAACTAGCTGCTGTCCTTCAGAAAATAGTGAAGTCATCAGAGATAGTGGAACCAATGGCAGTGACAGTGGAAGATCCCCTAATACAGAAGGTTGAAAAAGCCCAAGCTAGAGGCAAAATAGTGGGGGATGTAGTGGAACGGTTGTTGGCCCAAGGACGAGTTCTGTTGAAAACCGCTGTGGAAAGAAAGGAGAAAATGGACAAGGCCAAAGCTGAGCTAGATAATCTGGTGGATCTACTTTCGCAGGAGCTGCAAGATCAGGAGGAGAGTCTAGAAGAGTGGACAGATATGAAGAAGATCAAGATAAAGAATTTGATCACCATTGGGGTCGTCACCAATAGGGAATCATATCTTAAAACCAAAGAGACTCTAGCTCATCGTATTTTCATAATAAAGAGTCTACTTGAAGATCTGTGTCAAGCTCGAGAAGCCAGCGAAGATAGTGATGTCACACTCCTACATCGGCTGGAAGAACTTCCTTGCACCTTGACAAGGGAAGATCATAGTTTCCTCACGGCGCAGGAAATGATAAATTCTTTTGAAGAAATGGTACAAAAGAAATTTGAAGAGGAAGGTCCCTCTGTGCTCTCAATGGACAACTTGTATGATCAACATACGACTCTGGAGAACCTGAAGGATAATTTAGAAAAGCATGAAAAGGCAATAAAGGCAGTGAAAGATTCAATCCTCCAAGCTCGCACCATCTCTGAAAACACAGCAAAACCAGATGCATGCGAGATGTCAGTTGTTCAAACCATGTATCAGAACTTCTTAAAGAACAAGGATGGAGGAAGCTAATGCCTTAGCTTATTTTTCTTAGTTTTTATGTAAATGGAATTTTGTTTTAGACATCTGCACATGTAATTTTCCAAAATGTAATTACATGTGAGACAAGAGAAGTCATAAGTCAAATAGGACTCTCTTGTTGATTAAGTCAAATTAGTTATAGATTTCCTAGATTTTCTCAAGGTCTTTCCCTATAAATAAAGGGGACCTCTTTTGTGAATACTATCTTTTGTCTATTGCAAGAAAACTCTGGCGAATTGAGAATCAAATCAAGACTTTGTGCTTTTTGTGAAAATCAATATTCAAATATTTATCAATACAAGAAAGCAAGTTCAATTCCAATCTTTGTCTTGGAATTATTTGTGTTGTGATAGTTTTGTTCTTACGTCTTGCTATCATAGTCTTATTTTGATAATAATTGAAGTGTGGAGTTTATTACAAGTGATTGAAGAGTGCTCTTAATTTGATTCTGGTAAACTTTGTGTTATCAAATCAGTTGTGGGTTATATGTTCATGTTTGTGAAAATACAATAGTTTGGAGACTTTGTGCTGCAAGTTGTTCTATTTGATTTACTTTTATCATCTTGAGGAGGAGTGAAGACTTTGCACTGCATTCTACTTCAAATAGTTCTGGTTACAAGTAGTGAGTGAGGTAACAGAAAACTTTGTGTTTCTGTGATATTGTGATAATTTATAAGTTTTATATCAAGAGTTAGAAATATAAACATCTATTCTGAAAAAAGAGAATGAGATGAGATGGAACCACCACAAACATAGTTTTTAGTGTACATAAATTTGATAAGTGTTTGATTTACAAAAGTTAAGTAATTAGAGGGAACCTCCCCTTGCTGAGAGGAGAGACTTTGTCTCATCATAGCTGTGGCTGATATACCCATTTTGCCGTTAGCGAGTTAACGACAAAATATTCACCCAATAGTTTTTTGGCGACTCTACTGGGGAAGAACGCGCAACTTGAAGCCTCACGCTTCGAGTTGAAGCATTTTCAGTTCTTTTCCATTTTCTTGCAATATTGTGTTTAGTAT